>OU343216.1:167533172-167665227 GCA_910596185.1 Chrysanthemum makinoi | reverse complement strand
CCTTGTTTATTTCATCCCTTACTCCAATTGCCCAATTTTCCATCATTTCCACTGACGATACATTACTATCTTACTAGGGTTAGGCCAGACTTTATTCTCGACCAATTAGTAGACTATTATTACTCGATAAGGTTCTCTATGTATCCCACAAACCATCGACAAATTTTTATTCCAAATTATACGCTACTATTTCATGAAATTATTTCACTTGATTTTATTTCGAACTATTTTATCACCATCTTAAAAGCGTTGTTTCATAAAGTTTTTAACATAAGTTGTTTTATTACCAACTTATCAATTGGTTTGATCATTTTATCAACTATTTAATATTCCTCATGTGCAAGCGATTTTCATGTTACTCAGAAAAATCATTGAGCCATTATCTTAAAAAGCGTTGAATACCATCTAAAACTTAGGAACATAATACCATTTTCAACAAAACCAAGCATCACATCATTTGTCCTCGATTATACATGGCCGATCACCTATATGTATAGTCAGGAAGAATGATGTCATGAAAGAAACAAGTATCATTTCAAAATTCTTAAGACAACCTTCATTCAAAAACAAAGTTTTGTAATCATATAAATCGTGCATAAACATTTCTTTTTGCAAACACTCTATAGATGCTTACGCCATTTATCTCTCACTCAACCGATAAGTTAGGATTTGACGAGTGACCTTCTTAGGAAAGACTTTTTATACCATTTACGAGGAGGATTCCTCAATGCGGAAACTTGATTGAAAGGGTTGAGAATTTCCACAAGGACTAGAACTAGGTATTAGGATGATTCAAACTCAACATAAAGCTTAAGACATCATGAGATAATCGAACCACTACATACTTCGACTAGAAGCCAAATCCTATCATTTCAAAAGTGCCAGCTATACCGAGTCACAAGATTTAGCATGAATCAAATACCCACGAAGCAACACTATAGGGATATACCAAGTCTTCTAGCGGTACATGGGAACATACATTAAACATGGCCTCAACAATATATGAACTTCCACACAATGAGTGTCCCTTAAAGGAAAATTTAGTTAAATTAAGGTTATGATATAAACTTCCCTAAGGCATTGTGTTCTCTAGAAATTCCAAGTAACCTCACTTCTATATCAAGAGATGCACGAGGTTTGAACATGTCGGACAATCAATGACTCCCCATCTACAAGTGAAACTAGAACAAACATTCTTCGACATAGTATGAGCTGATATCTATTTTCTTGCTAGCATGATAGCAATATAAGAGATGAATTATTTTAGAAGTATTCAATATTGAAGCAAGTCTTGAAAATCAACCACTACACCACCTCACTTAAATATTTAAGGTTTTGAGACTTTACAACATGGAGCATGGAAACACTTCGATAATCAAACAATAAACATTTTAATCATAGAGACTAAGCACCCGTAGTAAGACTCAGGTCATGACATTCGATAGGACTAGAAGCAGCGAGAATCTGGCCCATTACCAATACTCTATTCTTTTCAATAAGGTCCTTTCCGACAAATTTAACATTTAGAAATCTAACACGAGACACGTGGTATCAATTCCAGTTGTACCTATTATAAGTTATTCGATTCACCTTAGACTGGTGATAGTCATTTCAGGATTTCCATGGAACCTACTAGGACATGATTACCGCCTATTATCCTCAGCTCAATGGTTAGAGCGAGAGAACAATTCCAACATTTTAAGATATGCTCAAGACATGTGTGATTTCCTAAGAATGATTAGGCAAATCATTCTCCATCGACAAGTTTCTTTACAACAATAGTTAGCTCATGAACATATTGACTACACCATTTGAGGCCCTTTAAGGTTGAGGTATCAATCACTTATTCACGGGTTAAAATCAGGAAAGTCCAATTCATTAGTCCATAACTCATTCATGAAAAGTCATACAAATCAAAAATCAGTTACAAATAACAACATATGGCTAGATAAGCTACGACGATGTACGACGCAAAAGATTGGAAGTATGTCCCATAAGCCGCAAACCATTAGAATTTCAAGTTGGCAACAGAATTTATGTTCGAAATCTTGCCTTGGAAAGGCGTGGTGCGATTCAGAAAAACACTGGACGAACCAATACGACCCAAGTATCCTCATCTTTTCACCAACAACACATAACACTGTAGAACCTAACAACGATTGAATTCAAGGACTGAATTCCTTTTTGGATGGGCGAATGTGACAACCCGTACTTTCAGGTCATTTCTCGAAACAATTCATGCTTCACTATTTCAACATTTATCGTAAACTAGGTTTGCGTGTTCCAAATTCGCGTAACCTTAAAGGTTTAGCGGCGAATTCATGATCATATCATCACGAACATTTCATATGGACTAAGTTTAGTCTACATTTCATTAGCATCATTTGCATCATATTAGTTCATTCATGACTTTGCATTTCATCTTAAACGCGTAAATTTTATATTAAATAAACGTTATCGCGTAAGTTATTATTTTGAAAATTTAATCCGATACTTCCAAAAATGATCCCGACATATTTTTATACTTACATTTAGTTGATAAAAACAATATTTTGAGTTTACCTAGTGTTATGAATTTATTTTGTATATAAATCGTTATAGTTATATTATTACGACGGTTTTCTTAAAAACTACACGATAATTATTATATCACTCAAATTTTACAAGGAATGTATTTTTACAATTTTTATAACTACAATATACTTTACTTTGATCCCTTAAAACTTATTTTAGTCCATACTACTCTAAATTCACAACTATGTACAAGTTACAACACTTTTTACTTAACTATACATTTTACCTATATTTTTAACAACTTTACACATTTTATAAAAAAAAAATATATATATTTGGGAAACAAATCCCCCAAAAACCGGCCCTATGGGTGGGGTAGGCAATTAATGAGATGGTAAAGTTTTCAATTGTATAGATTTATACTTCATCTCATATTTCACTCCATTCATTCCAATAATTCAACAAGTAGTAAAGTTGTGTTTTTCTCTTGGTTTTCCTCTCTCAAAACCGGCCAACAAGAAGGAGATAGAAGGGATCATCAAAAATTTTCCAATTCAAGTGTTAAACAATCTAGACTACACTCTTATTAAGGTTTTGAAATAAAAACCTAGGGTGTTTAGGTTAAACCTTTGTTCTTTGCACGTCATCATAGTAACTTGTAAGCATATCACTTCATTTTACATCTTCCATTTTCATTTCATATATATTTCATCATTTTCTTAGCTAACATGCATGATTTATGTGTATTTATACCATTTTTACTTTGATTTTTAGAGTTTTATACATATAAGGTCATCCTATAATTATTCCCTTGGTATATATTGGTCTTGATGATGTCTAGGAACCCATGACACCCTAAGAAGGTGTATGGTAGGATTAGAATAGCTTTGGAGTTGATTTGAAGGGATTGGAATAGGTTTAGTACTAGAAAAATATTTTCGATAAGTATTAAAAAGTGGTCTGTTCTTATTTTGTTTTTCTGGAAAATCCGACAGTAGGCACGAATTTTTGGCCTTGATATTTAGAAAATATACTTTAAAGCGAATCCGTGGCGCAGCGGATTAAAAGCAGTTATAACGAAGAAGTTATGAATTTTTCAAGTTTGATGACGAAATATATATTTTCTGAAATTTCAGCAACTTATTTTTATCTTGTATGCGAGTCAAAAGCGAGTCCTAAGCTACAAATTATTTTGACTTATCAAAAATATATTAGTATACTTTGATCACAAGCTAAGGCGTATAATACGTAGAAAACGGTTTGAAGCGACTAAGATATACACGTTTTCATAAAATTGCCGTAACTATTATTTTCAGAAAAACTATATTATTTTACGAGACAAGTGTTACGGTAACTAAAACGACCATGTTGAAGGCTGTTTTTAACGTTTATGTGAAACTTTTTGTAACGAAATGTCTTCTAATAAAATCGAGATCACCAAGCATATTTTCTAAAATGACTAACCGTTTGAATAGCGGAGTTGTAATAAATTAATTACGATTGCTTAAACTTTGCCGAAACTCATTTTTAAACCACATTTTAGACAAAATCACCATGTTTAACCTCTATTATCTTTATGTTCGAGACCTCTATGACGAAAACTCATGTACTAAAACTTCTAGATTTTGATACAAACTTTCCAAAACCGTCGAGTTCGTTTCCTAACGTTCGACGTACACCATTTTACGACTAGTTTTTCGAAGCCATTTTTGTCACTTTCAAGAAATTTAAACTGACATTATTTTACTGACGAAAAGTTAAAATTTCACAATAAATCATTAATAAACTATTGTAGGATGACATTTTGACGTAAAAACTTGTAAAGTGATTTAGAATGGTCAAGACGTCAAAAGAGTATTTTTCGACGATAAGTATTATTTTCAAAACTCATAAATGGTATAAATAACATACGAAATGCATGCATAACATTACATTGTAACTCATGACATATCATATCATTATTAATAGGTCCGATTAAAGTATCGATACATCTCATGTACTCACTCTTGTCATCATACCAGTTTATCAAGTGAGTTTTCATAGCCCGATTTATTCAAGTTTTACTTATTTCAAACCTACGGGGGAGAATACATTGCACAACATTTTATTACGATACCAAGTATGTTAAATTCATTTACATTGCTTAAGTTACCACGTTGCGGTTAAATGTCCCATTTCATATGCATGAGCCGTTAATTTCCTAGAAGCGTGTGAGTGGATAGATCTATCGGTGGCATACTCCATCGGGTTGGTGAATCCCAACTAGTCATACGGATGCATTTCATTCATAAACATTATTAGAGTTGTGTGGCAAGACACTCTGTTGGGCGAACAATGTCAGACTTCGGTATCATGCGCTTAAGCAATTGTAACATCATTTTTATGTGACATGATTGTCATACCTGTAACATTTTATGTGACATGATTGTCATACCTGATCTATACTTGCGTAGTCGTATAAAACATTTACATAAACCTATGATCTCTCACCAACATTATTGTTGACCATTTTTAGCAATGTATTTTAGGGTAACTAGGCATACTCATCATGGCATGGTTAAGGAACCCCTTTTGAGTCGCGGCGTCGACTTACATAAATTGTACATCATGGCACTTTCTTTCAAAACCATCGTTTGGACTTGTAATATATTTATATTTCCATAAACTTTATAAACCTTTGGGACCTATACTTGTAAACTTCGATTGTTTTATTAAATCAAGCGATGTTCTTTTCAAAGCGACACTTTAGGTCGTTCAATATAACTGTGATTGTGATGCTATGACAGTCAATCCCGGAATTCCATTCAATTGCAAAACAGTAATTTGGGGTGTGACAAATTTGAAGAAAAATCTGATGATGGGTATTTTGTTGGGTATTCCATGGTTAGTAAAGCTTCAGTATTCAACTTAAGAACCCAAAGCGTTGAAGAAATCTGCAAGTTGAGTTCCTAGAAAACAAAGCAAATGTCAAAGGCGGTCGAGAAAGGTTGTTTGATCTTGATACTCTACATACTATGAATTATGTACCTATCTCTCACAGGTACATCTACTTATGATTTTTGGGGATCGGAAGAGTTTCTTGATGATGATGAACCAAGCAAGGATCAAGTAGATGATAAAGATGAATTGATTTGCCACTTTGGGACTATGCGGATAATGATGATATTCCAAGGACTGGAGATGCTCAACCTTCTAATGATTACGGAAAGGAAGGAGATAGCAACATGAACACTAAAATCTGGCAGTGGAAATTCAAATTCCATTGCTAGGCCAGATGTTTCCACTGCAACACCAGAAGTGGAAATTACAACTCCAGTTATAGAGGAAGCTCAAGCCAATGATGTTGAAATCTCAAATATGCCAAGTGAGATTGCATTTCCTCAGATTCACCATACTTCAATTCACAAATCACATCCTCTTGAAAATGTGATTGGGGATGTCCATTCACTAGTGAAGACTAGAAGACAAACAAAATTGCCTGATATTCATGGGTTTATTAGTGAAATCTATGAATCTAAGAATCATGAAGGCAAGAATGAATGTCTGTTCATGTGTTTTCTGTCACAAATGGAGCCTAAGAATTTATACAAGGCACTTGAAGATGAAAGTTGGGTAGAATCAATGCAAGAAGAGTTTCTCGGTTCAAGCTTCAAAAGGTTTGGGTGCTGTGATTTACCTTGGCAAGAAGGTAATAGGTACTAAATGGGTGTTCAAAACAAGAAGGATGAAAGAGAATTTTTATCGGGAACAAAGCTAGGCTTGTGGCTTAGGATACACTCGGGAGGAGGGTATTGATTATGAAGAAGTGTTTGCCCAGTTGCAAGAATTGAAAGAAATCAGAACATTCTTAGCCTATGCATCCTTTATGGGCTTTAAAGTCAGCAAATATGTAATACTATATGGTGATGTTGAAACACCAGGGCTTTGAAGACCCTGAATATCCAAACAAAGTGTACATGGTGGTTAAAGCTTTGTATGGCTTGCATCAAGCACCAAGAAAATGGTATGAGACCTTGACTACTTATCTTCTTGATAATGGGTTTCATAGAGGCAGAGTGGATCAAACTTTGTTCATCAAGAAAGACAAGAATGACATCTTGTTAGTTCAAGTATATGTTGATGATATCATTTTTGGATCTACAAAGACAAGGATGTGCAAAGAATATGAGAAGCTAATAAAGGAAGAATTCAAGACGAGTTCTATGGGTGAACTCACATTTTTTTTGGGACTTCAAGTAAAACAAAGGCCAGATGGTATTTTCATCAATCAAGATAAATATGTGGCTGAGATACTACGGAAGTTCAAGTTCTCGATGCAAAGTCATCGGCACCCTTGCGGACAAGACAACACATTAACTCTTGAAGGAAAATAGTGGTGAAGCAGTTGATGTGGACATGTACAGATCTATGATTGGTTCTTTGATGTATCTTACATCATCTAGACCAGACATTATGTTTGTAGTATGTGCTTGTGCAAGGTTTAGTCACTCAGGTTCTCTCACTTGGCTAACGTGAAGAAGATTTTCGAATATCTGAAAGCATTTCCCAATCTGGGATTATGGTACCCTAGAGAATCACCTCTAGAGCTGGTTACTTACTCGTGTAGTGATTATCTTTGGTGCTAGTTTTGATAGAAAATCTACTACAGGTGGATGCCAATTTCTTGGCAATAGATTGGTGTCATGGCAGTGCAAGAAACAAATAATGGTGGCAAATTCATCAACTAAGGCAGAGTATGTGGCTGCTGCAAGTTGTTGTGCTCAAGTTCTATGGCTTGAGAATCAACTTTTGGACTATGGGTACAATTTCATGAATACCATCATTCATATTGACAATAGCCATACCATTTGCATTATTAAGAATCCAGTTCAACACACAAAGACTAAACATATTGAAATTAGACACCATTTTATAAAAGATTGTTATGAGAAAAGGCTAATCCAGTTGTCAAAATTCATCTTGACAACTATGTTGATTTATTAACAAAAGGAGTTGATGTGGGTATATTTCAGTACTTGGTAACAGGTATTGGAATGCTTAATCCATAAAATTTATGTGTCTACTGATCTTTGGTGTTGAGGGGAGGCTTTTGGGTATTAAAATTGTTGTATAAGTTTGTATATATTTGTTTGTATTTTTGTTTAACTTTTATGCAGCAAATATGGGAGTTGATCATAAAAGGTGTGTGGCGGGACCGCAACAAGTGGTTGTTGATTCACCATGTCTAATCCACATAAGAATCAACTAGTCGAGCAAGCGACTCTTGGTAAAGACTTACCAAATCCGTTTATGGTTGATAGTTTACCAAAAACTATATGGTTATCAACTCACCATATTCTTTATGATTAAGAGTTGGCTAGTCCATAGAAAACGACTCATGGTAAAGACATATCAAATCCGTTGATAGCTGGTAGTTTGCTAAAACTATAATGAGGAAGCTGATTCAAATTTTCATATGTTTTTCTTTACCCACTTTGCTCTTTGAAAATTTTTGTGAAAAATTACCTTGCTAGTTCACAGTTTCCATGACGGTGTTATTTTTACCCTTGTTGATCTAGCCATTACTTGTTGTGTCATTAACAAATTTTTAAAATTTGTTAAGAGAGAAATTGCTTTCCATATTATAGAATAAATTTTTAGAAGATTATCTACTTTCCAAATTGCAATTTATCCTCTAACGATAAATCTTTTCTATAGATAATCTTTCTTGCGCAAAACTCTTAAACCGTACCACTATATATCTTTCTCTCTCAATTGGTGAGTTATTTATTCCTCCCATCTTACGACATAATATATTTTTTCATCCAAGTTTCTATGGCACAATCAACTTTGAGATGAGCATAACCAAGTGGCCTATTTGGAAAACTCAGCGACAAGAGTATTTTGTTTTCATCAGATTGTGGACTTTCTAAATATTACCCATATAAGGTATGCTTTACTTCTTAATCCCACAATCTATATCTCTCAAATCAAATTAATCTATACAGACTCATTTGTTTTGATTGATGACAAACATGTAACTTGTAATACATAACGTAAAATGTACAAGTTACTTGTAATCACACTTTGTCTCAACATACATTCAACACCTCTCGATGACTCAAGTCCTCATATGTTACAACACAGGTTCGTACATGTTTGTTATGTGGCATTATGATCAAACCCATTAACAAATCATTTAGAATGTTTAAAATACGTTTAGAGTCACTAAGTATTTTAATAGGTTAACCATTCTATTTAGAACCTCATTTTACATTTTGCATTCACCAGTATTTCAAAAGGTAACTAGACATTTTATTAACTAGTTACATAATACATTTTACAAGTTTACTTTGATAAACTTTTTAATCTAAAAATGGAAATACATATTACATCATGGCATGCATCATCCTTGAAATCCTTGTAAGATCTCTTGAATATTTTGGATAGATTGTCACTTAATATATCAAATGTGATCTTAGGTAAGATATGGTAATATCTTGAAAAGATTTGAAGAAAGATTTTTTAGATTTCCTGTTAGGCACCCGACCAAAATGTATAAAGGGGGAACCCTTTTAAGGGATCCGTGGTCCGTGGGCCTCTGCCCCCTTTGCCTATAAATAGAAGCCTATTGTTTTCTCATTTCTTCACCACTTCAAAACACATCTTCTCCACCTTCTTGCATACATTTAGATCAATCATTAACAATGTAGTAACATACATTAAACACCTTAATGATCATAATCATAATGCTTCTAACATTCATCTTTGTTGTAAGCATACTCCTTGATCAACCAAGGAAAGCTTGGAGATCTAGCCATCCCCACTCACCACAAGTTGAAGATCTATCACAACAAGTTTAGGGAACTTGTGATCTTTATCATGAAGGCTTCCTATCATTGGAAGTTCATTTAGAAGTAGTTATTCATATCCATTAGACATTTGTGTCATGGATCATTAGTGTAACCATCATTGCATCATAACAACACTTTCACCAAACTAGATTAGATGGTTTATGTGTTTGTGCCATAAAACACAAGGTTTGTTATGTTGGGCCATAAAACATAATGGGAGTGGTTGTACCCTTGTAAAAGAACTCGACATCTAGCTTAGTGTTGGAAATATTGTATAGGCGAAGTTAGGTTGGTTCTACCTCGAACTAGAACCCGGTATTTAGCTTTGTACGGAAAAAGTGTAGCGGCGATTGTAAGGTTTTCTCTACCGAGAAGGGAGCTTGTTGATTTAGTAAAGTAACTCTCGAGTTGGGTACTCGGGGAGTGGAGTAGGGCGGAAAGGATATCCGTGACCGAACCACTATAAATCATCGTGTTAGGTTTGCACTTTCCTTTCTTTATCTCTTTACTTTTATACTTGTACTATTGTTTGTGATGTGGTTTGATGTTCATGATTGTGTGACAACTTGGTTTACCATGCTTTATATTAATCACAAACAATAATTGGTACTTTCATATTATAACAAGCTTCATAAGCGATTTGATACTAAAGATCTAAAGTTTTTAAACGGTAGCGTATTCACCCCCCTCTACGTTTCCACAATTGGTATCGAGCGTAGCTCGTATTTTCAAAACAAATGGTTTTTAAAATAGAGTATGATCCATGTATCAAATTACCATTGAAACGAAAAATAATATGAAAAATGCTTTGTTTGTTATACTTAGAAATTTTGTTGTTAAATTTAACTTTGTATACAAGCTTGAAGGTTTTCTTGAAAAATATAATAAAATTTTGTTTAAAGAACTAGTAAGTATTGTATTGTGTGCTTATAGAAAATTCTGAAGAAATATGATTTTAAATGAGTGTTTGGGATAACTATAAATTTAGTTGAAAAATCACCTCCTTAAATGTTTAAGATAAGTTACATAAGTAGATATGTTGTTAAATATGTGTATTATATGTTTACTATGAAATCTAGTAAGTCACACGTTTTCTCTATGTCAAATACTAGTTTTGGTGAATCTGTCTCGGAGGACCACGGCACCAAATCTTATAAAGGCGGATCCTTTATTTGGTTCCGTGGAATCCGTCGTATAGTATGTAGTTTTGGGCAACTTCAAAAATCATAACTAATTAACCGTAAGTCTTTCTGGTCGAGCCACCTATCATTTTAAAGGAATTGAGTCTACTTTCATTTAAAAATACTTTCATGGCCTGAGTCTAGTTTTAAATAAGTAAAATAGACCAAATACTACAGTATGTCTAAGATATTAAGTTTAAACTTTAACATAAAAACTCAAATTTTTGAATCAAGAAATTTAAGTTGGTATTCTTAGAACTTTGATACAATTTCTTTTGAAACTAAATAATTTGGTAATATGTTTAAAGGAAACTAATCAAGCTAGGTATACATCGTCATATTTAAACGAAATGTGAAAAGTGTCTTTCTTGTTATGCTATGCTAAATGACCACTTGTTTATATTGTTTGCATATATGTTGCTTGCTTATTTTTAAATTGTTGTTTACACTTGTTTGGTTGCATAATATAAGTGTCAATCTTGCCATGTTATCTATTCGCTTGTTTGATGATTTCTTGTGTATGCACAATAGAATATTTGCTAGATTTTGTGCACTAAGTTGGAAAATTGTTTTACCATAAACGTAGAATTAGATCACTTTCTTTGCATAGGTTATACTAACATCTCACATAACTTATGAAATGTTATAACTCGCTTAGCAATGAGTACTAACTAAATTAGTTAAGTACTTTGAAAAATGAAGGTTTTAAGATAGTGTTTGGTACAAGGACAAAAACAATGTTGTATAATGTAATTTATGTGTTTTCACTTTGTAGGATGATAAACTAACTTAAAACATTGATGTATGCTAACCGGTTCATGCAGAGGGATAACACACGAGTGTTATCAAAATTTACCCATTTTCACTTATATGTGAAAATCGTTAGCCCTTTGTTAAAGTCTATTCTCCACTATGTTGGTATATGTGTTATTAAATTTTCCTAACTAGAAATGATTAATGTCACATGTTTTAAGCAAAATTAGGTTTGGGAAAACTCCCACACCTAAAAAATGGAGTGCATGAAGTTTTTGGTGTCCACGGATCGAGCGGCACCAAATTTGGTACCGTCTCGTTATAAATTGAATACCGCCATACATGCAGTAGGACCGAGCGGCAATTAAGGGTTCCTTTGTGTAAAAAAATGGTGTCGTTGATCCTCTGGTAAGTTGTTGAATTTTACTAAATCCACAATCTAATTTACCAAATTTGTTTCTAGGATAGTTGTTAATGCATATCTTTCATACCTCACTCAACACATCCTCAATGGATTAACTTAGGATGTTTGACATGATCTTAGACACTTCCATCTCATTAGAAACTACCATCTTTGTATGGATTAACATCAAATCCTTGAATCCTTAGTTCCGTAAATCGATACATTCAGGATGGTCATTTTCACGCCCTCACTGTTGCTTTTCTTTAAGCTTAGCATTTCTTAAAGCAAAGTCAAAATGACTAAATCCTCAATCTCAAATAATTCACTTAAGAAAAACCACTAAGATTAGCATTATCGATCTTGTTGCATTAACGAACTCTTCATCCTCGGACTCATTACCTCTCAACATCTCATCACCCATTCAAGATGTGAACTTTCTAAACTTAAGTACTCCAACTCCACCACCAAAAATCACCCACCATTATGACTACTTCACAACCATCCAAAACACCTTCACTACCAAAGTCTCCAAAACTTGTACTTTGTGCAACACCACCAACATCTCCTCACCCGTTTACGGATGACTTAGATGACTTACCAAGACTAACAAATCTGGACTCATTATTTGCAAAGATATCATACACAATTCTAACATATGACTATAGATATTGTTTTGTATCTACATGTATTGCCTCACTTGGTTAACATGAAAATAATGTGTCATCCTTCAAGACGATAAGTATTTACATAGAGTCATAACTCACATGTATGTTAAAGACATACTATCAAGTCTTGTTATCCTTGAGTTCAATCTAAGCTTTATAATCTCAACAAATTAGGATTGACAACTTAAGTATTTCATCCTAAATATTCAAGTATATGCGACTTACGATTGTAGTCATTAAAAGTCATATCCGAAAAATCAACACCCAAGTATTTTAACAACACATGTTGAAACACTTATCCAAAACAAACAACCCATGGTGCCACTTATTCCTCTTTGACACCTACTATCCCTCTTCCATCTTTTGGCACCATTAAGCGTATTGCTCATGAACTTCCAAGAGCATCCTTAAAATCAAGCGTGCCTTTCAAGGTGAACCTATACCTCAGCCCCTAAGCTTCCATAACTTCAAGCACTTCACCCACTAGTTGTAGCAACCAATGAACCATAAGAATTGGTATCCGTTACTTTTGTGTTCAACATCTATGGACAAATAATCAACCTAAGTACTCCCATAGCACAACAAACCCCTACATCACCACATCCTTAGTTAGACACAGTAGAAGACCTACCACCTAGATCAACCAATCCACCATCCTTACCATCATTTGAATTCATTGAGTGTATTTGTGTCCAACATTTGTACTGAATCAAATGCACGTTTGAACAAACTCAAACATCCTTTCTCACATATAAGGACTTAGATAATTCATTATGGCTAGAACCTCAACTATCAAATAAGGATGGTGCTCTTGGTAATTGTTGTCAATTTCCACTAGGTATAAGTAGTACTACCTTCACAAATTATGAAAGTATTAGTAATACTTTGTCGTTTAACTTTTGCATAAATTTCATTAAACCTTAAATCAACATTTTAACAACATATGTTAAAAAGCAATCTAAAAGCCAACATCATACACCCCAAGCAACAATGACTCTTGAGGAGTATACATAAGAAACTCGAGTGAATTCCTCTTGTCATCATCTAGTGAATATAATATTGAGACCAAGTTTATTTAGATGGGACTATCCGATTCAAACACTTTGGCTTCATATCTTCATTTAGGAAAACATGATGTTTTGAAAAAAATTATGCCTAAGAAATCATGCGTTAAGTATTCATCTTGTTAAAAGGATATTGTATATCCTATGCATTATTCTCTCCTTGCGACATAAATGGTTGTGTTACAAGAGATTTCATTACACCTCATTGGCTAAATGATCTTGAAACGAACAAGTTCTATGAACTAGCATATTCAATTCATCTTGTCATACTTATTTTCATAAGCATGATAACTTTATCCCATGCGATAATCTCATTTGATGAAAGATACTATTTGTATCCATTTCCTTTCAAGCATACATCATAACCTAACCTTGCTCAAACCTTGTGCGCATCCAAGGTTAAAACTACACATCTCTAGAACATACACATGATCTATTGAAGTTAGTAACCTTATTTATATTCTTGTCAAATAAAGTTCCCAAGAGCTTTCTTGAGAACATTCTTAATTTAACATATTCCATTCCCTAGTCTTAGATAGTATACATTTCAACTCAACACAAAAGATGTCATCCATTAGATCTTACAACCTTAGATTCTAAACACAAGATTAAAACATATTGTTAAAATTCATGTGTATAACATGACGTCTTCATCACCTTAGTTATATTGCATATTATTCAAGTCACATTAAGCCAAGTATTGGTAAACTATCATCTTTTATACACTTTAATAGGCAAAAGTAGGAGTTCCCATCTTTCTAACATGAGAATGACTATTGGAGAACCTATTGCACTAGAAACTCAATTTGACCTAACGGTTGAATTGCTTCTTGGAGAGAAGTTGGGTATGTGGAATCACCCGTTAAAATGGTCGTGTTTAGCCTTAATTGAGCACCGCTAGTAATAGTCTCATATTCATTCTCGAAAAATCTTTTTTCCTATACTTGCCTAAAGTAAGTGTTAAAACATTGATAGTTTGCCTTAGGAATACTAATCAAACAAGTAGTATATGACTTTTCTTTTAAAACCACTTGCATTGCACTTACATGTGTTGATTACATGTTCTTGTTTGATACGATAAGTTGATTTGACATTATCTTAGTGTTTGATAACTAGTCAAATGTGTAAACCTTAGTATAATGCTTGTATTCTTGTTTCATGCTACTTGAGCGTTTAAACCTAAACTTTATTTGCATGATACTTAATTTTGAATTATTTTAGCATGATTAACATGTTACTTATGAACTCATAATATGTCATTTTGATACGTGATAATTTTGATATATTTGTGTTTAAAAGCTATTAGTTGGCATTCATTATATCTATGTGTAGTGCGATCCAAATGATACATGCTCCAAATTGTTATGTCTTAAACATGGTTTGCATGAATCTTTCATCTTGTTTCTTTTGCTTCTTGTCACACTATTTGTTTGCTACATGTGTACATATAATCTGTCAAAGTGCTTTTGGTATGACAAACTTTTAGAAGCCTTTTTATCTTACAAGTTAATCACATAGATTATTGTATGCTTAAGTGTCTAAGTCTAACGACAAAACAATCTCATAATGAAATGTCTTGTATAAAGTTGTATTCTTGCATAATATGATTGTTTTGATGCTATCTTGTGTGGTGATTTCTTGTCTACTAAGTGCAATGTGTTGTTTTTGCTTATATAATATGTTATCATTTGATTTCTATCATGTTAACATCTTTTGTAACTAACAAATTTGTTTTGTAAGTTGATAGCAAATTATTTGTTATCTCACTTGGTTCTAACCTTTATATGCTCATTTTGCATAATCCCTTTTATTGCTACGTAGATTAGTACTATGCTTTATGGGACCCTACACTTGCATATAGTTTAAAAGCATATAGAATTAAGTTCTAGAGGGTTGGCTTTGCATCTTTGTCTTTCAACCGACCTCTTTCCAAATCTCATTTTTGCTTCCGCTTTCCAAAATCATCTCCATCATTATTTAGTTATAACAATACTCTAATCCTCTTCACTTCCTATTAGGAAACCACATGCTTCATCATACGATCATCATTGTATCGAGGAAAGTGCGTGACTTTAAGGATGAAGTTCATTGTATGCTAACCATCATCGAGAAAAACATCACTAAGCTCATCTCTTTCGTTAACCCGAATAACCTCATAAACACTTTGTTGTCATTCCTTATTTGATACAATACACATTATGTTGGATGTCCACCAATTAAGGGGAGAGAAATCCATTCACATAATTGTCTTTTGTCAAATTTTATGTCTCTTAGACTCTACAATACCAACACATAGGTAAACACCACTTAGCTAAAACCGGTTCACGAAACCACAATTAGTTCAACCTTTTTATCACAAGTTTGCACCAATACCTCATCAAGTGAAAAACGTATCATGTGTTTTTACAAAACGTCTTCATCTCCACATATAGGATTTTCCTTAAACTAGCACCTTACATCTTCACCATCTAGAACACCATCATAGGAACTTATCCTTTTCTTGCTTATCATGCATGTCCTTGTCAGTGCAAACGATATATTAATCAAAACAGCCATTCCCAATACGTTGGTCTATCTAACTCTCACTCATATGATGTCATTCTCATTCTCATATAGGTACTCATTATTATTATTATTAGTATTTTCCATATTGTCTTCACTTCTTTTCAAAGTGAAAATCATCCATGTCGGTCAAAACCATGCTAATACTACCTTTCCCATTGTCACCTAGAATAGGTCATTTTTATAAGTCGTGTCAATCAATGAGCGATTTATCTTCATGTTATCACTTTTATATTTTTTGGTATCTTAATTATAATATTCTTAGATAGAACGCATTATTGATTACTCTTGGGTTGAAGCATATGAGAACTTGCTCAAAACAATAGGTTGTTAGCATCAATAAATCATTCAAATCATAACCCTTATGCATCATTGAAATGCAATGTCCATTCATATTTTTCTCTTAGCTTTGGTCACTTGACATGACGAAAAGTTGCATGAGTCCATATTTTTTATTTGCTATACATATGAGTTTCTAACTCCTTAATAAGCTTCCTACCTAATCACCACCACCTTCCATCACCACTTTCACTAATCATCACCACCATGGATTAGCGAAAACTTACTTTTGTAAATCTCGAGTCATCTACCATCACCACATGAATCCTACTAGTAAACCGACACCAACACTAGCACCACTAGTGGCACACCTGGTGGGAGACTTCATATCTTCTTTCTAGGAACTATTTTGTAGGTTTTATCATATTATATTCCTACTTTTCTTATGATTGTAATTAGGAGACTACACTTCATGAGATCTTTGATTATATCATTTATCACATATATACATCTTATTTTTCTTTGTTGAAAAGATGAAATATATTGCACTAATGTTTTTCATTGTAGGTTCATCATCATATACACTCGATTGTATATAATTTACTCATCTAAGGATGAAGTTTGCATCAATTATTTTTCTTATTTTAGGTGCTTCTTGACATCCTAGAACAAGGATGAATATCCTTTAAGCACTCATATTGCATCGTCTATACACTTGGTTGTATATGACATATTTGTCGAAAGACAAAGCTTCTATTATACTACTACCTCCGTCCCAAAATTATAGTCCCCGTTTGACTTTTTTTGTCTTTCTCTTTCAACTTTGACCATAAATATTTTCGTTTATGTTATACAATAGTTGATGAAAATTATACCAAATGAAAATACATTTAAAACTCAATCCATTCATATATTTTGCATCAAATATTATATAACACAAAAAAAATTACTTAAGGTCAAAGTGGTACGAAAAATAGAAATGGGACTATAATTTGGACTAATATTTGAAGGTTCATCTTGACACTAGGCTTTTTCTTGAATGCATCTTATACACTCTTTGTTGTATATCACTTACTCGTCTAATACGAATATAGTTTTAATATTTATTTTGTAGGTTTTAATCATACCACGCCTCAAACAAGGGGAGCGCATATTTATCATCATTCTCACTTTTCAACAAGCATTTGTGCTTCGATAAAAAGTGGAGAAAATAGGCTAACATTGCTATGCCTTTTTCTTTTCATATATTTCTCATAATTTTTGTTGCATAAAACTAACCTTGATGTAGGTTAAGCCTCTTTATTTTATCCATGGATCCGCTACCTAACAAGGAACGGATTGAAGTAGACGATTTAACTTCACTAGGGATGATGCAAGCTCGCCTTTTTGGGGAGAAATGAAGTTAAACTCCAAGGACATGCCCTTTTTGTTTCGACAAAGGGGAGAAGAGAATAATAGCGGAGAAGGTAATGTAAAGGTAGTAAGGATATAAGTAACCTTTTACATTTTACTTTCTATTACATTTACATATCTTTGTCATCATCAAAAGGGGAGATTGGTGCAAATATTACGATATTTAATCTATCTGATCTCATTTGTTTTGATTGATGACAAACATGTAACTTGTAATACATAGCGTAAAATGTACAAGTTACTTGTAATCACACTTTGTCTCAACATACATTCAACACCTCTCGATGACTCAAGTCCTCATATGTTACAACACAGGTTAGTACATGTTTGTTATGTGGCATTATGATCAAACCCATTAACAAATCATTTAGAATGTTTAAAATACGTTTAGAGTCACTAAGTATTTTAATAGGTTAACCATTCTATTTAGAACCTCATTTTACATTTTGCATTCACAAGTATTTCAAAAAGTAACTAGACATTTTATTAACTAGTTACATAATACATTTTACAAGTTTACTTTGATAAACTTTTTAATCTAAAATGGAAATACATATTACATCATAGCATGCATCATCTTGAAATCCTTGGAAGATCTCTTGAATATTTTGGATAGATTGTCACTTAATATATCAAATGTGATCTTAGGTAAGATATGGAAATATCTTGAAAATATTTGAAGAAAGATTTTTAGATTTCTGTCAGGGCACCTACGGCAAAATGTATAAAGGCGGAACCCTTTAGGGATCCGTGGTCCGTGGCGCTCTGTTCCCTTTTGCCTATAAATAGAAGCCTATTGTTTTCTCATTTCTTCACCACTTCAAAACACATCTTCTCCACCTTCTTGCATACATTTAGATCAATCATTAACAATGTAGTAACATACATTAAACACCTGAATGATCATGATCATAATGCTTCTAACATTCATCTTTGTTGTAAGCATACTCTTTGATCAACCAAGGAAAGCTTGGAGATCTAGCCATCCCCACTCACCACAAGTTGAAGATCTATCACAACAAGTTTAGGGAACTTGTGATCTTCATCATGAAGGTTTCCTATCAATGGAAGTTCATTTAGAAGTAGTTATTCATATCCATTAGACATTTGTGTCATGGATCATTAGTGTAAACATCATTGCATCATAACAACACTTTCACCAAACTAGATTAGATGGTTTATGTGTTTGTGCCATAAAACACAAGGTTTGTTATGTTGGGCCATAAAACATATTTGGAGTAGTTGTACCCTTGTAAAAGAACTCGACATCTAGCTTAGTGTCAGAAATATTGTATAGGCGACGTTAGGTTGGTTCTACCTCGAACTAGAACCAGGTGTTTAGCTTTGTACCGGAAAAAGTGTAGCGGCGATTGTAAGGTTTTCTCGCAGAAGGGAGCTTGTTGATTTAGTGAAGTACCTCTCGAGTTGGGTTTTCGGGGGTGGAGTAGAGCGGAAAGGAGATCCATGACGAACCACTATAAATCCTCGTGTTCGGTTTGCACTTTCCTTTCTTTATCTCTTTTCTTTTATACTTGCACTATACTATTTTTTGTGATGTGGTTTGATGTTCATGATTGTGTGACAACTTGGTTTACCATGCTTTATATTAATCACAAACAATAATTGGTACTTTCATATTATAACAAGCTTTATAAGCGATTTGATACTAAAGATCTAAAGTTTTTAAACGGTAACGTATTCACCCCCCCCCCTACGTTTTCACGAGCAGGATAATTTGGAATGATATTGATAGAAGAAGAATATTTTTTTATCTGAACCTTTGCAAGTCAGACATCCTATTATTGATTGGGAAGTGTTTCTTTGCTAGCAATTTTGCTCCAACATGGAAGATTAAAAGGCTAGGTGGTGAAACTTCATCATTCATTCAGTTTGAAGAACTCATCAAAGCATGTGACAGACATGATCGGATACTTTATGGAGATTGGTTCAAGAAAGGTTTGATCATTTCAAAGATATGAAGGAAATGCGGTTATGGGTTAATCTAAGAAGGCTCTATGAACCGGATACTTATGATGATTTAAGGAAATTTTCATGTTCATGTCCGGGTACTAAATGGTTTTATTATGATTCATGTGAAGTTTATCATGTTTCTACATCAGATGGAGTTGATGCATTCATGTTTTCTTTGAGAAAGAATACCCACTTAGAGTGGAACTCTCATGTGTTGTTGTGTACAACAATAGAGTTCATGAAGATAATGAAGGTCGAGCATTGTTACTTAGGCTTCAAGATCAATGTTCAAGAGCTATTGAGCGTTAAGAAGAAAGTGAAGTGTTTGATAGAATTCCCAAATCCTTACAGAAGATGCAGATTGAAGAAACTTATTGATTTGCAGAGAAATCATAAGTTTAGGGAAGGATTGTTGGGAATAAAGCTAACGATTACCAGCGATCACGCTTGTGGTTAACACTGCTAAAGATTACACTAGCAGTGGAAACTCATTACCCTTTGCCGATTACATTATTACCCACGCTATTAGGATAATTGTTATGTAGTTGTATATTGATAAGTATAGAAAAGATCTTGTGTATATTCTATATTGTTAGCATTATACTTATCTTGTAAAGGACTTCTTGTGCTATAAAAGGAGATCCTAGGTCATTGTTTGAACAGAATTATTCATATAAGCTTCAGGGTGTAACCACTAGTGATAAGCAAGATCCTGGTATTATTTCTTAATAATATTGGAGCTTTGTGTTAAACTGTTCACTTACATTACATCATACAATCCGTCTTCTATGTATTACTAAGTATATTCCGCATGCTTATTAATATAATTCAAAGTATCGCTAACACAAGGTGTGTGTTTAGATCCATCAAATTTGCATATCAAACATATCTTTTGTACCTCAAAGATAGTCTAGAGTGTCTCCGTGATATTTTTGAAGATGATAAGATAGAGAAACCACTTGAGAATGCTATTGGGTATGCATGCTTATATGCCAAACGATCTCAGGAACTCTTTGAATGTGTGATTGCAACATGTCCTAAATCTGGTACTAGGAAAGATAGAGAAGTTATGCCTTGTTCTATGCCTAAAGTCAAGCATGTGGCCTTTGATGTGCCTCACGAAAGCCTTAGAACCCACACTTCTAGACGAGAAAATCAAATGGCGAGAAAACAAACTAAGGCTCCCATCATCACTTCTCAGGATGTTAAAATTGACACTAAAGTTAGCGGTCAAAACCTAGAAGCAATGCAAGAAGGATAGGATTTACATAAACTAAAAGTGATCATGAAAAGGAAGTGAAAGAACACCATAGGGACAATAAGTTTGACTTGAACAAAAGGAATCGTGTTGGTTCTAGTATTAGCTCTAAGCTTCGAAATTAATTGAAGTCTTATCTTTGTCACACAAAACATGTAAAATGTCTATTTTACGGTAATCATGATAAATGTGGTGTGTTATTTAAATTCGAAAATCCAACCAAGTTAAGAAAGTTTGGAAAGTGAAACAGATTAAGCAATCTTGGAAACCTATAGGGAAGGTTTTTACCAATATAGGATTTCAGTGGAAGACCACAGGTCGAATATTCACACATGGAAAACCTTGCTCCTTAACTAGATCCACTATGCCTAGAGTAGTGCCTGTTAAGGTTTGGAAGCCAACTGGTAAAATAATCCCATTAGGCACACAATGCCTTTTAACTAAGTCTGATGATTCTACTAGTTTAGCTCCTAGTGATAATTCCATTGCAACTAAGGTTTCTGCTGATTTAAAGATTGTTTGCGCTAACCAAAAGGAACCCATTTTCACATGGGGATCCAATGTTTTCAAATTTCCTCCTTTGCACATTGCTCCATGCGGTTCGTACAAATCATACGTTGGTACTTGGATTAAGGTTGCTCTAAACAGATGAGGGGAAATGACTATGACGTCTATTCAAATCAGTTTAGGCCTCGCTCTTCAACATTATGGCATATGCAGATAACACTTCAGGCCCCGTTCCTTAAAGAAAATAAAGGTGTATGCTTCAGTGCGCGTTATCTTTAGAAGAAGATAAATCTTCATGTTTATGACCATTCTCGTCTACATTCTCCATCAACAAGCTTCACATTTTTCACATGCTCATTCAATCATCAAGTGGGTCTATGTTCATTGGTGCATATTCTTATTCACTTGCTCAATCAAAAATGGCAAACTTCATTTGCAATTTTTGAGGGGGAGAAGGGTGCATATTCTACTTATTGATGGATTCTTGAATAATGGTCATACAACTCTCCTCAAATGCCTAATGTTTCACTTACTAAGGATAAATGGGATTTATTGGTTGGGATTCATTGTTTCAAGATATGTTTGATGAGTACTTCCAACTTCCAACGAATGTTGATCATCTAGTTCCTGAAGCTCTGCTTTCGGTTCCTGGCGACTCAACGGTACACCTTCTAAGTACAACACAAACTACTCAAGAAACCCAATCTCCAGTTAGTCCTTAAGGCGTTGATAATGACTATCATAATATTGCAGTTGCACTCATGAATAATGATCCGCTCTTTGGTATTCCTTTGCCAAATCTTCAGGGATTATTATTTATGAATAATGATCTGCTCTTTGGTATTCCTTTGCCAAATCTTCACGGATTATTGTTCCTTCCAATGTGCACTCTGCAAATCAACCACATAAGCATTAAGGAAAATGACCTCCTCATCAGAAGACATTATTGATGAATCTTGAGTCGGTCTCTACTGCGCCTTCATCTACCCCTTTCAAGCAATGTTTTTGTTACCATGATGCTCTCATATCCTCAACTAAACCGAATACTCACAAAGAAGCATTGACTGAATCCTGCTAGATTGTAGCTATGCAAGAAAAGATCAATGAGCTTAAATACTTGAAGTTTAGGAGCGCGTTTCTCGTCCAGATCACGCTACGATCATCGCAGTAAAGTGGACACTTAACGTCAAACATGATGATCTGGGAGGAAGGTTGAAAAACAAGGCTAATTTGGTAGCATGAGGATACCTTTAGGAAGTAGACATCTATGTTCAAGAATCATTTGCTCCGGTTCATTTAGTGGATCGACGTACATCAGATAGTATGTATATTCACATGTTGGGCATTTGATATAAATTGATCACTTCAGAGTTAATCGTTTATTACTTATTTGAATTTGAAGTTGAATTTCACAAAGGAGTGTTCTTATTTTATCTTGAAGTCGGGGTAGGTTGGTTGCATGATTTTCAATGATATCTTGCTCGTGCTTAAGAATTAAGTTGAAAACTTGGGTTATCTAGTTACCAGTAGTCGGGATGGAAGTTTGTAGACATGGTTAACTATCACTAAAATGAGTTACATTTCAGTACTCAGTGTCACACGTATTGGACGATGTGGATAATCTCAAAAGGTGTTAATGTCTCATATTTTCAATGGGTATTGAGTACTTAGAGATTTTCATGATGCATGAATTCTCTACACCATTCTTCCAACATTAGTGCAAGCATAAGTCACAACTGCGGGAAAATTCTACTTCATTTTCAAGTTTGGTATATCGGGTTTGCTTCATCACTAGTCACTTCAATTTGTCCACACATGGGTTGGTAAAGATAGTTAGGGAGAGTTTCCGTAGCAGTTGATTCTCACATGATTCATTTAGGATATTTGAGTTCTTCTCACAAGATTTCGAGTTTATGGATATTTTATGTTTTGCTGATTCGAGGTTTCAAAACCCGCAAGGGGAAGGAGATATACATCTAGCGCTCAACGAGTACACGTGATGAACTTTATGATTGTTGAGGGAAGACAAATGTCGTAGCAGAGAAACTTAGTGTTTAACTTCGTGGCTACGGTGTATTATTCCAACTATTTGGGGGAAGGATATATTATTCCAACTATTAGAGGGAAGGATGTATTATTCCAACTATTTAGGGGAAGTGGTCTCTGGAGACTTTTGGTATGTGTTACTTGATTGTTGATTGGAAGAAATGTGAGAAGAATATTTGGAGCGTGAGATGATATTGCTTATCGACATCTTCTATATGGTTTATGATAAAGTGTTTCCGGTTAGTGCTTCATGTACACAATGTAATGATGATTACGATGAGATGCAACCATCGGGGAGATATTATATGTACATTAAGCACAAAATATTCACATGATCAAGCTTAATCGGTTATTACGGAGTTGACATCCGTAGAGAAGATCGGTGATTCAACCGATTCTTGTGATGTCATTGTTTCTACTCACGGTTGGGTACTTGTGTGCATTATGGGGTGATTGGTTATATGGAAGATAAGCTGGAATGCACTTGGTAGCGAAGATGTTGATATATTGTTCCCCGAATAGACAATTTGCTCAAACTCGAAGAGTTATATGTGTACATCGAGGGCCTTCAAGGGTTCATGTGATCGGACTTAATCATTTATTCCGGGTTTGATAAATGCATAGATGATCCATGTTAACTTGTTACTTCGTTGTTATCATCATGTTTGGGTTCTTGAGCTTCATTCAATGAGACTGTTTGCTTCAATTCATCTTACGGGGAAATGGTCTTAATTCAAAGATTGTCAGTTTGGGGGGAAGCTACCAAAGATTCACATTTAGAAGGCTCATGTTCTGACGATTTTCTTAAAAGCCTCGAATGCTTTGGTGGTGAAAGTTTAAGAGATGTTGATTTCTTTCTTCTAGCGTCTTTGAATGATATCCTTATCTACGTTACTCATTTCATAGATCTGTTAAACTAAATTATCTTCCTTGTATATATTTTATCAAAAGCAAAATACAAAATTATAAAAAAGAAAATAGAAAATTATAAAACTTTCAAAATTCATAAAAATTAGAAAATCTTGAAAAATTCCAAAAATATTGTTTATTTTGTCATATTTTTCTTGGTTCGATAACATCTACGGACTTTGAATTGGCATTTAAAAGTGGCACGGATCTTTAGATGAAGTTCGAATCGAAATAATAAAACCTTTAAAAAAGAGAAAAAAATAAAAAATAAATAAATAAATAAAAAGATGGAGAAAAATGATGGTTTATTGTCATTTCAGGCAGTAACCCATTTTAAAAGAAAGAACAAAGCCATGCCTAACCTAAATTTTGGAACCACATGCTCTGATTCTAAATATAAATGTTTGTCGCCAAAAAGACAAATGTTTCTTCTGAAAAATATTTGTCATCTAATGAAAACAAAATTGCTTTGAAAATAACTCGGTCTATAATTTTGAAAATCATCTGGACTTATCATTTGTCAAAATCTCTAACACTCAATCAACAACTTATGTCATTGATTGAGGGGGAGAATGATTTCAATCAAATCAAAAGGCTATTTTTCAAACAATTGGCACGTAATCGAGCAAGGTCTAATTTTGGATAATCAAAAAGAACAATGTTTTTATACAATTGGATCCAGACTAAGGCTAACGTTGTGTTTTCATAAGATACTTAAGCATGTTTAATCATTGGAGTTTAAAATTGCGAATTTTATCCTTATCAGGTTAAATTTTTAAAAGCAACTCACAATTCTCCTCAAAATCTTTCAAAACAATTTAAATCAATAGAGATCACAAATCTCAAAGGATTTGAAAATTGTGATCAGGGGAGAATTTGTGATTTAAATTGGATATAAACTGATAATTCAATAAGTGGTTTTATAAAGATAATAACAAGCACTCCACCCTACATGTGCCAAGATTTCAAATTTTCCATGCACATGTTAAAGGAGGCATCTATCTCAAACCAAAAGGATTGAAAGCGTGATTGATTTGTCTCTAAGTGCTTGTTCTCTCTAATATGTGCAAAACACTTTTGAATCTCGATGCACATATTGAGGGAGGGCAATCATAAGAAAACCTCATCCTTCCCAAAAGTGTTTTATCCAAAGTATTTAAAATACTAGATTTGATCGGGAAGTGATAATGATCATTTTGGAAAATGTTAATCAAAGATTGGATCTGTAATTCTTAATCTAAGATTTCAAATTCCTCTTGCCTCCATGTGCTAAAACAATTTCTAATACATGAAGCAAATGTTGAGGGGGAGCATTTCTAAAATTATCAAAAACAATTAAGGTAAAAAACGCTTTGATTCTATATCACAAGTACCTTGAGTGATTTTCAAATGGTTTTCAATTGGTTTAAATGGCAGAAGAACAATACCAAAAGACCGACCAAATTTACTTTATGCATGGAGATATAAGGATGGTAAGGTTAGGTATTCGTTCCCACGATCCCACCAGAGCCGGAGGGATCTACCCAGGGAAAATTCACTAGATAGTGTAGAAGTCCTTAGGTATGATGAAAAAAGGAGAAAAGTGAAAGCGGGAAGAGTCTTGATGAGAAAGAGCTAGAGCGGAATAAACCCAACAAGGTTCTAGTAATGAAGTCTCATTAAGCTGCTTGAAAGGGTTGAAGAATGAAAAATAATTAAATGATAAAAGGGTGAAAAGAAATAGCCCTCCATTTATTCAACCTTAGAAGCGGGTTCATTCATATGCTCTTGGTGGCTACTAATTTAACTGCTTGGTATTGAAGACAAGGCGTCATGGACCAGTGTGCACTACACTAAACTTCCCAAGCTACTCAAGTTCCTCTTAAAAGGGCTTGTTTCATTCTCACGAGGAACCTACATAATCTATCGACCTTCTCTTAGAGATTGTTGATATTGAAGGAGACCCTCTCCCTAGTCTCTGGCATAGGAAACCAAATATGCACTATTGAGTCTAGAGCCAAGAGATCATCAATAAATCTCATTAGGACACAATCAATGAAGACTCACTGTTTCACACAATATGGAAAGTGATAATATATCTTAAGAGTCCTACGCATTATCCTTGTGGTAATTCCTAGAACATCTAAGTGATATGCTATCATATTCACAATGAAGATGGAAAATCTTCTAGAGCCAACATCAAACAAGCTCTTGGTGGGTGGCATGTGAGATCTATCTAATAGATCAAACATGTGACAACTGAACAAAAACGATGGGGCGATTCAATCTTGAATCAACCTTGGTCTAGGAAATGGATTGACGGATACCTTTGAAAAACCAGTCGTTGTGCTTAAAACTCTTTTAAGCACATCGACGTGTGTATTATTTTCATTAAAGGGTATTTATGATTGAGAATTGATTTTCCAATAAAACCTTCGTTGTATTGTAAAACCCTTTATATTAAGCAATACACGATTGTTTGCAAATCATTTTCACCAATCAGTGAATCTCAATTCGCTGGTTCACTCACTCTGTGTTGTCTTCTTTGAGATGTTCCGGTTTGAGAACGGCTAGAGCAACTGCGAAACCCTGTCAAGGAGATTCTTTGGAATTACACCTGATCACAGGTGATACGCTTCCGCAGTGCGTTCGGGGTCAAAGGAACTTCCTTTTCGTCGAGCAAGTTTTTCAACACCTAATCGTTGTAGTGTAGTATTAGGGTAAGCCACGGGTATTGATATCATTTTCTAGTGGAATAGGAATGCTAGTGAGAAGTTACTATGCTAAGGTTGGGGTTGAGGAAGATTATTTTTTATCTTCTTATAATTTTTTAGGAAATGGAAAGGTACGAATCTCGAGGTTTGGATTTGGGGGGTGGTATTTCTACCGATTACTCTACTATTGTCTATTCTAATTAACTAAGCTAAGGGTAGTCTATGTCTATTGTTGTGTGCTCGTATGATGATTAAAAATGTATTTACTTAGGTTTTATTACTCCCTAGTTATCTCCAATTGATGGTTGAATTGTCCGTCCTTATTCTTGCTTGCGTTGTGTTTCTAAGGATTAAGTAGGGTATGCGTTTATCCCTAACTCTTTGAAGCTACTAAAGGTTAATGACTACGAAATCTCTAGGATTCATAAACTTAACACTAAGGTATTCTTTGGATTTTTAGCCTACAATTCCACTAGTAACTATAAGCTAAGGTTCAACAAAGATTAATCAAGTATTAATAACACAGCAATTACCTATCACAATACTAGGTCAATCACAATTAAGATAAGAGACAACCAATCAATATTAAATAACTAGGTTTCATATTACCTAAGCAAACACACAAGTAAATTAGCTGGACATGGAGAACATGCAAGCATACACACAATCAATTGAAGACATAATTGAATCAATAAAGTAAAATACTTATCTTGATGTAAAATAGGGTATGGAACCTAAAATCTTTGTACAAAGACGGCCTTGGTTGGGTATAGGTTTTTACTCCCGCAAGACTACCTCTCTAAAAGCTGAAAAATTAGGATTCTATATAGTGTTACAAAGCGCAGCGGCGTCACTTTTAATTGTGAGCCGTCGGGTCGTCGTCATTAGGTTTTCTTTTTGGCCACGTTATCATTGTGACGGCATCACCTTATGCGTGGCCGTCGCCGGTCTATGGCGCCGTCTGCGGATGAAATCTAGGCCGTCGAGCTATGGCGCCCTACTCTTTTAAACCTGATCCGTTACGCAATAAATAAGCAATTTGGCTCTTGAGTCATCACAAAACATGTTAAACCCAGTCCTTGATTAATATTGACAAGTCCCGCCGATCCGATAGCTTGAGTGTCTCGATTCTTGACTTTGGCCATTTTCTTGGTATATTACGCCTTTTAGTCGAATAAGTGTCATTCCGACAATTTGCCATCAAGATACCTTAAAAGTGAAAAGGAACGAAATTAAGTAGTAATGGATACAAAAGTGATCAATTAAGGTCTTAAATGACCCCTCAAAAAGGTAACTTTTAAATCCTTATCAACAGGCAGTACTTGCGCTGATCAACGGGGAACCGTGGGCCGTGCACCTCAATTCAACGAAAGTGATCAAAAGACGGTTTACGTGCGCTTTATCCTAAGCTGTTGTAGCGGGGAAACCCGACGGTTGCGGTGATCGAGATTGATGAGTCATTCCATAGCATGCTCACATCATGTTCATTTCAAAGAAATCATGATATATGCATATCTTCATCAGGTGATTCTGATATCTTCACTCGATGCTTACGCTATCTTTAACGCAAATATCATGAATCAACAAAAGCTTAACTCACGATAAGAAGATATCATGATCGAGAATGTGAGCATCTTGATACAAAAGTCACAACTTCACATGATGGCAACACTTCAAAGGATGAGTCAGAGATTTATGGTGGCAGATGATCTTAATGCTGGCTCAACACTCATCATCAAGTGGATCAGTTAAAGACCTTCACTTGAAATAATAAAACATGCGGTATATGAAGAATCAAAGGCTACGGACTATAGAGCAAAGAACTTAAACAAGAATCCAAGAACATCAAATGTAATATCTTTTGTAATCAATGTAATTTGAGGTAACCTCCCTTAGGGGGAGATTGTTAGGATTTAGAAAATCCGATAGTTAAAGAGTCGGTCACCTCAAGTATATGTAATCGTTAGAAAGCTTGTAGTCGTAGTCATTTTAGTGTTAGTAAGTAGTTTGTTAAGAAACACGTGGAGAGCTGGACGGGTCTTTACCCATTTGTATGCACGATCCACGGCCAGAAGGAGGCGTCTAAGCTTGTAACTATAAATACCTTTGCCTATGGCTGAAGGGTTGGAGCTTTTCAATGTCATTTTTCTTTGTCTCTCTAAGTTCCCAAAACTCTTCCACTTTCTCTTTCTAAAACTCATATTATATGCCCCTTGTGATTGTGTGTTTATGTGTTTATGAAAACCAATATGTTACAATGTAAAAATGTAAATACATATGTAATGTTTTGTTTTAAGAAACTAAAACATGCTTGATCTAAAAAATGTTAACATACATTATCATTTAGAGTCATATCAATAATGTGATTAATCAAAATGTAAATGCTTGAGTGATGAAGATATTACTTGATGAAAAGCTTGTTTTAATATTTATTAAACTTGACAAGCTTAAAGCTTTATAAAAATTAAATTTACTTTTGTTGTTAACAAAACTTAGGTAAAGATCATAAAATATAAATAACGTTTAATGACGATATTTGTATTAACAATCTCCCTCTTTTTGTTGAGGACAAAACATAAATTTTATTTTTATAAAAGACGTAAAGTTTGTACAAGAGTTATAAAAATATGAAATTAATTTTAGAACTTGAAAGATTTAGATAAAGATGATAATACTAGTATGTCCAATTTAGACATTGTGTTGACTTTTCAGAAAGTCAAAGTAGCGATTGACTTTATTTGAAAGTCAAAGTCTTCATTTGTCAAAGTGTGATGTTGACTTTTCAGAAAGTCAAAGTATGCAGTTGACTTTTTAGAAAGTCAAAGTCCAAGTTCTATAATATTTCTCCCCCTTTTAGTCTCAACAAAAAAAAGTTGCGAGGCGGAATATGTTATGAGCCCGAGCTATTATCTCCCCCTTGGCCAATGCTCCCCCTAAATTAGGTTCCAAGAGAAAGATACATGGATTGTGCAAAAGCTACAAAAAAGATGTTAGTAATAAGCATCATCACAAGCATTTCCAATGACCATGTAATAATCAACAACAATATAAGAAACACCATTCATTAGTTAAAATTTTTCATGATATGAAAATCATGAAAAGGGAACACAATGAAGTTTTAGTACATGAATAAAATCCTAGAAAAATAAAAAAGATAATCCTAGAAAATTAGATAAATATACAAAGCAAATCCAAGAAAAATAAAAACGCTTAAAAAATAGACTAGGAACCTCCTATTGAGGTGGTGGGTGAACAAGAGCATTGATGCGATCTAGGATGTGGTTGAGGATGAACCTCATTTCATCTTGAAGTTCATTGACCATCACCCGGGTCCTTTCGGTAATGTGGGCGGTCCGCTCACAATTTGAGTAACCGTGTCTAGGAGGGTAATATGGTTCATGATTTTGAGGTAGTGGAATGGTGTTGGTAGTTGGAGTGGTGATTATGGAGGCTAGCAAAGCACTTTCCATTTGCATGGTTTCACTAAGGTGGGGGTCAACCATATTTGAGAATTGATGGAGATGATTTAGCTCGGCTTCAATCTCCTCTCTAGTTCGGTGATCATCCCACATGGATTCCTCAATATCCTCTATATGAGGAGGCATGGATGTTGGAGGTAGTGGATGATCCCCATACAAAGGACCATGAATTTCCTTGTGAATAGGATGGAAGGGAAGAGGTTTAGGCCTAACAAGGCGTTTGGGTCAAATGATGGACGTGGAGACTCATGAGCTATTCGCTCAATAGTACCAAAGGATGGTAGCAGTGGTGGATGATTGGGCCTAGGAGGTAAGTCCTCCAAGTCCTCTAAGAATGGGTTTGGAGATGTAGGTGGTGTAGAGAATAACTCTAATGGGATGAGTTTTGGAGATTTAGGAGGTGATGGTGACTTGGATGTTTGGATACGATCCGGAGGTGGTGAGCTAGTGATGGGAGTCTTTGTTGGAGGTGGAGTAGTGACAATGATAGGTGATTTTAGAGGTGGTGTAGGAGTAGCCAAAGTGAGGAAGTTCTCATCTCTTATGGGAGATGAGATGGTTAAGGGAGAGGACTCGGAAGAGGAGCTTATATTGACAAAGCAACATGGTCTTACGCTCATTCTAGCCGTTCTCTTGCAAGGCTTGGTTGATGGTGAAGACTTAGTCATTTTTGCTTAAGGTTTTGCTAGTAGATGAGAAGATTTGAGAAAGTGTGAGGATGATCATCTTAGAAGCTCTTAATTGATAGCATTATGAAATTATGGAGAAATGTGTTTGATTTGATGTTAAACCATAGAAGAGATGAGGTTCCTAATGAATTAGAAGTGGTTTTAATACTAGTCATATCACCCAAGTCAATCCATACAATAAGGATGGAGTGAAGTGACAAAGATATGCAATAAATGTGTTCTAATAATTGTGGGATCTATAGAATCAGATCACCCACAGATTGCAAGGAACCAAATTTTTGGTTCCTTCCTTTATGAAAAAGGGTTCCTTGGGTGAATTTTTGGAATTTTTGAATTTTGGTGGGAAATGGATATCCTATATGCCTAAGTGTGTTAAACTAGTTCTAATATGGGTAAAAACTAGTAAAAACTATCCTAGAAGCAAGTTATGGTAATTTGGAATGTTAAAATAAGCGAAATTTAGAAAGTTACCTGTAGGATCCACGGCACCAATTTTTTGCACAGGCGGAACCTTTATTTTGGTGCCACCTGGTCCGCCTGTACAGGTTTGGCGGTACCAAAAATTACAACAGACGGAACCAAAAATTGGTGGCGTGCGTTGAAATGTGATCAAATTTCATCACAGGCCCATTTTTTAACCGTCGAGGACTTTTCTGAAACCTGAAATTTTGCTTAAAACATATGACATTAATTATTTCTAGTTAGGAAAAGTCGATAACACATATACAAACATAGTGGAGCATAGACTTTGACCAAGGGCTAGCGATTTTCACATATAAGTGAAAATGGATTAAATTGATAACACTTGCGTTATCCCCTTAAACCGTTAGCGTACAACATTGTTTTAAGTTATTTTATCATCCTACAAAGTAAAAACAACCAAATAGTATCATACACCATTGTTTTTGTCTTGTTCCAAACACTCCTTTAAAACCTTCACTTATCCAATTTCTCGTAGATTTTTGTCATCATCCTTCCAAGGCACTTGAACATCCTCTTGGTTTGCTTAAACTCCGCTAATTCATTCTCAATCTCTGGGAGAGATGCATAGTACTCTTGAGGTGGAAGTCGAGAATTTGGGAGACCGTCTTCGAAGCTATTTGTTGATGATGATGATGATGAAGTTGGAGGTTTTGTCCTTTTACCTTTAGTCTTAGCCACTCGCTCGTCACTCAAGGGTATAAATATGTGAGGGATGAGAGCGTAGTCTAGGTTCAACCCTTTTGGGCTTGGTGGTATGGGTGCAAATGCTCTATAGAGATGGGTAAGTAGCATCCCGTAAGGAAGAGCAACGGATCCTTGAGTAGGAATATCTACCATTCTCCAAGCAATGTAGTAGGCTAAGTTGAATGGTTGACGAGTGGACAAGTTGTATAGCATGTGACAAAGGCAAGCATTGATATGGTCTCTATTTCCTATAGCGCTAATGACATTGACTCTAAGGAGTTCCTCCACTTTTGAATTAGGGCTTAAGCTCATTGAGCTCCATACCATATGGATCTCGGTTCACTTCCTTTCCCTTTCGGGTGACACGGGTTGGAGCCGCCATTTCATTAAAAAGGTGCTCACGGATGATGTCATTATCCGCCAAAGGAGTTTGGTAGGGAAGAGAGCAGTCATTGATTGCATCAAGGATAGTGAGTGACCACTTATCTGAGTAAACACATGTACCACTATTAGGAATTCCTAGCACTTGAGAAAATTGGTCTAGGGAGATGGTGTAGTCAGTTTGATTGATCCTAAACCTAAGATCCATTTGATTGTCTTCATCAGTGAAAGAGACAACACTAGCATAGAATTCTAAGACAAACCTAGGACAAATGGGTTCATCGATGTCGAGTAGACAATCAAAGTTGATAGTGACAAGCTCTTGACAGAGATTAGTTTCGTCGAAAAAAGAGGAATGAATGGTCCTACCCTCATGGAAGTACCTTTGCTCTACACTCTTAATGATTTTGACTTGGTGTTTGGTGAGGCCCTTGGTTTTGTGGTGTTTAGGGATGTAGCTAAGAGTATCCTTGTGATCATAGAATTTTGCGGTGATCATGGTTGTTCCTATGAGCAAAGATTTGCATGTTAAAAATAAAAAGCAAACTTGGGTTTTGGTTCTAGTGTGTGCCTATATGAAAACAATTTGGAGTTGCGGTTATCTACACTCATTTTATGCATAAAATGGTTTTCAATGGGGGTGTTTGGCTAAAGGCATGAGAAAACCCAAACGCTCCCAATTCAATGTGGCTTCATTTGAATATACCCGGGAATGCATATTAGTTATGCATTACCTTTAGTATTCAAGAGCATTATGCAAGTGATGAAATTTTACGTTTCTATTTGTATTAACAATGAAAAATTGTTTTCCTACAAGTGAGAAGCTTTTCAAAATTTTGACATGGGGCTTTTGTTTAATTTAGATTAAGGCCTTATAGTAATTATCTTTTAATTAGTGGGAAAACATGATTAGTTTATGCAATATGACAATGTAGTACCTAATTTCAATGACTAGCTATGCAATTTGCCAATTGAATCCATGTTTTGTACAAGAATATGCATAATCCCCATGTAATGATTTTGTGCACAAATTAGAATCCTAGACTCAGAATTAAGAGAAGTAATGTAGTTAGGATACTTACAATGATGTTATCTTCAGTGATTAATGGGTGAGAAAGTCTGAACAATGAGGTAGGTGTGTTGTTGATACATTTTGGTAAAGTGGTTTGTGAGGAAGAAGATGTTTTGTAAGTGGTATTTTTACTACTGTTGTCACCACGGACCAGATGGCACCAAAAATTTGGTTCCGTCCGTGTTGTCGTTTGGTGCCGTGGGAATAGTAGCAGACTTAAGCTAATTTGTTTTGTTTTGTTTTGTTTTGTTTGTTCTAAGGTTTAGATATGTTTTAAGTACATGCTTAGTTCCATTAGCCCTAACCCAAGTCTAAGAAGATTAAATGGTTCTCGTTTGAGAGGCTTAGTTAGGATGTCAGCAATGTTGTCTTCGGAGGATACTTTCTCAATTGAGATGGTTCCTTTTTGAACATTGTCGCGAAGAAAGTGATGACGGATTTCAATATGCTCGTCGAGCATGTTGGACGGGATTTTTGCTGAGATCAATAGCACCTTTGTTGTCGCAAAGTATAGAGATATCGTTGAGATGAATTCCGTAATTCACGAGAGCTTGCTTCATCCAAAGAGCTTGTTGACATGCTTTATAGGTTGAGACGTATTCGGCTTCAGTAGTTGAGATAACTAGAGCTGTTTTTTTCTTTGCAAACCATGAGGTGAGACAATGTCTAACAAAATTACAAATACCACTTGTACTTTTTCTATCAACATAGTCACCGGCATGGTCTGATTCGGCATATACTATAGTTTCTACACCCGTTCCTTTGGGATACCATAATCCTAAACATGTCGTTCCTTTAATGTATCTAAATATCCTTTTTAAGGCTTCTAAGTGTGATGCCTTGGGATTTTCTTAAAAGCGAGCACATAGACAAACACTAAACATAATGTCAGGTCTACTAGCCGTGAAATAGATTAGTCTACCGATCATTCCTCTATATTTAGTGTTATCTACCGATTCACCTTCCTCATCCTTGGTGAGTTTAGTGTCTGAGGACATGGGTGTCTTAGTTGGTTTTGAGTCTTCAAGACCAAATTTCTTAAGCATATCTTTTATGTATTTAGATTGGTTAAAGAATATGCCATCTTCTAGTTGTTTAATTTGAAGTCCTAGAAAGAGTTTAACTCACCCGTCATACTTATCTCAAACTCGTCGTGCATGATTTTAGAAAAATCATCACATAGCTCTTGACAAGTTTATCCGAATATGATGTCATCAATGTATATTTGAACTATGATAATGTGTGATTCCTTTTTCTTGGTAAAAAGAGTATTATCTACTAATCCCATGGTATATTTGTTTTCAACTAGAAAGGTCTTAAGTCGATCGTACCAAGCTTTTGGTGCTTGCTTAAGTCCGTATAATGCCTTCTTGAGTTTGAAGACATGATGTGGTTTTTCAAAGTCGGTAAAACCGGGAGGTTCAGCAACATATACTTCTTCGTTAATAAACCCATTAAGGAATGCACTCTTAATATCCATTTGAAATAATTAAAAGTCATAAGCACATGCATATGCAAGTAGGATTCTAATAGACTCGAGCCTAGCTACGGGTGCATAAGTTTCGTCGTAATCAATCCCTTCTTGTTGATTATAACCTTGTGTGACAAGCCTAGCTTTGTTTCTAGACACTATACCATTTTCGTCCATTTTATTTCGAAAAACCCATTTCGTTCCAATTATAGTTTGATCTTTAGGTTTTGGAACCAACTTCCAAACATCATTTCTAACAAATTGGTTTAACTCTTCTTGCATAGCAATTACCGAAGATTCATCTTTTATTGCTTCGTTTATGTTTTTCGATTCAATGGTTGATCCAAAGCAAAAGTAATTACTTTGATGTTGGGCTTGTGATCTTAACGTTCTTTGATTTAGTTGTCCTATGAACTTTTCTAAAGGATGACTTTTGGATTCTTTGATGTTTATAATTTCATTATTTAATGGTTCATCTTCCTTGTCATTTTCAATTATTTCTTGATTTTCTACAAGTTGACTTTCAACTAAGTCATCATCTACCAAAGGTGATGTCTTAGAGGGAGGTGGACTTTCTTCGAATGTTATGTTCAACGATTCCTCGACTCTCATTGTTTCTTTGTTTAAGACTATGTAAGCTTTACTAGTTTGTGAGTAACCAAGAAATACACCTTCATAAGACTTTGGGTCAAACTTGGTGAGATAGTCTTTAGTATTAAGAATGAAACATTTACATCCAAATACTCTAAAATATCCTAAAGTTGGCTTTTTGCCTTTATATAATTCATATGGTGTTTTATTTAAGAAAAGGACATATTAAAACTCTATTTAAAATATATGTAGAAATGTCAACGGTGTTACACCAAAACTTTTGAGGTATGTTTTGTTCATTAAGCATTGTTCTACTCATTTCTTGAATGGTTCTATTTTTACATTCTACAACTCCATTAGATTGAGGTGTTCGAGGAGCCGAGAAGTTATGTGTTATACCATTTGTATCACAAAAGTTTCCAAATTGTGTTTCATTGTCAAATTCAGGACAATGATCCGTTTGGATCGACATAATGTTAACACCTAGTTGATTTTGAATTTTCTTGCTAAGTATTTCAAATTTATCAAAAGCTTCATTTTTAGTTTTCAAGAATAATGTCCAAGTAAACCTTGAGTAATCATCTACTATAACCAAAGTGTATAAGTTGCCACCATAGCTTCTTATAGCGGAAGGACCAAACAAGTCCATATGCAAAATCTCTAGACACTTAGATTTGGAAACCATGTTTTTTGCCTTATGGCTACTATGATTTTGTTTACCAATTTTGAAAGCGTCGCAAAAATGTTGGTCATATTTTAGTTTTGGTAATTTTCTAACTAGCTCTTTTGAAGATAGGTTTTGGATAAGTCTCATATTAGCGTGACCTAAGCGTCTATGCCAAAGAGTTGAGTTATCATCTAAGGTTGTTAGACAAAGTTTTTCATTAGATGTTTTATCTATTTTCATGACATATATGTTATTTTTCCTAACTCCTTTAGCTATGTTATTTTTCCCAACTCCTTTAGCTATGGTGATACCATCTTTTAGTATTTTACTACCATTTTCTTCAAATAGTACTTTATACTTTTTATCACATAGTTGGCTAATACTAAGTAGATTAAATCCTAACCTATCGACATGAGCAATATTTTTAATAGTTAGGGAGTTATGAGCGATCGTACCTTTGCCAATGATTTTTCTTTTGAGATTGCTACCAAAAGTGACATTACCTCCGTCATACTCTTCGTATGTTGAGAAGAGGATTTTGTTGCCCTTCATGTGTCGTGAGCATTCACTATCTTTTATCCATTCATCAGGTTCTAATCCAACTTTCAAGCATACCTATGACACAAATAACTCAAGCGTTTGGTCCCCAATATCTCATGGGTCCGTTTGGGTTAAACATACCATTTACTTGGTTCATATATGGAAATGATGGGTAAGGGTTCCATGGCATTTTGTTTGTCTTTTAGACCGTTTTGGTTTGAATCTTTGGAATTAATACTTCATTAAATCCTAGTGCATTCATGTTTCCTGGTTTTTTTTTAATTCTAACTATTTCATCGGCACAAGCAATATTTTTGTTAAACCTTTTAAATTTAGAGTTATGTTCGATGACAACTTCTTGTGTGAGCTTTAGTTTTCCTATTTCAAGACTATGCTCTTGACATTATTTGCAATCATCGTCATTTGCTTTCCCCTTTTTCAATCATTTTTCCTTTTCTTTTAACTCATAGACTTCATTTTCTAAAAATTCCTTTTTAGTCTTTAAAAACTTATTTTTAGTTATGATTTTTAAACTAAGCTCACACAATTGATTATATTGTTTTTGCAAAGTGTCATCATCAATAGAAGAATAAGATGAGTCGGAATGTACCTCGTTTCATTCATGTGCCATTAGAGGCGATCTCATCCTTGCTTGATTCTTCATCATCCTCACTATCACTCCAAGCACCACATAAAGCTCGTTGAGTTTTGCTTTTAGGTGGCTTGGGGCAATCTCCTATTAGATGACTTGCATCACCGCATCTAAAACACTTTCTTTCACCTTTTCCCTTTTTGTCCTCTCGGTCTTTTCGGAATGGTTTCTTTTCTTGTCAGGGTTGCCTTACGAACTTTCCTCTTCTTCTAAAGAACTTTTTGAAATCTCTAACGGCCATAGCATACTCCTCATCTTCACTACTGGAGCAAGATTCGTCATCATCACTTGATTCCGTTCTTGCCTTTAGAGCAACGTATTTGACTTTCTCTCTTTTTCCTTTGATGATTTCTGAATCTTTCCCCATCACCATTTCGTGTACTTTGAGGTTTCCGATTAGCTCGTCTAGTGACATTTTTGAAAGATCTTTTGATTCCTCAATAGCCATTACTTTAGCTCTCCACTTCAAATGGAGTGCTCTAAGAAATTTCCTGACAAAGTTCTTACTACGAAAAGATTCATCAAGTGCTTTAAGAGATGTAATAATAGTATTAAAGCGAGAAAACCACAATCAATGGTTTCACCTTCAGGGATAACAAATTGTTCATATTGTTGAACAAAAAGATCAATTTTGTTATCCTTGACTTGTGAATTTCCTTGATGTGTAATAATCAAAGATTCCCAAATGTCTTTAGCGGTTTCACACATAAAAATTCTTTCATATTCTTTTCTAGGTAAAGCATTATAAAGCATCATTTTAGCTTCATTATTTTTGGCTATTAATTTCTTTTGATCATCAACAGAAATATCTTTTGTTGTAGAACTAAAGTCTCCTTTAATTATAACAAACCAAAGATCTATACCTTTTCATTTTACATATGTTTCAAACCGGTTTTTCCAATAGATAAATCCATTGGTTTCAAAGAGTGGTGGTCTTCGCATAGATTGCCCTTCTTTAAAGTTTTCGGAATCCAATATATTTTAGAAATTCTTGAGCAACGACGCTCTGGTACCAATTGTGGAAAACTAGAAGGGGGTTTGAATAGTTTACCGATTAAAAAACTTTGTTTAGAAACTTATTGAAAGATCAATTGATATTGATCTTAGATATGTTAGTGAATGATAATCAATAAGGAAAGAAACAATCAAACCACGACAAGTTGTTTATATTGGTTCGGTCTACAAGGACTCTTTTTCCTTACCCTACTCCACTCCCCAAGTCTCACACTCGAGAGTTTAACTTCACTAGTCAAGAAGCTCCTTTCACCGGCGGAGAAACCTTTACACTTCGCTTACACACTATTTTTGACACTAAGCTAGATGTCGAGTTCTTTTCCAAGGGTACAAACACTCCCACACACAATGTATTTTAAGGACTAAAATACTAACCACTCACATTCACAAGATTATGATGATGCATACAACAATGATGTATGAATCAACACTAGATCATACAACAACAAACAAACAAGACTTCCAACTATTTGTTGAAGCTTGAATATGCCTTTATCTTCTTTGCTACAAAAGAGGATCACTATAATGGTATGAAACTGAGTTAGAAATGTTAGAGATAAGGAATGTATGTGAATATGCTAGAAAGGGATGAGAAACAACTTGGTTTGGCTTTGCTATTTATAGCCAAAATGATCAGCAAACACCACGGACCACGGAACCCACAAAAGGGTTCCGCCTGTGTAAAGTTTTGGTGCCGCCGGGGTCTGACAGCAAGATCACCAAAATCTTACCAAAGTCAACCATATCTATCCAAGTTTGTGTAAGATATGTAGAGTCTAAATCTACACAAAATATATAGTGAAATCTTCTATAGATTTCAATGATGCACTACATGATGTCATGTGTTGTTTTCGAATTTTAGAAACATGTTAAAATGTAAATGCATATGTAATGTTTTGTTTTAAGAAAATAAAACACGCTTGATCTAAAAAATGTTACCATACATTATGGTTTAGAGTTATATCAATAATGTAATTAATCAAAATGTAAATGCTTGAGTGATGAAGATATTACTTTATGAAAAGCTTGTTTTAATATCTATTAAACTTGACAAGCTTTAAGTTTTATAAAAATTAAATTTACTTTTGTCGTTAACAAAACTTAGGTAAAGATCATAAAATACAAATAACATTTAATGACGATATTTGTATTAACAAAACGTTTTCTGACTTATTTGTATTAACTCAAAGCTTAGGCGTAAACTGATGACCTTACGCGTAACTTCCACTTACGCGTAAACAAGAGAGCTTAGGCATAAATCCTTCTTACACATAAGATTTAGGTTAAACGTAAGCTTAGGCGTAAACTAAATGCTTAGAAGTAAGAACCTTAGGCGTAAGCAAGCTTAGGCGTAAAGTGTTTACTCGTAAGAGTTTAAGCTTATTCGTAAACTTAGGGTTTTACCCAAAAATCCTCTACACTTATCCAAGTGTAAAAGATATCCATAAGTCGAAGTGTTTTCAGGCTTATCCTAGCAAGAAAACACTAGGTTAACCAACAGCTTTGAAGATCGTTGAAGAAGATTCCTTACGCGTAAAAGCTTAGGTGTAACTTCCTGACTTAGGCGTAGAAGCTTAGGCGTAAAACTAGGGTTTCGTTATGCGTAAAACCAGTTAAGCATAAAAAACTAGGGTTTTCTTAGGCGTAAATTTCACAGAATTAGAACAAAACTGATTTTTATGCACTAAAACGTTTTGTAAAGTTGATCTTAAGGAAACAACAGCTTCAAAATCACCAAAATAATAAGAAAGTTTGAAACTTGATTATCCAAAGTAACTTTTTACCTTACGCGTAAATCAATGACACGAAATACCACAAAGATCAAAAACTTATCTAAACACGTGAAGCTTGAAACTTTTTGCAAAAAACAGAAACTTTAACACCAAATAAACCTTAACCGGTAAGAATCCAGAGTTTACAAGTGAAAAAATGAAAGTTTTAAGCGTGAGAAAAGTGTGGAGCGTGAAACCTTAAGCTTACGAGTATAACTTCAAAAAAAAGTATGTTTCACCCAACTAGATGGCGTATGATACCACTGTTAGTCACCATAAGTTAACACAAGCATGTAGATGATAGAAATGAGGTTAAAAAGGAAGGTTGAACACACAAATCACACAATGATATGAAAAAGTTATGCGTAGATTATGATAATGTGAACAAGACTCTCAAATGAGAGTATACATTAGTCTTTATAGGGGAAAGGAACTAGGGCAACATATCTAGTCCCTTCCTAGACCTCATGGGCCTTAGCATGGGCTTATGGGCTTTCTACATAAGCCATGCCTTAATAATTAACACAAAAGCCATATAAATGCAACCTATTACATATAAATGACTAACACTTCATAATAATGTTTAGGAGTGTTTCCAACATTGGATCTTTTGACTCTTGAGCAATTTGCTCACATTCTCCGAATTCCAAATTATGGACAATGTGCTTTCACTGAAGATTGGTCCCTTGATTCTCTCTTTAACTATCGTGAAGAAAACAGTCCATATTGTTCATACATACCCTCTCCTCAAGAAATAACTCGCTTTCTATGCACTCCTCAATCCAATTACTCAAATCCAAACATAATTCATACACGTGAACTCCGATATGATCTTAAAACTCTCGCAATCATTCTACGTAAACATGTTTGAAGTCTTACAGGAAATCGTGAGACACTTCCCACATGTTGTGCTCACATGATGTACTGTCTCCTAACTCAACATACATACAATATTGCCTAATTCTTCGCAAGGCGAATTGTAAACCTCCAAGGCAACAAGAAAAAACTAATACCATATGGGATGTTCCTGACACGCCTTTATTCATGTCATGTACTATCACCCTAAATTTCAAAGCCCTCAATATATACTTTTGAACAAAATTATGGTACCTTTGAATACATCCCTCATCACTTCATTCTTCATTCTTGAATCATCAACTGCTCACAACCCACTTGATGATCCATCAAACGAGAATGTATAAGCAAAATAGTTTTCTTTAATAAAATCGATCCCTAGGCTTTGTCTTTAATTTACCATTGTAATTTGATCACACCTATGAAATAAAACATTTGTTGGTCATCTTTCTTGAATATTTGATGTCCTTTCTTGAATGCTTAAAGATTCAAAATTCAACACCTAGAGCAAAATATTGCACGTTCACCGTTAAGAAAAATTGTCCTAGATATTCGATCCCTACTTTATAATTAGCCGGATCCCTCAAGTGAAGGATCCGTGGGATCCGGGCAAACAGAAATGACTTATCTACTTTCACACATCAATCCAACCCTCCATACCTTATTGAACTAGTTGAACATGCTTCATTAGGATCACTTAAACTGTCCTTAGGCTCAGTTGATCTCACACTCACTCATGAGTGACTTAAGATCACATTCAAGGTATTTATTTTATTTATTATCACTTCAAAACTCACCATCTTTCCGCCTCAATGGCCACACATTGTTCCTCTTATCTTAGAACACCTAGTTGAATAAACCGTAAGATAGATCCGGAAATGTACTTTACTATTACAAAGATGTTTCCATTGTCACGGGATTTTACAAGTCTATGAGTTAAACCGAGAAATAGATTCTTTCATGGGATTTTACAAAATCAAGACAAAACCGTAAGCAATGTCAGCTTGAATGTGTTATGACACCTTTGGTTTAGGTGAGTATCTGTTTTAGGAGAACAAGCAACGGTCCATTAGCGGTTCATTATCCATCATCAACAATTCTTCTTATCCAGTCTCATGATCATCAATTCTCATCATCAAGTTTCATTATCAAGTTACAGTTCACAGTCCATAAACGAGTATGTGCCAATATCCAACGAACGTCCTGTCCAATGGCACACAACCCTATCCACCATAAACTTTCTTCTGCATGATGAGAATCCGTTTGGCCCATAGACGAACAACATACATCAGCCCCATAAGTAGACATAGTACTTGATCCATTCCAAGTCAACTGCAGCCCGTAATAGAAAATAATATCCAGATCACATGACACACCATTACTTTGAAACCATCAAACGAACAAATTCTCAGTGGGACATTTATGATATATCTCATTTCATCAAAATCTGATTAAGTATAAACTATATACACAAATACCCAAAACCACAAGACCATGTGATAAAATCATGTGGTAAAATCACTTAAAAATCACTGAGTTCCATTCTTGTTTGAAAGTAACCACAAGACCAAGTCCAATATTAGCATTGGTATATGATCAAGATCGTAAAGTCTAGTTAATGTTATGGGCCGCAATACACGTATTTCCCACGTCCACATTATAAGCTAATACGGCCCACACAAAACCCACGATTCAATTCAGTCTAAGTGATAATAACGTTGTAAGTAACCCTAAAAATCAGGGATATAAATAACACTTATCACACACTTGACCAACCCTAAAAATACTCCACCATTCATCAATCAGACGCCTCCAACAAATCTCTCAATACCTCATCAATCATTTAATCTGTCAAACATATTACGCCTCCTTTATCACTAATCACACTCACGGCACTTCTCAAATCCCACATCACAAACCGTTCCACCCAAAGCTCACGACATGTTCTCAGATCTTGAAACACATCTTGAAACGGATGTTTATCCTCGCCACAAGGATGACATGAGGCTCTTGAATCATGACTCGTCTTCAAAGTCCAATGAAATGGGTAAGAATATTCACTGAGGCCACGACTTCAAGCAGGTTTGTAGCTCCGTGAGGTTTAATTATTGTGGTAAGATTTAGATTTGTTTTGAACTTTAGTTAATTTATTTTGGTATTAAACTCATCAATCGAACCAAGGAATTGATTGAAACCGTTTAGTTTTAATCATTCTTTATATTTCGAACATTATCACAAAGTATTTGGACAATGATGATACTCGTTTCACAACAAAATCTGAGAAAGATAGATAGTGTGAAACGAATCTGAGATCACATATATTACTTTTGTTTTGAGTCATGTGTCGAACCACATACTTGATTTAACATGTTTGCTAAAGTCAACTTTGTATACTCGAATATTTATCAAGGACTTTGGATCAATGATGGATTAGTTCTTTTGTGACCCACACACAAAAAGGATATAAGGCTGAGATCTTGAAAATATTTTTCATTTATGTTTATTGAGTCATGATAGATGAGATGGAGGATAGGATAAAGTATTTGGTGTTGATTGTGTTGGAGTTGGATTTTTGTTTTGAAACTATTGAAGTTGTTTCTTTTCTTCTCGATTTCTTCTTCTTTTTCGTGTAAGAAACTGCTTGGACTTATGATGGTGATAAAACCTGAGGTCATTGAGTTTTGTAATTGTTGGAATAAGTGGTCGTGTGGTTAAGTCCTCTCATTCTACATTTCTGTAAAGTCGCTAGCCAAAGTTGAGTCAAGTCGCTAACCATTTTTTTCAAAGCAAGTCGCTAACAATTTTTTCAAAGCAAGTCGCTAACAATTTTTTCAAAGCAAGTCGCTACTAATTTTTTCAAAGCAAGTCGCTAACAATGACACAAATCGCTAGTCTCAAATTGCTAACTTATAAATATAAGTCGCTATATCATTTTAAAACATAAGTTGCTAACCTGTTAAACAACAAGTCGCTATAAGATTTTGTCAAGTTGCTACTTTTTCTTTTAACAACTCGCTATGAAGAATGACTGCGAAAAAACTGCTTCTGTTTTGACCACTTGAGACTGACCAGAAAAACCCAGAAAAAAACAGCATAAGGACTCATTATTTTCGACCCATTTTGACCTCGTAAATGACCAGAAAAACAGAATAAGAAGGACTTCTTTGTAAACCAGTATTGACCATGTTTGAAACAAGACTCAGACCAGATTCATTCACGAATAAAAAGTGGTACAAAACTCATGTAAATGATAAAGATACTAACTTGGAACAAACAAAATGACACACGACAGATTTTAATATGAAACAGTCACATGAAGTATTGACCAAAAGATACATTTAATCTTGTTGAAAACAGTTTGCCCACATGATACGAAATATATTATCCGACCAACACAAAACAGTTTTTAAAACATGAAACAGAACCACTAAAAATCATCAAAACACAAAAACCTTGGCTCTGGTACCAATTGTAGGATCGTAATATTTATTGTGTTTGATGATTCGGGTGGTCTTGGATGATCAAAATACATGTTAGACATTTTAGAGAGAGAAAGTAGAGAGAGGGAGTTTCTTGGTAGAGACTTGATGAACAAAATGTGAAAGGTTAGATTAGAAAGCTCCACCCCTTCCATGGATGGAAGGGGTATTTATAGTTACAAAATACACGACCTCCTGACGGCCTGTGGATCAGGTATACAGTGGGTAAAGACCCGTCCTTCCTCCACGGTGTTACTCTAAACTATTCTACGCTACTGACTAACTAATTAACTAATAAATAACGTAAAAAACTATATGTCTACGAGCTAACTTATACTAGATAACATTTGAGGTGACCGACTCTTTAATAATGGAATTTCTAATTCCTAACAAAAGGTCAAGTAGCCGATCTATGAAACAAAAGATTTGGCCGGCATCAGACAAAGAAGGATGGTATAATTTTTTTTTATATCATATCTCCACAAAACGTAATATGAGCCGATCAAGGTGAAGTAGGTTCGGCGTGAATACTTGTGACCAGTACAGAAGATCGAATCACTTTGTTTTAGGTTGCACCATATAATTAACTTGTGAATATTGTGGTTCTTGTGAGCACACTCAGGTCTATGTGTTCGTCAAAAGAAAACGGATGATGATATATGTTGATATTAGGAATAGTCAAGAAGGATGAAGCGTTTAAGGCAAAAAGGATGATCTTTTGAAATGACTATCAAGGAAATGCCTTGCATTTGGTACCCTTCTCGCCAATAACATACTTGTTCGCCTTCGATGTTTTGGTGTCATAAGATATTTTGTCTTCTGTTTTGTACTACCACATGAATCGTAATTTAAGAAACTTGGATAAAACGATAATTGTAAAATTTGTGGATGTATACAATTGTTCATAAAGAGTGGTTATAAAATGTCTATTTATAAGAATGTAGTTATAAAATGTTCATAATAATGTAGTTTCTCTCCTTTTTGTCAGAATAATAATATTTACCTTTCCGTCATTTAGTCGGGTTTAATTTAAATTTTTTTTGTATATAATAAAATATTTTAAGTTATAAAATATTTATTTTAAACAATGATTTCCTAAGTGTGTATTAAGTTGCTAATACAAATGGGTTGGATTTATCGTTTTAAATTTCCGGTCTTAACTAGTCTTGGTAAAATGTCTAGTTTCTAATAAATTTCAACCGTTATTAATCCGCCGTAATAAATTTATGAAGTGATCCGGTCTTACAAGTTTACAAGTTATTGATTATCATATCAGGCCAACTAGCTTGATTAGTCAAATTTACCAAAGTCTAAGTTTACTTATGCATTGGTTCCAACAATAAGCCTAGCAGCAAGTTTTTAAAATTTAGCCCGTTAACAAGTTATAAGCTAAGCCCAGTAGGTTTACATATGTTAGATAGGTTCATTAGCCGAGGATTGAGGCAAGAATAGCATGTGCTAGAAAGTTGTATTTATGAAGGGCGATTTTTGTCTATGAAATTCACAGAAATAGAGTTTTTACAAATATAGTATGATATGAAGGTTACTAAATGAGTGAAGGAATGTTATTATCTAAAGCCGTGCATGTTAACTGCAAAGAATGAAAAGGAAATGGGTTTTAGATGTGCTTAGCATGAAGGGATCTTCGGTAGATAGTAATGGGTTGTTGGGGACCACACGTGATCTAATAGATACCTCAAAAGTGCAAGAACTGATGAGGTTCTGAGCCATGAAGATGGAGTAGGTTCTGAGTGCACAAACGGTTGGTCGCATCTGGAGATGGTTGCGAATTGTTGTGACAAAGGATAGTTAGTGGTTATGTATCAATGCAACAAAAGGTGAAACAGAGAGATATCATATATTTGGAACTCGTAATGTTGCTTTGAAGTTGTGAATTCACCTTATGTGGTACTTGGTGTAATACTGACCAAGAAGGTCTTACATACCTGTCTCATGGGAAAGATCTCATACTGAGACGGATAAAGTGAATGGGTTAATAAAGATCTTACGAAGGTGATACCTTCCATCATTCAGGTAAATGCAGTTGCTATCTTCATGAGTCGAAAAGAACGAGAAGTATTAAATTGGGTCCGAACGTTAAGAATTACTACGTGTCTCATAGTTGATATAAGAGGAATTTAAGGGAAGTCTGTAAAAATCATCGAGGAATAAGGTCTCTGACTGCTTGAAATTAACGATCTATGAATTAAAAGATTCATGAATAGAATCTAGTATTAATGTCTAGTTATGCTTATAATTTATTATTAGTTGAAGTTAAAGAGTTCAAATGTTCCACTTATCTAGGCAGTACTTAAGGTGTGTTGTGACCTGAAATTGTTTTATTAGTGGTCTGGAAATGAACGAATCAATCAGATACTATGTTGAAAGGTGTTTGACTTTATTACAAGTGAAAGTTTAGACATCATAATCCTTATGGTAATCTTACTGTCTATTGGTATTCCAATGTAAACGTGATATTGTATTGAAAAGTGACTAAGTTGTCTAAAACTCAGGAAAAGAGTACAATACCATAGAGTAATTATTCATTGATTGTTTAATTATGCATAGAGTTAAGAAATGTTTTTCATAGTGGAAAGTGTTATATCATGATATCTTATTATTGATAATCTAAGTTCAAAGTGTATTCAGGCTTGCTTGATAAGTGAAGGGTATAGGGAGACGAGGCATATACCCTAATGGCAAAGGGAAATAATTGCTTGATTGTTAAATTATTGTTCATAATAGCCAAAATAGCCGAATCTATATAGCATTTTAAAAGTGAATTCATTATGACCTTCCAACAATGCATTGTTGGGATGCATTCAAAATAATGTTCAAGTAGTGCGACTGACATAAAGACATACTAAAAGCACAATCACATATAAGATAAGGCATGATGGAAACAAGGCATTCTTAAAATCTAGCAGGGGATCATGATGTAACACGATATGTAATACGTTTAAGAATATATAGGATGACATATAAATGAAAAACAACACATACAGGAATGCAAATAAGCAAAATGCAATGTGCACATGTACACGGTTGATGCAATTTCGAGTGACCTAGCTTTAGAGTCCAACAAACATGAACTAAGGCAACTAACCTCACCATTCCATGATCCCTCCTGAATTAGGCATAGTTGATCAGGCTATGCATAATTTAGGAATGATGATGAAATGCTCAGGCTAGCCAACTCGTACCATGTTTGGGGTTTTATGAAAACTTTAGTTTGGTTATAGTTTAGGTTTTTATTTTAGAAAAACCAGTATTCTCTATAACCTTAGGCTCTGATACCATTCTGTCACACCCCGCTAAGAGAGGAAACACGAGGTGCAACGAAATGTAACATTCTCATAAGATAGTAGAACAACACCGTATATGATTTAAGAAATAATTTTACAATGTTACATAAAGATTTTTATACAACACAGAATAATGTAAAACATAAGTCTTAATCTTATCAAAGTTAAGTCTTTAGAAAAAGGGGCTTGGCTAAGTCACTCGGTAATGATATGAGAACAATGTATGACTTCAACATGCATGCCTTCAAAAAAAACAACTATCGATCACCTGAAAATAATACTTGAAAATGTCAACATAATGTTGATGAGCTCGCAGGTTTAAGGAAATATAAGTGTAAAACATTTTGCTGTGCATGGAAACTATAAGTAAGACATGTGTATAAAAAATAGCGCAGAGCAAGTAGTAAATGAAATGTTGGATAAATGAAATCTGTCAACCAGTCCCAAAGACTGTTGGCTAAATGAAATCTGTCAACCAGTCCCAAAGACTGTTGGCTAAATGTAATCTGTCAACCACTACAAATACTCATGCGCAAAATTATATACACAAACATGTCCAAGGAAATAATATGAATTTAGCACAACGAAAGAAATAATGTAAATGAAATAGTAGTTGAGTATTATTTTCCCCCAAGAAAATATTGGAAAATGGGGCCACGAGTACTCACCTTGAAAATAGATGATCCCACATGCACAAAATGTTCAAACAACTAACCTACATATAAGAGGAATTGTGTAAAGTATACATGGACAAGGGTTATAACATTCCTTGGTAACTCACAAATGATGGAATGTAAAAGGCCAAGTCTTAAGTTCGAAATGAAAGGATTCTTATGTATTTATTTGTATGTCTTAAAGTCCTTGGTGTAATTGGAGAAAGAAATTGGTGATCCCCCCTTATTTTTATAAATTAAGTATTTTATTAGAAATTACGAGGTCACTTGGTATATAATTTATGATCTACAATCTATGTTAAAATATATTTTCACATGATTAGCTTGACCATAACATTTGAGGTGTACACCTTATAAAATTAATTACATCAAAGGTGAAGTAACTAGACTATAAGGGCATCCATTATTGTGGGTTTATGAAAAGGTCTAAAAAAGATGAAAATGTTTATGTTTATTTCAACTATAGTGTACACTTATTTCATGTCTATGTGGCATGAAGAGGTCCTAATTCTTTAACCTCTTTATGAATTTAATACATTTAATGCATTTGTTAAAAAAAAATAGGAACTTGCAAAGGTTTATACTATAGTGAATGTAGGTTTATAAAATAAAAATGTCTAAAATTTATTGATGTATTAATATATAAGCCTTTGTAAAAGGTTTAACATAGTGGATGCTCTAATTTTGGATTAATTTTCTTTACATACAATTTTATTATTCTGGTGTTTTTCTTCCCCTAATACATGTAAATCAAAATGACCTCTTATGTATGTATATACAATATCTTACTGCTAGGTTCATACCATATTGCAATCTAAGTAGTTATTGTGATTATCAAAATTATATGTTTTTCAAATGAAACTAATGAGGACCCACTGGAGAAGGCTTATAATCATAAGTATATCAGTAAATGTTTGAAGTTCTAAGACCTTATCAATTTTATATTCGAGGTATATTAGTATATAACAGTTACATGTTAAAAGGACCAATTGTACTAGATACAAGTTTCTACTAAATAGATATATAACAGTTACATGTTAAAAGTCCATGTTTAGGAAACTGATGTATCCTCGTAAACAAATATCACGTACTAAAGAGGTTCACGGGTCGAATAACATCTTAACAAAGCCTTAACATGAATTCATATAACGTTTTATCCTTTATATATACATACAATTATAGTTTATATAAAGAGCAGCCAAACAAGAATATCATAACGAGAAGGAACAAGTGATCTGATTAGGTTTAGTTGTTGATTAGGTCGTATATAAGAGTGTGACAAATGAATAAGGGTATACCTTAGCGTGACAGCAAAAACAAAGAGGGGACTCAACACAATCGTTCACCACAACCACAGCAACCACGAGCAGCAGCAAGTCTTGATCACCACGACTGGAACCCCAACAGCAACCATAATACGAACAGTTACTCATCATGGACTTGGAACAAAGGGGCGTCTTGTCATGAGAGGAAGGTAAAAACCAGAACCTTGGTGTGCTACATCTTTGTGTCATATGAAAAGAGAGAAAAAAAAGGAGGAGAGCCCGGTGATATAGAACCAGAAGAGGGAGCGTGTGATTATTATTATTATTATTATTTTTGGAAACATGTAATACTGATTGATTGTTCTTTTTTTATAAATCGTGATTTATGGCTAAAAACAAGGGAGGGGTCGGTTTAGGATTATGGAATTTAATTTTGTATATAAATTATATATAACTTATATTATTTAGGTTATTTAAGTTTTAAACAATATATATAAAGTATTATATATATTGTTTAGGAAAGTTTATTTAGCATTACAAGACTTGGAAAATAAATGTGATATGATTGGATCAGTAATATAAAAGAGACGTGTGGAATTATTGGGCATAAGGAAGCATATAAACATATTGAAACCGTATGCTCGAAAGAAACCGGAAATCTTGTCTAGTCTATAAAAAACGTATAGGTTGTTTATGCAAGTTTAGTCGAGAAAAAGCATTACTAACTTATATATATTTTATAACATATATTATTCACACTACTTATTAACAAAAATATTTATTTAGGGATCGAGTACCGGGTCAATGGCCAACAATGACTAATATGATTTTGTGAGGGTTATCACAATACTCGTGTCGTGGTTTTATGTTCCTTTACTCTTTATCTTTTGCATTACTTAGTTATATGCTCATCTATCAATATCCAACACACATACCAAATAGATTGACATAAGTCGATCTAAATACTTTAAAACGAAGTTTTAATAGGTAAAACTATTCTACACCCCCTCCAGTTTTCCACAAGTAATATAAGTTTGTACATACGTAATATACAAGTATAAGTATGTAGTATAATCAAGTCAAGTACGCGCAAAAGTGGTTATGATGTAGTGTTATAGGATAAAGTGGCTATAGTTTAGGCCTAAATTGCAACCTCGTTTTATAAAACCTTGGCTATGATGCCAATCTATCACACTCCTAAAATATCGCAGCGGAAATGTAACCCGGGGCGACTTCATAGTAAGAACACACGGACATAAAGAATGACCTCTACATTAGTCGTTTAAAATAATCTCATTGTTATATAGAAATTTAAATAAGTTACGACATAAGTTTAAACAGAAGTGCTCCCAAAAGAAAACATAGTTTAACAAAATACAACTACATAAAGTTTAGATGCATAAAAATCCACGTGATGATGTCATGATGATGATGTAGACTCCATGCACACCAGGCCTGTAAAGTTAAGAACCTGAAAAAAACATGCTTAAAACGTCAACATAAAGTTTGTGAGTTCATAGGTCTAAGTAAATTTACTAGTATGGACTACAAGATTTCAAGCATATGAACATTATAACAAATGCAACATCATTTAAAAAGGTATTACGATTGCACTAAGCTCATGACACTGAAGCTATGACAGTATAAGTATGAAAACCACCGCACATAAGATAGTGACCCGGTAAGCGTTCAACCCACAACACTTAGAATTCTAACATGGTATACATTCGTTAGACCAATAACCTCGTTCAAGTAAGTTCTACTTACCCGAACGGGGGAGTCAACCCCAATAGATCTATTTATAACACTCGTACTTCCACAAGAATTAATGGTTGATGATAGTGGACATAGTGGGTCAACGATACTTAGGTTAATCCGTAAAATTTTAAAAGTACTTGCGTCCAAAGTAAAACAAGCATGTTCTCACCCTAAGGGTTTCAAAACAATAGTATAAAAGTGGGGCTATAAACTCACCTCAAGCAAAGCAGTGATACGAGAATGAATCAATCAAGTAATAGGGCACGATGGTTCCGAAAGTCGACCTAAGTAAACAATGGTTCGACCTAGTATTATGTTAGGTGAAATGAAATGACGAAAATATGCTTTTAAAACTTTGTATCACCAATGTACGTTTGCGTTTTAGCTTTATAAGTCAAAATACTTTACGTCAAAGTTTACAAGTTTTATTAATGTTTATATACTTTACAAAAATTTCCAAGTGTCCATCTTTAGAAACTGAGATCTCGCCCGATACTTACTAATTTAGGAAACTTTTGACTTGTATGAAAAATAATTAGACGATACTACAACATTTCTTAAGGACTCTATGCCTCAATCGGACTATAAAACGCTCAAAATGCCTCCAAAGTTTACCAGCCAACTCAAAACTTAAGTGTGAAGTGTTGCTGACCTTTTATAAACATGTGGTTTTTATTCAACTTTACGATTTCATAACTTCTTCTTTAAAAGGTTTTACAACAAGTTTAAATACAATTAAAAAACGTGAGATATCGGACTATAATTTTTATGTTCTGAGTTTTTAAAAATTTGGACGTTAAGAGGGTCAAAACTGGACTCGAACCCGTGACCTTAGAAAATATTAAGTGATGTTTTTCAGCATTTGTAAACTTTTAGTGATTTTCAAATTAACATAATGATAACATCAAATAATCCTGAATATTAAGTGTAAATTTCCACCGATAATGCTTGTAATTTATATCATTTATATGGATTTACGCTTGTTTTCCATTATATTTCACTTTCAGGTAAATTAGGAGCATTAGAGCTAAAGAGACACAGAATTGGAGAGTTTATTGAAGATTTATCATAGTATGCTCACTTTGAAGAAGTTACGGAATAAATCCTCTCTCACATTATGCCGTAAGTAAAGCGTGGCTCAGAAAACCAACTTAACTGAAGATTACGGCGTAACTCTATCCAAGATTACGACGTAACCATATTCGGTCAAATGAGGTTCCGCACCGCTACTAATTACGTCGTAACTCATGCATCAACTACGGCGTAACCAAGATTTATTGAAGATACGGCGTAACTCCTTCCTGAGGTTACGCCGTAACCAGCATTATTAGTGCAAATTACGAAGAATTGCATGTTACGGCGTAACTCTTTTAATAGTTACGCCGTAACCACTATAAATACCCCACGATTTCCAGCATTTAAAAGCATCCCATTTCACACACAACAACCAGAGAATGTGAGAAGAAGTCGAAGGCAGATCTAGAGGAGCATACGGAGCTATCTCCAAGGGAGAAATCACTCCCCTACGATAAGCATTAGATTTTTATCTTTTCTTTACTTTTGATTCATGTATTTCGTAACATTAAACACTGAATTGATTTGTATGGTTAATATGAGCGGCTAAGCACCTCTTGGTGCTGGCCTAGTTATGATTCCTTACTTGTTTTGTTTGCCTTTACTTTACTTCCGTATAATTATTTCTAAGTGTATGCATGCATAGTTTATTGGTAGCTACCCTTGTTTCGGAAGTTTTGAATGGCGATAGAGGCTAGTTGCTTAGAAGATATGACCGACTGACCCTAAGTGAGTAGACTGAGACGGGAATGGTAAGATATGACCAACTGACGACCCTTTCTACTTGTGCGATTTGACCAACTGTTCACCTACCGTTTGTATGAACTTAAGAAGTGAGGGGTGAGTGTTTAAGATGCTAGCGCCGAGGCACTCACTATTATAAATCTAGCATGTAGCGGAACTTAATGACTTGGCTTAGGGGAACAGGAAGAACAGGACTTATGAGGGGACACCTTACTTCTCCAGTGGTACCCTTTGCTGATAGGTTAGGACAAACTGACCAAATGATGTCCTCTCGAGTTTGGCCCTACCTGAAGTAATTGGAAGTAATTAGACGTAAACATTACTACTTAGAATGAGTAACTAGGTTAGCACCACTCTCCTCTATTGATCACATCCTTTGCCTTTATCTGCTTTAGTAGTTAATTAATTAATTCCTTATTGATATCATATTAAAATCTGTGACACCTAGATTTAGTATAAATCCACACACATAGCTCTTGGGACAACCTCGGTTTTACCGAATACTACACTACACATGACCGGGTACACTGCCCGTTAGGGCATTAGGGTAGACCATAGGTATAACGAGACTTATAAATATTAAAACCTGGTCAGTAAAACCTGCATCACATAACTTACTCATTTTAAATCCGTTTTTAGCGGTTCAAGCGGCCACATTTAGCTTATTATGTCTAGTTTCTAAAATAAGTATTTGACGCTAAAAAACTTAACTTCATGTTTTTCGTAAAATGCGCCTAAAGACAGCCCTCTCGCTAACAAAACCCAACAACACAAAAATAATGCATGTTCAAAAACATGCTCCTATTGTGCCTCCACGAGCAGCATCCATCTTCTCATCAACTTTCCTTTCAAACACCATGTCACTTAACCAGGACGGATAAAAAGTGTTCTCTCGCAGCCAATTTTAGCTCCATAATTCTTCAACCTGTATCGCTTCAAGAAAATCTAATACCAAAAAGCATAAATCCTGGATAAAAAACAAAAGTAGAACGAAATGTAAAAAATAAACACAAAATAAAACCTAACTCACTATCCTAGGAATCACGGTTGCATTTAGCGCATGCAACAAGCCTTTTAAACCACACGGTGTCCCGAGTGGACGAGTGAAGTCTAATGAGGGTTTACAGGGAACACACCCACAAAGTTCATTTAATTTCTAATACAAGGTTATGACAATGTTTCGAAACTTGTCTTAGAAAAAATTTCATTATAGGGGATAGTTACGGCGTTACTGGATCTGCCCAGTTACGGCATAGGTTCAGTTGAATTAATAAAATGTGTACCAGGAAAGGGGTTACGGCGTAACTGGATCGGCCCAGTTACGGCGTAATAAGAAAGCCCGAAAAAGAAGATACCTGGAACAGGGATGTTACGGCGTAACTAAATCGGCCTAGTTACGTCGTAGTTATAATGAAGTGGGCAGATGGCCTTACTGGTAGCTAGTTACGGCGTAAATGGATCGGCCCATTACGTCGTAATTACTCTCTGATGTTGTTGTGCCCAAAGTGTCAACTTTTTCCTACGTTTCAAGAGGAGTTATCGGAACTCCTATCATCTATCTTTGGTCTTTATACATGCAAACGAGATAAAGAAAACATGCCAACCCAACTACAAAACCTAAAAACCACAAAATAATCCATAAAGGTCTATGAAATAAAATCAAGGAAAACTAAATCTAGGATAGGGACGGGTAGTCTCCTGACTAGCACTTTTCTTTAACTCCCTTGAATCTTTAAGTTAGACTCCTGCAACAACCATCAATTAGACGTCTCCAATCATGTCCATTGCTCAACTAATCTCGCTTATGATCTTGTCGAGATTTCCTCCACTTGTTCTTCTTGCTCAACCTGCACACTATCAAACCTCGTGCATTAAATGTGTAAAAATAATAAACATGGGCAACAAGTGAGATAAAACACATCATTCATTATTTTAAGATGTCTCAGACTTGGTTACGGCGTAAGTCCAATTACTAACTACGCTGTAGCTTCAGTCTGAAAGAAACTTGATATATATTAAGAATAGATTACGTCGTAACCATGGCCAAGGTTACGCCGTAATCTTAAGATACAAGACATTATTGTAGAATAATATTAATCAAACAGCCAAAAATACGAAGACCATTCCCCGGCAGCGGCGTCAAAAACTTGATGCAGGATTTCTGACCTGGTTTTACATTTATCGTAACTCGTCTAACTATGGCCTACCTAATGCACTAACGGGCAGTGTACCCTGTCGCACGTAGTGTTTGAATGGTAAGACCGAGGTCGTTCCAAGAACGGTTGATTCCTAGCTGTCTAATTAATTAAATTAGTCAAATAAATAAGTTTTAATGATAGGATTGATAATATTTAAAGTGTCACGTGATCAATTAGGCTGGTTCTCTGGTAAACAAGCTAATGGGAAAGATAGTGATGCAATTCTTTAAACCGAGTTCATCCACAAGTGGCAAAAGTCGATAGACTCCTTTGGTCAATTCGTCTACCCTATGGTTCTTAGAATCCTCACCAAGATGAACAGGTCACCCGGGATCATTCGGCAATCTAATAGCAGTTACTAAGAGCCGGCGATTACTATCGCAATACATGGGTTCTACTCACTTAGGGTTAGTTGGTCATATCTCCTAAGCAACTGGCCTCTACAGCCATTCAAAACTACCGAAATAAAGGTAGCTACCAACAAACTATGCATGCATACACTAAAAACAATTAATAACGCAAAAGCATTAATAAGAAAAAGAATCAAAACTAGGTAAGGACCTAATTTCCACATCACCAAAATACCCTAGTAGAATGTCAAATAAAATCCTCATATAAAACAATAAATAAACAAAGACATAACATGAAATAATTAATTGGCCAATAATAAATTAAGAGATAATTAATTAGAACACAGTAAATAAAGATGCACCAACAATTAAATTAGAATAAAAATCATAATTGAATAATGAAACCAAAATAATTTTATGAGTCGGAAAATAATTACATATCGTGCCAAGGATAATGCTATCGATCCCTTAGTTAAGTACCGGGGCAAAACCCCGGAAGGTTTGCCCCTAAAAAACCACACGAATGGCTTCTCCTTTTTTGCCTCCCCGTCAACCCTAAGCACCTCAATTTTTGATGTGCTAATTGATGATTAGAATTACAAATATTGTCATCTATTTATAATACTAAATTAGTGTATTATGCAACTTGGGTCCGGGATTTTAATAATTATGCGTAACTAAATTAATAGGTTACGCCGTAACTCTTTGTAGCTTGGTCATTTTCTCTTTTGAACTTCATATAAAATACCCGCATTCAATTAATTACGATGTAATTAAATTATAATTACGCCGTAGCCTTCAAAACTTTGCACCCAAGTAACTAATTACGGCGTAACTAAACATAGAGTTACGCCTTAATCCTTCGCCATCTCATACTTATCCACTCCGAAATTGCCTCTACGGCGTAACTAAATTCATGTTACGCCGTAACCTTTAAAATAATAATTACGACTTAACCATAAGAACTGGTTACGCCGTATCCTTTAAAGTACCATATTTACGCCGTAACATTATTAAGCGGTTACGGCGTAACCTTCACAAATAATTCATAAGCCCTTGTAAATCAATCTTCAGAACATATATTTGGCCTTTTATTACATCTTTTCCGTTCCTACGCCTCATTTATCCTGAAATGCAAATATGAACGAATTAAGTACCATATTAATACAAATGAGACCATAAACACGGGAATTTAATATGTTAAAGATCAGGCTAATTTGATGTTATCAAATATCCCCCCATTTGAATCCTACTTGTCCTCATGTAGACCCTTTAAATAATTCTTAAAAAGATATCTCGCAGGATTAATTGAAACATATGAGTCTAAAAACCACCTAAGCTAGAAAATTCCAAACCAAGCACCTCACGAAAAGGGAATTGAAATCACACTCTCTCTCATAATTCACGTGTTTTATAATTTTTTTGGGTGATCACTCAACTACTCAGTCATGGCGAGTATTCTATCATAGGCTTGTTAAAGATACTAATCTCCACCACTAAAGTATATAGATGCATCTATTCTAAAAGGCAATGGGTTGACACAACATAGGCTTATGGGGTTATTTTGTCATTACTAACGAGCTACGGCGAAGGGGACAAAACCAATGATACATGACCAAATCCATGGCCAAGACACCAATGATTGCTCACTTCCTCACCTAAACTCGATTCATGACTAAGGGTAGGATAAGACATGGGAACACATTTAATTGGTGTAAACAAAAAGACACGAAACAAATAGATTCCTAAGTCCACAGTCGCCCCACCTCTAGTCGCATTCAATCCCATAGCAAACATCGAGGGTCAAGAGTCAAGGGGTCTTCAACACACAAGTCAATGCATATAACATGTAGCGTAGCACCTCATAATCACCATAAACAAGGCAAATAAAGTGCAATAACTTGGCCTTCATCATCATTGAAAAAAATGTATGTGCTATATTTATTTTTTTTTAAATTTGGGTACTTTTAGCACATAATTTTACCGAAATCAACCATTTCTATCTCCCATCCCCCCACTTGAAATGTACAATGTCCCTATTGTACGAATATTTCTTAAAATTTGAAAGGCGAGATAGAAATGTTCGGGTTTCTAAATTTATCCGTAAGACAAAATGGACTTGTAAAAACTGCGCCTAGTTGAACAAGGCAAGAATACTTAACACAATACGACACATAAGCTGATTTATAGCACCAGCTATAAACTAACAAACTCTTGCTTGCATTTTTTTTGATGCAAGACAAGGTATACATGAATAAAAACAATACGAACATATAAAGCATCCCCCCACTTGAGATCAACCATCATCTAAACCCGATTTCCTTCCAAAACCCTTTATTCAAAACCCGCGACTTTCACTAGTGGAACCAAAATTAACCAACATCGCTCGGACCATGGACATAAGGAAACTACAGGGTAGGCTAGGTGATAGGTGTAACAAAACAACATATATTGGGTGAACAAAATGAAAGGAAAGGCTCTAAAAGGTGTATCTAGTGGTATCTTGCACTAATGGTGAGTGCAACAAAAAGGGTTTAACAGGGGGGTTGACTGATCGATATGAAAAGTCAATAAACACAATACATATATGGTCTATTTGGGTTTAATCCTAAAATTGCCTTATATCCTGGCTGCACCGATCACACCAAGTTACCTCAGTGTAATGCTCATGATAATGGTCGCGAAAAGATATGCAAAGCCAAGTTCTAAAGTCTACTACAGCCACTGGCACACTCATTTTTATGGTATTATGTATAAAGGGAAAACGGAAAGGCTTATCCTCACACAATGGAAATCTAGGGTAGGTGTGCTCAGTCTACATTAATCCTGTTAAGTAATAAAAAACATGTCAAAATTATATTAACGAAACACTTTTCATCAAAAACTAGAAAAATAAACGCAAGTAAAATCAAGTGGGCGTCTAGTTCTAATCTCTTCCCCCCACTTGGGTCATAATATATAATTGAAAAATAGGAAGGGTTAGAAATGGAACCAAAAACTCTCCTGGATTCGCTCGGTATGATTGATAATTCATTATCAGAAACATGCTCCAATTGTGCCTCCACGAGCAGCATCCATCTTCTCATCAACTTTCCTTTCAAACACCATGTCACTCAACTAGGATGGATAAAAAGTGTTCTCTTGCATCCAATTTTAGCTCCATAATTCTTCAACCTGTATTGCTGCAACAAAAACTAATACCAAAAAGCATAATTCCTGGATAAAAAGCAAAAATAGCATGAAATGTAAAAAATAAAAACAAAATAAAACCTAACTCACTTTCGTAGGAATCACGGTTGCATTTAGCGCATGCAACAAACCTTTTAAACCACACGGTGTCCCGAGTGGACGAGTGAAGTCTCGTGAGGGTTTAGAGGGAATACACCCACAAAGTTCATTTAATTACTAATACTAGGTTATGACAATGTTTCGAAACTTCTTTTAGAAAAAATTTCATTATAGGGGTTAGTTACGACGTAACTGGATCGGCCCAGTTACGGCATAATAAGAAAGCCTGACAAAGAAGATACCTGGAACAGGGATGTTACGGCGTAACTAGATCGGCCTAGTTACGTCGTAGTTATAATGAAGTGGGCAGATGGCCTTACTGGTAGCCAGATACGGCGTAAATGGATCGGCCCATTATGTCGTAATTACTCTCTGATGTTGTTGTGCCCAAAGTGTCAAATTCTTCCTACGTTTCAAGAGGAGTTATCGGAACTCCTATCATCTATCTTTGGTCTTTATACCTGCAAACGAGATAAAAAAAGCATGCCAACCCAACTACAAAACTTAAAAACCAAAAAAAAATCCAAGAAGGTCTATGAAATAAAATCAAAGAAAACTACATCTAGGATAGGGACGGGTAGTATCCCGACGAGCACTTTTCTTTAACTCCCATGAGTCTTTAAGTTAGACTCCTAAAACAGCCATCAATCGGACGTCTCCAATCATGTCTATTGCTCAACTAATCTCGCTTATGATCTTGTCGAGATTTCCTCCACTTGTTCTTCTTGCTCAACCTGCACACTATCAAACCTCGTGCATTAAATGTATAAAAATAATAAACTTGATAAACAAGTGAGATAAAACACATCATTCATAACTTTAAGATGTCTCAGACTTGGTTACGGCGTAAGTCCAATTACTAACTATGCCGTAACTTCAGTCTGAAAGAAACCTGATATATAATAAGAATAGATTACGCCGTAACCATGGCCAAGGTTACGCCATAATCTTAAGACAGAAGACATTATTGTAGAATAATATTAATCAAACAGCTAAAAATAGGAAGACCGTTCCCCGGCAGCGGCGCCAAAAACTTGATGCAGGATTTCTGACCAGGTTTTACATTTATAGTAACTCGTCTACCTATGGCCTACCTAATGCACTAACGGGCAGTGTACCCGGTCGTATGTAGTGAGGGAATGGTAAGACCGAGGTCGTCCCAAGAACGGTTGGTTCCTAGCTGTCTAATTAATTAAATTAGTCAAATAAATAAGTTTTAATGATAGGATTGATAATATTTAAAGTGTCACGTGATCAATTGGGCTGGTTCTCTGGTAAACAAGCTAATGGAAAAGATAGTGATGCAATTCTTTAAACCGAGTTCATCCACAAGTGGAAAAAGTCGATAGACTCCTTTGGTCAATTCGTCTACCCTATGGTTCTTAGAATCCTCACCAAGATGAACAGGTCACCCGGGATCATTTGACAATCTAATAGCAGTCACTAAGAGCCGGCGTTTACTATCGCAATAGATGGGTTCTAAAAGTCACTAGATTCCTGTTTTAGGTGGGGTCAAAGTCGCTAGGACAGCATTTGGTCAGTTCGTCCTAACCTATCGACAAAGGGTCCTTCTAGAGAAGTTAGGTGTCCCCTCGTAAGTCCAGCTGTTCCTGGTCCCCTAAGCCAAGTCATTAAGTACCGCTACATGCTAGATTCATAATAGTGAGTGCCCGGGCGCTAGCATCTTAAACACTCACCCTCTACTTCTTAAGTTCATTCAAACGGTAGGTGATCAGTTGGTCAAATCGCACAAGTAGAAAGGGTCGTCAGTTGGTCATATCTTACCCTTCCCGTCTCATTCTACTCACTTAGGGTTAGTTGGTCATATCTCCTAATCAACTAGCCTCTATCGCCATTCAAAACTACCGAAACAAAAGTAGCTACCAATAAACTATGCATGCATACACTAGAAACAATTAATAACGCAAAAGCATTAATAATAAAAAGAATCAAATCTAGGCAAGGACCAAATTTCCACATCACCTAAATAACCTAGTGGAATGAAAAATAAAATCCTCATATAAAACAATAAATAAACAAATACATAACATCAAATAATTAATTGGCCAATAATAAATAAAAAGACAATTAATTATAACACAATAAATAAAGATGCACCAACAATTAAATTGGAATCAAAATCATAATTGAATAATGAAACCAAAATAATTTTATGAGTCGGAGAATAATTACATATCGTGCCAAAGATAATGCTATCGATCCCCTAGTTGAATACCAGGGCGAAACCCCGGAGGGTTTGCCCCTAAAAAACCACACGAATGGCTTCTCCTTTTTTGCCTCCTCGTACAACCCTAAGCACCTCAATTTTTGATGTGCTAAATGATGATTAAAATGACAAATATTGTCATCTATTTATAATACTAAATTAGGGTACTATGCAACTTGTGCCCGGGCTATTAATAATTACGGCGTAACTAAATTAATAGGTTACGCCGTAACTCTTTGTAGCTTGGTCATTTTCCCTTTTAAACTTCATATAAAATACTCGCATTTAATTAATTAAGGCGTAATTAAATTTTAATTACGCCGTAGCCTTCAAAACTTTGCGCCTAAGTAACTAATTACGGCGTAAGTAAACATAGGGTTAGGTTGTAATCCTTCGCCAGCTCATATTTATCCACTCCGAAATTGCCTCTACGGCATAACTAAATTCATGTTACGCCGTAACCTTCAAAATAATAATTACGATTTAACCATAAGAACTGGTTAGGCCGTATCCTTCAAAGTACCATATTTACGCCGTAGCATTATTAAGCGGTTACGGCGTAACCTTCACAAATAATTCATAAGCCCTTGTAAATCAATCTTCAGAATATATATTTGGCCTTTTCTTACATCTTTTCAGCTCCAACGCCTCATTTATCCTCAAAATGCAAATATGAACGAATATGAACGAATTAAGTACCATATTAATACAAATGAGGCCATAAACACGGGAATTTGATATATAAAAGATCAGGCGAATTTGATGTTATCACTGGGGCTGCCAGAAGATGGATCGAAAGATTGCCCACCGGGGCAGTTAACACTTGGGCTCTACTAAAAAAGCACTTCATCCAGAGGTATTTTCCCCCGTCAAAGATATGTAACCAGCTCTTGGAGATCCATAATTTCAAGCAAGAAGACGATGAAACTTTGCATCAAGCCTGTGATATATACAACGATCTTCTCTACAAGTGTCCTACACATGATCTAATCAACCAGCAAAAGGTCAACATCTTCTACAAAGGAATAAACGTGACTACAAGACAGATGTTGGACTATCAAGGACCAATTCCGAACATGAATCCTACTCTAGCAATTGAAGCCATCCAAAAAATGGTTGATCATTCCTAAAAATGGCACGGAGGAGGAAGCAAAAGAAACTAAGGCGGAAGTTCTGATGGAATTGCAGCCATCACTAGCAAAATTGATAATCTAAGTTGAGATATGCTGAAAATCAGAGAAACCATTCATGCCATCCAAGTTGGTTATGAAAGCTGTGGGGGAGGACATCTCACCAAGAATTGTCCTTACATTAACATAGATGACATAATCGAAGAAGCTAAATATGGAGAAAATCGATCGTTTTACGGAGATAATCGAAACAGTAATGGGTATCGTGGAAATTACAACTGCGGGCCTTATGGAGAAAAAAAGCCCAACCTTGAAGAGACAATAAACAAATTCCAGGAAAGTTCAGCCCAGAAGCAAAAAGAACAAGATAAATGGCTCAGGGATTTCCAAGAAAACACAAAAAAAAAATCTTTCCAGGCATGACATAACCCTAAAAAACCTTGAAGCCATGGTAGAAAAGCTCAATGCAGAGATAGAGATGAGTAACATTGAACCTAAGGGGACCAAACCTATGGTAGTATGTGATAAGGTTTTAAAATGTACCTTTTTGAGGGGTCGTTTAAGCCCTTATTTGATCACTTTTGTATCCGTTATTACTTAATATCGTTCCTTTTCACTTTTTAGGTATCTTGAAGGCAAAATGCTGGAATGACATTTATTCGGACGAAAAGCGCGAAGAAAATTGCCAAAGTCAAGAATCGAGACACTCAGGCTGCTGGAACTGAAGGGGACGGCGTCAGGCACAAAATAGTGACGCCGTCAGACAACTTTTTTGATGGCTCAGTAGCCAAATTGCTTATTTACAAGTGACGGCTTCAGGTTTTAAAAGAGTAGGTCGTCGCAAATTAGACGACCTAGATTTGATCCAGACAACATCAGAGACTGAAGGGGACGGCGTCACAAGCATAAGGTGACGTCGTTGCAAGAATAACGTGGCCAAGACGAAACCCTAGTGACGGCGACCCGACGGCGTCACAAATCAAAGGGTGACGCCGTCGCATTTGTAATCTTATATATGAAATCCGAATTTTTTAGTTTTCAGTGTGTAGTCTTTTTTGGAGTAAAAACCTAAACCGAACCAAGGATGTCTTGTACAGTATTTTAGGGTTCCATACCCTATCTTACATCAAGATAAGTGTTTTACTTCATTAATTTAATTATGTCTTCAATTACTTGTGTGTATGCTTGCATGTTTTCCATGTCCGGCTAATTTACTTGTGTGTTTGCTTAGGGAATATGAAACTTAATTATTGAATATTGATTGGTTGTCTCTTATCTTAATTGTTAATGACCTAGTATCGCGATAGGTCATCCGTTGTGTAGTTAATGCTTGATTAATCTTTGTGAACCTTAGCGTATAGTACCTAGAGTCATTGTAGGCTAAACCATCCTAAGAGTACCTTAGCGTTAAGTTTATAAATCCTAGAGATTTTGTAGGCAATAACCTTTGGTAGTTTAAAAGAGATAGGGATAAACGCATACCCTACGACCTTAGACACACAACGCGATTTAGAATAAGGACGTGACAATTCAACCATCAATAGGAGATAATTAAGGAGTAATAAAACCTAAGTAAACACATCTTTAAATCATCATACGAGCACACAATAATTAGACATAGACTACATACACCACTAGATTAGATAATTAGATAAGTATAGTAATCGGTAGAAATACCAACCCCCCAAATCCAAACCCCGAGATTCGTATCTTTCTATTTCCTAAAAAACATAAAAAGATAAAAAAAGAATCTTCCACAACCCCAACCTTAGCGTAGTAACTTCTCACTAGCATTCCTATTCCCATAGAGAACGATATCAATTCCCGTGGGTTACCCAATACTACACTACAACGATTAGGTTCACTGCCTAGGGTGTTGAAAAACTTGCTCGACGAAAAGGAAGTTCCTTTGACCCCGAATGACGCGTGTAGCGTTATCAAGTTTTTGGCGCCGCTGCCGGGGAATATAATAGCTAGTTAGGAGTCCACCTCGTTTAGGTTTCCTTGCTTGATTCCTATCAAGTAAGCTCTTTTTTTTTTCCAATTTTTAGCTTTCTCGTAGTCTATCCCCCTTCTTCGTGACCTTTGTTAGTAACCCCATCACTTTTCATCATGGAAGGTGATAATTCGCCAAACAACACTTCACCACCACACACGTACCCACCGCTTGACCCAGCCTCTACCAAGCAACTTCGAGCTCGTATTGTTAGTGAAATTGGAGAGCTTAGGAAACTAAATAGGATAATTGAAAATACGCTTTAGGAAGCCTGATATGTGCTAAAACACATATAATTTCTTTATCAAATTAGACCCAAAATAACCAACAAATAGCCGTTTATTGCTAGTATTTGCTGTTTTCTTGAGTTTGTGCTTGTGCAGGTGCGGATATGTCAAAACACACAAAAAGAAACCAAATCTGACAAAAACCCGAGCACGAGAGATAAAGAGTGCTAAAGCTGAGCCGGAAGGTCAGAATTGTGCATCTGTGAAGATTTCTAGGCTGAAAGGATGATTTGTGAAAGATTTGATCAAGTTTACAGAATTGTCAGAAATAGTCCTTCAACTTTCATCATTTGGCGAGAAATACCCTTGAAGTTTCATAATTTACATAATCAGTCCTTGCTTATTTGAAGAATGACAAGAATGACCCTTGGGTGAATTTCAGAAATTACATTATTGGTCCCCGGATTTTCAGAATTATACACCTTTAGTCCCTAAATGATTAAATGGATCATATATTAGGTCCTAAATCCAAGTCCAATTGCATCTTGTTACACTTTGGCCCATGTCCACTATCCAAGGCCCAATCTATACCTGGTCCAAATAATAATACCCGGTTTACCCACATCCCATACCCGTTATTAACCCACACCCGTTCAAAACAGATAAAAAATAAAAACCATGCGCGCCAAAATTCCTCCCCAAAGTAACCCAGGTAAGAACCCTAATATACCCCTTTACCCAATTGACCAATTCACTAAAATCAAGGGCAATTAAGTCCTTTTACCTGACACCTTATGACACACCTGACACATGTGGAGAGCGAGGTCATCAATCCGTGTGGTGTTCTCTATTTTGATTGGTCGATTGTAGTGAATGCACATGATCCAAGGGCTATCAATGATTGGAAGGAGCTGGAATCAAATCTAATGGCTGTCAGATGTAGAGAGAAAGCACAAAGCTCAATTCTAGATCCTTCCCAATGCTCATTCGACAGCTATATATACCCCTTTGTATCACAAGCTCATGAATGTAATATCTGAGTAGTTTTAGTATTAGTTAAGCTTAATTTCTTTCAAATATTGTATTCTCTTATTTAGTACTTGTAATCCATTTTTAATTAATGAATTTCAGTTTTCATTTGATTTCCAAATCTCATCATTAAATCTGTTTTAGTTTACTTAGTAGCTTGTTTAGTTCAATTTCATCTCTATTTCAGCTTATTCAAATATTATTTCAAGTTTTGATTTAATGTTAACAAAAATATAAAAAAATAAAATATAAAAAAATAAATACAAAAATCTCATAAAAATAAAAAAATATAGTAAAGTTGTGTTCAGATTGATTTCAGTTATTCAAATTGTTTTCATAAGCCATTATAAGCTTCTCAGTAGCTTATTGATTGATTATAAAAGTCTCTACTCAGTTTTTACTCTCAAACCATACTCAGTCAACAAAAGTCAACTGGAAGCTTAATATGGTTTTGGATATGGAATTGGGTGATGCAGAAGCTGGATTTGGGTTGGATTTGGTTTGAAATAGTGTAGTTTGGTTCTGAGATAAGCTTCAATAAGCTGGACTTCATGTGAGTATTATTTCAAGTTTAAATTCAAAACTGTTTCGCTGCACTTTTGTATTCCTATTTGCTGTAGTTTATTAATCATTATTAGATTACTTATTAGTTGCTATTTGATTGTTAGAATCTAGTTAATTGCTGTTTTGATTTGAAGCTTGGTATAAGATAGAGTTATTAGCTTGCTTAACTAGTGTTTGGATTAAGTGGTGATTCTGTGTTAGAGGTTAGTTTTAAGGATAAAATCAGTTGATTTAGTCTCACTTAGGTTTAATACACTCATTCTAGTCTTAACTTGGTATCTGTTTTCGCTAATAATCAAAATCAGTTCTAATCAATTCTCATTTCCACTATAGGATAAATCAGTCCTCATAAGTTTGCATTTAGTTAGAAAACTAGTTAAGCTAGCTTGATTTGGATTCATTTTATCATATAATATCAGTTACATTCCATTTAATAAGCTCACAAGTTCAGAATAGTCAAAACTCATATTTTGATAAAAAAAGTCAAAAGTAGAAAACATAGTTTTTACAAAACTTTCGAGATTTTTCATGAGCTCATTTCTGGTCAAAATTAATTGAGATTCTGGATTTATAAACTTCAACTGGTTGTATTTCAAAGTACAAATTTAGTGGAATTTTTAGAAATTTTTATAAGCTCTCTAGCAGCAGTCACTGAGTGTGCACAGGTGTGTTGCAATTTGCATAACTTGTTCATTAGGGTTATTTTAAGGCTATAATTTGGTGTTTGAATTCTCTGGCTGGGTGTTTACTGATTTCAATTTCTGGATTTCATTCTAGTTCAGTGGTTAAGCTAGTTCATAAGCTTTAAGGATAGGAGTTTAGGCTGTTTTGGCTTATTAGTGAAATTGAACCAAATAATTAAAGTTTGTTCAATAGAGGTATAGAGTAGTTGTTTTTAGTGGATATCAAGTTAAAATTGCATAAATTAGGTTCTGTCTTCCTTTGGTACACTGTAGGAGCTTATAGCTTATTTTGAGTGCTTACTTCAAAGTCAGTTGCACTACAGTTTCATTTTCTCACACATAAGCATAGTTTTTTATATTTTTTATAGATTTAGAATATTATTTTAGACTTTTCCTGAATTTTTCATAATTTTTCATCACTGTTTGCTATTTTTTTTATTTTAAATTAATTTTTAAGACTTTTTAAATAGCATTTAACACAATTAAATCAGAAAAGCTTCAAAAAAATAAGTTTTCAATTTTCATAGATTAAGAAAAATATAAAAAGCAAAAAAAAATATTTTTCCATAATTTTCCTAGTTCAAATTATAATTTTTAGCAATTTAATTAGTTTTTAATTCAAATAAATTCGAAAAATCATAAAAATTAGTTTTAAATCTTAGTTAAGTTTTTAATTGCATTTTTAGTTTAAAAGTAATTTTAGATCATTTTTAGGATTTAGATTAGACGTAGTAGCATTTAATTCGCGTTTTAATTACGTTTTACTTTAATTCGTGTAATTAGGATTCCCCGTAGTTTAATTTCCCTTATATGCTTTCCCATTTCCCGTAGTTTAGATAAAATCATCAATCCAAAACATCGAGCATTTTAATAACGAACCAATAACGACGTTGCCCATTCACACCTCGTTGGGAAACGACTCGGATTTCCTAATCCGTATCACTATCACTCACGGGATTTGATTCATTATCCTTTTTCTTAAAGGGATTTTAAATCATTCCTTGTGGTTATTTTTGATATCGATATTGTGGTTTTATCCATACACACACCACCCTAAGCCTACATCGAGAATCAAAGCCCTTAAGGAATCTACTAACACTTTAGATAGTGATTCGACCTCAAGTGATTCGGATGATGACCTAGCAGATGGAGATTATAAGGTGTTAGAAATTATGGAAGATAATAAGAGGAGGAAGAACTTAGGGAGTATTTCGACTCATACCCTAAAGGGAAGGAAACCGCCTATCACTATAACGTAGTTAACTTCCTGAGACCACCTTTCGAGCCTCGCATAAGAAGGGGTAACCCTAAAAACATCAAGATACCATGTATGATTGGATACTTATATAGGGATCACACCTACATTGACTATAACGCACCCATGAATATAATGTCTAGGCTCTATTACAATTGGATCATGAGCAACAAGCTAGAACCTATGAGGGACCCCTTTCGCCCTAGGAAAGCAAGTAACTATGTTGGGAGGGTTAAAGGATTGCATGTCTTCGTAGGTAACTTCACATATAGGTGTGATTTCATGATCTTGTAGAATGTTAAGGGCATCATTGATGTAGTTTTAGGGGATGTAATACTTGGGAGACCATTTATAGAGGAGTCTAAGATGGTTTATGATCAAGAGGAAGGAATAGTCAAGTTCTCAAATGGAGTCGAGAGTGTTAAATATATAATGCCCTACAAAAATAAGAAGTTAGAGGGTATTGATAATTTAGATGTGGACAACATTCCGGCATTTGAAGTAGACTGGAAGAACAAGGTTTACTACACTGCTTGTCTTGAATTAGGCCCTGAACATATTCGTGATGAGAGAAGGGTTAAGGAGATTGAATGGGCCTTTAAGATTAGGACAACGTAGGGGCAAGACTTCGAGTCTAGCTACAAGACTCATAAATAAAGAAAAGCGCTTCGTGGGAGGCAGCCCATGCTTAATTGTTTGCTTGGTTGTGTCGTATATCTTTTATTGATTGTTTATTCTCATGTTTAAATTTGTAAAAATACTTTATTTTGTCTTTAACCTCGTCTTAATTACATAGAAAGGTATTTTACATAAGGGATAAGTGTAGGGAGGATTACACACGTTTTCAAAAGAAACGTAAACATGATAATTTCAATTAATTAAAAGATATACATGTGTGTTTGTTCGAGTCAAATGCTTGTATCGAGTCATAATGGATGTTTTGCAGGAAATTTTTCCATATTCTAAAGATGTAAATTTTCCAGATTTTTTTTCCAGAAAATCGCAGACCAGTTTTTGTCAGGATAACTTGACGGCATCAGGATCGCAACGTGACGGCGTCAGGAAGGAGCAAAAACAACTGATTACTTTTTCTCGTTTTCTGAGCTACTTTTAAATTTTTAGAATTTTCCAGGTCTTAATTTTCCAGAAATTCTGTAAACATCCATTCCACAAGCATTATAACCTAGTTTAGTAGAGTCCTATATATATTATTACCGCCGATTTTACGCGTAGGTTTCGTTTGTTTTCTTCAAGTGTGCAGGTTTTATTTATCAAGAAGAAGATACATAAGACGAGAAGGAGCTTTTCACGCAAACATTCTTCTTGAAGAAAGATTTAACCACTACTTCACACACGGATCCTACCGAGCTAATCAGGGGAGTACTAGTTTCTTTCATTTTTAATTACCTTTCATTATCATAACTATGATACTTTCGGGGAACAGTGGAGACAATGTTCAGTTTAAGTGTAGGGAAGGAAAATAAAACGGGAACTTTGAAACTATGCTTATCCTTGACTATTTGCTTTGTCCAATTGCATTTGTGTAATAAACCATAAGAAAATGTCGATTAGGGTAATTTTGGCACCAAATTTTCTATTTTTCATGACATATAGGAGTGGGTCATTAGTCTTAATAAAGCGTCTCATGGATAGGAGGTTATATGACTAGCACAAAAACCCTTTACCACTTAATTTCCACCCAAAATGTGAGGATCGCCCTTAGATTAGTAGGAATTAAAGCATTCATCTTTAATGCTTAGAGTGTGAACCGGTAGTATAATAGATTCTAGAACTTGTTTTGTGATGCATCCCGAGATCGCTAGTAAGACTACACTTGTGTAGTTAGGAATAACTAAATGATAAGAGGCATTAGGATAACCCTTATTTGATACCCGTAATATAATTACTTCTTCCAAATCGGTTGAGTAATTCCCCCACACCTTTGCGTTGTACTCACTTTTAGTACACGATACCCCTAGTTAACCCCTCTGAGCCTATCCTTTTCTCGGTTCTTGCGATGTTTCGGTTTTCCGAAATATCAATGAAGAGCATTGTTTACAATCCACCCTCAAATGTACACCCAAATCGCCTTAGCCTACCTTGCATGCACTCACTTTTAGTGCATTATTAATATCATACTAAACCCTTAGTTCAATTATCTAGTTGCTTGCATAAGTTGCTAAGTCGAGTCATATCCTTTGTACACAGTTTTGGGATGATTGGGACTCATGGGAAAAGTTAAATTTTGTGAGATGATGGGAAGGGAACGTTAAATTCAAATTCCCCTTATTTGCATAATAATGTACTCCAAGTGTTTTGATCTTTTCAATTCGGGTCATATTAGTGTTAGAGTAATAAAAACTCAAGTGTAGGGATGTGCCTATAAATCCCTATCATTTTGATGTTATCGTAGAGGATGGTAGAGTAAAAGTGTATGAAAAAAAAAATCGAAAAAAATAGAAAAAGAGAAAAAGAAAAAAATAGAGTGTTGAAAAAAAAAAAAAAACGGGCTACCATCCTACATCTATCTTTAATTTATGTTTGTTTGTTTCAGTTATCTAGAGTCTAGAGTGTCGAGTCTGGGCTTAGCAACGCCATTCTTCGCATGCTTGTAACATAAAGATTTTTGACTTGCCACCACTAAATAGCCTATCCCACCAAACCCTTTGTTTCCCTACCGTAAGCCTATCATTACAACCCTTTAAAAGACCTCTTGGATAGTCTCTCCTAGGTGCTTACGCCAAAGCGATGGAGGTTTGATCTAGTCTCAAGCCTATGGTAATCTATGTACTAGGACCGGTTAATGAGTGTTTATCTTCCATTTCCAACTTGTTATATTTCATATACACCCGAGAGATGTGAGTATCCAAACACCCCATGTGAGGTGCTAGTATGTAATTTCCGTGCTTGTTATGACTTTTTCGGGGCTTATATGTGTTGTGAATTGTTCTAAACTAATGCTTCATGACCCCTAACTTATAAATTAATTGGCTAAAAGCACATTTGCTTGAGGACAAGCAAATACCAAGTGTAGGGATATTTGATAAGGTTTTAAAATGTACCTTTTTGAGGGGTCGTTTAAGCCCTTATTTGATCACTTTTGTATCTGTTATTACTTAATATCGTTCCTGTGGAAAACTAGAAGGGGGTGTTGAATAGTTTTGCCGATTTTAAGTTGATTTCAAAAAAATTTAGATTCGATATTATGTGAAATCGTATGGATGTTGAGAACGTATAGATATAATGATAATGCAAGAAAATAAATAAAGTTAAGGGATAGAAAAGACACAACCGATTTATAGTGGTTCGGCTACAAGGTCACCTTCCTTGCCCTACTCCACTCCCCGAGTCACCTACTCGAGAGTTCAAGCACTATGTCAACAAACTCCTTCACTTGGCGGAGAAGCCTTCACAACGTTGCTTACACTTTTTCCGGTACAAAGCTAGATACCGAGTCCGTAGCACGGTGGACCAAACCAACAAAACTATTACACAACAAATAAGTGAAATATCAAATACAAGATCTTTGCTACAGAAATCTTGCGGAGTGACAAATCAATCAAGGACCCCTTGCTTGGATGACTTGTATAATGCTCGTGATCTAGCCTTAGAGAAGGACCTATATGAGGATCACAAATAGAAAGAAAGAAGAACAACTCTCTAGATCAAGTGATCTATATGTTAGAAGAGAATGAGAGTGTATGAGAGATTTAGTAAGAAGAGGGGTGAGTTAGAATAAAGAAATGGCTCTCTATTTATAGGCAAATTTCTCCTCTGTTCCACGGATCCCACGGATCCCTCCCACTTGGGATCCGTCTAGTGTAATCCTAGGGATCCGTGGTATGCTCCTCTTTGCCCATGGGTTTTTTGGTTATGGGTCATGGGTTATGGGCTGGTCCATGGGTTTTCTTTAGATTCAATGTATCTAAGTATACATTGTATCTAGCCAACTTGGGTATGGGTTATGATCCATGGGTTATGGTTTTTACCCATCCTAATAAACTATTACAACAAATGCTTAATTATTACATTTTTGTATTTAAATGGCTATATGTAAATGCTTTACAAAAATAACATGTATCCTTATAATTATACTTAAGATAACATTACATTTGTTATCAACAAAACACAAAGAGATCGCAAAATATTAATAAACCTTTTTACGGTTTATTTGTATTAACAATCTCCCCCTTTTTGTTGATGACAAAACATAATGTTATGATGAGTAAAACTTAAGAATAGATGCAAGTTTTTAAAGCCCCTAAGTTTTACTTCTTCTCCCCCTTTTTGTCGAAACAAAAAGTTAAACCCTGGAAGAAATAAACAAACTTCTAACCCCCCCTTGACGGTAGTTCCCCCTTGTTTGGGGTGTCAAGTGAAGAAAAATAAAAATCCTACAAAAAGAAAGGTTAGTAACATGCTTATATAATCTTGTGGTTGCCGAGAATCAAGATTGGGAGCCAAGGTATGTAAACAAGGCCTTGTGATAAAACAACAAATTGTAGTGGTATGTATGCCACTTACAAGGATGTAAAGATAAGAACAAGACTTGTTCTTGAAAATGATTTCAAAAGAAAAATAATACTAAAAGTAGAAAATAGTAGTAGTGATTCCTTCCATGCTTGCATAAGGTTATGGATGGAGGTTTTGATGAGTAATGGTATTGATGCGATCAAGGATGAGGTTGAGTATGAAACGCATTTCTTCCCAAACTTCTATTGCAATTTCCCTAATGGATTGGCAATGTTCACAATGTAAATGATGTGGGTAATGAGTACGGATGTTTTCCGGGTTGTTTTGATTTGAGTTATGCGGAAGTTGTGGTGGAAAAATAGGAAAATATGGATCAATATCCAGAAAGTTTGTAAATGGTGGTGGAAAAGAACCTAGATGTTCTTATAATGTGATAGGAGCTAATGGTGGTGATGTTTCAAGATCTTGAAAGATAGTATTTGGAGATGTGGGTGGTGTTGAAAAGACTATTTCTTTTTGTTTAGGTTGTTTAGATCTTGTTGGAGTCTTAAGGAGTTCCAAAGGAGTAACTTTGGGTGGTGATGAAGTTGGTGTACTTGTTGGTGATGAGGGAGGTGCTATAATGGAAGCATCTTGTGGTGAGTTATTAGTTGAGGATGACTCATTTGATGTTGGTTTTGCTAAACAACAAGATCGGATACTAATTCGGGCGGATATCCTAGCATTTGATTGTGGTATTTTGGATGGTGGAAGTACAAAGGTTTGGATATCATGATATTTGTACTAGATGATTCTCCTAAAGGGTTTTTGGATGACATGATTAAGTGTGTTTGTGAGAAGGAGATGGAGTATGCAAGCATTTTGGGAGTTCTTTATATAGAAAAACAAAGCATTGTTATGAATGCTTGACCCAAAATGTGGATTAAAATATAATGATTAGATATGAATTTAAGGCATGTAATCATGAGAACACAAGCATTAAAGAGCATACTCCCAAAAATGAAACAAATGTGGATTTTTCATCCAAAGTGAAGAAATAGAAGTTGAAAACGACTTGTTTCACGGATCCCACGGATCCTTCCCTTGAAGGATCCGTCCAGCATGAAGGCTGGGATCCGTGGGTCTGGTGATTCAGGCAGCACAAAATTTTCCTTTTGGAAACATTTTTCCTAGTGTGTGCCTATATGCAAACTATTTGGAGTTTCGGTTATCTCGACCCCTAAAAAGAAATAGAAAATAAACTAGAAGAGTAAAACCATCCAATTGAGATAACCCGAAAACACATATTTAGTACATGAGTATGTAATTTTGTGTTATCAATGCTCCTAATTCATTGTTGCTTAAATGAATGTACACGAAAACACATATTAGTTATGTGTCCCCTTTAGCATTCAAAAGACATGAGATGCAATGAAAACGGGTTTTTACTTTGTATTAATAATGAAAAAGCGATTTGTCCTAGACGTGAGAAATTGCTTTTATGAAATTGATACGGGAAGGTATCATCCTTTTAGAAAACATTGTGAAAGTAGGTTTTCTTTGAAAATGTGTATATGAAAAATAAGAAAGCTATAAGTGGAAAACTCATCTTGGGTTTTGAAAATTCCCGTATTGTTTGTGAGTTGTGCGTGAAATAGAAATCCTAGACTCAGAAAGAAGAAGGCTAGTGTTTACATACCTTGTAGAGTCAAATAAGTTAGGACGTTTGTTCCATTAGACCAAGACCAAGACGAAGTAGGTTGAATTGTTCCCGCTTCAACGGTTTGGTGAGGACGTCGGCTATGTTGTCTTCGGATGCTACCTTCTCTATAGAGATGTTCCCCTTTTAAACATTGTCTCTTAGGAAGTGATGACGAATCTCTATATGCTTTGTGCGAGAATGCAATACCAGATTCTTGGTTAAGTCGATGGCACCTTTGTTGTCACATAGGATAGCTATGTCGCTTAGATGGATGTCGTAGTCTACTAACGCTTGTTTCATCCATAGTGCTTGTTGGCATGCTTTGCCGGCGGAGACGTACTCGGCTTCGGTTGTTGATATTGCAAGTGCCGTTTGTTTCTTATAAAACCAAGATGTTAAACAACATCCCATAAAATTTTATACCCCACTTGTACTTTTTCTATCAACGTAATCACCTGCATGGTCAGAATCTGCATATACAATTGTTTCTACTCCCGTGCCCTTAGGATACCATAATCCTAATTGTGTTGTACCCTTAATATATCTAAATATCCTTTTACGGCTTCTAGGTGTGATGTTTTAGGGTCTTCTTGAAACCTAGCACATAAGCAAACACTAAACATGATATCCGGCCTACTTGCCGTGAGGTAGAGAAGGCTACCTATCATGCCACGATATTTAGTATTATCTACGGATTCTCCGTCTTCATCTTTTGTGAGTTTGGTGTCGGATGACATTGGAGTCCTAATTGGTTTTGACTCTTCTAGACCGAATTTATTTAACATCTCCTTGATGTATTTAGATTGATTGAAGAAGATACCATCTTCTACTTTTTTTATTTGTAGACCAAGAAAGAAACTAAGTTCTCCCATCATACTCATCTCGAACTCGTCATGCATGATTTTAGAGAAATCATCACACATGTCTTGACAAGTGGATCCAAATATAATATCATCTACATATATTTGTACTATGATTATATGTGACTCTCTTTTCTTAGTAAAAAGTGTGTTGTCAACTAACCCCATGGTGTAGTTGTGTTTAACTAGAAATGACTTGAGTCTATCATACCAAGCTTTTGGAGCTTGTTTAAGACCGTAAAGGGCTTTCTTTAATTTATACACATGTTTGGGTTTTTCAAAATCAATGAAGCCCGGAGGTTGAGCTACATATACTTCTTCATTTATGAAACCATTTAGAAAAGAGCTTTTGACATCCATTTGATAAAGCTTTAGATCATTAGCACAAGCATACGCAAGAAGTATTCTTATAGACTCTAATCTAGCCACGGTGGCGTAGGTCTCATCAAAGTCTATTCCCTCTTGTTGGTTATACCCTTGAGCAACGAGTCTAGCCTTGTTCCTAGACACTACTCCGTTTGCATCTAATTTGTTTTTATAAACCCATTTGGTTCCTATTATGGTTTGATTACTAGGTGGAGGGACAAGTGTCCAAACATCATTAGAAACAAATTGATTTAGTTCTTCTTGCATATCCATTACCCAACTTTCATCTTTTATGGCTTCTTGTGTATTCTTAGGTTCTAAGGTTGAAACGAAACAAAACAAGCTACTTTGGTTTTGAACTTGAGACCTTAATGTTCGTTCGTTTAGTTTTCCTATGACTTTATCTACGGGGTGATCTTTGGACTCTTTAATGTTATTATTTCATCACTTAGAGGTTCTTCTTCTTCACTTATCTTTTTCTTTATTACTATAGCTTCACTTTCTATAATCTCATCATCGACAAGAGGTGGAGAGGGTTTGGGTGGACTTTCATCAAATTTTATATTTAATGACTCTTCTACCTTCATTGTTTCTTTGTTTAATACGACGTAAGCTTTGCTATTTGGCGAGTAACCTAAAAAGATACCTTCGGTTGATTTAGGATCAAAGTTTGTAAGGTAATCTTTAGTGTTAAGAATAAAACATTTACTACCAAAGACTCTAAAGTGATTTAACGTAGGATTTTTGCCGCGAAGTAACTCATATGGAGTTTTTCCTAAGATTGGTCTAATCAAGACTCGATTGAGTATATACGTTGAAGTATCAACGGCATTACACCAAAACTTTTGAGGTATGGATTGTTCATTAAGCATGGTTCGACTCATTTCTTGTAGAGTTCTATTCTTTCTTTCTACTACCCCATTCTATTGTGGAGTGCGTGGAGCCGAGAAGTTGTGAGTAATGCCATTAGCGTCACAAAAAGCTCCGAATTGCACTTCATTATCAAATTCCCTACCATGATCCGTCCTAATAGACACTATGGGACTTCCTAGTTGGCTTTGGATCTTTTTGCTTTATATTTCAAAATAGTTAAAGGTTTCCGTTTTGTTCTTTAAAAATTTTGTCCATGTATACCTAGAGTAGTCATCGACTATTACCAAAGTGTAGTCGTTGCCTCCATAACTTTGGATAGCGGATGGACCAAATAAATCCATATGTAGTAATTCTAGACACCTAGTTGTGGACACCATGTTTTTAGCTTTATGACTCGAATGAGCTTGTTTTCCTACATTACAAGCATCACAAAAATGATGTTCATATTTTAACTTAGGTAGGTCTCTTACTAGATCTTTGGATGATAGCGATTGAAGAAGTCGCATGTTGGCGTGACCCAATCTTCGATGCCATTAGGTCGAAGTATCATCCATAGAGGTAAGACATAGTTTGTCTTTAGGTTCATTACCGATTTTAATGACATAGACTCCATGTTTCCTAATTCCTCTTCCTATGGTTATGCCATTTTAAGTATCTTACTACCGGTTTCGGTAAAAAGTACATTGCACCTTTTATCACATATTTGTCCTATACTTAAGAGATTAAAGTTTAGGTTTTCTACGTGACACACATCGTTAATGGTTAGAGATTTGTTAGAAATTTTACCTTTACCGATGATTCTACTTTTGCTATTTCCAAACACCACATTACCTCCATTAATGGATTCATATGTGGAGAATAGATCCCTATTGCCGGTCATGTGCCTCGTGCACCCGCTATCCTTGACCCATTCATCGGGGTCTAGGTCGACCTTTAAGCACACCTCGTCATTTGCCATGAGACAAATTTCTTCGTCCTCCTCGTCGCTCATTCCCCATGTCCCGCTCACGAACGCCTTTTGATCATCCCGTTTGGGACACTTACTAATAAAGTGGTTTGGGTCCCCACATTTAAAGCAAGTACGATCATCCTTTGGCTTCTCGTCCTCTTTGCTTTTCCAAAGGCCTTTCTTATCGTCATACGGTTGTTTGACGTATCTACCCTTTCTTCTAAAGAACTTTTTAAAGTCCCTTACCGCCATAGCGTACTCTTCGTCGTCACTACTCGAAGATGAGTTCTCCTCATTGCTCTAAGCCTTTTTGGCTTTAAGGGCAAGAGATTTGTGTTTCTCTTTCACCTTTGAGGCTTCGGAATCTTTAGCAAGGACAAGCTCGTATACTTTTAGGTTGCCTATGAGTTCATCGAGGGTGAGGATTGTCAAATCTTTTGACTCTTCGATTGCCGTCACCTTGGATCTCCACTTCGATGGAAGTGCCTGATTCGTTGAGGTTTAGGGGTGTGTGTGTATGGATAAAACCACAATATCGATATAAAAAATAACCACAAAGAATCATTTAAAATCCCTTTAGGAAAAAGGATAATGAATCAAAACCCGTGAGTGATAGTGATACGGATTAGGAAATCCGAGTCGTTTCCCAACGAGGTGTGAATGGGCAACGTCGTTATTGGTTCATTATTATAATGCTCGATGTTTTGGATTTATGATTTTGATCTAAACTACGGGGAATGGGAAAGCAATTAAGGGAAATTACACTACGGGAAATCCTAAATGCGCGAATTAAACTAAAACGTATTAAATAAAACGTAAATAAAATGCAACTACGTCTATTCTAAGTCCTAAAAATAATCTAAAATTACTTTCTAACTAAGAATGATATTAGAAAATTAACTAAGAATTAAAACTAATTTTTATGATTTTTTTTAGAATTTATTTGAATTAAAAACTAATTTTAAACTAATTAAATGTTAAAAATTACAAATTAAACTAGGAAAAATTTGGAAAAATATTTTTTTGGCTTTTTAAAATTTTCTTAATCTAGGAAAATTAAAAAATTATTTTTTGGAACCTTTTCTGAATTAATTGAATTAAATGCTATTTAAAAAGTATTAAAAACTAGTTTTAAATAAGAAAAATAGCAAACAAAGTTGGAAAAATATGAAAATTTCAGAAAAAATCTAAAATATTATTCTAATTTTATTAAAAATATAAAAACTAAAGCTAGTGTGCAAGATATGGGAGCTGTAGTGAAACTGCCTTGCAAATAAGCACTAATAATAAGCTATAAGCTATTCTACTAAACCAAAAGCTACCAGAAGCTATTCTAAGCTAAAATCAACTGAAGTGTACTTAAAACAACTAAGATCAACTTATGTATTACAAGCTACAATGATTTGGCTTTAATTTCACTCAAATAACCTAACGGCCTAACCCTTTTACTTTCAGCTTAAGCAACAGCTTATCTAATAAGCTAATCTGAAAATCAGAAGTGAGGAACTCAAGATCCCCAACCAGACTACAACTAAACCAAATATAAGACCCTAACAAGCTAACATGAACCCTGTGTAAGTTCTGCAAAAAGCCTGCTCACACTCAGTATTAGCTGAGTGTGAACAGGGGAGAAGTCAGCTGTTTGCACAGCTGATTTAGAGCTTAAAACTATTTCCAAAAATTTGACAAAAATCAATTTTCAAAACTTGACCAATTACACTAGAAAATCCCAAAGTTTCAATATCTTTTACTCAAAACTGAATCAAGGATAAATCCACAAATTTTGGTGAAAACTGGGTTTTACAACTTTTGGCTTTTGGACAGAATTGGTGTTTTGACCAAAGTGAGTTTTGAGATCAATTTATGGACTGATTGAGATGTTTTATGGTAAAATGGAACTAGATTAAGCTAAATTAATGATCCTAACAACAAATTCTAAACTGTGTTACTTTAACACCTAACTGATTATCCAATTAAAGAAGATATTAATCAATTTTGACTTTCACTGAGCAAATGTTCAATTTAATGGCTGAATTTGACCAAACAATACTAAATTTAACTACTGCAACCTAAATCTACCTCAGCTTAAACCTGCTACTCAGAATCAAACTTAGTACCAAACACCACTTTTAACAAGCTATTGTGCAACTACTCTAACTCATACTCTAGCAAAATCAATGATAGTAAAATAACTAAATTCTAGCTACTGAATTAGTACTAAAAACTGTAATAACAACAATTAAGCACCACAGAAACAGATTATGCAATATTTCTATTTAGATATGAACTTACATGTGGTCCTAGCCACTATGGCTTGCCAAAGAACAAATAGCCACTAACCTAAACTGAATTCAACCCAAATTCAACACAGAATCAACCCACATCTAGATCTAACACCAGCAATTCAGAAACATGAGATCTTAATGCTGCAGTTTGACTTCTGTTGACCAAATTCCTTTTGAAGATAGAACTGAGTAGAGAAATGAATAAGCACTTACTAAGCTAATGATAAGCTTATAAGAGCTTATGGTAACCTAAACACAAGCTGATTGCAGCTTAACAACAGATTTGAGATATTTTTATTTTTTAAGTATTTTTCTTATTTTTTTGTGATTTTTATTTTATAAACCAAATAAGCTGAAAATGAATTAAGATAAGCTAAAATGATTAATAGAAACACTAATAAGCTACTGAAATTAATAAAACAGATTGAGTGAAAACAAAAACTGAAATTACTTCTATTAATAAAACTTGTGGTTACAAAGGAACTGAAATTCAGAAAATACATAAATGAAAATTAAACATTAAACATGAATAAGCTACTATTAATCTACTCAAATTCTACTCCACGCTTACAAGTGTGAATGATGGGGGTATTTATAGCCTAGCTAGAGGTCTTGGAAGAATCTGGAAGCTCCAAATGTGTGCTTTCTCTGGATGTTTACAACCTTTGGATCATTTTACACCTCATCCCAGCAATCTCAACCATTGGATCATAATTACCACGTAGCCTTGGCCAATCAGAGGTGAGGATTGAATGAGATGACACACAGATTAGTGACCTGGCACTGAGCACATGTCAGGTGTTGTCATAAGGTGTCAGGGAAAGGACGGAATTACCCTTAATTGTAGTGAATTGGCTTAATTGATCGAAGGGTGTTTTAGGGTTCATACCCTGGGGATTTTGGGGGCAAACTTGGCGCGTAAGGTTTTTTTATATTAATTCGTTTTTGGTTGACCGGGTTAAGTGGGGTTTGACTAGGGTAAACGGGTTTAGGTTGAACCGGGTATTAATATGGATAACGGGTTGGGTATACGGGATATGGATTTGGGCTTGGTTTTGTAACATGGGCCAAGGTTTTATGGATTGGACTTGATATGTATACAAGGTTTAACATAAGGACTTAATGTGTAAAATCTGAAATTCTAGGGACCAAAGTTGTAATTCTGAAAATATATTTCAAGGGCTAAACTTGTCATTCTCAAATAATCCAAGGGCGGAATTTGCAACTTTTGAATCTTCAAGGGTCTATTCTGCCAAATACTCAAAGTTCAGGGACTGATCTTGACAATTCTTCAAACTTGATTATATCTTTCAAATATCATCCTCTGAGCATCAAAATCTTCACAGATGCATAATTCAGACCTTACGGCTCAGCTTTAGCTCTCTTAATCTCTCGTGCTCGTGTTTTCGTCTGATTTGGCTTCATTTTGTGTGTTTTGACATATCCGTACCTGCACAAGCACAAACTCAAGAAAACAACAAATATTAGCAATAAACGGCTCTTTCTTGGTTATTTTGGGTCAGTTTTGATAATGAAAAGATATGTGTTTAATCACATATCAAAATACCCCCAGACGAGACCATTGTCGTGTCCCCACGCAATGCAATCAACTCACGCTTCTAAAACCAAGGATTTCAATCTCTTTCTACTAAACCTATGAAGAAGTAGCAAAGATTCCTCAAAAGAGATTAAGAAAGCCTTAATTCTAAAAAAACGCCCTGTTTACCTTTTAATTCACATGTAGATATTACGATTAAGCACATTCCGGTTATGAGTGACGGTTTGTTGAACTTTCATGTTGATCAATAACTCCAACATTTTTCAATCAACACGTTAGGATCACGGAGTAGAAAACACAACACAGCGTGAAGTGACCATACGGATAGAATACATCGTCCCTGATTTTTCACGAGTCCCCAAACTAAGCGTAAAATCGAAATCATTGTTAAAAATGATTCTAGATGCTAACACTACCCATGGAAGTTACTTGTGTAATTACCTTTTGCTCCCATTTTCCTATTTCCTCTAGATTTTTTTATTTTTGTGAGAATTGAATTTCTTTAAATTTCTCGTTTCGATAACTTTTATTCCGATAAAGATACAAAGCTAAGTCGCTAATTAGTTATCCACCTTCCCTCGAAAACCATTGCACACAAGAATGAGGTCCACATCAAGGTCGTAATTTAACATGATTTAGGAAGATATCTCCCGGATTCAAAATTTGGCTTAACACTTATTTCAGCACATTTGCATTTTTGCAATTTAGGCCCTTGGTCTTTTCAACCACTAACTCAACGGGATTACCGTTTTATCAGAAGTCTTATTATGACTTTGGATTTTCCTCAACCTTTTTAGAAGTCTATGACAACTTTTATGGCTTTAGAGTTTTCAACTTTAATACATTTGGGCTTTATTTCATGTTAATTTTTGTGTCAAACTCCGAATCCTACGGCTTTTATAACAATAGAAACAATAGCAGCAAACTATCAGGAATCAGTTGTCTATTACACCGCAACACTGACAGTACCTTGATGTGTACCCAACTCTCATGGGCAAAGATTCTCTAAAGAAGAATAAAGAACTAACTATCGCCAAAAACTCAACATCTCTAATTATTTATTCAATAGATATGGGGTGAAACAATTTTGTGGGAACAAAAAGCCATAAGTACCTTCGATGGGCTCTAAAGAGAACCAACTACTCCACGCTTAGCATCTAAACTCATAAGTAACTCTATCATTCCTCGATCTCCGCAAATTTAAAATCCCAAATAATGAGATCCGCGGATGCTTAGCCGATAATTTTATTATCTATGGTTAAGGGAACAAGCTAGGGCTCAACACGCCCGGTCAAGTCAGAATTCCATTCCTACTCTCACCAGCGGAAAGCCAACAAGGTGTCAAAACATATATTAACTTAGCAAATGCTTCGTCAAATAATCTCAAGTCTCGCATTTTTAAAGTCACTTATTAGAAACTAGCACATTCTTGTTTAAGCTTCGCATATTTAAAATCACTTAAGGAGACTTGCAAATTCTTGGCCTTGTGAGCTAGAATCGCATTTTATAGCCTCTTGTCTAAGCAATTAGCAAAGGCTTTTTCAAGAAAAACGCATATTTAAAGTAACTTCTAAGAAACTCGCAAAGACTTTTCAATCATAAAACTAGCAAAAGCTTACAAAAATTTTAAAATTTTTCACATTTTTGCACAAATTTTCATAGGAAAAACGGGGTTGCGAGAGTACACGACAAAAATAAGCAAGTGCGGACAAATCGAATCGAAGATTACCCTACCCCAGACTAGAACGAAACATTGTCCTCAATGTTTAAAAGCAAGGGTATCAACGAAAATCTAAAAGCCGTTTATTAAGTATGCTCAAAGATAAACGTTAGTCGATAAGATTTCAGATATCGGATTTCCATCAGCATCGATCATGAAACTCGAGTGGAGAAAAGACAAATTTCGAGCACGAGAGTCTTCATATCGGGAACATCCTACACACAACATCACAAACAACGAAACACGAGAAATCGAAGAGGCTAACCCCTTCACGTCACTTATTAGAAAATAGAAAGAAGATAGAGATAAGCATGGGGTGCCTCCCACGAAACGCTACTGTTTTTGGTCACCGAGTCGCTAGCTTGACTCGATCCCCGAATTCAGTTGTCCTTAGGGAAAGTTTGGAGATCAGGGACAACCATAGATGGGATGTCCCCTCCAAAATAATGTTTCACACGATGACCATTCAACTTGAAATTTGGGCCATCGGGCTGAGAAAGCTCTACCGTTCCATACGGGAAAACCTGAGCAACGGTGAATGGTCCGGACCAACGGGTTTTGAATGATCACCAATGTTGAAAACGCGGTTTTTGATTTTAGAATCATGAATCCTCTTAGTCTTCTCTTTAAAAATCAAAGAATTCTCGTAAGCCTGATCCCTAAGCTCATTTAATTCATTCAATTGAACTTTCCGGTGATCACCCGCGGTCTTAAGATCAAAGTTAGCATGTTTCAAGGCCCAGAATGCCTTATGTTCGAGCTCGATGGGCAAGTGACAAGCTTTTCCATACACCAACTTAAATGGGGTGCACCCGATGGGTGTCTTGTATGCGGTGCGGAAAGCCCATAATGCATCATCTAACTTATCAGCCCATGAAGCTCGATTTTCTCCTACGGTCCTTTCTAAAATCCTTTTCAAACCACGATTGGAAACCTCAACTTGTCCGCTCGTTTGCGGGTGATATGCGGTAGAAAGACGATGGGTAACTCCATATTTAGCCATAACTTTAGCAAATTGTTCATTATAGAAATGGGTACCGCGATCAATGATGATAGTACGAGGTGCTCCGAATCGGGAAAACAAATTCTTCAAAAACTTAACAACCACTTGGGCGTCATTGGTGGGGAGCGCCTTCGCTTCAACCCATTTAGACAAGTAGTCGACGGCCACGAGGATATACTTATTACCCTTAGATGATGGAAATGGCCCCATAAAATCGATGCCCCACACGTCAAAAATCTCGCAAACTTGAATAGCATTATGTGGCATTTCATCCTTTTGCGAAATTTTCCCTTGACGTTGGCAAGAATCACAAGACTTTACTAAATCATGAGCATCTCGATATATGGTAGGCCAATAAAACCCGGAATCAAAAACCTTCTTAGCGGTGTAGCTTGCACCATGATGGCCGTTATGGCAAGAATTGAGAATATCAAGGGCCTTTTGGCCATGAACACAACGCCGGATTACTTGATCCGCAAAAATCTTAAACAAGTAAGGATCGTCCCAGAAATAATGCTTAACATCTTTGAAAAACTTTTTCTTCTGTTGGGACGACATCCCTTTCACGATGAAATTGCCCGCATGGTAATTTGCAAAGTCGGCAAACCATGGGGTGTTTGGTTCTGTCTTAGCAATCATCCCAAGTGTCTCAAGAGGAAATGTTTCTGTGATCTCCTTTTTGTCGAGCACACTTTGATGGGGATTCTCAAGTCTAGAAAGGTGATCGGCAGCAAGGTTCTCCGCTCCTTTTTTGTCAAGAATAGTAACATCAAACTCTTGAAGGAGGAGAACCCACCGAAGTAATCGTGGCTTAGCATCTTGCTTTGCCAAAAGATAATTTAAGGCAGAATGGTCGGTATACACTATGGTCTTTGACAAGACAAGGTAGGGTCTAAATTTCTCGAAAGCATAAACAACGGCCAATATTTCCTTTTCAGTAGTCGTGTAATTGTGTTGGGTCTCAGACAATGTCTTACTCGCATAGTGTATGGGTTAAAAATGTTTCGATTTACGTTGCCCCAAGACTGCCCCAATTGTGTAATCACTTGCATCACACATGAGCTCAAAGGGCAAATCCTAGTCCGGGGCAACTAAGATCGGTGCCTCAGTTAATTTCTTTTTGAGAAAATTAAATGCTTCAACGCATTCATTGGTGAAGATAAACGGAGCATCCTTCTCGAGGAGATGGGTCAGAGGGCGGGCTATCTTAGAGAAATCTTGGATGAAACGGCGATAGAAACCGGCATGACCCAAAAAACTCCGAATACCCTTGACGGTAGTGGGATGAGGGAGTTTAGCTATAACGTCGACTTTAGCTCGGTCGACCTCAATCCCAGATTTTGAAATCTTATGGCCGAGGACAATGCCCTCTCGAACCATGAAATGGCACTTCTCCCAATTCAAGACCAAGTTGGTGTCTTCACACCGTTTGAGCATGTGGTCTAGATGAGAGAGGCCAGAAGTGAAAGAATCTCCATAAACCGAGAAATCGTCCATAAAAACTTCCATAGACTTCTCGATCATGTCATGAAAAATAGCCATCATGCACCTTTGGAACGTACCGGGAGCATTGCATAAACCAAATGGCATTCGTCGGTAAGCAAACGTTCCATAAGGGCACGTGAAAGTCGTTTTCTCTTGATCCTGCGGATCGATCGTAATTTGAAAGTAACCAGAAAAACCATCGAGAAAGCAATATAACTCATTCCCTGCTAAACGTTCGAGCATCTGATCCATAAAAGGTAGCGGGAAATGATCCTTTCGTGTAGCATCATTCAACTTTCGGTAATCAATACACACCCTCCATCCGGTGACGAGGCGTGTGGAAATCAATTCATTATCTTCATTGGCAATGACGGTCATGCCACCTTTCTTAGGGACACAATGGATAGGGCTAACCCATGAGCTATCGGAGATTGGATAAATGATTCCGGCGTCGAGGAGTTTAAGAACTTCCTTTTTGATAACCTCATGAATTTTCGGATTAACCCTACGTTGTTGTTGAATAACGGGTTTGCAATCGTCTTCCTTTAAGATCTTGTGAGTACAAAAACGAGGGTTTATGCCTTTGATATCGGAAATTTTCCAAGCGATGGCACTCTTATGTTTTCGAAGAATATCCAAAAGTGCGGTTTTCTCCTCATCTTTCAAGTTTTTAGCAATGATGACGGGAAACTTGTTCGGTTCTTCAAGAAAAGCGTATTCAAGATGAGGAGGTAAATCCTTGAGCTCGGGCTTCGGAGGTTTTTCATTAGACGTTTGTACGGATTTGATTTCTTCAAACGTAATCTCTTTCGGAGGGAGTGACGGTGATGGATCTTCATTTAGCAATTGCTCAAGATAAAGAATATCTCCCTCCGAATCATAAAAATCATCATCAATTCCCGGCGGAATCGATTCGTCATTAGCAAGAAACTCATCGATCTCTTCCAAAAGAAAGTCACCTCCCTCGAACGGAGTGAGAGAGGGGGAAGAGTCGGCAATTATAGGCTCAGAAGATGGTTCAACATTTTCAGAAGTAATGGTGGGATTGCCACCCATAAAATCAAGAAGCTTTTGAGCATACTCCTCCGTAGCAATATCGAGAACGTCGATTCGATTAATAGAAGCATCATCATAGTTGGAGGAGTATCTCGAAGGATGGTTAATGTTAAATGAGACGGTTTCCTTATGAGATCGTAAAGTAATTTCTCCTTCATACACGTCAATCATTGCACGGCCCGTTCTTAAGAAAGGTCTCCCGAGAATAAGAGGCACTCGGGAATCAGCATCAAAGTCAACGACAACGAAGTCGGCGGGAAAATGTAGTGGTCCTACTTTCACATATACATCCTCGGCGATTCCTTTCGGAATAGAGGTTGAGCGGTCCGCGAGTTCAAGAGTCATCTTAGTAGGAGTGAGATCCGGGAGAGAAAGCTTGTTATAAATCGAAAGAGGCATTAAGTTAATACTCACACCAAGATCGGCCAAGGCGGAGCATTTCACAATTCCCGGAAACTCACAAGGGATAAGAAATTTGCCGGGGTCTCCTAACTTTTCGGGAAGTTTCTTTAGGAGCACCGCCGAGCAATTCTCATTCAACGGTGTTTTTGCTATTTCAGCCAACTTTTCCTTATTACTCACTAAATTTTTGATCATGGCAGCAAATTTTGGCATGAGGAGTAAAGCGTCGGTGAAACTGATGTTAAAATTCAAGGATTGAATGATTTCAACAAATTTCTCCATTTGGTTTTCGGTTTTATCACGAATCTTTTGATCTTGAAGTCTAGAAGGATAAGGAAGTGAGGGTTTAAAAGTAGTCTTCGGAACATCGGGTTCCGGAATCGGAGTCTGAACGACCGGAGGTGGGACAGGTGCGGGTTGCACATTTTCTTCAATAACCACGGGTTCTCGTTCCTCCTCCCTCACCAGCGGAGTAGGAAACGATGGTGCATCATAAGCCTTACCACTCCGTGTGGTTATAGCTTTCAACTCACCCTTCGGGTTGGGAATGGTGTCACTTGAAAGAGATCCCGAACTCGAGGGTTGACTTATCTTACACAAAACAGCATTCAACATGTTCTCAAGTTTATTCTGCGAAGCATCCAATTTGTTGTTCTGAAGTCGAATCTCATTCCTAAACTCATTGCTTTGTCTAGTCAACGAAGATTGAAACTCATTTCTCAAACTTGAAATCTGAGTTTGCATGGTGTGGATGGTAGCATTATTGTGTTGAACGTAATTCGTGAATTCATTTGAAGGCAAAGGCGGAGCTTGATAGCTAGAATTTTGATATCCTTGATTGTAATTGACTCCTGGATTCGGGTATTGATTTGGTGGGGCTTTGAATTGGTTTTGAACATTTGGTCCACGAACTTGATTCTGATTAAAACGAGTCTGATTGTTTGATTGAGAAAATCCCGGAGGTCCCATTTGATTACTAACACGAGGATTCGGTTCAACTTGAGGACGGTATTGGTTACCTCCGGTTACGGCATTAGCTTCAAAAGGATTTCCATCGGTGGCGGTACAATTGTAGTAAGCATGCGGGCCACCACAAGTAGTACAAGTCGATTCCACCGCTTTGACTTGAGCGGGTGGAGAAGAATTAATCTTAGCAGTCTTAATCTTAACCAAAGCCTGAATCATATCCGTAAGCTTATCAATCTTAGCATCGGTGCTAGACGTATTTTCGTAAGACGAGGACGATGGTGTAACACTCACTCGGGCAGCAACCGATTTGCTACGTGAGGTACGAACTTTAGATTTGTTCTCAATAATCGACAAGGCATCTCTCGTTGATCGGGTCAACAAATTACCACCCGCGGCGGCATTGAGAGAGTCTTTATCAGTCTCATTCAAACCGTTATAAAACGTATCAAGTTGGTGTAATTCCGTAAAACCATGATGGGGACATTGCCTAAGCAAATCTTTGAATCGGTCCCATGCCTCACTAAATGATTCATCAAATCTTTGTGTGAATTTTGTTATTTCATTTTTTAAGCTTGTTGTTTTAGACGGTGGGAAGAATTCGTTCACGAATTTTGACACTAGATTCTCCCACGTGGTTATCGATCGAGGGGGTAGTTTTTCGAGCCAAATCCGGGCGGCCCCCTCAAGTGAAAATGGGAAGAGTAGTAGCTTGATAGCCTCTTCCGGAACGTTACGGTACTTGATCGTAGACGTGAGCTTGTTAAATCGTCGGATATGAGAGTGAGGATCGTCCCTCTCAAATCCGTAAAATTGGCTTGACGAAACCAAATTTATCAATCCGTGTTTAAGCTCAAAGTTATCGGCAACGATTGCCGGGACGACGATGGCTTCTCCATAACCCTCGGTGGGTGCTTGGAGTTGCTCTATCATAGATCGGTTGTCCTCCGCCATTTCGACAATGGGCGGAGTCGGATTAGTTCGAATCTCGGGTTCGACTAATGGAGCACGTCTATTTCGCCTTCTCGTAATTGTAGCAGTTTCAAGTATCGGTCTGTAATTATGAGAACGAGTGCGCATGCACTTTCAAAAACCAAGGCAATTAAAACGAACGATATTCGAAAACACAGTGAACTTAACCAATAATCCCAAGTGAATAAATCACTTCTATAAGACAAACGCACAAGCGAGCGGAGAAGCTTATTAGGTCAGCGCGAAGCTTATTAAAACCCCGCTTCTTTTCAGCCGCAATTTAATGTCAGGCCGTCCTTATACCCACCACACAGTTTGTTTATCAAATAGAAATAAATCGACTCACAAGCGACACAAAGGCAAGTTTTTGATCTTTGGTTCGGGAACTTACTAATGATAACACCTCCGTTGAGAATGTTATGTAATTGATGTATTCTATTTAGCTCAAAAACAAAAGAGAAAATCTTTTTGTATTTCTAATATGATATATATATAAAAGAAAAAGGAAAATATTTTTTTACTTTTTTGATTTTATAAAAAATAGTAACTTCACAAAGGAAGGATCTCGAGTCACTAATCGTCAAACCTTTAACGATATTGTCGCGACACAACCTCCCCGGCAGCGGCCCCAAAATTTTATTCGTTGAGGTTTAGGGGTGTGTGTGTATGGATAAAACCACAATATCGATATAAAAAATAACCACAAGTAATGATTTAAAATCCCTTTAGGAAAAAGGATAATGAATCAAAACCCGTGAGTGATAGTGATACGGATTAGGATATCCGAGTCGTTTCCCAACGAGGTGTGAATGGGCAACGTCGTTATTGGTTCGTTATTAAAATGCTCGATGTTTTGGATTTATGATTTTGATCTAAACTACGGGGAATGGGAAAGCAATTAAGGGAAATTACACTACGGGAAATCCTAAATACGCGAATTAAACTAAAACGTATTAAATAAAACGTAAATAAAATGCAACTACGTCTATTCTAAGTCCTAAAAATAATCTAAAATTACTTTCTAACTAAGAATGATATTAGAAAATTAACTAAGAATTAAAACTAATTTTTATGATTTTTTTTAGAATTTATTTGAATTAAAAACTAATTTTAAACTAATTAAATGTTAAAAATTACAAATTAAACTAGGAAAAATTTGGAAAAATATTTTTTTGGCTTTTTAAATTTTTCTTAATCTAGGAAAATTGAAAAATTATTTTTGGAACCTTTTCTGAATTAATTGAATTAAATGCTATTTAAAAAGTATTAAAAACTAGTTTTAAATAAGAAAAATAGCAAACAAAGTTGGAAAAATATGAAAATTTCAGGAAAAATCTAAAATATTATTCTAATTTTATTAAAAACATAAAAACTAAAGCTAGTGTGCAAGATATGGGAGCTGTAGTGAAACTGCCATGCAAATAAGCACTAATAATAAGCTATAAGTTATTCTACTAAACCAAAAGCTACCAGAAGCTATTCTAAGCTAAAATCAACTGAAGTGTACTTAAAACAACTAAGATCAACTTCTGTATTACAAGCTACAATGATTTGGCTTTAATTTCACTCAAATAACCTAACAGCCTAACCCCTTACTTTTGCTTAAGCAACAGCTTATCTAATAAGCTAATCTGAAAATCAGAAGTGAGGAACTCAAGATCCCAACCGGACTACAACTAAACCAAATATAAGACCCTAACAAGCTAACATGAACCCTGTGTAAGTTCTGCAAAAAGCCTGCTCACACTCAGTATTAGCTGAGTGTGAACAGGGCATATGAGGGCTGTTTGCACAGCTGATTTAGAGCTTAAAACTGTTTCCAAAAATTTGACAAAAATCAGTTTTTAAAACTTGACCAATTACACTAGAAAATCCCATAGTTTCAATATCTTTTACTCAAAACTGAATCAAGGAAAAATCCACAAAGTTTGATGAAAACTGGGTTTTACAACTTTTGACTTTTGGAAAGAATTGGTGTTTTGACCAAAGTGAGTTTTGAGATCAATTTATGGACTGATTGAGATGTTTTATGGTAAAATGGAACTAGATTAAGCTAAATTAATGATCCTAACAACAAATTCTAAATTGTGTTACTTTAACTCCTAACTGATTATCCAATTAAGGAAGATATTAATCAATTTTGGCTTTCACTGAGGAAATGTTCAATTTAATGGCTGAATTTGACCAAACAATACTAAATTTAACTACTGCAACCTAAATCTACCTCAGCTTAAACCTGCTACTCAGAATCAAACTTAGTACCAAACACCACTTTTAACAAGCTATTGTGCCACTACTCTAACTCATACTCTAGCAAATTCAATGACAGTAAAATAACTAAATTCTAGCTACTGAATTAGTAATAAAAACTGTAATAACAACAATTAAGCACCACAGAAACAGATTATGCAATATTTCTATTTAGATATGAACTTACATGTGGTCCTAGCCACTATGTCTTGCCAAAGAACAAATAGCCACTAACCTAAACTGAATTCAACCCAAATTCAACTCAGAATCAACCCACATCTAGATCTAACACCAGCAATTCAGAAACATGAGATCTTAATGCTGCAGTTTGACTTCTGTTGACCAAATTGCTTTTGAAGATAGAACTGAGTAGAGAAATGAATAAGAACTTAATAAGCTATGGATAAGCTTATAAGAGCTTATGGTAACCTAAACACAAGCTGATTGCAGCTTAACAACAGATTTGAGATATTTTTTATTTTTTTAGTATTTTTCTTATTTTTTTGTGATTTTTATTTTATAAACCAAATAAGCTGAAAATGAATTAAGATAAGCTAAAATGATTAATAGAAACACTAATAAGCTACTGAAATAAATAAAACAGTAATTGAGATTGAGTGAAAACAAAAACTGAAATTACTTCTATTAACAAAACTTGTGGTTACAAAGGAACTGAAATTCAGAAAATACAGAAATGAAAATTAAACATTAAACATGAATAAGCTACTATTAATCTACTCAAATTCTACTCCACGCTTACAAGTGTGAATGATGGGGGTATTTATAGCCTAGCTAGAGGTCTTGGAAGAATCTGGAAGCTCCAAATGTGTGCTTTCTCTGGATGTTTACAACCTTTGGATCATTTTACACCTCATCCCAGCAATCTCAACCACTGGATCATAATTACCACGTAGCCTTGGCCAATCAGAGGTGAGGATTGAATGAGATGACACACAGATTAGTGACCTGGCACTGAGCACATGTCAGGTGTTGTCATAAGGTGTCAGGGAAAGGACGAAATTACCCTTAATTGTAGTGAATTGGCTTAATTTATCGAAGGGTGTTTTAGGGTTCATACCCTGGGGATTTTGGGGGCAAACTTGGCGCGTAAGGTTTTTTTTATATTAATTCGTTTTTGGTTGACCGGGTTAAGTGGGGTTTGACTAGGGTAAACGGGTTTAGGTTGAACCGGGTATTAATATGGATAACGGGTTGGGTATACGGGATATGGATTTGGGCTTGGTTTTGTAACATGGGCCAAGGTTTTATGGAATGGACTTGATATGTATCCAAGGTTTAACATAAGGACTTAATGTGTAAAATCTGAAATTCCAGGGACCAAAGTTGTAATTCTGAAAATATCTTTCAAGGGCTAAACTTGTCATTCTCAAATAATCCAAGGGCGGAATTTGCAACTTTTGAATCTTCAAGGGTCTATTCTGCCAAATACTCAAAGTTCAGGGACTGATCTTGACAATTCTTCAAACTTGATTATATCTTTCAAATATCATCCTCTGAGCATAAAAATCTTCACAGATGCTTAATTCAGACCTTCCGGCTCAGCTTTAGCTCTCTTAATCTCTCGTGCTCGGGTTTTCGTCTGATTTGGCTTCTTTTTGTGTGTTTTGACATATCCGTACCTGCACAAGCACAAACTCAAGAAAACAACAAATATTAGCAATAAACGGCTCTTTCTTGGTTATTTTGGGTCAGTTTTGATAATGAAAAGATATGTGTTTAATCACATATCAGTGCCCTTAGATATCTCCTAACATGGTTACGGCTAGAAAAAGATTCATCAAGTGCTTGCAAAGATGTAATAATAGTATTAAAGTTAGCAAATGAATGATCTATAGTTTCCTCATCCGATATTGAAAATTGTTCATATTGTTGAACAAATAAATCAATTTTATTATTTTTAACTTGTTGGTTGCCTTGATGAGTTACAACTAAAGAATTCCAAATTTCTTTAGAGGTTTTAAGCATAGAAATTCTTTCGAATTCCTTTTTCGGTAAAGCATTATATAAAACCATTTTTGCTTCACTATTTTTAGAAAGCTTTTTCTTCATTTCATCGTTTAGTTTATCATGAGGTATGTGAACTAAATTTCTTTTATCATCATTTGAGGTAGCCTCAAAATCACCTTCAACAATAATGTACCAAAGATCAATATCTTTAGACTTCACATATGTTTCGAATCTATTTTTCCAATATATAAAACCATTAGTTTCAAGTAGTGGTGGTCGTTGCATAGATTGCCCTTCCTTATAATTTTCAGAACCCATAGTGATCGAAAAGTTCTTAATATACAATTTTATTTTAAAACTTTTATAAACTTAGCTCTTGATGCCAATTGTGGAAAACTAGAAGGGGGGGGGGGTTGAATAGTTTTGCCGATTTTAAGTTGATTTCAAAAAAATTTAGATTCGATATTATGTGAAATCGTATGGATGTTGAGAACGTATAGATCTAATGATAATGCAAGCAAATATATAAAGTTAAGGGATAGAAAAGACACAACCGATTTATAGTGGTTCGGCTACAAGGTCACCTTCCTTTCCCTACTCCACTCCCCGAGTCACCTACTCGAGAGTTCAAGCACTATGTCAACAAACTCCTTCACTTGGCGGAGAAGCCTTCACAACGTTGCTTAAACTTTTTCCGGTACAAAGCTAGATACCGAGTCCGTAGCACGGTGGACCAAACCAACACAACTATTACACAACAAATATGTGAAATATCAAATACAAGATCTTTGCTACAAAAATCTTGCGGAGTGACAAATCAATCAAGGACCCCTTGCTTGGATGACTTGTAGAATGCTCGTGATCTCGCCTTAGAGAAGGACCTATATGAGGATCACAAATAGAAAGAAAGAAGAACAACTCTCTAGATCAAGTGATCTATATGTTAGAATAGAATGAGAGTGTATGAGAGATTTAGTAAGAAGAGGGGTGAGTTAGAATGAAGAAATGGCTCTCTATTTATAGGCAAATTTCTCCTCTGTTCCACAGATCCCACGGATCCCTCCCACTTGGGATCCGTCTAGTGTAATCCTAGGGATCCGTGGTACGCTCCTCTTTGCCCATGGGTTTTTTGGTTATGGGTCATGGGTTATGGGTTGGTCCATGGGTTTTCTTTAGATTCAATGTATCTAAGTATACATTGTATCTAGCCAACTTGGGTATGGGTTATGATCCATGGGTTATGGTCCATGGGTTATGGTTTTTACCCATCCTAATAAACTATTACAACAAATGCTGAATTATTACATTTTTGTATTTGAATGGCTATATGTAAATGCTTTACAAAAATAACATGTATCCTTATAATTATACTTAAGATAACATTACATTTGTTATCAACAAAACACAAAGAGATCGCAAAATATTAATAAACGTTTTTACGGTTTATTTGTATTAACAGTTCCTTTTTACTTTTTAGGTATCTTGAAGGCAAAATGCTGGAATGACACTTATTCGGAAGAAAAGGCGCGAATATACGAAGAAAATGGCCAAAGTCAATAATCGAGACACTCAGGCTGCTGGAACTGAAGGGGACGGCGTCAGGCACAAAATAGTGACGCCGTCGGACAACTTTTGTGACGGCTCAGTAGCCAAATTGCTTATTTACAAGTGACGACTTCAGGTTTTAAAAGAGTAGGTCGTCGCAACTCAGACGGCCTAGATTTGATCCAGACGACGTCAAAGACTGAAAGGGACGGCGTCACAAGCATAAGGTGACGCCGTCGCAAGCTAACGAAGCCAAGACGAAACCCTAATGACGGCGACCCGACGGCGTCACAAATCAAAGGGTGACGCCGTCGTATTCATAATCTTATATATAGAATCTGAATTTTTTAATTTTCAGTGTGTAGTCTTTTTTGGAGTAAAAACCTAAACCGAACCAAGGCTATCTTGTACAGTATTTTAGGGTTCCATACCCTATCTTACATCAAGATAAGTGTTTTACTTCATTAATTCAATTATGTCTTCAATTACTTGTGTGTATGCTTGCATGTTTCCCATGTCCGGCTAATTTACTTGTGTGTTTGCTTAGGGAATATGAAACTTAATTATTGAATATTGATTGGTTGTCTCTTATCTTAATTGTTAATGACCTAGTATTGCGATGGGTCATCCGTTGTGTAGTTAATGCTTGATGAATCTTTGTAAACCTTAGATTATAGTACCTAGATTCATTGTAGGCTAAACCATCCGAAGAGTACCTTAGCGTTAAGTTTATAAATCCTAGAGATTTTGTAGGCAATAACCTTTGGTAGTTTCAAAGAGATAGGGATAAACGCATACCCTATGACCTTAGACACACAACGATATTAAGAATAAGGACATGACAATTCAACCATCAATAGGAGATAATTAAGGAGTAATAAAACCTAAGTAAACACATATTTAAATCATCATACGAGCATACAATAATTAGACATAGACAACATACACCACTAGATTAGATAATTAGATAAGTAGAGTAATCGGTAGAAATACCAACCCCCCAAATCCAAACCCTAAGATTTTTACCTTTCCATTTGCTAAAAAACATAAAAAGATAAAAAAAGAATCTTCCTCAACCCCAACCTTAGCGTAGTAACTTCTCACTAGCATTCCTATTCTCCTAGAGAACGATATCAATTCCCCTGGCTTACCCTAATACTACACTACAACGATTAGGTTCACTGAAAAACTTGCTGGACGAAAAGGAAGTTCTTTTGACCCCGAACGACGCGTGTAGCGTTATCAGTATGCAATGCCGTTTTTGATGATGATAATTCGCATGAAGTGATTCAAGAGTGCAAATCTACTACCAAAATTTTTGAGGAAACAATTGTCGACAACCAGGTGCAGTTACGCCATAATTATTTTCCAGAGTTACGGCGTAACTATGATTCGGAAAAAGTAACCAGGTCAGAAATCTGTTTATTTTCAGTCAAGGATATTAGCACAGACAGGTTAGTCATTCCATTTTCTGTTGGGAGTTATGATATACTGAGGGTAGTAGATTTTGAGTCCAGTATAAACATCATGCCATATTCCATATTCTTTATACTCAAATTAATCCATCTTTGGAAAACGGATATTGTAATTGAGATGGCGGATAAGACCATGGCTACTCCGTTAGGAATTACAGGTGGTACTTGTGTTAAGGTCAATAGATTTGTTTCTGCCCTCGAATTTGTGGTTATCAACATGGATAAAAATACGAAGGAACGTTTGATTCCTGGTAAACCGTTCCTTGGCTCATTGGGATACTATGGTGATAGAGTAGAGTTCAAATTGGATAGAACCTTATGCCATGAGCCGGATGAAATTATAACAACTAAGGATTCACCGGAGGTTAAATTATATTATTTCGATAGGTTTCCTCCTTCACATTTTGGCCATTTGCAGGGGACCGAATCAAGTGATGATAATAACAGCAATGAACAAGATAATGAGGTCCGACCTTCCGTGCCTAGTTATGTTATTACGGGAAAACTTCACTGTTGTGCTCCTAAAATTTGTTTGATTGAAGGGTCCAAAGTGACATTACCTACATTTTCTCCTTATCAAAAACGATGTAATAGAGGAGGAGAATTTCTCATTCTTAGGATTGATAAAGCAGCAGAATTTTGGTGGTGTTGGGAAGACGAGAAATTAGTTAAGAGACGATGGATTCAAGGGCATAATATTATGAGCGATTGGTTCACTGAGGTCGATTGGACTATTCATTTTTGTGAACCAGCTATGATGTCTGATGAATTCACCACGGTCTGTCCTACATGCGACCCCAATCGCAAGATCTGCAATGGAGGAGAATTCCCCGATCCTAACTGGCTCAAACACAAGGAATGGGCATGTTTTGACGAGGAAAAGAGAAGGGAAGTCGGATACAAGGGAATCTCATTTGAAAACTGGTTACGTGTAAAGTTTGGAGTTGTTAAAATAAAATGGGAAGAAGAGGCTAAATTTCGTTACGAGTGGGCAAAGGCTAAATTTTTGCAAGAAAATCGATATTCCATAACTCGATTTGTTTCTCCACGTATTTGGGACCAGCCTTCTTCAAATATAAAAGCAGGTATGAAGGAAGTTGGCCAAGTCCAAAGGCCACCATAAACCCCGAGGCTCTAAGTCTAACTTAAAGACTCGTAAATAAATAAAAGTGCTCTTTCGGGAGATAACCCGAATTATCTCTTTCATTTTGTTTTATTTCCTTTTCTGTTGGGTTTTGTATTTTTAACCATTTTTGCAGGAAACGAAGAAAATTTGCTGTTGCAGCATGCTGATCTGACCAGAATTACGGCGTAACTCATTCTCATTGTTACGCCGTAATAGGCCCTTTTTCAGCAGAACTTCAGATGCACTACCAATTACGGCGTAATCCCATCTCAGTGGTTACGCCGTAGCTACACTTTTGTAGCGTATGCCAGGTTTTGCCTAGTTACGGCGTAACTCCTTCTGGAGTTACGACGTAACAAATCTCTGCATTACCTCTTTCATTTTAAACATAATAACCATGTATTAGTCTTTTAAATGAACTTTATGGGTATGTTCCCTGTAAGCCCTCACGAGACTACACTCGTCCACTTGGGACACCAAGTGGTGTAAAAGGCTTGTTGCATGTGCTAAATGCAACCGTGATTCCTACGAAAGTGAGTTAGGTTTATTTTTCATTTTTCATTTTTTCTTTTTTAGAATTATGCTTGTCTTGGTAGTGTGATTTCAGGGATTGAAGTTTGCTCATGGATGCTTATGCGAAGGAACGACTCTCTTTCGTGGGCCTCCTTTGTTTTTGAAGCAAATTTCAGGGAAGTTCTCGCTCTAATTCTACTTGTCTCTTCACCTTTATTTAACGCTTAGTACAAAAGGGACATTGTACAATTCAAGTGGGTGGACGGGAGTAGAATTGTCTCTTGAACTTTATTTTGCCCTCGTTTTTCTAGTTTATTTTGAAAAATTATGCCATTTTTAAAATTTTGACATGTTTTTCTCAACCTAACTAGATTAGACCTTAGCCGAGCACATACAACCCTTGATATTATATGGTGATATTAGCCTTATCCGTTTCCAAAATTTTACCCCAAATCCACCAAATTATGAGTGTGCCAGTAGCTTGTAAACTTTTGAACTTGGCCTTTGCATCATTGCGAGACCATAGACGAGGTATGTTGAGTTAGCTCGATATATTTGGACTTTTCAGTTTAAGAAGGCAATATTATAGGATTATCACCCAAGTAGCCTACCATTGTGTGTCTATCGATTAGTCACCTTGACTTCTCAACCCCCATGTGAAACCCTTTTGTTGCACTCACCTTTAGTGCAAGATACCCCTAGATACACCCATATGAGCCATTCCTTTCATTTTGTTAACCCAATATATTGTTTCGTTACACCCTTACACCTCAGCCTACCCTGTAGTCTTTATTTGTTACTGGGAAGTCATCATTTACCTAAGTTAAAGGTTCAAGTGGAAAGGTTCGGGAATCACGCTTTCGTCAATGACATATTCTTAAAGATCATTGAAGACCCCCCCAAATTCCCATTATTCATCTCAAGTGGGGGGATGTTATGTTTAGTTGTTATGAACAATTAAAAAAAAATTGATTCAAAAAAAAGAAAAAAAAAAGTCATGTTATTCAGTTTATTGTAAAGTGCGATGTTATAAGCACTATGTTATGAGCTTAATATAGATTTAGTATTGAGGAGGCCACCTCGGTCACATTTGTAGATTGGAGTTGGTAATTGCGCCAACAGTTGGAGAAAAGGTAGTGTGCCCATCATGACGTCCTCTAATGATACATCTACCTAGTATATCATGATCCGATTTCTTAACTTCGAAACTTGAACTTTAGGCGGACGGTAATTGGTGATGACTTAGTTATGGATTTAGACTATTTGCTTGTTTTTTATTTTACACCATTTATATATCCCATGTCTTATCCTACCCTCTAGTCATGAAGCGTGTCTAGGCGATGCAGCGAGCAATCTTTGGTTTCTTGGCCATGGATTTGGTCATGTATCATTGATTTTGTCCACTTCACCGTGACATGTTAGTAATGACAAATCACCCTTAACCTTTCTCGTGTCTACCCATATTGCCTTCAAAATTGTTTAGTCCTTAACTCTAGTGGTGGAGATTTGTGTCACCGCCAAGCTTATGATAGAATACATACTATGACTGTGCGATTGAGTGATCACCCCGAAATTGACACTTAGAATAGCTGAGAGATTTGAGTGTTTTGTTCCCATTTAGTGAGGTGTTCGGCTTTGTTTTATTCTAGCATCAGGGATTTGTAAACTTATATTTTCCAGGTAATGGGAGATATCTTTTTAGGAATCTATCTAATAAGGTCTACTTGATGGCAAGTAGAGTTCAAGTGAGGGGATATTTGATAACATCAAATAATCCTAAATATTAAGTGTCAATTTCCCCCGATAATGCTTGTAATTTATATCATTTATATGGATTTACGCTTGTTTTCCATTATATTTCACTTTCAGGTAAATTACGAGCATTGGAGCTAAAAAGACGTGGAATTGGAGAGTTTATTGAAGATTTATAATAGTATGCTCACTTTGAAGAAGTTACGGCGTAACTCCTCTCTCACATTACGCCGTAATTAAAGCGTGGCTCAGAAAACCAACTTAACTGAAGATTACGGCGTAACTCTATCCAAGATTACGACGTAACCATATTAGGTCAAATGAGGTTCTGCGCCGCTACTAATTACGCCGTAACTCATGCATCAACTACGGCGTAACCAAGATTTATTAAAGATACGGCGTAACTCCTTCCTGAGGTTACGCCGTAACCAGCATTATTAGTGCAAATTACGAAGAATTGCATGTTACGGCGTAACTCTTTTAATAGTTACGCCATAACCAGATCTGGCCTATAAATACCCCACGATTTCTAGCATTTCAAAGCATCCCATTTCACACACAACAACCAGAGAACGTGAGAAGAAGTCGAAGGCAGATCTAGAGGAGCATACGGAGCTATCTCCAAGGGAGAAATCACTCCCCTACGATAAGCATTAGCTTTTTAACTTTTCTTTACTTTCGATTCATGTATTTCGTAACATTAAACATTGAATTGATTTGTATGGTTAATATGAGCGGCTAAGTACCTCTTGGTGTTGGCCTAGTTATGATTCCTTAATTGTTTTGTTTGTGTTTACTTTACTTATGTATAATTATTTTTAAGTGTATGCATGCATAGTTTATTGGTAGCTACCCTTGTTTCGATAGTTTTGAATGGCGGTAGAGGCTAGTTACTTAGGAGATATGACCAAATGACCCTAAGTGAGTAGACTGAGACAGGATGGGTAAGATATGACCAACTGACGACCCTTTCTACTTGTGCGATTTGACAAACTGATCACCTACCGTTTGGATGAACTTAAGAAGTAAGAGACGAGTGTTTAAGATGCTAGCGCTCGGGCACTCACTATTATAAATCTAGCATGTAGCGGAACTTAATGACTTGGCTTAGGGGACCAGGAACAACAAGACTTATGAGGGGACACCTGACTTCTCTATTGGTACCCTTTGCCGATAGGTTAGGATGAACTGGCCAAATGTTGTCCTCTCGAATTTGACCCCACCTGAAGTAATTGGAAGTAATTGGAAGTAATTAGATGTAAACATTACTAGTTAGGATGAGTAACTAGGTTAGCACCACTCTCCTCTATTGATCACATCCTTTGCCTTTATCTGCTTTAGTAGTTAATTAATTAATTCCTTATTGAAATCATATTAAAATTTGTGACACCTAGACTTAGTATAAATCCACACACATAGCTCTTGGGACGACCTCGGTTTTACCGAATACTACACTACACACGACCGGGTACACTACCCGTTAGTGCATTAGGGTAGACCATAGGTATAACGAGACTTATAAATATTAAAACCTGGTCAGTAAAACCTGCATCACATAACTTACTCGTTTTAAATCCGTTTTTAGCGGTTCAAGCGACCACATTTAGCTTATTATGTCTAGTTTCTAAAATAAGTATTTGACGTTGCAAAACTTAACTTCATGTTTTCCGTAAAATGCGCCTAAGGACAGCCCTTTCGCTAACAAAACCCAACAACACGAAAATAATCCTAAGCCCTTCCACCGATTTACAACAACATATTAACATACAAGGTTATATCTTAATATCAAGACCAAAAATCAAAATAAGCCCAAATGAGCATGAAAAATGTTTTACACAAGTTTAAAAGAAAATAATAGAACCCTTATATGTATTTCGTATATATGTATGTATGTACATGTTTAATGTTTAAAAATTTTCTTGTAGTTTTTGAAAATAACTTGTACTTATGATAACGCATGTAATAAGGTTGCTAAAAGTACAAAAAATATGAAGGAAAAATCTTACTTACAATGATTGGTGAAATAGAGTGGATTATAGTGCAAGATGTACACCAAATGACTATCTATAAACCCAAATGAGTAAACCAATGAACTAAGATAACTAGTATAACCCAAATCTTCAAAGATGAAGAAAACAAATATTATGTTGATGGTGTGTTTGTGTGTTCGTTCGAAGCAAGGAAGAAAGGAGAGAAGGAATAGCAAACTTGCTATGATTTTGTGTAGTTGTGAGAGAAATGAACCTAGTAACTTCTTTTGTAGCCTAAGGTTTATTCATTTTTAAATTTATGTGGGTTGCATTTCATCCCAAGACAAAATAAAGCTGAGATATCAAGGGGATAATGCTAGAATTGGTTATGTGTGAAGACAAATAAAAAACAAAACCATGTGGTTTGGGGTTTTGGTGGAGTTCGACCAGTCACAAGATAAAAAAAGGGGGAGGGAGACATTTTATTTGAACTTGTGTATTTACTTGTACATTTTAAATGGTTATGTAGGAGGGTGATGCAAAACGTGTACGTGTATGACTAAAATGCAAAAAATATGCGTTTAACGTAAAAATTATGAAATAAATTATATGACTTACAAAATAAGTTTATGAATGTTATAATATACTAATTTAGCGTAGACTATACTTAGTCCAGTTTTGGTACGAGTTCGGGGTCGTTTTTAGTTGTACGCGGGATAACTTCCCGGTTTTAGGTTAAATTAACCACGTAAATATTGAAAGTGAAAAATTCAAGTTTTTGCTTAAATATTTATCTGTATAATTTCTGGTTGTCACACCCACTATCATGAACCGTTAATTACATAGTAAAGACGAATCTTGTGAATTGATTTATTAGGGTTAACATCCCCATCTGGGTAAGTAGCGCTTACATGATAACCATATCAAATGGACGCACATCATTTGGGGAACTCTAGGTGTTCTTGGGTTAGGCACCTACCGAGGAGACAACTTGTAACAACGTGAATTTTGGTTAAGGCTTCGGTGTTATGAGCTTAGTGCAATAGTAATACTTTTTGTGATATTGTATTTGTTATAATAGTCACACCAAAAACTCTTGTTGTCCATGTTATTATTACTAAATTAAACCTATGATCTTACCAACTTTATGTTGACGTTTTAGCATGTATTTCTCAGGTCTGTAACTTGCATTGTTTTGGCCAGTACTATGGAGTTCAAACTAGAGTCACAAATTGGCGGTTGTATTACATTGAAGATTTACTGCATGGACCTTAAAACATTCGATTGTATTTTTAAAACTATCTTTTATTTGTTGTGAAACTTGTGAACTTATTTTGTTGAAAACTTTCTCCATTTAGTGAAATCAAACGATGTATTTTAAACGAATCATGCAGATGTCATTCTTTATATCTCGTGATCTTGTGCTATGAAGTCATACCTGGTTATCTTCCGCCGAAACATTTTTAGGGGTGTGACAGATTGGTACCATAACTAAGGGTATAGAAAACTAGGTTGCATTATCAAGCCTAGACTATAACAATTATATTATAACATTTCACGTGCTAACCACTAAAATATTATACATACTCATTCGTTTTAGTGGTCTATAAAACGTTTTTAAGACATTGTGAGTGATACAATGGTCTCATTTATTTCCAAGACATTGTGAATGGTATCATTTATTTCCAAGAAATTGTGAGTGATACAATGGTCTCTAAAACTTTTTCATGACCTTAAATAATATCATTTTATATGATAGTGAAACTTTTCACGAAGAATGTTGATACTTCACGACATCATCTTATCTGACTCAGAAGACGAGTTCAATAACTCATCTACCATTGTACTGATACCCACCTCACCCGATTACACACCGATTTCCTACATCAAGACATAACCACTTAAAGATGAACCAGTGGTATCTAAACAGTATGAGTATGAGCCTAAACCCTGGAAAATGAGAACCACTCTGCATTCATGATGCACCTACTTTTAGTTTACCAACCAAGGAAAACTCCATCATTCTATGCATTCTAAAACTACCCTAATGGGCCACTGATGACCTATACCCCTAGGAAGAGAATCTTGATGCCCAAGATGGACACAGTCACCATCGTTGCAGCTACAACTCAAGCCACTGCTAGACCCACCAATGGACGAATGCCCGTCAATGGAACTCAATGCCCGGAACACTCCAGTCTTGGAGAAATGAGGAATGATTACTGAGAGCACTAGAGGTCGAAGAATCCTCTTCGGCTCTCCATACACCCATGCTCACCCACGAACCCATACATCACACTGAACCATTGCTAGTGACACGGATGACGCGTTAGGATAGAAAAACGAGTAACACTCGATTAATATGATTAATAACTCGCATGTATCAAGTATTAATCCTATTATGTTTGGTTATAATCTATCAGCAATCATGTCGCATAATGACTAGTTTCTTTCCTTCTCTAAACTTGCGAGGATGCCTAAACTTAAACCATAGTACCATATTATGTATAGGCCAATAAGGATGATTAAGTCCCTTGGAGTAGAAATGCTTTTAGTAGGTGTTGCCCAATACTAGGCATGTAATAAATAATAAAGGAGATGAAGTGATAATGATAAAGAAATATGGTTTGATGCTATCATAAAAAAGTTTGGCCATCGTTTTTAAGATAACATAATACGATGTGGAATTATCAAATTCATGGATTATTTATTAAGTATTTGATATGGGTGCCAATAGAAGTTTTTTTTTCCAACTCTCTACTTGATACCACCCCGACTATCTTAGATAATAAGTACACAAATGAATTAGCTAATGGCAAGTTAATAGGAGCCGATACCATAATTTGAGGGCGTACCTTGAATTTACTAAACCATTCGTTCAACATAGAATTGATGCTGGTAGATCTTGGAAGCCTTGATGTTATCATAGGTATGGATTGGTTGTCTAAGTATCATGACAAAATCATATGCAACGAAAAGCTTGTCTATATTCCTTACAATGGTGAAACCCAAATAATCCGAGATGATACGAGCAGAACTAAGCTAAACATCATATCCAGCATTAAGACTCAGATATATTTGAAGAAAGGATGCCATGTTATTCTGGCACATAAAACGAAGAAGAAATTGGAAGACAAGCGACTTGAAGACGTTCCCCTTGTATGGGATATTTCAGAAGTATTTCCCAAAGACTTCCCTGGACTTCCACCAGCTTGAAAAATGGAATTTCAAATGACATGTTGCCTGGAGCTGCACCAGTGGTACGATCTCCGTACAGATTAGCCCCTTTGGAGATGCAGGAATTGTTTATTCAATTACAAGAACTTTTAGACAAAGGGTTTATCCGACAAAGATCCTCCCCATGGCGATCTCCAGTCTTGTTTGTAAAGAAGAAGGATGGATCCTTCATGATGTGTATTGATTACCATGAGTTAAACAAGCTAACTATGAAAAAATGGTATCCATTCTCAAGAATCAACGATCTTTTTTATCAGATACAAGGTTCTAGTTTCTATTTAAATATTGACCTACGTTAAGGTTATCACCACCGCACCAATGCACCAGCGCACCATCATGAAAACAACGTTTAGCACTCGTTATTCTCATTATGAGTTCCAAGTGATGTCGTCTTATTTGACAAACGCACAAGCGGTAGTCATAGGTCTTATGAATTGTGTATGTAAGCCATACTTAGACAAGCTTGTGATTGTGCTCATGGACGATATTCTGATCTACTCACAAAATAAAGAAGAGCATGAAGAACACTTGAAGACGATCTTGGAGCTGCTCAAGAAGGAGAAATTGTATGCCAAATTCACTAAGTGTGAACTCTAGATCTGAAGAGTACAATTTCTTGAGCATTTTATTGATAGTTAAGGCGTAAACGTTGACCCTGCTAAGATTGAAGCTATAAAGATTGGGCGACACCTAGAACTCCTACCGAGATACGCCAATTTTTAGGTCTTGTTGGGTGTTTCTCCAAGATTTATCAAAGGTTTCTATAAGATAGCTAAGCCTTTGACTAAACTGATTCATAAAAATCTGAAGTTGGAAGGGGAAGAAAAGCAAGAGTTAGCTTCTCAATTGCTGAAGTAGAAACTCCATAGTACACCAATTCTATCATTATCTAAGGGAACTGTTAATTTTGTGCTATACTATGATGCTTCACACAAAGGACTTGGTGTTGTATTAATTCAGAAGGAGAAGGTTATAGCCTACGCATCATGTCAACTCAAGATCCACGAGAAGAATTACACAACTCATGATATGGAGCTAAGAGTCATAGTGTTTGATCTTAAGATTTGGAGACTCTACTTGTATGGTACAAGGTGTACTATGTACACATACCATAAAAGCCTCCAACACATACTCGACCAGAAGGAGTTGAATATGATGCAGCGACGATGGATCCAACTGTTCAGTGACTACGATTGTGATATTAGTTATCACCCGAGGAAAGTGAACGTTGTAGCGATGCCCTAAACCGAAATGAACGGGCTACGTCACTACAACTTCGAGCCTTAGTCATGACAATAAATACGAACCTTCCTGCACAGATTCGTGATGCACAAGTTGTAGCACTCAAGGAAGAGAATTTAGATAACGAAGCTCTACGAGGTATGGTTAAGAAGTTTGAGACCCAGTCAAATGGAACTCGGCATTTTATGGACAGAAGTTGGTTACTACTTTTTGGAGGATTGAGGGATTTAGTTATGCATAAGTCACATAAATCCAACTATTCTATCCATCCAGGATCTGTCAAAATGTACCATGACCACAAAAAGTTTTACTAGTGGCCTAACATGAAGGCTGATATTGCCACTTATGTTAGCAAATGTTAAACATTCTGTTAATACAAATAAACCATAAAAAAGTTTGCATATATTTAGTGATCTCGTTAAATTTTTTTGATAACAAATATAAAGTTACCATAAGTATAATTCTAAGAATATATGTTGTTTTGAAAAATATATACATTTGATTATTTACATATATGCTGTAATAAAAACGTGTTCTAATAAAACATGTAATAGGTTGGGTAAAAACCATGACCAATGACCCATAACCGTGGAGCTTGATCCATAACCCATGACCCATTACATGATATCATGCATGAAATCATGTTGGGTATTATCCACGATCTATGACCCAAAGTCCATGACCCATGACCCATTGGCTAGGTACAATGTATCTTGTTGGGTATCCATGATCCAAAGTCCATGACACATGGTCCATCACCCATAACCCATAACCAAGTTTGTTATCTAAAATCCAGACTTAACTGACCCAGAGGTCGGATCCCTCATATTACACTGGCCGGATCCCTTGGGTGAGTGATTCTCCGGATCCAGGATAACTATAGATAGAATGTCTTTCAATAGTGAGTCATTTATCCATTGTTTCTCACCCTTCTTCTTACAACTCTCTCATATATTTTCTCACTCTTCTAACCTCATTTTACTTGATCATTCTTGTTGTTCTTCTCTCTTTTGTTATGATTCTCTTTTAGGTCCTTCACGAAGGCGAGATCATGAGACTCATACATGTCATCCAAGCAAAGGGTTCTTGAATGATTTGTCCATTCACAAGATTTCGGTAGCTTATCTTGTATTCCTTATTTCACATATTTGTTGTGTAATAGTTGTGTAAAGGTTTTGTTCTACCTCGTGGAAGAACTCGGTATTTAGCTTTGTACCGAAAAAAGTGTAAGCGATGTTGTGAGGCTTCTCCGCCGATTTGAAGGAGCTTGTTGACATAATGCTTGAACTCTTTAGTGGGGTACTCGGGGAGTGGAGTAAGACAAGAAAGGTGTCCTTATTGCCGGACCACTATAAATCACTTGTGTCACTACTTTGAATCTCTTACTTTACTTGCATTCTTTATTTACTTTATTTACTTTTTGCTACTATCTATTCATCCACAAGATTTCACATAAGCTTGAATCTAAACATTTGAAATCTATATTGAAATCGGTAAAACTATTCAATCCCCCTTCTAATTTTCCACAATTGGTATCAGAGCAAGGTTTTCAAAAAGTTTTAAAGTAAATTGTATTTTTTAAAACTTTTCGATCAAAATGGATTTTAAAAACTACAAAGAATAGCAATTTATGCAAAGACCTCCACTACTTGAAACTAATAGTTTTATTAATTAAAAAAATAGATTTGAAACTTATGTGAAATCTAAAGATATTGATCTTTGGTATATTATTGTTGAAGGTGATTTTCAAGCAACCGTGAAAGATGATAAAACCGGTAAAGAAGAAAATATTTCTCATAATCGTCTAACAGATGACCAAAAGAAAAAGCTTTCTAAAAATAGTGAGGCAAAAATGGTTTTATACAATGCCTTACCTAAAAAGGAATTTGAAAGAATCTCTATGCACAAAACCACTAAAGAAATTTGGAACTCTTTGGTTATAACACACCAAGGAAACCAACAAGTGAAAAATAACAAAATTGATTTATTTGTTCAACAATATGAACAATCTTAAATATTGTACGATGATAGTATTGATAATGCATTTGCTAGTTTTAATACTCTTATTACTTCACTACAAGCACTTGATGAGTCTTTTTTGAATCATAATAATGTCAGGAGATTTCTAAGGGTGCTTCCGTCAAAATGGAGACCAAAGGTGACGACCATTGAAGAATCCAAATATTTGTCGATTCTCACTCTCGATGAACTTATAGGCAACCTAAAAGTCTATGAGCTCGTACTTGCCAAAGACTCTGAAGTGTCGAAAGAAAAGAAAGAGAAATATAATTCTCTTGCTTTGAAAGCCAAGAAAGTCTCTAGTGATGAAGAGACCTCATCCTCGGAAAGTGAAGATGATGAATATGCAATAGCGGTACGAGACTTCAAGAAATTCTATCAAAGAAGAGGAAGGTATGTCAAGCAACCCTATGATGACAAGAAAGGTTTGCGGAAAAGCAAAGATGATAAGAAGGTGAAGGATGAGCGCAAATGTTTGAATTGCGGGGATCCAAATCACTTGATTGGTGAATGTCCTAAATGGCGTTCAAAAGCGGCTCATAGAGAATGAGTAAAGAAGAGAAGGAAGAGATTTTTCTCATGGCCAAGGACTCGAACGAGGTGTACCTAAAGGTAGACTTGGATCCGGACGAATGGATCAAGGACAGCGGGTGCACAAGGCATATGACTGGTAATAAAGCGTTGTTCTCCACATACGAATCCTTTAATGGCGGAAATGTGGTGTTCAAAAATAGTAAAAGCAAAATCTTTGGGAAATTTATAATCTCTCACAATTCCCTAACCATTAATGACGTGTGTCACGTACAAAACCTAAACTTTAATCTACTAAGTATAGGTCAACTATGTGATAAAAATTGCAACGTTTTCTTTAGAGAAGCCGGTAGTAAAATATTAAAAATGGTATTACTATAAGAAGAGGTATTAGAAAACATGGCGTCTATGCTATTAAAATCGGAAACAAACCAAAAGATAAGCTTTGTCTCACCTCTATGGATGATACTTTGACCTTATGGCATCGAAGATCGGGTCACGCCAATATGCGACTTCTTCAATCGCTATCATCTAAAGAGCTTGAAATATGAACATCATTTTTGTGATGCTTGTAATGTCAGAAAACAAGTCCATGCTAGTCATAAAGCTAAAAATATGGTTTCTATATCAAAATGTCTAGAACTTTAACATATGGATTTATTTGGTCCGTCGGCTATCCAAAGTTACGGAAGAAACTTCTATACCTTGGTTATAGTAGACGATTACTCTAGGTATACATGGACTAGATTTTTGAAAAATAAAACTGAAACTTTTGATCAATTCGAAATCTTAAGTAGATAAATTAAAAAAAAACTAGGAAGTCCTATCGTGTCGATCTGAACGGATCATGGTAGGGAATTTGATAATAAAATACAATTCGAAGCTTTCTGTGATGCTAATGGTATTACTCACAATTTCTCGAATCCTCGTACTCCACAATCAAATGGGGTAGTTGAACGGAAAAATCAAACCTTACAAGAAATGAGTGGCACCATGATTAATGAGCAATCTATTTCTCAAAAAATTTGGTGCAATGCTGTCCACACATCCACCTATATTGTAAATCAAGTCTTAATTAGACCTTTCTTAGTAAAACTTACATATAAGTTGTTACGAGGCAAAAATCCTTCGTTAGAACACTTTTGAGTCTTTGGTAGTAAATGTTTTAGACTTAACACAAAAGACTACTTAACCAAATTCCAAAATTAGCTGAAGGTATTTTCTTGGGATATTCTCCTAATAATAAAGCATACGTGATACTAAATGAATAAACCATGAAAGTTGAAGAGTCTTTAAATGTCAAATTTGACGAGAGTCCTCCTAAAACTTCTTGACCTCTTGTCGACGATGATTTAATCGAAAGTGAAGTCTTAGAAGAAAAAGAAAACATAAGCAAGAAAGATGGACTATTAAACAATGAAATTATCAATGTTAAAAAGTCTAAAGATCATCCTGTAGAAAAGGTCATAGGAAAACTAAATGATAGAACTCTAAGGTCTCAAGTTAAAAACCAAAGTAGTCTCTTTTTTTTCATGTCAACTATAGAACCTAAAAATACTGTAAAGGCTATAAAAGACAAATTTTAGGTCATGGCTATGCAAGAAGAATTAAATCAATTTGTTTCAAATAATGATTGGACACTTGTCCCTCCTTCTAAAAACCAAACAATAATTGGAACAAAATGGGGGTATAAACACGAATTAGATGTAAATGGCATCGTGTCTAGAAATAAAGCTAGACTTGTTGCTCAAGGATACAACCAACAAGAAGGTATAGACTTTGATGAGACCTATGCTTCCGTAGCTAGATTAGATTCTATAAGAATCCTTCTTGCATATGCTTGTGCTCATCATCTTAAACTTTTTCAAATGGACGTCAAAAGTGCTTTTCTTAATGACTTTATAAATGAAGAAGTTTATGCATCTCAGCCTCCGGGTTTTGTCGATTGTGAAAACCCTAATCATGTGTACAAATTAAATAAAGCTCTCTACGGTCTTAAACAAGATCTAGAGGCTTGGTATGATAGACTTAAAGTGTTTTTAATTAAAAATAATTGTACTATGGGGTTAGTTTACAACACATTTTTTACAAAGAAAAATGAATCATGTTAGTACAATTTATGCGATGGGTAGTAATAGATGTGACTGTAACTTCTCGGACCGGGCCGAAAAATGTCTAGTGGGTTGATCTTGTACTAGTTCAAGTAATTTGGATGAGATCCCTGCACAAGAAAGGTAAACCGTTAGTCTTAGTATGGGGACGGACCCCACGATTAGACTCCGGCGTGAGAGTAAGTATACATTCTTGAGAGGGAAAGTAGAAGTATGTGTGTGTAATTATGAGAGAGAAAGTTGTACCTTGTATACGGATTAGAGCCTCTTTTATAGGCGAGGTTTGTCGCCGGGACTTCCTATATTCTCGCATATAGTGGTTAGTTGCCGGAGCCGAACCCATGGCGGACAAGAATTCCGTGTAAATCATGGATGCGGACGTAAAGGGTCTAACGATTGAAGGTTCATCCCTTTATGTGCCTTGCGCGCATCTAAAAGCCTGAACCATAGCCATTTTAGCCATTGGATTTAATGTAGGCCTAGGATTTGTAATCATTGGGCCTGAGCCCAGTGTGTGTATAGTGTGTATTGGGCCTCGTAGGCCTGTAATACATAATATACGTCATCATGTCCCCCCCAGTCTAGTATGTCTATTGTAACACCCCAACCCGACAAGGGTAGAAGTGTCACTTTCTGGTGTCATATCAGAACATACAAATAAAATTCTTCAAGCGGAAGTCTTAAAGAATAACATACCAAGTCATTTAAACAAAAGATTTACAAGAAAAATTACAAAATCCAAATGTCTAAAATAAACCAACTAGAAAGGTAACTAGGGTTGGTCCACTCAGATAATCCAACTCTCAGCCCAACAAAGCCCATCTTCCAACCTAAAACCTGCCGCAGGAAAAGAAATGCGGCTGAGCTTAAAAAGCCCAGTGAACAGATATACGAAACGAAAGCTAAATAAAATCAGAAATACGAAATGAAATAAGGAAACTGATAACAAAGTCGCAACGGAAAGGAAACAATGAGTCAAAGAGAATCTTGCAGCACACAAATATACAGATATCCAAAACGACAGATAACAAGGAGAACGAAGCATAGCAAAGCACTAATGACATATACACAAGCACATACAAACCAGGCATACTAGTATTGAACATAAGCAAGCATAGCAAACGTCGTATTCACGCATCATACATATAGCATGCAAACAATTCAGGAAAATCAGAAGGACGATACAAGTCAAACGGATATCTACGAAAGCGAAGCAATTAATTAATAAGTGAGCATGGCAATTCACACAGGTCAAAACTCTTAGTTGAAAACATAACCAATATATTAACGTGGAAGTACTAACAAAGATCAACACATGGCGTCACACGTAATAAATAGGAATACAATATAAATGATATAATTAAATGAATTAAAGACATAGCGATGCAACTAAACAAATTAACAAGCCGGGACGTCACAAGATTTACCCATTTACCCAATCAAACCGTAGCATAGGCGAGAAATGTAAACATGGCGGTCAACCATAAGCGAGATAAGAATACAACAGAATAGTCATAGTCCACGAGATACCGAACAAAGCACACATAATAAACTGACAAAACTATCGTTTACACATTAGTATGGTCACCAGACAAATCAGAGAGTCACATAACACATGAAAACATAATCAAATCCAATAACATATAATAACCCGGTGCGTGAATGGAGCGATATTCAGAAAGTAACGGAATGAGAGTGACAGATCAAAGCAATGGAATATATATATCTTGGTAGTAGAGTGAGTCATATAAAGGTACTGAGTAATGAACAATTAACGTAGCATATAGTGCGTTGGGAATACAAAAGGTACAATATAGCATATCAAAGGTGTAAGGGTTGTTAGAAATCTACCACGAGCCCGGAACATATCATATCATATCATAAGTAACCATTGTATTCAGGAGGGGTGACCTCGAATACCATACATAATAGGAGGGAGACCTCAGTAACAAATGGAGTAGCTAGCTCAGGAAATGTGAAGACGCGGATTGCACCCGACATCATTCACCATATATATCTCCAGCATCAAATCCTCGAAACATATCATATCTAGGATGCATCCATACGCCCCCCAGTGGCCAAATCATATACATATAGCGAGCTCATAATCATATCATATCATAATAGGGGACGGTGTGTCATCACTCATTTTTGGAGTCATGCCATTGGTGCATCAATGACACGGTCATGTTACCTTCATGACTAGGAATACATATTTGGCTCGGGTATCAAACTGAAGGGTCAAAGCATATTCATATCATATCATAAGGGTTCATATCATAAGGGTTCATATCAAGGTTCATATCAAAGTTCATATCAAAGGTTCATATCGAAGTTTCATATCAAGTTCATAATCAGGGGTTCATAATCAGATGGTTCATAATCATAAGGTTCATAGTCAGAAGTTCAGAATCATGACAAACGAATATCATAGCGAATCGAATCATATCAAAGGATTATGTCGGAATCATATCAAAGGATCATAGCATAAGAAAATCATAGCAAAGGAATATCATGAGTGAAGCAAAGTCAAGGATTGAAAAGTCGAGGAGAAATCCCTCTGAAAAGGGATAGAATATCTGTACCTTAACGCCGATGAAAGAAAAGCAAACGAAGAATGAACACAAAGATACAACGCCACGTCTTCTTCAACGAATCTACATGGATTACGGTTCGTATAATATTTATTAGCTCATTTAAATCATAACGGATTTATTTGCTTGTATGAATCGTATTAATATTTTTAGAGTTATTAAACGTATTCTCATTTTTAGTAATGAACCGAAATAAATACTTTAGGGTAATAATTATTAATTAGCCAAACTTAGGGGTTACAAATGATAAATGGTAAATTTAAAGGTTTAATATGGCAATATAGCAAAGTTAGAGGTCAAATATGATAGAATCCAAAGATTAGGGCCTAATATGACGAGTTATAAAAGTATAAGGTTTGCATGCGAAAATTATCAAAGTTTAAGGGCTTAAAGAGTAAATAGCTTAAGTACATAATAAGATTTAATTTAGTTACATGTAGTACAGATTCCAAATTTTCATTTTACCATTTATTTTCTGTACTCAATCTCGAAACATTTCATGTTCGCTCGTGGTTCAAATGATTAATATTTACGACCAAGTGAACACGTATTATGATTGACCCCCGACTCAACTATCCCGTCATGCTTTCAAAATACAAAATGACTCAATCGTTACTCCTGCGATCACCCTCCAACATACCCCTACGAGACCCTTTTTAAAAAAAAAACAGTTTACATGTCCAAAATAGTTACCCTTTTTGACCCATCCCAAACGAGGCAACCATGACCCATACATATGCATGATTATCCTTGACCCATTTTCAAACAAAGACCCATTCGCTACACATTATTATGCATGCACTGCCACTGTTTACACAAAACACAATTTGGTTTTAAATCTTTTGGCATGCAAGGTAAACAAGTATATCAACTCTAAATACAAGTATTTACCCATGTGACCCACAAGCAGGACTCACCCCACGTTAAAAGTTTTAACGAGCCAAGCTCACCAAGACATTCACTTATGATCATATGGTTTATATGTTAAAACAACCCACACAACACAAACTGTAATCACAAGAGACGCATGGGATGATTACATATAAAACACATAAACCCAAGTTCCCTTTTTATATATCTTAAGTCAATGACATGATTTTATTTTAGATCGATCAGAGGTCGTGTAGGGTTTCAAGGATCAGTCTAAACATGATGTATTTGAATATCAAGACCAGGACAGAAATCGACATATTTGGATTCAATGTTCATGATTTTATACGACTCTTGTTAAACCCGATTCATATATATTTATCCATGGTTGCTTGTATCAAACTTAGGACAAGTATTATAGGTTAGGTTTCATGTCTTATGCGTATATTCGATAGGCTAAAAGGCTCGTTATAAAGGCACAAGTTTGAAGGGATACCTTGGTAGCGTGAGACAAGGAAGAAGAAAACGAGATCAAAGCCAACCAAACCAAGCACCCTTTGTGTTTTAAAACATCAAGACCAGCAGCAATAATCAACCAACGACACAAACCAAGCAACCTTGAACCAAGCCTACGATATCAGCAGCTAAAGGCCAACGTACAACTCTTCTTGAACCTCCTTGTGTGTCGACAGCAAATGGGAAGAAAAGATGATGCCGTCACTTTTGGTGGCTAGGGTTTGTAGTGTTTATGTGAATGAGATAAATGTAAGTTTTAATGAGAGAATAAGTGAGAATAAATGGGAAAGATATGGGGAGATTGAGGCGTGCATTTGAGTCCGGATATGGGGGAGAATTGAAGACCAAAATCAATATTATTCATTTACCATATTTAGTGAAGTTACATTTTAATTTAATTTATTTTTTTTAGCTAGTACATAATGTAGTATAGGTCCATTTAACTTCAAATGGTGCAATATGAATTATATCTCATAGACATAAGTGTACTTCATGTATCATATTCTTGTGTAAATAATTTATGATTTAAAAGTTAAACGTATTTAACGAGATTGACGTGTTTTACGAGTTTTCGTAATTATTTAACTTGAGGGGCAAAAGGGTCATTTAACACGTTTACGATTTTAGGGTTTTACAACTCTTCCCCTCTAAAAGAAATTTTTCGTCCTCGAAAATTGAAGTCAGCGGTACAGAGGCGTGTCGAGTTTTAAAGCGCACGTAGCAATCCATAGTTTCACATAGATCATAACGATCTTGGTTCCAAAGCGTATCAAATTTATACGTAACAGATGTCGGTGACAATCTCGCAAAGAGGTACAGAATTCCAAACGAACATGAGGATCGTCAAATAACGAATATAAGCCCTAGTCCATTCACGTACCAACCCCCGGCATTTCCCAAGACATCGTATGATTTCAATAAGTTCAAATTATACGATCTCGGTATTATCACGTTGATCAGGCGTCATAATACTTGCATCACATAACAAGTTCTTATTGTCATCATATTCTGTCTCGGGTCATGACAAACCACATAACCAACATCACAACAAAACACATACAGGTAGCAAGTAACATACCGAAACAGATCAGATTCACATACATGCAACATAAAAAAACATCAAACCAACTTACCATACCACAATAAAGAGAAGGCCACCAACTTGCTCAAAACGGTTCCTCATGACTCATTACTGACGATCCAAATATAAAGCTGAGATAATACCAAAATGCTAAATCATAAAACTTCACGATTTAAATCGAGTGCTGAAGAAATCAAAGAAAAGTAATATCGATCAAAGTCACATAGCAAATATCAAACCGCCTCAAAACGACAAACAAATCAAGTAACACAAGTCGCCAGCCCAATCATATGAAGTAGATGAACCTTCTCACCACCGTTGAATCTTGTCTACATTTTGCACCTTTGGTTGATCCGTCGATGAGTTCAGCGACATCACGACATCTCGGCGTCCGCGATGGTTCGGCTGCAGAACCTCTCTAGCTTAGAAATGTTGCAATAGCAGGGTCGGCACCATCGACTTCAACTCCACGAGTGGTCTCCACCTAACGATCGAAAAGCGGATGTCGAAGACAAAATAACAAAGTTCGATGCGCGAAAGAAGGCCAAATCGGTGAAGACAAAAGAATATGAAGTCAAATCTGAGCGATAATCAAAATGAATCGAAAGAGATCAAAGCAGGCCGGAAGCCTAGTGTCTACCCAAATCCTCACGAGGTCAATCCTAAGGTCAACAAGGCGAGCACGGCTCGATACCATAATTGTAACACCCTAACCCGACAAGGGTAGAAGTGTCACTACGTGTCATATCGAGAACATACAAATAAAATTCTTCAATGAAGTCTTAAAGAATAACATACCAAGTCATTTAAACAAAAGATTTACAAGAAAAATTACAAAATCCAAATGTCTAAAATAAACCAACTAGAAAGGTAACTAGGGTTGGTCCTTTCGGATAATCAACTCTCGACCAACAAAGCCCATCTTCCAACCTAAAACTGCTTGAGAAGAAATAAATTTGAGCTTGATGTGGTCTTTCTGAAAGCAATAAATAAAATCAAAATCTGAAATGAAATAAGGAGCGATAACAAATGCGAAAGAAACAATGAGTCAAAGAGAATCTTGACACACAAATATCTGAGATATCCAAAGCAATGATAACAAGGGAAGCGAAGCATAGCAAAGCACTAATGACATATATACAAGCACATACAAACCAGGCATACTAGTATTGAACATAAGCAAGCATAGCAACGTGATTCACACATCATACATATAGCATGCAAACAATTGGAAAATCGAGAAAGCGTACAAGTCAAAGCAGATATCTGAGGAAAGCGGGCAATTAATTAATAAGTGAGCATGGCAATTCACACAGGTCAAAACTCTTAGTTGAAAACATAACCAATATATTAACTGAAGGTAGTACAACAGCGATCCACACATATGGCAGCTGCGTAATAAATAGGAATACAATATAAGCGATATAAATTAAATGAATTAAAGACATAACAATGCAATAAACAAATTAACAAGCCGGGCGTCACAAGATTGACCCATTTAATCAAACCGTAGCATAGGGAGAAATGTAAACATGGCGGGTCAACCATAAGATAAGAATGCAGAATAGTCATAGTCCACGAGAACAACAAAGCACACATAATAAGCGACAAAACTATACATTAGTATGGTCACCGGACAAATCGGAGAGTCACATAACACATGAAAACATAATCAAATCAATAACATATAACCGATGCGTGAATGGAGCGATATTCAAGTAACGGAATGAGAGTGTGACGATCAAAGCAATGGAATATATATATCTTGGTAGTAGAGTAGAGTCATATAAAGGTGCGAGTAATGAACAATTAACGTAGCATATAGTGCGTTGGGAATACAAAAGGTACAATATAGCATATCAAAGGTGTAAGTTTGTCCGATCTACCACGGGCAGAACATATCATATCATATCATAAGTAACCATTGTATTCGAGGGGTGACCTCGAATACCATACATAATAGAGGAGGAGACCTCGTAACAAATGGAGTAGCTAGCTCGGAAATGTGAAGGCGCTGATTGCACCGACATCATTCATATATATCTCCAAACAGATTAAATCCCTCGAAACATATCATATCTAGGATGCATCCATACGCCCCCCATTGGCCAAATCATATACATATAGCGACTCATAATCATATCATATCATAATAGGGGCGGTGTGTATCATCACTGCATACACCTGAGTCATGCCATTGGTGCATAAATGACACGGTCATGTTACCTTCATGACTAGGAATACATATTTGGCTCGGGTATCAAACTGAAGGGTCAAAGCATATTCATATCATATCATAAGGGCTCATATCAAAGTTCATATCAAGGTTCATATCAAAGTTCATATCAAAGGTTCATATCGAAGTTTCATATCAAGTTCATAATCAGGGGTTCATAATCAGATGGTTCATAATCATAAGGTTCATAGTCGTTGAGTATCAATAACAAGCGAATATCATAGCGAAGTAATCATATCAAAGGATTATGTCGGAATCATATCAAAAGGATCATAGCATAAGGAAATCATATCAAAGGAATATCATGAGTGAAGCAAAGTCAAGGATTGAAAAGTCGGAGAAATCCCCTCAAAGGGATAGAAATATTACACCCTTGTAGATGAAAAACAAACGAAGAATGAACACAAAGATACAGCGCCGTCTTCTTCAATGAATCTACATGGATTACGGTTCGTATAATATTTATTAGCTCATTTAAATCATAACGGATTTATTTTCTTGTATGAATCGTTATTAATATTTTTTAGTTATTAAGCGTATTCTTATTTTTAGTAATGAACCGAAATAAATACTTAAGGGTAATAATTATTAATTAGCCAAACTTAGGGGTTACAAATGATAAATGGTAAATTTAAAGGTTTAATATGGCAATATAGCAAAGTTAGAGGTCAAATATGATAGAATCCAAAGATTAGGGCCTAATATGACGAGTTATAAAAGTATAAGGTTTGCATGCGAAAATTATCAAAGTTTAAGGGCTTAAAGAGTAAATAGCTTAAGTACATAATAAGATTTAATTTAGTTGCATGTAGTACAGATTCCAAATTTTCATTTTACCATTTATTTACAGTACTCAATCTCGAAACATTTCATGCTCACCCGCGGTTCAAATGATTAATATTTACGACCAAGTGAACATGTGTTTTGATTGACCCCCGACTCAACTAACCCGTCATGCTTTCAAAATACAAAATGACTCAATCGTTACTCCCGCGATCACCCTCCAACATACCCCTATGAGACCCCTTTTAAAAACAGTTTACATGTCCCAAATTAGTTACCCTTTTTTTTTACCCATCCCAAACGAGGCAACCATGACCCATACATATGCATGATTATCCTTGACCCATTGTCAAACAAAGACCCATTCGCTACACATTATTATGCACCTTTATGCATTTTACACAAAACACAATTTGGTTTTAAATCTTTTGGCATGCAAGGTAAACAAGTATATCAACTCTAAATACAAGTATTTACCCATGTGACCCTGGCAGGACTCACCCCACGTTAAAAGTTTATGAGCCAAGCTCACCAAGACATTCACTTATGATCATATGGTTTACATATTAAAAACAATCCACACAACACAAACTGTAATCACAAGAGACGCATGGGATGATTACATATAAAACACATAAACCCAAGTTCCCTTTTTATATATCTTAAGTCAATGACATGATTTTATTTTAGATCGATCAGAGGTCGTGTAGGGTTTCAAGGATCAGTCTAAACATGATGTATTTGAATATCAAGACCGGGCAGAGAAATCGACATATTTGGATTCAATGTTCATGATTTTATACGACTCTTGTTAAACCCGATTCATATATATTTATCCATGGTTGCTTGTATCAAACTTAGGACAAGTATTATAGGTTAGGTTTCATGTCTTATGCGTATATTCGATAGGCTAAAAGGCTCGTTATAAAGGCACAAGTTTGAAGGGATACCTTGGTAGCGTGAGACAAGGAAGAAGAAAACGAGATCAAAGCCAACCAAACCAAGCACCCTTTGTGTTTTAAAACACCACGACCAGCAGCAATAATAAACCAACGACACAAACCAAGCAACCTCGAACCAAGCCTACGATATCGATGACTAAAGGACCACGTACAACTCTTCTTGAACCTCCTTGTGTGTCGACAGCAAATGGGAAGAAAAGATGATGCCGTCACTTTTGGTGGCTAGGGTTTGTAGTGTTTATGTGAATGAGATAAATGTAAGTTTTAATGAGAGAATAAGTGAGAATAAATGGGAAAGATATGGGGAGATTGAGGCGTGCATTTGAGTCCGGATATGGGGGAGAATTGAAGACCAAAATCAATATTATTCATTTACCATATTTAGTGAAGTTACATGTTAATTTAATTTACATTTTTTTGTAGCTAGTACATAATGTAGTATAGGTCCATTTAACTTCAAATGGTGCAATATGAATTATATCTCATAGACATAAGTGTACTTCATGTATCATATTCTTGTGTAAATAATTTATGATTTAAAAGTTAAACGTATTTAACGAGATTGACGTGTTTTACGAGTTTTCGTAATTATTTAACTTGAGGGGCAAAAGGGTCATTTAACACGTTTACGATTTTAGGGTTTTACATCTATTGCGTGCGGACATTGGTGTATGCGGTGGATATTATTAGACTTAAGTTGACTAAGCGTTTTCTTGTCCCACACCTTTTTCTTTTTTTACGGGAATTGCCACATCACCTAGTCCCCCCTAGTCTAGTGTATTGACCGCATGCGGATATTGTCACGTGCGGTAAGTACTTACTAGATCAGATTTGACTAGGACGTGGTGCTATCCCGTGCCTTGTCCTTTTCTTTTACTTGGGAAGCGTTTCGTGCGGCGTTGGCGTTTGTTGACTCTTTGTTTTTTGTTTTGACCTACTATTCCACAGCGTCCTTTTTTATTTTGATATTGGCGTTCATTGTCTTTCTTTTGCCGCGTGTCATCATCCGGTTCTAGGTTTTTCTTTATTATGAATATTGCTCCATCTTTTCACCATCGTCGCGTTTGTTGCTTTCCTTTGGAAAAAAACTTGATAAAAAATTTCTCATCCGCGTGCTTGATGCATCCTCGCTATGGCATTGATTGTTGATTTAAAATGTAATACTCCTCCGAGGTCGTTTGGCTCCTTCCTTGCGTTACAATATTCCACGAGGTGCATCAAGAGCTTTGAGTGTAAGTATCGATGCATGAGTGCCCTAGGAATATTGGCTTATATACCCGCTTTTATCTTGCCAATTTTAGATACTGCAATACATTTTCCTTGTTGACTTAATTAAGTATTATCGCATTAATATTTCTCAATTATCGGTTCTTGGCGCGTGTAGAGTTTCTCACTTTGAGATCTTGTGTCGTGTTTATAGCATTACTCCCACTGTTACTCTGTTTCGTTGTTTTTATGTTAACACAAAGTTGAAAGGGTGGTTTTCCTTTAGTAAGCGCAATGGTGTCCCTGCCCTTTGCACTAAATCTCTTGATTCTGTCAAAAACTAGAATGATCAATTTTTCTGGGTTGATGCCTTTGCTTGTCCTATCTTGTTCCCATGGCATTCTAGTAAGAATATCTCTAAAGACCCTGCTCCTCGTCTTTGGCCAGTACAATCTTGACCATTTTCTTTGCTCTGTCTAATCCTTATCCCTTCCGGGCCTTCCACAGCCCTTTCTTTCTTTGGGTTGGTTGAGTCGTTTATTATACTTTGGGTGAGGATGTGTACCACTGGTATCTCGTTGAAGATCAAGCGGTAAATTTTATTTGCATTGCTTTTTTTAAGAATTTACTTTGATTTGTGCGGTGATGAGTTGGCCCAGTATATTCGATTCTGAGCCTCTAAAGCCCACGATGACTACCCGTCCGTCGTGAAGGGAACCGTCTATTATTGAAGTTGTTGTTAAATTAGCAGATACCACTTATCCCTATTGCTCACCTTTCCTTGCGGATGGTGAGTGGAAGGCGATTTTAATCTTCTTTTTGATCCAAGGTGTTAGTGTTGATGATCGGTAGTGGATCATCTTTTGAGGCTACGAGTTACGGCGCTAACCCTTCTTCCTCTAGTCTTTTGAAGAGAGGGGCCTTTATCTAGTGTTAGGGACCATCTAGTCTGCCAGTGGCCTCGTTTTGAATCTCAAGCGGGTCCCTAACGATAACATTGTGTTGGTGGATTTCAGGGAATTGAATAGTAGTAGTGTTTTGGGTGAGCTAGGCTATCACTCCCCATACACCGGTCCTTTCATTACTTCTTCTATTTCCACCACCAGCGTGAGTTGGGTTTTACTGTTGGCTCTTATTTGTGCATCAACTTGATATCGGTTCTCCTAAGAGGTTGGTTATTTCTTCTGATTCTTCTTGATTCTGTCTTTATTTTATTCTTTGGTGAGGTTACTTCTTATACCAGGTCCAAGAATCTTTTGGGTGTTTTTACTACTGCTGCCACAACTATTCCGGCTGCTACTCCTATATTGAAGAATGTCTCTCCTTTTCTCAATTCGTCTTCCATGGAGGGCTAACGTAGTGCAAGATCTTATTGGACCTTCACATTGTAACCTTGGCTAGTAATGTGCAAGTCTTGTTGAGTTTGACCGTGCTCTGGGGCGCCATCATCCGTTTGGAAAGTCTTGAAGCGGGTCTCGCTTGACAATCCTTGGTGCCTTGAGATTGTTGGCGTTGCTCTCCAAAGTTCTCCTCTTGAATTCATGAAATGAGCCATGGCGATTTATTTTCAGTTTTGACCTTTTGTATTATTTCGCCATTTGTGCTTTGGTTACGAGTTGGATTAGATGCGAACATTATCCTTGAGAAAGAAATTGTCCATCAGTGCGATGTTCAAGCTAACTTGATTCATGGGCTCGATTCCCAATTGGCTCAGGCTGAATCAAATGCGTCACGATTGTTGTCTCTTGCGGTGAGGTATCATCTTTGGGGCATGTTGTCGAAAGAAAATGAAGTGTTGTGTGCCAAGATCAAAGAGTTGGAAGCTTCTTACGTCGGTCGGGATAATCGAGCTTGAATGTTTACGATGTGCTACCTCTACTCTTGAATCCCGTAATGTTGAGCTTACTAAACAGGTTCTCTTGTTTGTTTTTATTTTCTTTTTCTTTTTCTTCCCTCTTTTTTATTGACCTCCAGAATTTTATTTATTAGGTACAAGTTTTGGATAGAGAATGGTCAGAGCTTCGTCCTTATGCTTCAGAGTTAGCTTCCTGGAAGGATCTCTTTCTTAAGGTTGCCCTGTATTTAGGGGAAAAACTTTATCCGAGCTTGCTTACCTTTAATCCTGATAGATGGATTACGGCTATTGTCCAGTGGAGGTATGTCACAAGATGGACTTGTTGCCGATGGACGTATTCATGGTGCGACCAATACATACACTTTCAGCGTTGCTGCTTTTAATCATACGCTAAGGCTAACTATGAAAATGCTCTTCAAGTGCTCAGCGGTCTCCGTTTTCTTTCTTTCTTAGAGGCTCTCAAGGATTCTTACATTGAAGACATCATTAACTGCTTAGATCCCGAGGTATCCTCGATGATTTATCCCCTAGGTGTTACTTGGAACAACTGGTCGTTCCTGCTTGTCTTTCTAGAGGCTCTTCAAGTAAGTCTTCCCTTTCGCTTCAATGAAGGTTGTTTTGATAGAGCCAAAAAGCAAGGGAAGGTCACTTCATGATTGGTTGGCACTCAGCTGATACTTGGTTTGTCTTTTCTCGATCCTTCGTGTATAGAACCTATAGTGGAATCAATTCATATGTTCATTTACGAGCATGGTGGTGTTGTTAGCGGTCTTGGTGCGGATACCTATTCAGACGGGTCCGTTTATTGGACCCTTCCAGCTTAGTAGTGCTTTATTGTGATTATGCTCTGTTTGTGCTAGAAGCGTACGATTTTGTTTCTTTATATGTGACAGTCTATTGTATGCATATTTCTTTTTGTTTCGAAACTTTTGCTATTTAATCTTCACCTTGTGTGCCTATTATAATAGTCTTTTGAATACTGTGGAGTTGTTTAAGCGATCTTTGGATTTGCAATATCTCTTACATTATCTTTAGGTAATTTGGAGGTTTTCGACTTTTGTTATTGAGGAATAGCGTTGTATGGGTCGTGTACATGTGTATCGCGTCTACATTACATAGTATTTTTAAAATTAAATGATTAAAAAAAATAATTTTCTAAGCTAAAACTGGTGAAGGTAGCTAAGCTTCACCTTTTTTCATTCAATAAAAAAGAACAAGACATTACAATATAAAAAGATAGGTTTGACATGAACCCTCCTTCACGGAATCCGCGAGGAATGGGTTGCTTACACTTGATGTATGTAACATCTCTTAAGGTTGCAAACATTCCATGTCCGGTGGATTAGATTCCCATGCGGTCCTTTAGCTTGTATGCGCCTTTTCCTAGTGCTTCCGTGACCACGTAGGGCCCTTCCTATTTAGGTCACCTGGTTTGAAACTTGGTCCCCTGGTTTGAAACTTGTACTTCGGACTCTTGATTTGTAATATTTCTCCATTTGTTCCTTGCTTTTTGCTGCGTGTGTGCTTGTTCTCTCTTCTTTCTTCAGGAGGTCCAAGTTCATTTCCGGCGCCTCGTCATTTTTCTTCTATGTTTGCTTACGCCATCCTCCATGTGGGCATCCCTATATCTCATTTGGTATGACAACTTCCGTTCGTTATGTTAACGAGAATGGAGTATCTCCGATTGCTAGATTTGATCATTGTGCTATGTGCCCATAGGGCACGTCGACAACTCATCTAACCAGTCTTCGTTTGCTTTTCTTCCAACTAGCCTTTATGCCTTCCTTAAACACGTTTTGCTCTTTCCACTTGTCCGTTTGCTTGTGGGTGTTTTTGAAGCAAAGTGTTGCTTATATCCATTTTCACACCATTCTTTAAATGGGTTATCTCGGAATTGTTTTCCGTTGTGGATATTATTTCTCCGGAGTCGAACACGCATACAATGTTTTCCCATACAATTTCTTGATCACGATTTCTACATTGCTTATTTGGCTTTGGCTTCTATCCATTTTGTGAAGTAGTCTATTGCTACTATGAAGAATCGACTCTCCCAGAACCACTTCGGTAGAGGTCACGCAATGTTGATTCCCCACTTTGTGGATGTGGCCATGGGGAAGTGATGGGTGTTAACTTTTTTGTGGTTGTTTTGGAATCCTATGCACCGACTTTTTGCGCTTGGATTAGTTTCAGAACATCGCCGTTACATGGTAGTGATGAGTATCCGTGCAGAGGCTTCTGGCACCTACTCGAATCCCTAGCATGCATGCCGCAAGATCCTTCATGAATTTCGTAACCGTAGTTAGCTTGAAGGGGCCCACATACCATTAACCATGGTCCAAGAAAGATTTCTTAAAGTATCCCGATGACTATGCAAATCTTCTTGATTTTCTTTTTAACTTCTCGGTCTCTCTTTTCCGCTGGAGTGTTTCTTTTTGTGATATTCATAGATTGTGTCATCCATGTATACCTTCTAACTTCTTCGTGGTTTACTCTGACGGTGTTTCTTCTATTGACTTTTGACCCGACTCTTCCACTAGTACTTGCTTTTTAGATGTGTAAAGCTAGTAGAAGCCATTTTAGCTGTGCATACTTTTGTTTTCGCTTCTAGGCACTTGCTTGTGAGAACATGGGAGTTCTTTAGGAGTTCTTTTACTTTTTCTAGATATTGAATCGTCTTGATTCTTTCACAATGTATGTTCCATTGACTTGATTGCGTATTTGAGTCACCACACACACATTTGCTTGCCGTTCTTGACTCCCATTTTTTTAGCTATCCGTGACAGGCTTAGGTATTAAACCCGTTGTTTGTTGTGTTTGAAACCAAACCTTAGGGCATAAGTAAACTCTATTCCCTACATCCTGCTTTCAGCAGCAGGTCTGTATGCAAGATAAGTCGTCGTGACGGGACCCATGGTTGCTGAGTTCTTCCACTTCCATTGGTTTGTCCTCTTCATTGTCTTTTGGACGCTCTACTATGAAGTCTTCTAGAACTGTTCTTGAGTGCATGATTGTATGTCATGCTCTCCCATTCAATGCTACTTTTTAATCTACCTCGACTTACGCCTTGATAGTATTTTCTTGATTGGTTGGTCCGTGATGACTACTACCGATGCGCTGAAATACCTCTTCACTTGCTGTAGCTAGGATAAAACTAGTTTCTCCATTGGTGTGTAATTTATTTCCGGTCCTCGTAGGGCTCAGCTCACAAAGTATACTGGCATTTGTTTGCCTTCCCTTTCTGTCATTAGAACCGCGTTGACCGCTATAAATTTGTACTAAGTATATTATTAACTCTTTTTCTCACGAGGTGCTTGATTCTTTGGGGAGGTTTGCTATCATCTTCTTCATACCTTAAAAGCTTCCTCCTTCTTGTGTCCATTGAAAGTCGCTTTCTTTTGTACACACTTTTGAGTGTTTTAAAGAATGGTAGCGACTTTTTTACATTTGAGCCAAGAATACGTTCAAACTTGCTAGCTTTCCATTCGATATTTGAACATCCTTGAGGCATTTCGGAGATGGGAGATTTAGTACGACCTTTTCTTTATCTAGGCATACTTTAATTCCTTTAGTGTTTCTTGTGTCCTAAAACATCCCTTCTTCCATTCGAAGTACACTTTTTGGGATTTAGCTTCATGTTTATTTCCTTAATGTTTTGAAAGTTTCCGCCTGTCTCTTATTATTCCTCGAAGCTGTTTTGATAACGGATCATCAACATACACTTCTAAATTTCGCCAATTTGATTGTAGAAAGCTTTGTCCACTAGCCGTGGTATTTCCTCGCATTTTTTAGTCCGAATGGCATTTTAGTGTAGCGAGAATATTCCACGATTTGTGATGAAAGTTGCTTTTTTCCTCGTCTTCTTTTGCCATATGGATTTGGTGATAGCTTTTATGCATCTAAGAAGCATTTGAAGGGATATCCGAGTGATTCTACCTTCCAATCTATCTCGGTATGGGGTAACCATCTTTGACGGGGCTTTATTAAGGTCCTTGAAGTTGGCACGCATTCTCCACTTCCGTCATGTTTTATTTAGCATTACGGGTTGTAACCAATTTGTGATAATGCACTTCCTTCATGATTCCTTCGTCCATAAGTTTCCCCATTTCCTCTTGTATCGCCTTACTCCTTTCCGGTGCTTGACCTCTTCTCTTTTGACTTATTGGAGTATATCCTTCCCGTATGTTTAGGCTATGTTCTGCTATGTGCCTTGGGCGCTCCCGTCATGTTAAATTTGGACACCAGAATTATATCCAAGTGCATTAGTAGGTCACATAACTTTTAAGCCCCGCCGGTGATAGGGTTGATCCAATGGCTATTATTTGTTCGGATGTTGCGGATGTATTGCCTTGCGTGTATTCGTTTTCACTTTTCTTTTCGCTCTTGGATCGTGAGCACTCACGCCTTTCACCAGAACTTTCATCATCCCATGTTGCTATGAAGGCCGTCGCCGTAATTTCACTTTCCCGGCCTTCCTATGATCCCGTTATATTGGGACTGGGACCTAACCACCACGAAGTTCATCAATGCTAACGTTGAATGCTCTCCGTCTCCAATTTTAGTTAGCAGCTATATCTGCCCAATCGGCCATATTATTTCTCCGCTAAATCCCATGAGAGGGGTTGTAGCGGGTACCATTCTTTCTTATTTTGCAGTGGGTTCTGAAGCAATGTTCATGGACTTACGATGCGGAGCCTCCGTCGACATACATTCCGTGTATAAAGTGTCCACCTATCTCATGGAATCGACCATCGGTCCGTCATTCCCTCCTTCTCCGTGGTGGTGGGAATGAGATGTTCTGTTGGGAGAAAAGCTTTGTGTAACTTTTTGTTTGATCACCCGTTGGCAGATTGCACCATCAAGATTGCAGGAGGCTTATCTTTTCCCAGCGTTTCTCCTTTTCTTAGGTGCTTTGGACTAATCCTTGCCACTATTTTGCTGAAGTTCCTTTATTACGTTTGACTGAGATTCGGTCCTCAACAATTCTTACTATGTCTTTAACACGAGGCATGCATTGTGTCCATCTTCTCCATGGAACTCACAATACTTACTTGCCCGTTTCTCTCTTTCAATAGAGTAGCATGGAGGAGGAGTCTTGAATTTTCTCTTCCAATGCCAATATTTCTTTAGATTTGGAAAGGAGGTGAACATATCGGCCAGATCCATCAGTTGTATCCTCTCTTGAAGCCTTGCTTTTGTTCGGACTCATGCGGTTTTCCATTGCACAGGGTAGCGTCTGGCTTTTCTGTTACCACGGCTACTTCCCCATGGAGAAAATCGCGGTTACCCTCATCATCTCGTCCACGGGGTATATTATCATGCTTTTGATCTCTTGATTAACTTCCGGTTAGTGATTCCATGCATGAAGTGAAACTTTCATGACTTCCGGAGCTCCTTTGACATCCCTACTTTCCACCTTGAATCTTTTCACGAATTCTTACGTGGTTTCTCTTTCCTTTTCTTTGATATGGTGAAGATCCTTTGGATCCTTTATGCACTTCTTGCTTTGAAGGAAGTTTGACAAGAAAACTTCCTTTAGCTTGTCATAGCTGATACCGATTACGGTGGGAGATCGTCGAACCACACCCTAGCATGGCGGATCGGTGGTGGGTAGAGTTGAACATGTGGCACCATGTTGGCATAGCCCAATGTTCAACTTTGCTTACGCTTGAAAATTTTGAGTGCTCTTCGGGTCTTCATTTCCATCATATGTCTTTACATTGGTAGGCATTCGGCTTCTTAGCATGTCGAAAATAGCGTCGTGGAGTGAACGGATCGGTCTCCTTGCATACCCATGGCTAGCTAAGTGATCATTCTCGACATCCGACCTTTCCTCTTTGACGAACTCCGGTGTTCATCTCCGTTGTCTTAACTTAGGTGTCGATGGTTTCATTGAGTATGTTCGACTACACCGTATCCTCCAGAATAGGGTTACTTGTTCTTTCTCGAAGAATAATGGTGGTGAGTACCCTTGTCTTCATCAATTTGTAGCGTTTAGTTCTCTTTGTGCTTCGGAACACATGGAGATACTCTTCTCTGTTTCCAAGCCTTTTGGTGGCGCTTTTAGCATGACGCATACAGGCTGCTTCTTCTTTTGGCGATTTTTCTTCAGCGGTGAAATGCAGATCGGCTACATCTTGGCTCAGTTCTCCCCGTGTTGAAGCTTCCGATCTTCTTTCTCCAGATCGCCGTTAAAACTTTGTTTTCAGTTGGGATACCATAAGAATCTGTCAGGTTTCACCGTTTCTCTAGCCTTGATTCTTCCTTCTGTTTCAATTTTCTCGTCACAATGTGCGTCTGTTGTTTCTAGTACTTATCACCAGTACTTCTTGATGGATGCACTAGATGCGGACCCATCGGATCCTTCGGATCTATCGTGTTCTTTTTCCTCCTTGTTCGCGCCACATAGCGCAATGGCGAGGATTAGGATGAAATGAGCTCTTTGGTGGCATTTTTCTTTTTTGACGTGGTTGTGTCTTGGGTCCCCGGATTGGCGTCCAACTTATTAGTATAATTTGTGCGATGGTGGTATAGATGCTAACTTATCGGACCGACGTGTCGATGAATCGATCTTGTACTAATTCAAGTAATTTGGATGAGATCCCTGCACAAGAAAGGTAAACCATTAGTCTTACCGTAGACGGACCACGATGAGACTTCGGCGTGAAGTATGTCACACCCCAAATTACTGTTTCTTTGCACGGAATGGAATTCACGAGGATTGTGTCATAGCATCACAATCACGATCGCCATATTGACGACCTAAAGTGTCGTTTGAAAAATACATCGTTTGATTTAATAAAATAATCAGAGTTTACAAAGTAGGTCCCATATGAAAATCAACTTGTGCGGAAATAAGTTTGTTACAATTCAGCGATGTTTTAAAATGCAGTAAAACCAAGTGAGCGGCGTGCGTCACCACTTTGTCAAGTGTCCAAATAGCATGCCATGAAGTGTATACCTTAGATACGAGAGATAAAACATGCTAAAAGTGTCAACACAAAGGTTAGTGAGTTCATAGAGTTTATTTTACAGGCGAGAAAAGCCGTTCGAAATGCGTTTATGCATCAAGGCATTGTAAATGTAGTTGAAATGTAACTTCCAAAAGTGGTTATGTAACAAGGCATTGTAAATCCACTTTCAGGTTCCCAAGTCAAAACCCCATACAAAGCTTTACGGCTTGTGTGTTCACAATACTACGAAATGTGTATAGTTTATGTTCCAAACATATGATGTCAAATGAATTCACATAATAATGCATAACTCAATGTATGAAATCGCTTATGTAGCAAGGCATTGTAAATCCACTGATTCCAAGTCCCTTAACACAAAACTTGCAACTTTGTGTGTTCCCCAACCTTGCGAATGTATGTAGTTTATGTTCCAAACATATGAGTGTGGTTCAAATCGTTCCAAGACCGTTAGTCCATGAATATACCAGAGCGATTAGCTAAAATGAATATACCAAGAACCGTTAGACCAATAGATATACCAAAGACCCGTTAGACCAATGAATATGCCAAGTCGTTAGACCAAGAATATACCAAGTCCAGATTAGGCATGATTATTTGCCGGTGCATGAATATAATATGGAAGTTCTAAATTGGCAACCAAAGCTTGTTACTATGCATGACTAAACTAGGTTATTAAACATGTAGTTTCAAATAATCATGATAGTTATGAAATAATTGAGCATGTATCTCCCCCAAAACATTTATGAAAACAAGTAAAAATGGGCTATGGAACTACGCGTAATCCTTAAAAGTTAGATTACTTATGAAAGTAAATAAAATAGTGAGCATGCCTCTCCCAGCGATTTATGAAAACAAATTAAGCGGGGCTATGAAAACTCACTTGGTCAATGATCGCGAAGACAAAGTAGGTACGCGAAAATGTAAGCGATGAATCTCAAATGACCTATTATGAATGATATGATATGTCGCTGAATGCAATGTAATACATGCATGCACTCATATATTATTTATACCATTGCGGGTTTGAAAATATTACTAGATGCGACGAAAAATATAACTTTTGCGTCTTGACCAATCAAAATCACTTTACATGTTTTCGTCAAAATGTCATCCACAATGGTTTTATAATGATTTTTGGTGAAATTACTACACTTTATTCATAAAACAATATCGTCGGAAAAATCATGAAATTGCCAAAATGGCTTTGGAAAACTAATTAAACAAATGGTGTGCGTCGATCGTTAGAGAAACGAACTCCGACTGTTTTAAGAAGTTTGTATCGATATCTGAAGTTTTGATTCAGGAGTTTTTTAGTTCAAGATTATGGAACTACAAGATATAAGGGTTAAAGATGGTGGTTTTTTATTTAATAATTGTCAGAAATTAGTGCGACAGGATTTATGAAAAAATTCTGCATATCTTTGTCGTTTAAATCCGTTTCTACGTTTTTATATGTCCTTAGCTTGCGTATTGAGTAAACTAACCTATATTTTGAGAAGTCGATAATTTTGACGAAGCAAGGCTGGATTTCGCCGGTTTAAGTAAAAAAAACAGTTTGCTGAAAATCCAGAAAATAATATATTTAGATGCGTCAAACTTGTAAAATCCTTAACTTCTTAAATTTATAGAGATCGTTTTTTATCCGCTCAGCGTACTTGAATTCGTTTGAAGTATATTTTCTACAAAAATCAAGGCCAAAGGTTTAATTTTTTTCAACGTAGTTTCCAAAAAACAAAACAGGACAGAACACCAAAATAGTTATAGAAAATAGTTTTCTGGACAAAACCCATTCAATCAACAAATCAACTCAAAACTGTCTAATCCTACCATACACCTTCTTGGTGAAATGTGGGTTCCTAATCTTCATCAAGACAACCAATACCAGGGATAATTATAGAGATGACCAATATGTATATATAACTTCTAAAATCATGTAGAAATAAATG
>OU343216.1:167506932-167533072 GCA_910596185.1 Chrysanthemum makinoi | reverse complement strand
TTTAAATATATATGATTCACATTAACTAAAATATACCATATACATTGTTTCCAAACATTCTTGACCCGTTTGACCCAAAATGGGTTAAAACAGACCTTGTCACAAACACCCCTTTTTCTGCATAACCCTTTTGTGTACTTTTGACCCATTTTCCCAAAAAATGACTTCTATTACTCGAAAAGACACTAAAACTTCCAGAATTTATTAAAACATCATATATTAAATAAAAACATAAAGTTCCAACAATTATAACACTCGGACACATGATTTACAAAAATGAGAGAGTTATACCATATGACCCATTTTGACCCGTACACTTTTATACCCATAAAATTCTGCATTACACACTAAAATGATACTTAATACAATTTGACATGACATTACCAAAGCATAACAAAACTTTCTTACATAATCTTAACCCATAACATTCCAAAATGGGTGAAATTGGCTATATGCCAAACACCCCTTAACTACCTCATCAACATCCATTTACTAGGACATGACCCATTACACTACCATTTACAAGACACAACTTGGACACAATTCAAAGACTACAAACACATAAAAGACCAAATGAAACAAAAGATATAACAAATTGAAAAACGACACTTCCGGGGCTTCCAACTTTCGTCACACTTGGTCCAAGAAACAAGGTTTTCTACTTACCACCTCAAAAAGTTAATCTCCTACCATGGATAACGCCTAAGCCTTATCCTTACCTTTGCCTTCAACACTCGAACCTACAAAACATCATTAAACTTATCCGTAAGCAAAACGCTTAGTAAGTATATGACATAAACTTAACATTAACAAGTCATAACTAACAATTTTGCTAGCTACAACATATCAAGGAATACATTCACAAATATTAAACATACCTTAATCAAGCATAATTACTATGCTAACATTACAAACTTTCTAGCATTGGATCCAAGCTACTTAACATTAACAATTTCCTTGATCATTATATCATAGAACATCATAATTCAATATAAATTGAAATTATGAAACATTAACAAGTTTAGTCAATATACTTACCTCAATAACTCACTAGTTCTCTACTTTGTAAAATCAATGCTTGCTCTTCAATTAGTTCCTATAAGGGAATTAACCCTAATTAATAACTAATTCATCATTAATTCCATAAATTACCAATCTTTAATCATTTTGCCCAATTCAATCTCATGAACCCTAATTTCAAAATAACATAATTACTTACTTGTGGTGGATTAATAGGTTAGAGAGGTCTTTGAACTTGATTTCCTACTTCAATCTTTGATCAATAATTCAGAAACCCAACTTACTTCTTTCCCTCTATTCTCTTCTTCCAAGAGTGACACCAACAACCAAAAACACCTCTAGTTCTCTGTAAATTTCTTTAATTAAGTAGTAATAGATATTTATTTATTTATCTTTGCACAATGGCAATCATAGCCCCTCAAATCTCATTCTTCCTAGTTTAGCCACACATCTTTATACTACTTGACACTTGCTTATATGTAATTTATAACTTTGTCATTTTCCTAAAAGTACATCCTAGATAATTTAATATCATTACTTTTATTATAAAATAATACCTCATCGGGTTACGGGTGTAATACCCGGGCTATTCACTCTTCCGTATAGGCTTGGAACTTCCAAACCTCTCAATGCTCTAGCCGACTTAGGATCATGCATCAATCTTGTTCCGTTGTCCCTCCCTAAAATCCTTAACCTAGGTAAGATAGAACCAATGGAAACCATCTTAGGTCTAGCAGACGGTAGTATTGCACATCCGGTAGGGATAATTAAGTATATGGTAGTGCACGTAGGAGAATTAACTCTTTTAGCGGATTTCCATGTGCTAGATATGAATAAGGACCCGACATGCCCATTGCTAGTAGGAAGAGGATTCCTATCCACCGCGAGTGCCATCATCGATTGTAAGATGTCCAAAATAGTGGTAGGAGAAGAGAGTGCTAGGTCAATTTATGATGTCAAGAAGCATACTTACTACAAGGAAGAGGAAATCCCGCATGAGATTAGATTGGATAGAACACCATCTAGATACGGACCTTGGATAGATAAGAACTTCATAGGCCCCCAACGACCTTTCTACTTAGATGAAGCCTTTGCTAGTAAAGCAACTTTCCATGAAAAAGAAATGGCTAGGGATATGGAAGTGAACCCGTTCGAGGACAGTATTTAGGAAGATGACCGAGTTCCTAGGAAGCCTACCCATTAATTTAGTGATGAATAAGTGGAAAGTTGAGAGCGATAAGCCTAAACATAAATGGGATTGGGATAGACCGCCTAGTGATGGTAATGGAGAGTGGCACATTAGGATGACGATCTATGATCCCGATGGGGAAAAGTTTGAAAAGGCATATCGAACCAAACGTACTACTAGGAACTTGAATGATAAGTTTGATCCTTATTACATTGTTAAGGATAGACTTACTTATATCGGTACGTAGGAGCACGACTACGAGTCTAGCTACAAGACTCATAAATAAAGAAAAGCGCTTCGTGGGAGGCAACCCATGCTTAATTGTTTGCTTGTTTGTGTCATATATCTTTTATTGATTGTTTATTCTCATGTTTAAATTTGTAAAAATGCTTTATTTTGTCTTTAACCTCGTCTTAATCACATATAAAGGTATTTTACATAAGGGATAAGTGTAGGGAGGATTACACACGTTTTCAAAAGAAACGTTAACATGAGAAGTTCAATTAATTAAAAGATATATATGTGTGTTTGTTCGAGTCAAATGCTTGTATCGAGTCATAATGGATGTTTTGCGGAAATTTTTCCAGATTCTAAAGATGTAAATTTTCGAATTTTTTAGAAAATCGCATGACGTTTTGTCGAGGATAACTTGACGGCGTCAGGAAGGAGCAAAAACAACTGATTACTTTTTCTTGTTTTCTGTGCTACTTATAAAAATTTTTGGAATTTTTCAGGTCTTAATTTTCCAGAAAATTCTGTAAAGATCCATTCCACAAGCATTATATCCTAGTTTATTAGAGTCCTATATATATTGTTACCGCCGATTTTACGCGAAAGTTTCATTTGTTTTCTTCAAGTTTGCAGGTTTAATTTACCAAGAAGAAGATACATAAGATGAGAAGGAGCTTTTGATGCAAACGTTCTTTTTGAAGAAAAATGTAACCACCACTTTACACGGATCCTACCGAGCTAATCAGGGGAGTACTAGTTTCTTTTGTTTTTAATTACCTTCTATTATCATAACTTTGATACTTTCGGGGAACATTGGGGACAATGTTCAGTTTAAGTGTAGGGAGGGAAAATAAAACGGGAACTTTGAAACTTTGCTTATCCTTGATTATTTGCTTTGTCCAATTGCATTTGTGTAATAAACCATGAGAAGATGTCGGTTAGGGTAATTTTGGCACCAAATTTTTAATTTTTCATGACATATAGGAGTGGGCCATTAGTCTTAACAAAAGCGTCTCATGGATAGGAAGTTGCATGACTAGCACAAAAACCCTTTACCACTTAAATTCCACCCAAAATGTGAGGATCACCCTTAGATTAAGTAGGAATTCAAGCATTCATCTTTAATGCTTAGTGTGTGAACCGGTAGTATTATAGATTCTAGAACTTGTTTTGTGATGCATCCCGAGATCGCTAGTAAGACTACACTTGTGTAGTTAGGAATAACTAAATGATAAGAGGCATTAGGATAACCCTTGTTTGATACCTGTAATATAATTACTTCTTCCACCTCGGTTGAGTAATTCCCCCACACCCTTGCGTTGTACTCACTTTTAGTACACGATACCCCTAGTTAACCCCTCTGAGCCTATCCTTTTCGTGGTTCTCTTGATTTTTCGGTTTTCTGGAATATCAATGAAGAGCATTGTTTACACCCCACCCCCAAATGTACACCCAAATCTCCTTAGCCTACCTTGTATGCACTCACTTTTAGTGCATTATTGTTATCACCCTTAACCCTTAGTTCAATTATCTAGTTGCTTGCATAAGTTGCTAAGTCGAGTCATATCCTTTGTACACAGTTTTGGGACGATTGGGACTCATGGGAAAAGTTAAAGTTTATGAAATGACGGGAAGGGAATGTTAAATTCAAATTCCCTTTGTTTGCGTAATAATGTACTCCAAGTGTTTTGATCTTTTCAATTCGGGTCAAATAAGTGTTAGAGTAATAAAAACTCAAGTGTAGGGATGTGCCTATAAATCCCTATTATTTTGATGTTACCGTAGAGGATGGTAGAGTAAAAGTGTATGAAAAAAAAATACGGGCTACCATCCTACATCTATCTTTAATTTTATGTATGTTTATTTCAGTTATCTAGAGTCTAGAGTGTCGAGTCTTGGCTTAGCAACGCCATTCTTCGATGCTTGTAACATAAAGATTTTTGACTTGCCACCACTAAATAGTCTATCCTACCAAACCCTTTGTTTCCCTACCGTAAGCCTTACATTACAACCCTTTAAAAGACCTCTTTGATAGTCTTTCCTAGGTGCTTACGCCAAAGCGATGGAGGTTTGATCTGGTCTCAAGCTTATGGTAATCTATGTACTAGGACCGGTTATGAGTGTTTATTTTCCATTTCCACTTGTTATATTTCATATACACCCGAGAGATGTGAGTATCCAAACACCCCATGTGAGGTGCTAGTATGTAATTTTCGTGCTTGTTATGACTTTTGCGGGGCTTATATGTATTGTGGATTGTTTTAAACCAATGCTTCATGACCCCTAACTTATAAATTAATTGGCTAAAAGCACATTTGCTTGAGGACAAGCAAATACCAAGTGTAGGGATATTTGATAAGGTTTTAAAATGTACCTTTTTGAGGGGTCGTTTAAGCCCTTATATGATTACTTTTGTATCCGTTATTACTTAATATCGTTCCTTTTCACTTTTTAGGTCTCTTGAAGGCAAATTCTTTGGAATGACACTTATTCGGACGAAAAGGCGCGAATATATGAAGGAAATGGCCAAAGTCAAGAATCGAGACACTCAGTACGCTAAAACTGAAGGTGGCGGCGTCGAGAGTTATAAGCGCCGTCATGCCTATTTCTGTGACGGCTCAGTAGCCAAATTGCTTAAATACAAGTGACGGTGTCAAGTTTTAAAAGAGTATGTCGTCACACCCCAGACGGCCTAGATTTGATCCAGACGACATCAGAGACTGAAGGGGACAGCGTCACAAGCATAAGGTGACGTCGTCGCAAGACTAACGTGGCCAAGACGAAACCCTAATGACGGCGACCCGACGGCGTCACAACCTAAAAGGTTATGACGTCGCATTTGTAATCCTATATATAGAATCCGAATTTTTTATTATTGAGTGTGTAGTCTTTTGGAGTAAAAACCTAAACCGAACCAAGGCTGTCTTGTACAGTATTTTAGGGTTCCAAACCCTATCTTACTTCAAGATAAGTGTTTTACTTCATTAATTCAATTATGTCTTCAATTATTTGTGTGTATGCTTGCATGTTCTCCATGTCCGGCTAATTTACTTGTGTGTTTGCTTAGGGAATATGAAACTTAGTTATTGAATATTGATTGGTTGTCTCTTATCTTAATTGTTAATGATCTATTATTGCGATAGATCATTCGTTGTGTATTTAATGCTTGATTAATCTTTGTGAACCTTAGCTTATAATACCTAGAGTTATTGTAGGCTAAACCATCCGAAGAGTACCTTAGATTTGAGTTTATAAATCCTAGAGATTTTGTAGGCGATAACCTTAGGTAGTTTCAAAGAGTTGGGGATAAACGCATACCCTACGACCTTAGACACACAACGCGATTAAGAATAAGGACGTGACAATTCAACCATCAATAGGAGATAATTAAGGAGTAATACAACCTAAGTAAACACATTCTTAAACTATCATACGATCACACATTAATTAGACATAGACTACCCACTAGTTAGATTAGATAAGTAGAGTAATCGGTAGAAGTACCAAAACCCCCAAATCCAAACCCCGAGATTCGTACCTTTCCATTTCCTAAAAAATATAAAAAGCACAAAAATAATCTTCTTCAACCCCAACCTTAGCGTAGTAGCTTTTTACTAGCATTCCTATTCCCCTAGCGAATGATATCAATTCCCGTGGCTTACCCTAATACTACACTACAACGATTAGGTTCACTGCCTAGGGTGTTGAAAAACTTGCTCGACGAAAAGGAAGTTCCTTTGACCCCGAACGACGCGTGTAGCGTTATCAACCACGGGGTCATTTGAGAGAACCTTGCCTGTGATCGAAGGAAAAGTAACGTCTTCTACTCCGCATAATGCTTCCTCTGCTGCTTTTCTTTTTAAACCAGAATCATCCCTGTACACCATGAGGATGGGTGCTTCGATAGGTGTGGTGTCTTTCCTTAACTGTGTGTCGGAGACCTTCTCTTTACCTTTCTTTATGCCCTTCACCAAATGTCCCAATTGACCAGATTTCACGGCCTCTTCTATCTGTTTCTTGAGCTCTCTGCAATTGTTGGTGTCATGTCCATAATCGTCATGGAAATAGCAGGTATTTGGAGGTATCCACTGCTTCTTCCCTACTTGCCAAACGAGGGGGAGGATCAAAGGCCTTCGCAGCCCTTTCCATAGCGAGTATCTCCCTTGGAGATTTGGACAGATTAGCCAAGAGTCCGTGGTTGATGTTTTTGTGGTAGGGCGTAAACCTGTCTCTGCTTTTGTGTCTGTTCTTTGACCCTTCCTACGAAGGATGCTTCGGGATTTTCTTTGTGACTTTCTTTATTTTTGATCGGATCCTCGTTGGTAGATACTTCTTTGACTTCGATCCAGGTGTAAGTCTTCTCTGCTAAGCCCTTGTAGGTTGCGGGAAGGTCAGTGGATAGAAATTCCACCAGTCTCCTGTTTCATAGGCCATGCGAGCACGAGATGCGTTGGTCTTCGTCTGAGACCTAATATTTGCAAGGTCTCATCGGTATATCTAGTAACGAAAGCCACGGTGCTCTCGTTTTCCTTCGCTTGATGTTGTGCCTTTGTTAGGTGCGTTCTTGTGAACTTTTTCACTGCCGAAGTGTGATCTAAACTTGGCCTTGAGATCATCCAAATTTACGATGCTACCGCTTTTGCCCGTTCCACCATATCGGCGAGTCTCGTAGGGTATATTTGAACATGTGGCAAGCAGCGGGCATAACCTACGGATTCGATAGCCCCTTGAGCAGGATGTAAGAAATTATCGGGGTCCCCTTCCCATCATAAGTACCAATATGTGCGGGCATTTTCAACCCATCAGGCAAAGAGTAGTCTTCTATCCACCTTACGAAGGGTGTTGTCGAACCCATGGGCTCCGAATAAAGGCAGTTGTAAGGTGGCATGTAAGTGGGGACAACATTGTATAGGTTATGGTTCGGAGGTATTAGGCCGAGCAGTTTTTAGTTAACATCTTGAGGGTAAGCATAGGTATATTAGGTGGGTGACTTAGGCAGGGATCTGAAGGGTATACCATAGGTTTCCCGTAGGGCATGCTTCCATATGGTTGAGTAAAGCTAGGGTTGCTAGCCTGCCCATTAGGTGGGGGATAAACCCCTTGGGGGTAATATTGAGCCTGAAAAGGAGGTTACATACCATGAGGAGGAAGATTTCCTCCCCTATTCATTTGAGATGGATTGCCTTCTGGGATGCGTTGAGAAGGTGCAATGAACCCCTCAATTCTCTCTAGATGGGCCGCAAAGAGTGGTAGCAAGTTAACCTCCGTAGTCTCCCTTCGGTGACTCCTTCCATTGGAGCTTTCCATTGTTCCTTCCCTTCTCATCGGAGCCCTTTCCGGAACATCCTCAAAACCAACCGACCTTCCACTGGTCGGAGACCCTACCCTCAGCACTGAGCGTGTAGCCCCAGGAGCCAAGGGCCTAGCCTCCATTTCTATCTCTTCGTCATACTCATCGCTAGATTATTCCAACTCCCTCCGCATCTCCACGTTCCGAGCTTGCCTCCTTCGAGCCCTTAGTAAAGATTCTAGTACTTCAATGTTAGCTTCGACGAACGCAGGACTGATTACCGGTTCAGGGTTAGCCGAAGTTGAAGCATGGTTGTTGGGAGTTATTTTAGGGTGAGAACGTGTGGTAAAGGTGGACGCGGTTATGTTGGGAAGGTTGTTAGGATCATTGACTGGGATTGGTGTCAAGGTCGAGAAACCCGGAGGGGGTGTATCCTCTCTTCCTTGATTCATGTCGTAAAACTAGTGAGTGTGATTGACTGGTTATAAGTTTGGAATAACGAGACCAATTGTAGCGGGTCCCACGGATGGCGCACTGATTGTACAATAATCGACGGGCCTTCGATGGTGATCAAAGGGTATGAGGGGTGATATGCTTACGCCAAACTTGTAGCCAATCTGCAATAAGAAATAATAGACACTTCGTTAAGTGATTGCTAGGGGGTTGGGCCTGCGAACCACCTCCGGCGTGAGAGTAAGTATGTGATATGTGTTGTAAGTAATATGGAGTATGTGAAATAATGTGTTGAGTGAACATACCATTGAAATGACTCGTCCAACCTATTTATAGATGAAGAAATAAGCTTGGAGAGTGTTAGCACACGTTCCGGAGATCATGGGGTCCCATGATTTGTGGTAACCGCTAGAGCTTCATCCCCACTCTCTGTCTTGGCGGGAAGCTAAGGAGATAGTGGGAACGTGAGGGAAGACCAAGTCAATGTTCTCCTTTGTCTTGGTGCCTTGAGAAGACTCGAAGGGCATAAGCCTTCGGCTGGCGAATTCCCAACTGGTAACCATATCAATGATGAATGATTTTACGCCACCAATGACTTATGAAGAAAGACTTGGGTCTTCGTAATACAAATTCAACTGAGGTCGAAGGGGTGTCCTTCGACCTGATCGGAGGGTACGTCATCAATACTTGTCCTCATTCTCAGAACCACTTGCAAAATCATTATCATCTAACATATCCAACTCACTTTTCTTAAAGAAATCATCTGGTATCTAGCTGGAGGTACCTATAGATAGTATCTCTGTAGTCTCAATCACTTTGAACAGATTAACATCAAAATCAGGCTCCTCAAAAGTATTAGCCTCATCGACAACTGTGTTTCCATCACGATTGTTCTCAATATCATCATCATCACTCACATAACTATCTGCTTCACTCACACTATCATCACTTGAAGCTTCATCGATTTCACATACCTGTACAGATTTACCTTTTTGGATATGCTCCACAAGATTACATATTTCCTCCTCTTGATAAGCTGACTCTTGATCATTTTGACATACCTTTTCAGGACTCTCTATTTGGATATGCTCAACATGTTTATCTATATGCTGGTTGACATCACCTACAACATCTTCAGTCTGACAGTCCTCTACAAATGAAAACAAGGGTTCTATTTCTGGCATCTGACTAGATTGTACCAAAGTATTGACTTCAAAAGGTTGATGTGTAACCTGACATATATCCTCTACCATAGATTTATTAACAATGTTTTCTAAGAACAATTTGTTTGAGCAATATGGAACGATAGCAAGAGCTGCCTTTTTCTTTGTTGCATCCACATCAACAATAACTGTCCTAATTGACTTTGGTGACATTTGATCAACATCCAATGTTGTCTTATCATTTTCAACATAAACCTCTATCATCTTATGGTCATCAACAAGATCTTTCAATATTTCTAAATTAGCACTCTCACTTAATCTATACAAACCATCATCTAAATTACTACCAGGCTTAACAAAGTAATAGTAATTTTTTGAACCAAGCTCATAACCCAATTCATACATAAGAACATCCAACTCTTCGACTGACACACTATCAACATCAACCAAATCAACTCAATTTTCCATACCTCCAACATAGACTCTACCAGGCCAGTATTTAAAGAAACCGTTGTGATGAACCCTATTAGATCTACCACCTGAAAACATGTGAATATATGTTTAGGGCATTCTAAAAACTTAATTGGCAAACAATAAATACCCTAATTAGAAATTCCAATGACTATAATTAAAAAAAAAAGCCCAGTATCGTATTTCTTCTTAGCAGAATCATACATGACGGTATCATCTACTGGATAACCTGGATGTCTTCTTACTTTCCATAGAGTAAAATCCATGTTTCGATTTTATGATTGATAAACAGGGGTTTTGTGACATGCAATTAGGGTTTGTGAATTGTGAAAATTCTTGTAACGAAAGTTCTGGGGCGAAAAATAATACAGATGTTGAAAACTAATAGACCTTGATAGATCTTGAGCTTTGTAGATCGTTAGTATTGCCTGTGTAATCACAAACAAACTAAAAGAAAATCTCTACAACTTGTATTCTGTAGCGGAATATAAACACAAGTATGAAACGCTGATAACTAAGAACTTCTTTGATCCTCTATGGATCGTTATATTAAAACTTGTTTAAACACACGTACATAATTCATTCTATTGTGTTCCTTTTATAGACAAGGAACCCTAAACAAAACCCTAAACCGTTTCCCAAGAAACGTATAAACATAAAACTAAATAAGATATACACAATCACTTCCTAATAAAGCTCATGTATATCCAAACTAAATAAACTAAACACGAACAATAACTTCCGAGAAACAAACTAAACCATAGCGAACTATGTCTTCAGAAACCATACCCTTCGGCAGAATCCATTCAGAAACAATAACATAATTGTACTTCACATAATTCCCAACAATCCTCCCTAAACCGGAATTTGACTTGGTTAAGTTCCAGTTTCTTGATAGATCTTTAACCTTGCAGCACTAGAGGATTGTATTCGAACAACATCAGCAAAGAATCAAAACAAAATCACCTCTTTGATGAATAAACTCTGAAACTCCATATCTTTGCAGTAACAAATGACAACATGTACATCAAAACATTTTAGTTTCATACTATTCTCATCACATCCAGGTGTGTTAACTCCGTGAGAGGTGAATCATTGAAAATAATGGATTTGATGTCTCTTTACCAATAGCCATCACTACTTGAGTAGCCATATGTTTAAGTTCGAAAACCATGGTACATGATAACCATCGATTTATTAGCAAACCAGCAACCATGAACGGATTTGAAATGTCTTTACCTGTAGCCGTTTGCTCGGGACTAGTCAATTCTTAAAATTGGTGAACTGATTACCAAATATGGTATTCCACCGCCTTTACCACAAGCCATATACATGTGGGCTAGTCAATTCTTGGATTCCAAAAGGAATAAATCATGGTGAATTGAGAACCATACAACACTCAACAATTAAGCATGGGTGGTTGCAAACCCTATGATTTTGAGCAAACCATTACAGATATCAACAGATTTGATGTGTCTTTACCAAAGTTGTACCCTTTGGACTAGCTAACTCTTTGACATACACAAGGTATATCTGGTGAGTTAATAACCAACAATAAGATACAACAAACCTGCAATAAAAGTTAGTAAAAACAAAACATACACATATATATATATATATATATATATATATATATATATATATATATATATATATATATATATATATATATATATATATATATATATATATTAACTAATAAGAAAACAAAGAAACAAAAATTACAAATCATACAAATTACAAAATACCAGAATCATGATGAACTTCTATGTGCCATAAGCTGATTCTTAATAACACCAACACATTGTTCAAAGATGCAAAAGATCATTACCAACAGGATCTGGAGGAACTTCCAACTTCTAAAGAAGCATTCTTTCCATAAGTTTCACGAGATAATGGATCGTTCTCTCGGCAAACATGCAGACAGTAATACCACCCTTCATCTCAATCACATGCACACGAGGCAGAGGATAAAATCTCCAAGATGTAACCCCGCCATAAGTGAGAGTTTTCCAAATAAAGTATCCTTTACCATTGGGAGATGTTGAATCAAACAAAACATGAAGATCACCCAATAAATATAAACCATAACCCTTAGGTGCAGTAGAATGGTAGTACTTATTTACAAGAGTATATAGCGTATCCAAGTCGCCTATCCACCGGATGCAAGATCTCCTTCATAAAAATTAAATTCCATGGTCGTTTGATCCAATCGGTGAATCACATTCAGCTCATCCTTTGCAATGACCAATTTACCAAAACATCATGAGACCCCGGAAAAACATCAGAAGATCCCTCTTTAATAAATGTTGAATCAGCATTGAGATCTAAAGAACTAACCCTTGAAGATTCCTTAACCTTAGATTTATGTGCCTCAGTGATTTCACAGATCTCGAGAAAGAACTGATCGTTTTCTAGCCATTCTTTTCTTCCTCCTACCGGTAGATAAATGTCGAAGATGGTATAGGTTCTTCAAGATAACATCGTTAAGTTGTGTGGAAGAAATAGAATCATCTTGCTTTGAAACACCACCACGTAAGGCATACATCTTCTCAGCTACTACTCGGCCTTTTAGATTTAGCTGCACGTAATTCACTTGACAACCCAACTCTTGGCCAACTTTGTCTATAGGATCAACTTTAGGTACTGCGACATAAGATGATATTCCAGATGAAGCAACATAAGGTTCAACTGATTGAACTTGAACAACTGAAGGAATAGCTTCATTAGATACGGAAGGAATAGCTTCAGGCAGATACTTCGAAACAAGTACTTGACTTTGAAACAAGATCCTCAAAAGAATCTACAATTTCAACTATCCTTGGTCTTTTGGATTTAGGAGCATCTGAAACATCAACAATTCTTTTCAAAGTAGATGCGAAGCGGGACGAGATGAAGTAAACTTCATAATCTTATTATAACAACCGATTAACTTCAGCATCGGATAAAGCCTTAACACCTTCATGGTCATACCAGAGTTATAGAGAGAGTAACTCGATATTTCACTACTTTATGCATATAATCTTTTGTTGGAGCTGCAGATTGTGCTCTCATTTTCTTAGTCATGATCTTTTGAGTTTGCATAGCTTTCCTCTTTGCCATAGCTTCTTGCTTCTTTTGTAGTCAAAGAGCCATCATCTGAGCCACAAAATCATCATTATTAAAGTCCTCCCAAAATACTCGAGCAATGGAAGGATTAGAAACGACTTCTGAGTATACACATCCCAGTGTTCAGCAGGCATTTGAGTAGCCAATGCATCTAATTCTTTTTGTCTCTCAGAAGTCAATTTAGAAATAGACTCAGCTTCAATCTGTTTAGCCAATTCAGCACTTTTCTTCAAATTAGCACATTCATCTAACATCCTCTTTTGGGCTAACCTTTCTGTTCCTTGACTAGATCGTACCAAGCTCATTATCAACCATTACTCCTTTCCCTTTATCAAGTAGATTCGAAATAGCATCGGTGAAGGAGTATCCATAACAGAACTTCATAAGATTCGTCGGATGTGCAGAATGTCCATCAAAGGAGTATCCGCAACAACATGTTCTTCATGGTTGAAACACTTTGAACTGTATCCTTATGCACAGGTTGCTTTCTCCTTCGTCTAGTAAACAAAATTTGCTCCTTTTGCTGCACAGATGTACCAACCTTTGAAATAGAGACATTAGATTCTTGAGCCACATTAGCCAACATATCAAGTGACTCAAACAGAGCATTCACATCCTCCTCATCAAGAAACCTTCTCCTTTTTCTTTTCTGCCTCAGTTGTATTTCCAAGTCCTTAACCTTTCTTTTCAAATCTACAATCTCACTACCAAGCTTAGATTTAGTCTCTGCTAGATCCTTTTTGAGATCGGTGATCTCACTCCATACTGTTCACTAAAGCATATAAAGATGTAAGTGTAATAGGGTCCTCACTCCACCAGGATTGCTCTGTGGGATTGGGAGCATCATTGGGCCTTTCAGAAGAAACATCAACATGCTCTATGAATGAAACATTATCATCAACAGGATCTCTAATAGGACTAGGAGTAGGCAATCTATTAAAGTCAGTCTCCACCTCATCATGAGGAACACTGTAGATGGTGGACTAGGTCTAGGTGAAGGAGTGGACAAATGTTGTTCAGGAGCAACAAAATGGGTTTCAGCAGTATTAGAAGGGCCTTCATCCATTGTCACTAATGGATTCCCATCAGCCAACCTTGATAGTAGAAAGTGGAGAACCAACAACATTTCCTTCTTGGCAGATGCAATGCCCTGAAGCAACATAGCCGCTAGCAAAGGATGATGTGCCCCTCATACTTAGTTCTCATTGAAGCAAATAGTTTAGCAATTAAAGCTCCTATGGGATAAAAGTCTTGGGCTTGTGTGGTAATGTCTAAAATTATCTGAAGAAACCTAGGGTACATCAAAACTTATGCTTTTTCCTATCTATATTTTCAACCATATTATCAAAAATATACTTAGAGAAATTATAAGTCAAACCCCAAGAAAGACAAACAATACCACATCCCAACTGTGTAGAAAATTGATCCCATCCTCCAGATTTATTGCTTATACATTGAAGCAAGGTGTGAACCAAAAATCTCCACATAGGACACAACTGATTCTTCAACCACATATCGGTCCTTACACCCTGATATCCAATAGCTCTTAATCCAGCAAGAATATCCACCGCATTAGAATGATAAACCCCATTTGCATCATCCAAAAGAAGTTATCTTCTTATCGGCTCCTCACACAACATACTCTGTTCCGTCAACAATAGCTACAATCTCGTATCATTCCTCTTTTAGCTGATTGCCCAAAATTGTTTTACCAACGATTCATAAATCACTTCAGGAGAATGCGTTAAAGCATAATGAATCTTGGACCTCTGTAAGAATTCTACCATTGGTCTATACAACTCATCACCCTTAGCTGTTCCCAGAAAGGCCACTTTATTATGATCATGCTTGAATTGAAGCGCCATGTGAAAAATCGTAAGTTAGGGTTAAGATTCACACAAGTGGAAGTGTTTTGAATATGAGTAATGAGGGAAACTTTAAATGAGATGAAGATATGCAAACCGAGAATAAGTAGTATTTTCCCAATTTTGGTCAAATGTTGACCAGAGTGGCGTGTACTACTACTTTTCCCCAAATTTACTTTCAACTTCGGCAAACACTAATCAATCTGAAGAATACTAATCAAGCAGATCACGTATTCAGGAAGCTTCATAAATATCTTTTTCTTGTTTCACCTATCGCATTAAATCTCATTAAGTCTTGAAGCTGTCTATAAAACAATCCCAATGCACACATAACTCTTCATCAAAACCCCAAATAACATCACAAACCCTAATTGCATCAATGCTCCAAAATTAACCATGAGAAGATCCTCCCCAATCACCCGTTCATCAGATGACAATACATCCTCCATAAGCAGTCTCGAAAGGTGGAAGAAGAATTATTTGTCAAGCAATCCAGGCAATGATGAAGACAACTCATCCATAAGTTCTTATGTATCACCTTATGAAGACTCGGATGAGGAAGCAACTTCAAAGAGAGTGAAAGAGCCTGTTCTTGCAGTTGTGAATGTGTCTTCCATTGCCGTTGATGATTCTGATGACTCCTGTAGGGAGAGAACATCTTACTCCCAACCTCCACACCTCAGGCCTCAACGAAGGCCATGTGCTAGAAATCCGCCACTCCCTAAGGATAGAGAGGTGGTTCTAGCACTTCTTGCTTCATATCATGGTGCATCATCACATATCTTATAAAGGAAGGAGTCAAGGAAGGTGGAAGAATTGCTTTTTGGTGAAATCAGCAGATGAAGCACAAAGGACATATGTGGTCATCTTCATCATCATCGTTTTCATCAATCCATCCTTCCCATTTTGATCCTTAGCTTCTTCGTCGTACCGGTCATGCATATCCAGTCATCGAGATAGAATGAATGGGTGGTTATGCAAGACTTCACAAACACATATCCAGCATCTAGTGTGAAAGATGTGAGCGATCATGCATATCCAACAGCATGTTAGATGTTGGAATAGATGATATCAACTAGATTAGGATTAGTAGTTCATGTAAAGCACTTTCCTTGTAGTTGCATTTGATGTTGATTGTACTCTGTAAGCTGTAAGCTGTAAACTGCTTCTCGAATGAATGAATGAACAATTTGCTTCAAGACTTTTCTTGAATGAACATTGTAACTTCAGATTACTTTGTCTTGAGAAACAAATAACTCACTTGACACTTTGAATTCAGTATAAACAAGCTTTAGAGCTTTCTTGACCATATTCCAACTTAACAACCATGGTAAATTCCAACTGAATAACCAATCAAAAATCATAACAAACAGAGAAACACACAAACCAAAAAAGACAAACAAACTATCATTACATTAGCTGGTTAGTGTTAGAGAACAAAATCATAAACCAAAAATCAAACAAATTTACATAAAACAATGCAAAGTATACACAAATCCTCCCCGAGGCATATGCCTCCCGAGGCCTATGCCTCCCCTTAAACTTTGCAGTTAAAGGTTAAGCATACCAATATGGACCACTAGGTGTTGAAACCTTGGTCCATCAAAAGCCTTTGTTAACAAATCTGCCACATTATCATCAGTGTGAATTTTAACCACTTTTATCAAATGTTTGTCATATGCATCTCTTATAAAGTGGTGCCCGATTTCAATATGTTTTGTTCGATTGTGAAAAACTGGATTTTTAACAATGCATATGGTACTTTGATTATCAATAAAAATTGTTGTGTTCATGAAGTTATACCCATAATCCAACAATTGATTTTGAATCCAAAGAACCATGTCCACGAATTGGCAAAGCAGACAACGTACTCTGCTTGTTAGATGAGGTAGCCATAATAGTCTGTTTCTTGCATTGCCAAGAAATCAATCTTTTTCCAAGGAATTGGCAACCTCCAGTGGTGGACCTCCTATCCAGATTTGCACCAAAGATAGTCACTATCACTATAGGCTTCTAGCTTAAATGGAGATTCTTTTGGATACCAAAGGCCTAAATGAGGTTGGCCTTTGAGGTACTTAAAGATCTTCTTAACAGCATTGAGATGGGAAGTTAGTGGAGTAACTTGATGTCGAGAACACACACTTACAAAGAAAAAGTAATATCGTCGTGAAGTCGTTAGATACATCAAAGAACCAATCATAGATCTGTAAAGGTGTACATTCACCGGTGGATCTATTTCATTGTTGGTTTTTGACTTTGGAGCTTCATAAGGTGTAGTGGCAGTCCTCACACTTTCCATTCCAAACTTCTTTAATATGTCCCTCACATATTTGTCCAGACTTATAAAGATACCATCGGTTTCTGCGAACTTGAAGACCCAAAAGAAAGTCATTTCTCCCATGGCACTCATCACGAAACTCTCCCTTCATAAGCTCCTCAAACTTCCTGCACCAAGCTTCCTTTGTGGATCCAAAAATAATGTCATCCACATACACTTGCACAAGAATAATGTCTGTGGAATTCTTCTTCAGGAAAAGTGTTTTATCTATGGCACCTCTTCGATATCCATGCTTCAACAGAAACGATGAAAGCCTAGCATACCAAGCTCGTGGTGCCTGATGTAGTCCATAGAGAGCTTTGACTACCTTGTAAACATGAGTAGGATGATCAGGATCTTCAAATCCTTTAGGTTGAGTGACATAAACCTCTTCTTCTATTTCACCATACAGAAGGCCTTTAACATCCATTGGATATACCATAAATCCCATGTAGGATGCATAAGCCAAGAAAATCCGTATGGCCTCAACTCTAGCCACAGGTGCAAACACTTCATCATAATCAATCCCTCCTCTTTTCTATAACCACGAGCAACCAATCTTGATTTGTTTTTAATGACAACACCTCTTGCATCTCTCTTATTCTTCAAAATCCATTTAGTACCAATTGCATACTTGCCATCAGGTAGTGGTACCAATATCCAAACCTGCTGATTTTGAAATTGTTGCATCTCTTCCTGCATTGCCTCAAGCCAACTTGAATCTTCAAGAGCATGAGTAACACTGGTTGGTTCCACTTGAGAAAGAAAACAAGCAAACAGACAATGTTCATAGTCTGTGTGATTGTCTCTTTGTTGATCTGAGACATAAGAGATAAAAGCCACTTGACCATATTTAGAACTTGCCACAGTACCCTTGTTCTAACAGGTGCATTAGGATCACCAATAATATTTGACTGTGGATGAGTGTTGTGAATCCTTTTAGTAGTAGTGGTGTTGACTTCAATGGAAGAATCAAGATTAGTCATAGTAGGTTCAAAATCGGTGTCATAAGAAGGTGAGGTGAAGATTCCAGCTTTGGGTTGATTATTACCAAGATCCGAGGGTCTTGGAAAACGAGTATAAGGATCTCCAAAGTCTGTGGACACTCGAGTAGAAATGGGAGTAGAAACAACATAGCCTTCAGCAGAAATGATAGGAGAAACCGGATCATGTTCAGTAGAATTGAGGTTTCCACTTATTGTTTCACTTGCACTCTCCTCGATTCCTTTCGATCTAGATTAGCTGCATACTCTTGTTTCTTCAACCTAGCAAGGTCCTCTGCATAATTGGACTCGTCTTCACTCTCGTGAAGTAACTTTAGAAGTGTCACCAAAAATTGTTAGGGAGAAAGAAGGCACTACAATGGGTTGCTCATCATCTTAAAACTCACCGTCGAATCAAGGCATCCGGGAATCAGACTTTGTTAGTTGGAGACTTTTGAGTATCTGCTTGTTGGTTAGCCATATGTCTAGAATAACCCAAATAATCGGTTAAGTAATCAAGGTCAAAAGACCAAACATGACCCTGTCCTTGAACATTAGGCTTGTCTTCTAAAACCTCAGATTCAATGTCTCCTCAATCTTTTTAGCGTGATAAATTGTAAACTCTGTACGCCTTACTATGAAATGAATATCCCACAATGTAACCATCATTAGCTTTTTCATCAAATTTGCCCAATGGATCACTTGTATTCAGAATTGTCACTTGACACCCAAAAGGTTTAAGGTAATGAATAGTAGGAACTTTCCCATAGAGAAGTTCATATGGTGTTTTGAAGTGTGGTCGAGTAATGGACACTCTATTCAATACATAACAAGTTGTGCCTCTGACTTCAAAAACATGGTGGGTAACTTAGAGTGCCGGATTGATCTTGCGCCTCTATCAAGGTCCTATTTTTCCTTTCTACCACCCCATTTTGTTGTGGGGTTCTTGGAGTGCTATAGTCCCTTTTGATTCCTTTAGACCTACAGAGTTCTATAAGTATAGCATTCTTGAACTCGGTCCCATTATCACACCGAATTCCTTTAACCTTTTTGTTCAACTGATTCTCAATAAGGGTAATGAACTCTTTCAAAGACTGGAGATGTTTCATCTTTGGTCCTTAGAAAGAATACCCAACAAAATTTGCTATAACCATCGTGATCACTAGACAAAAATACTTTTGATCAATGCTTAGAACTTGAGTTGGACCAAACAGATCCATATGAAGCAACGAAGAGGTTGAAATAATGCTCACAGCGATCCACAGCTTTGTATGAGGCTCTATGTTGCTTTCCTTTATTGCGGCAACACATTATGATCATTAGTAAAAACTTTGGAAGGAAGACCTTCAACAAGACCCAGTTTAGAGAGCTTGTTTATGGTCTTGAAGTTGACATGGGCCATCCTCCTATGCCATTTGGTAGACTCATCCAAAGATGCTTTAGCCACCAAACAAGTTAAGTCACCTTCTGGTTTAACATCAGCTAAGTTGAATGTATAGAGATTGTGATTCGAGGAACTTTCAGGTAGAATTGAAGTGTCTTCTGGGAGTTTGTAGTCTTTAGATAGCACAAGAAATTCATCCTCTGTGAAGAGTACTTTGTTCTTGGTGTCACAGATTTTTGAGACTGAGAACAAATTGAAGTGTTGGAGTTCCTTGACATAGTATACATTCTCAAAGTCCAGTTGAGGTGTTTTGATGGTCCCTTTCCCAGAAATTCTTCCATCACTTCCTCCAAAGGTTACATTGCCTCCTCCTTCAATTGATACAAAGTTATGCATCATATCCTGTTTCCTGACATACTTCTTGAACAACCACTATCAACAATGCCAACATCTTTATGCTTAAGAGGATGATTCTACAACAACAAAAATATACAAAATATTGGTACACTATTGAGGCTCAAGTCATTGCTGACTTGAACACCGCCTTGTGGATCATATGCGTTATGCCATGCAGATGTATAAGATCCACTATTGTTCTTGGGTTTCCATTGAAATTTAGGTCCCTTTTTATTCCAAGAACAACCTGCCGAGGACTTGACAATGATATCCAGTTCCTGTCCCATCAGTCATTGAGTCAACATATCGGGCCAATAACCATTCTCAAAGTATGAACTTGTTGGTTGTACATATGGTCTTGCAACTGGTCTTCTCCAAGGAAAAGGAGAATTAGTTGCTTGTGGAACATAAGGGGTATAGCATTAACATTGGTCCACATTGGTCTAGATGTCCTAGAATCACCACACCTATTCATTCTTTGCTCATGAAAATCACAATCCTTAATTAAATGAAATTTACTTCTACACACAAAACATGTCTTCTGTTAAGAAGATTTATTCAAACCAAAAGATGTTCTAGTACAAGCAGAAGTATTCAAACCAAAACCATGAAAAGAATTGTTTTTAACAAGATATCATTATGCAAAGAATTTAAAGGCAAGTCTTCAGAGGCAACTGTCTTGGAAGAGGATTCCTTGGCAGCAACTTTGACATGCTTATTGGTAGTCTTGGGTGCAGGCAGGGGTGAAGACTTGGAAAGGTCGAGACTTGGGAAGGTCAAACTTGTCATTTGAATCACACTCTGTAGACCCTTGCTCGGAAGACTTGTCACTGTTAACACAAGAGACAAAGTCATTAGAAGAAGTATCGAGGTCTGCAAGTCATTTGACTTTTAGCCATAGAGATGATGTGATCCATCAAAGTCATCAGAAAGGGTAAGGTCAACAGGCATAGGTATTCCTCTAATAGATCCACGTGCATGACATGTAGGTCACCTTCTTTAACATAATTAGCTAAGCTTGCTAGTGTGGATTTACGTGTGTCATCTCTAGCTTCTAATCCTACATATTTCTTAAAGCCTAAACCTATCCAAGAATTAGGAGCTTGACTACTATATAAATGACTAGCTAACTTTTTTCCATTTAATAACCATTCGTTATGCCTAGCAATTTCAGTATCTAGTTTCTCTTTTAGTTCTAGATTTTCTCGACACTACATCCGCTCTCAACTTCTCGAATATTTCAACTCATTTTTAGCACATTCAAGATCCCTTTCCAACACACTTATTTTCTCAGCATAAGCTATTTGATTCTTCTGAAACCAAACCTTTTGTCTTTCTAGTGTTTTTAAAGCCTGTTTATAAGCTTCAACTTCTACAAAGTATTCATTATATTTAGGTTTCAAAATATCATAAGCTTCTTTTAGTTCATTATAACGCTCACTACAACCAAACAAACAATTTTGTACCTGAGAGATGCCCATCAAGGCAATCTGATCATGACTATCCTTTGAAGTACAGCTTGCAATCAAACCAACATTATCGGGACCATCATTATCACTCATGATGCTTCCAAATCCACATTCTTTGTCAAGAGTGACCAAAGCTGCGATCCCTTTGAAGTTCCGGACTCTCTCGATTCTGGCGATAAGTAGAGTATCTCGTCTCATCACCGGCTTTCTGTCTTTGCACTCTTTGGAGAAGTGACCCATCTGTTGACAAGTGAAGCACTTGACCTTCCTTTTGTCAAACCTCACTGGATCTCTTCCTTGGAATCCAAACCTTCTGCCAGCTTTGCGCTCAAAATTCTTGATATCCATGGACAACATAGCCACCTGCCACTTCAACTTCATCTCTTCCATCTCCGGTGGATCCACGATCTAAATCCTCATATGCCGTTCTGGCGAGGATCATAATCAACAAAAAAGGATCCAAGCACATCTTCCATGATACCTCCAGATTGAGAACTTGATGGAGTGGTAGTACAAGATGATGATGAGTAAGTTGGATTTGGACCATGACTCATCTTGGGGTAGAAGCTCCAATCGAATGTTGTGTGATTTGGCGGTAGATGATGATCTATAAGGACTTCTTACATCATGTCCAAATGTGTGGCATAGATGATGATCTATAAGGACTTTTACATCATGTTCAAGAGCTTTAAGTTTGTTATACTGACTCATCAAAAGTAAGCATATCCAATCCACCTTTTTCTTTTAAAGCAATGCTCACTTGTAGCCAGGATTGAGGTAAAGACCTTAAGAACTTAGAATTACAGTCATCATTATCTGGCTTTGCCTGCAGCTGATTTAACTGACTTAAAATCTTGTGAAACTTGTCATAGCCCTTATGAATTCCTTCCTCTTCATTGATTTGAAAGTCTTGAAACTGTTGTCTAAGCATGGACTTTCTCATTCTCCTAGACTCCTCATTCCCACCGAATTTAGCCTTAATAGCTAACCATATGTCCTTGGCATCTTCCACAAAGTGAAAATCACTTAAGTGATCCTCAGGAATAGCTTGAAGAAGAATGGTTCTAACCTTGGTTTCTCTCTGAACCGCCAAGTAACTCTTTAGCTTTTGGGAGGAACATGAGTCATCTTACCGAGCATCGGTGGTAGTTTTCTTCAAACTATTTCCCTTCAATACAATCTCCCATAGATTCCAATCAATGTTGGAGATCCAGTTCTGCATTTTCATTGCCCAAAGGTCATACTCCTCCCTCTTTAGGTAAGGAAACTTAGCATTGCTTGTTGAGAGACTAAGATGTTGCAGATGGGTGGTGTTATGGTTGTTGGTGATTTCACATCAACGTCGATCCGGGCATAGTGAGTTATGTATTGGATGTATTGGTGTTTAGAAAACCTGTCCTTAGTATCGTAGAGACTCTCACGAGACTCGATACCACTTGATGAAAACTAATAGACCTTGATAGATCTTGAGCTTCGTAGATCGTTAGTATTGATTATGTAATCACAAACAAACTAAAATAAAATCTCTACAACTTGTATTCTGTAGCGGAATATAAACACAAGTATGAAACTGATAAGTAAGAACTTCTTTGATCCTCTATGGATCGTTATATTTAAAACTTGTTTAAGCACACGTACATAATTCATTCTATTGTGTTCCTTTTATAGACAAGGAACCCTAAACAAAACCCTAAACCGTTTCCCAAGAAACGTATAAACATAAAACTAAATAAGATATACACAATCACTTCCTAATAAAGCTCATGTATATCCAAACTAAATAAACTAAACACGGAACAATAACTTCCGCAGAAACAAACTAAACTTCAGCAGAACTATGTCTTAGTGAGAATCATACCCTTCGGCAGAATCCATTCAGCAGAAACAATAACATAATTCGTACTTCACATAATTCCCAACAACAGACTATGTGTTTATGGGGCGGGAAGAGAGTTACATTACACGCGGCAATAATTAAGAAATTTTAATTGAAATAAGGAAATGACAAAGGTTCCCTTGGACTAAAGACAAATCAAACACCAACTGACGTCCTTGACTAACGGAAATATGGTCAAAGGACCAGTTACGAGTGTGAAACTTGAAATAGGGGGACTCCGGACGATGAAAATGCCCAAGTTTATCCCATCGCGATTCGCAGTGACAAGTTTAGGGACCAACGGTGTATTTTAGTATTTTATTTATGAAACGTAACTCTAAGGTACGTGCACAGTGGTGACCTGGGTCACCTGTACCACATCAGCTTTCTCTCTCCAACGACCTAGTTGCCACAGTGGTGACCTAGTGTAATTTATTTATGTATTTATTTATTTGTTTATTTTTTTAAATTCAAATATTATAAAAGTAGTAAAGTTTTTTTTAAAAAAAAGTTTTTTTTTTTTTAGCCAAACAGTACAATATTTTTGTCAAAAAGTGAGTAATAAACTCGGTTGCATCTAGTTCGTGTGTTTGAAGCTTGACAACCCACCTCAACCGATCACCCACAGTGGAGTGACCGATCCTCCCACCACAACCGACTATGTTGACCTACCCATTGTGCACAGCCTAAGAACTATGTTTAGCAAACCCAAAAACATAATTGAAAAAATCAACATGTTATGTATACAATAAGAATAACAAGGATACAATTATTTTTACTACTTTTAAAGAGAGCATCTCTTTTCTTGAAATTTGAATCTTGAAACTTAATTCAATATCCTTTAAACTTGACCACTTTTTAAAAACACACACTATATTAATTTCAAAAAATACACGTTTTTCATTTTAAAAAGATATATGATTTGCATCAAGGATCGAACCAGATTCACGATATCCCAAGTATAATTATTTACCGTTATAAACCATCACTTTGCGCGCCTATTAGTGTACTATATTAGAACATTAGGTGTCGTGAAGAGCTTACCCTCTTCATTCGGGGCCTACGGGTGCTACATCACCTCCACATCACTATAACAAACCTTCACAACTAACCACAACTAACCCCATCACTCACAACAAACCTCAACTTACTCATTTGGGGCCTACTAATTATAAAAATATTACATATTTACAACAAAAAAAAAAAAAACCGACAAAGGTCAAGTTTACCTCAAGTTGTCTGCCAGAGCGGCGAGGGAGGGAGGTGTCGCGGCGAGGTGGCCGACGGCGAGGGTCGGCGAACACCATACCTAGTGCTCTTTTCGATATTTCTTATAGGCCGTAGTACCTACCCTTAGAAGACAGCTTTCACATGCTTTTTGAGTAAAGAGAAATGACCTTCTAGCACCTCTCCCGTAGGTCGAGTGGCTTCCTTAGTATATACTATACTCCCTCCGTCTCAAAATTATTGTCACTAGACAAGATTCACACAATTTAATAAAAGTGGGGCCACTTTAATTTTCAACCATTCAAAAGGAATATTCCTCCACTAAATTCTCTTTCTTTTACTATAAAAGGAAAGTGGACAATAATTTTGAGACATCCAAAAAAGAAAATGTGGACAATTATATTGAGACGGAGGGAGTATATATTTTAGAATGCGTTACTTTTGGTATAATTTACTAATACCTACCTTCTATGTTAGGTCACAAGGTTTACTACACAAGCTTATAAGAAAGATAGAGAGGCGACTGAACAATATTAAACACACACACACACACGATATACTAAGACCGGTTACGCGTAGGTGATAGTGAAAGAGAAATATTGAACAACCAACCCTCAAGTGAGGGTTATTACAAAGTATTTATAGGCAAGGAGCTAGGGCAACACTCCTACTCCTTCCCTTTCTCCTATGGGCTTGGGCCTAAGCTCATGGGCCTTCTACATAAGCTTAAGGCTAATAACAAACATAAAGGCCATAATAAGCTAACTATTACATATGAGTAACTAACACTTGAATAAGGTTTAGGAGTGATTCCAACAATCTCCCCTCAAGTGTTATTACATATGAGTAACAAACACTCAAGTGTTGGTGATGAAAACGGTGAAGGCGTTGATGTAATAGTAGCTTTGGCGTGCGTCGACATTCTTCTTTCTTGTGAGAAGAATTGCCTTGATTTGAACAATCTCCCAGGTGTAGAGATAGTTTACTTTGAACAGTTATGCTTTGGCGTCATCTTTAACTTTGTTCTTTGATCATTGTTCTTTGTGATGAAAGTGATAGTATGTTGTTGTGCATCAAATCCGCCTCAGTGCTTATTTGCTCCGGTGTCTCCACGTCATTCTTCAACATGCTCACACGCTCTTTTGACGTTGGAATTCGATCTTGATGAAGTTCTTTAAGTCTTTAACTTTGTAGATTATATGTATTGACGAAGGATCATTATTTGTTGTGTTGCTTTTGAAATAGAACTTCCATTAGTGATGATGTTGGCGTGAGCATGAGAAGAATCTGCACGATCATTCCGCTCGAGCTTCCATAAAAGAAAACATAAAAAACGGTTAGTAATAAGCGGATTCCGCACTTACAAGTTTGAACTTCGAGAGTGTTAACGGCATAGTGTGAAAACACAACTCTAATTCTTACAAAGGCCGGTTCTGAATCGGAGTCCCACAAGTGAGATAACACGATGTACCGAAGTACACCTACTATTGAGATGAGTCGAGGTACACAGAAGCATCACCTCACGACTGTAGACCGTTTGAGACCACTAAGCGCAATCCACGGGGAGTTGCAAGGCGACACGACTGGTGTTTGATGTTGACCACGGCGGGAGTTTCCATTCAATCGCGAGGATCACAAATGTGAACCTCTCATAAATGTTCTCGACATATTGCTAAGATCTGAGAAGGACTCGATAAT
>OU343216.1:167374658-167500100 GCA_910596185.1 Chrysanthemum makinoi | reverse complement strand
AACAAATATTTTTGTATATTTATGATTTTAAAAGAATGAATCTGTGAAGAAACGGTTTCATGTGATAGACCCTTGGTGGTCTTGATTTGGCTTCGAGTAAGCATGAGACTTATCTGAGATGACTTCGAATAAGTGTACATTTCTTAATTTGTTTTTTTTTCATTAGAGTCTTGTTGTTGTTGGTAGATGAAATGTTGATGACGGTTTAGTCTTGGACCAAGGATTGGTAACTTGAGGTCGCGACTTGTGTTTTGGTTTAAGATATATTGTGGTCGTGGTCATGTGATTTATCTTCTTCTCCCTTTCTGTTTTTATGTTATTATTAGCCAAATCGCTAGAAAAAATTAGTCAAGTTGCTAGCATGAGTCAAGTCACTACCAAGAGTCAAGTTGCTAGCATAGTCAAGTCGCTAGCACACATGACAAGTCGCTACGACTTGTAAATACAAGTCGCTAGGCAGAATAGTGACTCAACTCGCTACACCAAGTCGCTAAAAATAAGGTTCAATGTATCAGGACATATAAGCAAGTCGCTAGCAGCTTCATTACAAGTTGCTATAGCTGTTGACTAAATAGTCACCAACTCACCATATAGAACAAGCATATGACAACTCGCTAACAAGAATGATATGACCAGTAATATTTGAACAGTTTCAAACTCAGGAAGATGTATATGAAAATACTTCAGTTTTGACCCATATTGACTAACACTTGGTACAAAAACACATGTAAAAAAAATGATAAAGATCTTTGACTTGGGACAAAAACAATGACACAAGACAGATTTTCCACTTAATTCCACATATCATTTTAAGACCAACAATATACCAAAAGGAAGACTTGTAAAAACAGTTAATCACGTAGATATGAAACGCATTTTTCTGACCAAACAAGACACCAAAACAGTTTACAAAATGATCCAACAACCATAATAAATCAACACAACACAATAACCATGATACAAAACCACTCAAAATCATCAAAACACAAAAACCTTGGCTCTGGTACCAATTGTAGGATCGTAAATATTATTGTGTTGATGATTCGGGTGGTCTTGGATGATCAAAATACATGTTTGCCATTAGAGAGAGAAAGTAGATGAGAGGGAGTTTCTTGGTAGAGACTTGCTTCACTAAAAATGTAAGGTTAGATTGAAAAGCTCCACCCCTTCCATGGATGGAAGGGGTATTTATAGTTACAAAGTAAACGACCTCCTGACGGCCTGTGGATCAGGTATACAGTGGGTAAATACCCGTCCTTCCTCCACGGTGTTACACTAAACTAAACTATGCAACAAACTAACTAATTAACTACTAAATAACGTAAATAACGACACGTCTACGAGCTAACATATGCTAGACCATAATTGGGGTGACCGAAACTTTAACATGGAATTTTCTAATTCCTAACATTCATTGCTCTGTAGCTCGTAGTCTTAGATTCTTCATGTTTTGCATGTTTGGATAATTCAAGTGGAGGTCTTTAACTGATCCACGTGATGATGAGTTTTTAGCCAGCTTTGAGATCATTAGCTTGCATAAATCTCTGACTCTTCCATTGTAGTGTTGACATTATGTGATGTTGTGACAGTGGACTGACATGCTCACATTATGGATCATGATTTCTTTTCATCAGAGTAGCGGAAGCTTTAGTTGATTCATGATATTTCGCGTAGCAGAAAGCATGGAGTGAGAGTATCAGAGTCATTGATGCACTAATCATGATTTCTTTTGAAATGAATGTGATGTGTGAGCATGCGGCTATGGATTGACCTCTCCATTACGATCACCGCAAGCGTTGGGTGTACTGCATACAACAATTAGCAATAAAGCGTCGCGGTTTCTTTGATCACTTCGTTGAATTAAGGTACACGGCCCACGGTTCCCGTTGATCGGTACAAATCTTACTTTGTGATCATGTATAATTCGAAGAATCTCCTTGATAGGGTTTCGCAGTGCTCTAGCTGTTCTCAAACCGAACGCGTCTTAAAGAAGACAACACGAGTGAGTGAACGGCGAATTTTAGATTCAGATTGATGAAAAGAGATTTGAAAAACAATCGGTGTATCTTGCTCAATATAAATTGTTTTTGCAATACAACAAAGGTTTTAAGGAAAATAAATTATCAATCATAAACACATTTTATTTTGAAACATTAATACACAGTCGATGTGCTAGTGAAAACTATTTTGAGCACAAGGACCGGTTTTTCAAAGGTATCTATCAATCCATAACCTGAACCAGGATTGATTCATAATTTTGAATCGCCCCATTGTTTCTGTTCAGTTGTCACATGGTTGATCTATTGGATAGATCTCGCATGCCACCTACCAAGAGTTTTTTTGATGTTGGCTCTAGAAGGCTTTCCATCTTCATTGTGAATATGTTTGCATATCACTCAGATGTTCTGGCAATACCACAAGGATAATGCGTAGGAGTCTTAAAATATATTCTCTCTTTCCACATTGTGTGAAACAAAGAGTCTTCATTGATTGTGTCCTTAATAAGATTTATTGATGATCTCATGGCTCTAGACTCAATTGTGCACATTTGGTTCCAATGCCGGAGACTAGGGAGAGGGTCTCCTTCTTCAATATCAACCATCTCTAAGAGAAGGTCGATAGATAATGTAGGTTCCCCTGTGAGAATGAAACAAGTCCTTTTAAGAGGAACTAGAGTAGCTTGGAAGATGTAGTGCTGGCGTCCACTGGGTCCATGACGTCTTGTCTTCAATACCGGTGTTACCTAGGTATCACCAGTAGCATATGAATTGAACCGGTTTTACTGCCTAAGGTTGAATTATTGGAGGGCTATTTCTTTTCACCCTTTTTCACATTCAATTCTTTTTCATTCTTCAACCCCTTCAGTGCATACCGAGACTTCATTACTAGAACCTTGTTGGGTTTATTCCAGTTCTAGCTCTATCTCAGTCCGCACGCTTCCTATTTTCTCATTTTTCTCCTTTTTTCATCATACCTAAGGACTCTACACTATCTAGTGGATTGTCCCTGGTAGATCCCTCCGGCACTGGCGGGATCGTGGGAACGAATACCTAACCTAACCATCCTTATATCACCATACATAAAGTAAATTTGGTCGGTCTTTTTGGTATTGTTCATCAGCCATTGGAACCAATTGAAAAGCAATCCAGGTACTTGTGATATATTATCAAAGCATTTTGTACCTGAATCATTTTTGATATTTTAGAAAACGGCTCCCCCTCAACATGTGCATCTGATTTTCAAATTTTTTAGCACATATTAGGGAAAACCTGCACTTAGAGATAAATCAATCACGATTCAATCCTTTTTGGTTTGATATAAATGCCCCCCCTTAACATGTGCATGGATATTTTGAAATCGTTTGGCACATGCAGGGAGGAGAGCTTGTTAATCACGTATAAAACCATTTATCGAATTATCAGTTTAAATCCAATTTAAATCACAAATTCTCCCCCGCTCACAATTTTCAAATCCTTTGAGAGTTGTGATCTCTATTGATTTAAATTAAATTTTGAGAGCTTTTGAGGAGAATAGTGACTTGCTTTTAAAAGACATTTTAACTGATAAGGATTAGATTTTGAGACTTTAAACTCCATTGACCAATCATGCATAAATATCTTTTGAAAACATAACATTAGCCAAGGTCTTGAATCAATTGTATAAAAGATTGTTCTTTTTGATTTTCCAAAAGTAGACCTTGCTCTTTTACGTGCTAATTGTTTGAAAAATAACCTTTTTGATTAAATTGAAATCATTCTCCCCATCAATCAATGACATGAGTTGTTGATTGAGTGTTTGAGAGTTTGACAAAGATAAGCCCAGATGATTTTCAAAAATAGAGACCGAGGTATTTTCAAAGCAATTTTGTTTTCATTAGATGACAAATATTTTTCAGAAGAATCATTAGACGGAAAAATATTTGGAAAGAAAACATTTGTCTATTTGATGACAAATATTTGTTTTAAGAATCAGAGCATGAGATTTGAAAAATAATATTAAGCATGGCTCTGTTCTTTCCTTTTAAAACGGGTTACTGCCTGAAATGACAATAAACCACCATTTTTCTCAATCTCATTTTTTTTATTTATTTTTTTTAAGCAATTTATGTACATTCGAAGAACATCTAAAAACCCGTAACATTCTTTGAATGTCAACACAAAGTCCGTAGATGATATCGAATTAAGAAAAACATGACAAAATAACAATATTTTTGGGATTTTTCAAGATTTTCTAATTTTTATGGATTTTGAAAATTTTATATTTTTCTATTTTCTTTTGTGGGTTTTGAAATTTTGTATTTTGCTTTTTTTTTTTAAAAAATATATACAAGATAGATGAAGAAAACCATTTACTCCTCGTGTTCCTCTTGAAGGCGTTTGAGTGTTTCCGGTTGAAGACTCTTTAGACCAAGTCGTGGAAGGATAAACTTAAAACGTTCTCTAGGAAGAGCTTTGGTGAAGATGTCCGCTAACTTGGTAATCGGTCCTCACAAAATAGAGTTCTACCACACCTTTTCCACTTGTTCCCGAATGAAATGATGTCGAATGTCGATGTGCTTTGCTCTTGAATGTTGACGTTGTTGCAAGATAGAGCAATGGCACTTTTGTTATCACAATAGAGAGGGATTTTGTTGAATTCAAAGCCATAGTCAGATAATTGGGATCTCATCCATAGGATTTGAGCACAACAAGATGACATGGCTATGAATTCAACCTCTATAGAGGATATAGAAGTACTCATTTGTTTCTTTGAAGACCAGCTCACAAGCTTATCACCCAAAAAGAGCACCTCGGGCGTGCCGGCGTGTATCTTGACATCCCGCATGGTCGGCATCTGCATAGGTGTTAGTGACATACCGGTGTCCTTCGAGTACAAAGTCCCATGTTGATGGTTCCTTGGAGATACCGAAAGACCCGTTTAACCGCTTCAAGGTGCTTTTTGGTAGGCTTAGCCTGGTATTTAGCACACATGCATACGTGAACGAGAATATCAGGTCTCTGGCTGTGAGGTACATCAGGTATCCAATCATACTACGATATTTCGTTTGATCTACCATGATCCCGAGTGGTCCTCATCAGGTTTGGTATGCGTCCACCTTGAGTGTCCTTGATGTCACAAGTGTCAAATCCAAATTTCTTTTAAATTTCATTTGCATATTTAGATTGATTGATAAAAATGCCTCCGGGACTTTGTGAAATTTGTAATCCCAAGAAAAATGACATTTGTCCCATCATTGACATTTGAAATTTGGAGCCCATCTCCTTAGAAAAATGGTCACATTCTTTGGGGTGAGTCGAGGCAAAAATAATATCATCAACATAGATTTGAACGTGAATTAAATGTTTGTCTGACTTTCTGGTGAACAATGTCGGATCAAGCGCTCCTTTGTGAATCCGTAGATAGAAGAAACTTTGATAGCGTATCATACCATGCCCTTGGAGCTTGCTTCAAACCGTAAAGATCCTTCTTCAAGCGATAGACATGAGTTGGATGCTCTGGATTCACAAAACCTTCAGTTGGTGGCGTATACGACTTCTTTCAGATCTCCGTCAAGAAAAGCCGTCTTTACATCCATCTGATAGACTACCATGTTCTTACTTGCGGCATTAGCCTAGAAGATTCGATTGCCTCGATCACGTGCAACTAGAGAAAATGATTCTTCAAAGTCAATACCCACCTCTTGACGGTATCCTTTTGCAACCAATCGAGCCTTGTTCTTTAATACATCACCATGCTCATCAAGTTTTACTTTGAAGATCCACTTTAGAGCAATGATCATAGAACAATCAGGAGCAGGTACTAATTCCCATACATCTAGTCGATCGAACTCATGAATTTCTTCTTGCATGGCATTGAACCAACTATCTTCATTCATTGCAGTTTTAACGTCTTTTGGTTCGACCTTGGACAGTACTGAGTTGAAGAAGCACCATAAGGCATCGGTTGCAAGTTTTTTACGTGTGGATACTGGACGAGAGGGATTTCCAATGATGTTGTCCAATGGATGATCATGTGTCCATTTGCTAAGGTGTTCGTGTGGTTTTTGTTGAGGAACTGAAGTAGCAGAGTCATTTTCTCTTGATGAAGATGGTTCTGATGATGGTTCAGTAGCAAATATGTTCTCAAAGGGAGCATCTTCAGGAGTAGTAAAGGGGTTATCTCAATCATAGATGCCAGAAACAATTCCATGATGTACACTTGATGATTGATGAATTGAAGATGATACCGAGTGATCAGCTGAGGAAAGGGCTTCTTAACTCAATGACATAGAAGAAGGGTTATCTACGTTGATAGGATAGGTGCAGCCTCTGTTGATGGATTTGACTGATCATTAGCAATTGGCTCATAGTGTTCATCAAACATTGGATCAAATAATTTCTTCAAATCATCTTCTAAAGGTGGTACATATGGAGTTCTTTGGTGAGGGATTGTGTACAAGAGTAGAACTGATGGGACTACTTGATGAAGGTTGTGATGCGGTCAACTGGGTTGTCCCGGAGCCATTTGACCGGTTAGCTCATCGAGCGTACGTGAATTGTTTCCATGATATTTTGGGTTCTTTTGTTGTAGATTCGTATCCTTTTCTTTGGTGCATATCCTACAAATACTCCAATGTCCGCTTTAGCTTTATGTTTGCCTAAGTCTTGACCCTCATTAGTTGGATAACACAATGCACCAAACACACGAAGGAATGAAAGATTAGGTTTTCGATTGTGGACAAGTTCATATGGAGTTTTTCCATGAGATGTGTGAATTAGGGAACGATTTTGAGTGTAGCATGCAGTGGCAATGGCTTCAGCCAGATGAACATTGGAACCTTTTGAGTAAATCAACATTGTTCTTGCAGCTTCCACAAGAGTTCGATTTCGTCTTTCAACTACACCGTTACGTTGAGGAGTTCAGTGGAACACTTCTTTGATGACTGATTCCAACACTTTCATAAAACTCACTAAGTTCTTTATTAACTAACTCAGTTCCATTGTGCTTAGTTCGATGATTCGACAGTTTTGTTAAGTCGAACCTGCAACATTGTTTGATAAGTTTAATGATGATATCACGGAGTTTCATCCTTTGTCCTTAAGAACTTAACCCAAGTAAATCAAGAGTAATCATCAACCACAACTAACACATATTTCTTCCCTTAAATATTCTGCACTCTCATGGGTCCACATAAATCCATGTGAATGATATGAAGAACTTCCATAACTAAGTTTGTAGGTTTGGGTTTGTGGGCATACTTCTTGCTTTTTCCCAATTGGCATGCTGAACAAAGATGATCCTTTTCATACTATAGTCTAGGTAAGCCTATTACTAAGTTCTTTCTGGAAAGATCATTTATGGTGCCGAAGTTCAAGTGATTGAGACGACGATGCCATAACCATGACTTTGTTTTTGAAGCCTTTGACAACAAGCAAATTGGAGAAGACTTCATCATATCTTCGATAGAGATGGTGTATAGGTTTGAACCCCGTGTTCCTCTTAAAAGTTCCACACCATCGAGTTCTCTAACGAAACAAGTATGTTTTCTAAAAGCCACCTCTAGATCGGAATCACAGAATTGACCAAAAGAAAATAGATTATGACCAAGACCTTCTACATAATATAACCTGGAGATTACACTATCACCAACAACATAATCTCCATAACCCATAATTGTACCGAAATGATCGTTCCCGAATCTAACAGTCCCGATGAATTTACTCACGAAGTTCATGAGCCGCGACTGGTCTCCAGTCATATGCTTGGAACAGCCTGAGTCCAGGTACCACATAACGATTTTAACGATCTGCAGTTGAACACAGACAAGAATGGATAACTGGATAATTGGGATCCCCATGCAAGAATGGGTTCCATTTGGTTAGTAACAATGATTGGAACATCCACATCGGAAGTAGAAACAAGGAAATCATTAGGGGTAGATGCTGAACTAGTGTGTGCATTAGACCTATTCAAAGTATGTTCACTTCTTAAAGGAATAGTTCTACCAGTAGGCATCCATTTCCTAACGGGCATTGGTCTAGATAATTTAGGGTACAACTCATTAAGATTGAATTTACGGTCAGTAGGTATCCATTGATAACCTACATTACTAAATTTTCTTCCTGTGGGTTTCCAATGTTTTCTAACCTTCTTCCATCATTGCTTTCTAGCCTTCTTAACCTGTTTGATAGCATTAACATTCTTAACTGGGTATTTAACCCTATTACTCACATCATTCACAACACATTCATGATTAACACCAGAAATCAAACATTCATTACATGTTTTGCAAGTAGTAGTAGAATTCGAATTAATTACAGTACGCTTAAAGCTAATACTAGAATCAACACGATTCGTTTTATTCAATTCCAACTTAAAGTTCCTAGGGTGGTCTTCTACTTTCCTCCATTGATTACCCTTAGCTTGTGAGATCCTATCTTGCTTTGTATTTCCTGGAGGCTTTGACCTGCTCGCTTTGGTGTCATTTTTTACTCCTGTAGAGGGAATGGGAACATTAGTTGGTTTTGCTACCTTTTGCATTTTGGGTTTAGAAGTGCTGGGATCTGAACTACTTGAAGGCACATTGAAGCTTACATGCTTAACTTTAGGCACTGAGTAAGGCATATCAAGATTGGCATTCTTAAAATCAGGCATAGAACAAGGCACAACTATTTTATCCTTCTTACCATCGGGTTTAGGGCATGTTACTCTTAAGCATTCTAACAGCTCTTGAGATTGTTTGGCCTGAATGCAAGCAAACCTAATTTCACAATCAAGGGGCTTATTTATGAAATCCTCCTCTACAATTTCACGGAGACATTCTAGACTATCCTTAAGATGAACGAAATAGTTTCGAAACGCCAGTTCGTTATTTCTAAGATGAGGAGGAATGTATTTAACAGTCACAGTATATTTAGAATCTGCAGATGACTCAGATGCATCATTCTCATTAAAGACAAGTGGCATTTTCCCTTTTTCCTGTTTCTTCAGATTCTCAATTTCTCTTTGTAACGAAGTTATTTTTTCCTTGTTTTCGTCACGAGTGACTTTCATTGAATCATATAACTCTTTAAAGTGTTGTTTAACTTTTTCATTTTCTTCTAGAAACTCTCATTTTCCTTTTGTAAAGCATTAACCAAGTTTTGAAGATGAAAAGTTTGAGAACAATGAGAATCTAAAGGAGGAGGCATTTGGGAGCCAGTCACATTGTTCTTTTCACCCTTTAAATGTGAAATTTGGGCTTTCAACTTTTTGATCGTGTTACAGTGAGCTTGAATTTGTTTGTCACGTTTGTTTATTTCAAAAAGTGCATCAAACTATGGAACATTTGAGGATGTCTTGATGTTTGAGGTTTTGACTTTTTCTTTGAGATGTTGATATTTTAGTTGCAAATCAAAATGTTCAACTTCTAACTTAGAAAGATGTTTTACGAAATTATCGTGATCATCCTGATCAATTTTCACATTTAGTTCTAAGTTTCTGTTTTCAAGCTCAATGACACGATCATGGGAAACTTTCAAAGCAACAGTTAATTCATGAAATTGAGAAGCAGTAATAGAATGCTTAGTAATAGTATAAAACACATCTTGACCCACACAGCTCAATATTAAGTTCTCATTTAATATATGCAGATTCTTCCTTTCAATTTCATTATATTTGTGTTCTCATTCATAATTATTAACCTCAACAATTATTGCATCAAATTCCTTTTCCATTTCTTTAGTATCTGAGTCTATTCCTTTTTGAAGACTCTCAAATTGACCTTTTAATTGTTTAAAGAAACGCATGACATAAGTTAAATAGCATTCTTTTATTTGCTCGAAACCCTCTCCCTTGCATTATCGGTAGGTGTGATCCTTTTCTTACATGTCTTCTCAAAATCAACAAATAATTGATAAACAACATACTGACTGATTAAGGTCTTGCTCTTAGTAGGAATAGATCTAGGAACTAAATGCATTGGTGTATTTGGAGGATACACGATTCTTTGGAGGCATTTTCCTATGGGGAGTGTTTGTTTTAACAAGTGCATTAGCTTTTTGCATATCTATGTCCTTTTTCTAAAAAACTTGTTCTGGGGTTAATAGAGTTTGAAGCTTAAGCTTGTTCAGGGAAATCCAATTTTCTTTAGTGTAATCACGGGGTTTGTACGTTATGTTTTGCTTTTTACACTCAGGATCCTTTAGCTTCTTATTCATTTTCTCCCTAGTGACTTCATCTAATTGCCTATCTTCCTCAGTGACTCAACGCAACTAGGTTTCAGCCTAGGCTTAAGGATTTCATTTCCATCATATATTACCTTCTGAGCTTCTATGGCCACTTTACCATATTGAGTTGGGTTCCTTTACAGAGGGATGCTATGCTTATCGGAGAACTCTATGCTTAGTGATCATGTGAAGCGTCTGAATGGTATTCCCTTGAACGTACAACTTATTTTCAAGCTTGTTTTTCAAAGTTTTTAGATTGGAAAAGTCATTCAAAAGTTTTGATTCCTTAGCATTAAATTCTTGTTTAAGCACTTTAACATTATTTTGGATTTCTTGTTTTTGCTTAACAGTTTTAGAAAGCTTTTCTTGTAAGGAGTTTAACTCTTGTTTTAACACTTCTTCTATAAATTACTTTGTCTAATAAGTGTACGCATTTGGTCATCCATTTCCTGCGCACGGGTAGTTAACTCAAACTTAGCTCGTTGTTCATAAATAGCAACTTGTTCTTTATAGGCATTCAGTTCAGAGATAACAGAATCATCAGGGGCACATGGAGTGTATTCATCAAAAATATATTCATCATTGACTGCAGAAGATGCATCACTTGGTACAATCTCACATTCACTTTGTATCACATTTTGATCATATGGGATTATATTACTATTACCCACATTATCCATATTTGATTCATTAGTTACATGTGATTGTACTTTGTTATGCATCTCTTGCTTATCGACTTCATCGTATAATTTTAATACCTCAGAGATGATAGATTCCTTGGAAGGACCAGCCTGCCGTGGTGATGAATCCTTTGGAGAGACCATTGGTGAAATGCTAGCCATGAAGATGGTTTGGGCAGTTGGTTCATCATCAACATCTGAGTCATATGCATCACAATCAGCTACCTAAAATGCATTAAGATGATTCGACCCATGTCACATGCGAAATGTTCATCCACATCAGCATCATAAGTCTTGGCATTTCCCTCATCAAGAAACAGCAATTCCTCTTGTCACACCCCCAAATTACCTGTTTTGCAGCGGAATGGAATTCCTGGGGGTTGACTGTCATAGCATCACAATCATAGTTATATTGAAATGGGGACATTCAATTGGCAATGAGGTAACTTAAGCAATGTAAATGAATTTGAACATACTTGGGCTCGAATAAAAATGATGTGCAATGTATTCTCCCCCGTAGGTTTGAAATAATGTATAAACTTGAATAAATCGGGGCTATGAAAACTCACCTGGTGCAATGTTCATGATGATATAATGCCAATACTGAAATGAGGCGCAACCTCTGACCGTGACCTATTATGAATGATATGTTCTAATGTAAATCATGAAACAATGTCGTGCATGCAAACTCATATGATATCCATACCACTTGTACATTTGAAAATAATGTTTATCGTCAAAATATATGTTTATGACATCTCGTCGTATTATAAAATACTTTACTAGTATTTACGTTGAAACAATCTCCTACGATAGTCGTTTAGTGATTTATCAAGAATTTATAGCTTTTCTTCGCAAAACAATATACTTTGATAATTTGTGAAAGTGACTAAATGACCTCGAAAAGCTAGTCGTAAAATAGTGAATATCGAGTGTTAGGAAACAAACTCAATGGTTTTGGAAAGCTTGTAGCATTATCTAAAAGTCTTAGCTTTTAAATTTTCATCATAGAGGTCTCGATCATTGAGAAAAACATAGGTGAAGTAGGGTACTTGTACTCAGAATATTTTTAAGGGTAGTTTTCGGCAAAGTTTGAGTGACCGTATTTTACTCGTTACAACTCCGTTTGACGAACGGTTGGACGTTTTGGAAAATAGGCTAGGTGGACTTACTTTTACTAGAGGACATCATTTTATAAGAAGTACTCCATCGATGTAAAAAACGACCCTCAACATGGTCATTCGCGGCCGTAATGTTGGCTATTAGAAAATATATATGTTATACTTGTAAGAGTAAATTGCAAAAATCGTCCATAAACTTTGGCCAAATTGCACGTTTCGTCCCAAACCTTTGGAAAGTGCAAATATCGTCCCTGTGGGGAAACTTTGGGGCAGAAATCGTCCCTGGCCTAGATCAAATAACTAAAATACCCTTCTCTCTTTATTACTTTTCAGTTTCTTGCGCAATGGTCCTGTGTTTTGCTTGATTTTGCAAATTTAGTCATTTTTTAATTAACAATTAATATTAGTATTATTTTTTACGTTTTTCGTCAGATTTTTTACGTTTTAGGTATTCGTCGATTTTTTTACGTTTTAGATGCGTCTTATTGTTACACGTTTTTCGTCCCTTTTTTCGATTCCGTTTCCATCCGTTCCATTCCGTCCATTTTATTCCGATTCCATTCCGTCCAATTCCAGATTTCATTTCCGTCCGTTTTTCGTTTTTCATCCGTTTTCCATCCAGTTCCATTCCATTCCATTCCATTCCATTCCATTCCATTCCGATTCCGATTGATTTTATTCCGTCCATTCCATCCATTCCATCCGTTCCATTCCATTCCATCCATTTTTCCATTCCTTTTCCTTCTTTTCCTTTTCCATGTTTTCCTCTTTTCCATTTTCTTTTCATCACATCTTTTTTTTAATCTTTTTCAGGATAAAATCATCAGACAACATCATCGAACAACATAATCACGCTGAACTCTTTTGCCGGATCTTTATCAATCGGATAACTTATCTGGATAAACTGCAGATCATCGACAACATCAACCTTCATCGGATAACGCCAGTCCGGACAAAGTCGCATCATCTTTTTCATGAATAACATCATCGGATAATATCCATCAATGGCAATCATCGGACAGTCATCGGATAACATCTCGGATAAGCAATCATCGAAAATCGAACAACATCGGACGGGCAAACATCGGATCTTGTCATCAGCAATGCGAATGGCTTATCAAAATCAGACAGCAATAAATCAGACAGCAATAAAATGAATAGCAATATGAGGCCAGCGTAAACAATCAGGCAGCAATAAATCGAGAAAGCGTAAAAATCGAGGCGAAATGAATAACGTATCAATCAGGGCAACTTGTCATCAGTGAAAGCGTTCGCGGATGGCAGTAAAATAATATAGTTAATTAAAAGGACTAAATACAAAATAATTTTGTTAGGAATTAGAACCATAATTGAAGTCGGTCACCCAATATTATCTGCAAAAGTTAGCTCGTGACTTGCGTTATTATGTTATTAAGTAGTTTATTTGTTAATGTTCGTAGAATAGTTTAGTGTAACACCGTGGAGAAGGAGTCTTTACTCCATCTGTATCTGATCCATGAGCGATAAAGGAGTTTATGTTTGTAACTATAAATACCCTCTACCTCCCAGGTAGAGGTTGGACCTTCATTCATCTTAATCTAACCTTCTATGTTTTCTCACTTCCTCTCTAGAAAGGATCCCACTTTCTCTCACTAAACTTTACATAATTCGAACCATTTATTGTTATGTGATGTGTTTGTGAAATCCAATATGTTTCAATTGGTATCAAGAGCCATGGTTAGATCATCTCTTACATATCTTTGGATTTCTAGTGGTTTTAGGTGGTTTTTTGAGTTTGAAAAAGTTTAGTGGTTTTTGCATCATTTGGTTGATTTATAGTGTTAAAGTTTGGATTTTGATTGTACTTTTGTGTTTAGTATCATCACAAGTGTTTAGGTTTTGATTTAGAAGGCTTGAATCATAGTAGTTGGATTGTTTTTGGATTGAAAAGTGGTGTTTATGTGTTTTTCATGCTAGCGATTTGAGCCACGGATAAGTTTTCTTGGTAGCGACTTGCTCTGCAATTTGGTAGCGAGTTGTTGTTAAAGTTGCGAGTTGGGTTAGCGACTTGTCTATTGAGACAAGCCGACAAAAAGTACACATAGTGGATTCTCCACTACGGTGCTGACTTGGTGTAAGTTAGCGTCTTGTACTTTATATTGTTAGCGATTTGGTGTTAGCGAGTTGGTACCTAGCGAGTTTCTTGCGACTTGACAAATTAGCGACTTAGTTCTTAGCGACTTGTTGTCAAAATTTTGCTAGCGACTTGGAGCTTAGAGTTGTTACTAGCGACTTGGGTCCTTGCGACTTGGTCTTAGCGACTTGGTTCAAGAATTCTTAGCGACTTGTTGACTTTTCCCGACAAAACTTCAAGCGGCTATAACTTTTGATCCGTAACTCCGTTTTCAGCGTTCTACCCATCAAAGCGACCGTGAGAGAGGAGAATGTCCGCGCCGAATAAACTAAAGTTTTAGACCTTCGGGGCTAAAGTTTTTATGCCGAATAACCTTCGAGGGCTAAATCCGCTCTGAGCGAAGTTATTGAGGTTTTTCTGTTTTTAGACCTAAATTTCTCGGGAAAATCGTGCATAAATCAATCCAAATCTCAACCAAACAACATCTCTGCTAATCCTACAAACAATTATATGTCCTAACACACAATTGTCTATCATTTTGACAATCCATCAATCATCTTAACACGTTCCATTGGTCATTGCTTAACGGTTTGGTCTTGATTTTAGTAAAATCCCGAGAAAGATTCTATTTCTCGGTTTAAATCATAGACTTGTAAAATCCCGTGGATTCATCAACATCATGTCTTACACTCTCTGATTCATGATTTGAAGTTACTCAAAACGTATGATCTGTAGACAACCATGAGAATGTTAGCTATATTGAACGGTTACAGATGATGGAATCAATCAATGATGATTTGAGTTCTTCATGCTCGAGTCCAATGAGATAGATTTGCACTGTTCAGGCTACTGAAATGCCATGCAAAAAGCGACATTGAACCTTATCACCAACTTCACTCTCACCTCATGTTACTTCTACCCACATCAATGGAACGAACATGTATTGCCCTCTTCCGTCAGGACTTATCCACATTAACAGGAACTCTGTTGTTAAACCTAGAGCAATTGGAGCTACAACTTGACAAAGAGAAGGTTCATAAGGATAATTCGGCTGCACTTCAAGTGATCTACAAATTATTTCAGATCATTCATTAAAGGAATTCACATCAGACTATAATCAAGACATGACTGAAATGTCCTTCAAGAGACACACTGGAATGGAAATTAGTGTGTTCACGGAGACACTTATCCATCTTATGGATAATGTGGAGAAGTATATTGAGATTTTCGAGAAAGATGAAAAAGTAGATGAGAAAGTAGATCAGTGAATGCAGTTGAGAGATATTTGTGATAAGTCGGTAATGTATCGAGAAAATTCGGGTTCTTGAATGCAGAATATCGAAACAACAAAGAATGATGTAACGGCTCTTCATTACTCTTAACACACAAGAAGTAGATCTTGTCGAAATGGGAATGAATGGAACGCAATCAAAAGATTGTAGTGTTGGTGGGTAATGCACCGGATGTTGGATTTGTTGACCTGAATACGAGGCTCGAGAGATAGATAAGCTTGACGCGACGGCCGGTCCAGTGACTCTTGTTACACATGATGTGGATGCGGATATCGGACCGATAATTGAACAGTGTCATGCAATGAGGTACCCTTAACATTCAACATAGTGCATCTACTAAAGTTCTTAAACAAACGATCATGATCTTTGAACACGTCTTTGATAAATGTTATAGCGAGTCCGAGAGATTAAGTGTTTCAATACAAAAGATATGGTTGATAAAAAGGCTTTTGATGAACTTTCAAACAAATTCTCAAATATTGAAAAACATTGCATTTCACTTGAAATTGCGATCACGAGTAAAGAAAGAAAGTTTTCAACTTAACAAACCATGTAAAAATCCGAACTTCACGAATTCCGTGAACTTTTTAAAATTAACACTTTGAAAGCTCAGCTTCAAGACAAAGACTCAACCATTTACAATCGAAGAAACATATTTAAATGTATGAAAAGTAATTTAGTCATGATACACAAGACATTGATGCTACTATAACAAAATAATGAATCAATTTATGTGGCTAAATTACTAAAGGAAAATGAGTCTTTGAGCACATAGAACTAAGTGACTCTGTCAAAGAAGCTAGAACTAAGTCAATGGAACAAACAAACCCTTTGATAGCAAAGATTGATGAACTCAAAGCTCAACTTAGGAAAAAGAGTTTCACCATTGTTGCTTTAAAAATGAGCTCGAGAAAAACAGAGGGATAGTGTGAACACTAAGTTTTCAAAACCATCAAACTTGGGGAAACCAGTTATTAGACAACGAATGCGTTTAGATCTGAACGACCAAAATTTTCAAAAACGCGGTTTGCCTTCCAAGTTGATGCGAAACAAGTTTTGACAAAACCAGCCACTTCACCTCACTTGCCTAGGAAAATTAATATGAATGACTTGTATAAGAACTCTTATCTTGAAATGGCTAGAAAGAAGGCACGAGAATCGTAAAAGCGGAATTTTAGGTGCAAGACCTAGGATGATGAATTCTTCAAGATTTCAAGGCACTACTAATAGTTCTAAACCATTACCTAGGAACACTAATCTAAAGACTAGGGATTGGCGTACATCTAAGAGTAGTTGCATTTCGATTAAAGCTATTCCCATAGTAGATCACTCTAAGAAATCTAGATCTATTTCTGAATCCAAACAAGTTGTTTGCTCAAAGTCTAGAAATGTATCTTTAATGCTAATCATGATAAATGTTTCACAAAATCCTGAAGAAAGTAAATGCTCATGCAATGGTACAACCTGTTAAGTCTAGGATTTACACTAAGTCATCCAGAATGCATATGAAGCAAATGAAACCAAAAGCCTCACCTAGATGGTTACCAACTGCTAAATCTTTGGAAACTAGGAATAAGGATAAGTCTCTCACTATGTAAGACCTAACAATCCTAGAACTTGCCATAAGTGGATACCGTCTGGTAGAATGTTTAAGGATGCTGGACTTAGGTGGATACCTACGAGAAAGATGTTTACCAATGGCATTCTCAATGTTGACCGTGAAACCCAAAGGGTTTGGATACGATGTCACTAACCATAATATATGCAATCAAGTTTGTAATAGTGCGGTACTCCCTCGATTCAGGAATACCGATCCTTCAATACATGGATTGGCTTAAAGTATGGATAACAAAAGGATTGATATCTCATAACTCACGGGTTCAAGTTACTCAACATTGATATTCAATCGACTATGGCGTTTGAATACTTCGGTTCAAGCCTCGTACTCTAAAGAAAGAAAATTATACGTTTAGATCGCTTTATCTTCAAAGAAGAAGAAATCTTCTTGCGTATGAACACAACAGGTTCATGCCTCGTTTCAGAAAAGAAAAGTATACGCTTGTCGCTTTATCTTAAGAAGAGAAATCTTCTCATTATATGACCATTCTCATCAACATGCTACATACTTTTTCCATGCGCTCATCAAGTGAACAGACTCTTGTTGATTATTTTCTTATTACACTTGCTCAACTATAATGACGATGATGACATCATGTGCTAATTTTGTGGGGGAGAAGTGTAAATAGAATACATTATGAAGATAATCACTTGTTTAATCAAGAATGGCATCTCCGTATGCAATTCTTGAGGGGGAGAAGAAGTGTGATAATTATGCATGGTTGATTGATTTATGAGAATATATGGTCATACGGCTCCTAACTCATGTAAGAACCGAGCTTCTTCTTATCGGGTCATCTTTACATGGTGTTTTCTTCTATGAGCCGATGGTTGACATCTTCACAAGCTGATATGAGTTTATTGACAAAGTGCTTCCGGTTAATGCTTCCCGTGCACATTAACATGATGATTCAGAACAACCTTCTATTCTTGTTTGATGTGATTGTTTGCTTGGTGTTACCATTTCATGTGTTATTCTTGGTGATTGCGATTTCCTTGATGAACATCTTTCTGTTCTTGTTTGATTGGGAGGGATTTTAATTAAGGGGAATTGCAAGATGTAAGTTAATTGGGATACTTTTGGTGATGTTCTTATGTTTTGGTGAGTCGAAGATGTTAACTATCTATTCCCCCGGACAATCTTGAAGAAGTCGATTCTGATGCATTCTACACTTTCTGCTGCGTGTTAGAAGACTAAAGACGAGTTGCATTTAACAATCTAAAGACCTCTTCTTAATCTGGGCATTTATCAAACAGATTGTTGGCTTAGGGGGGAGCACTAATTGGGAAAGAGCTATAAGTCAGATTCAATCCCCAATTAGACTTTCTCATATTCTTTAGCAGTGACTCCTCGAGACGTTGATATTGACTATTGTAATATTGCAGTTGCACTATTGAATAATAATCCACTCTTTGGTATTCCTTACCAAATCTTCACGGATTATTGTTCATGAATAATGATCCGCTCTTTGGTATTCCTTTGCCAAATCTTTACGGATTATTGTTCCTCTCAATGTGCACGCTATAAATCAACCATGAACTTAAGAGAAAATGACTACCTCATCCGCTCGAAGACATTATTGGTGAATCTTCCAGATCATTCTCTACATGTATACTTTTAAGGAAGAATGCATTGATGTTGAGGAATCATTTGTTTCGGTTCATTTAGTGGGTCAATGTACATCCGATTGTATGTTTATTCACGTGTTGGGCATTTGACATAAGTTGATTACTTCAGAATTAATCATTTATCACTTATTTGAGATTGAAGTTGACTTTCTACAAAGGTGTGTTCTTATTTGATAACTTGCTCGGGCTTAAGAATTTGAGTTGAAGACTTGGTTTATCTAGTTACCAGCAGTGGAGGTGGATGGTTGAAGACCTGGTTAACTATCACTATTAGGAGTTCGTTGCTTTTACTCAGTGTCATGCGGATGACGATGTGGATAATCTCAAGAGGTGTTAATGTCTCATCTTGTGTTTGAGTATTGAGTACGTAGAGATTTGCTAGAAGCATAGATTCTCGACACCGTTCTTCCATCATTAAGTGCAAGCTTAAGATACAAATGCGGGAATTCGACTTTAGTTTCAAGTTTGGTATATCGGGTTTTCTTCAACAGTGGTCACTTTAAATTGTCTACATATAGGTTGATAAAGATAGTCAGAGAAAGCTTTTGTAGCAGTTGATTCTCACAGGATTCATTTGGGCTATTTGAGTTCTTCTCACAAGATTTCAAGTTTGTGGGTATATTATGTTTCTTGATTACGGTATCAAAACCAGCAAGGGGAAGGAGACATATATCTAAAAGCATAACAGTACACATGATGAACTTAACACTTCTACGATTGAAGTTATCCGGAAAAGACAATGGTCATATCCGTAGAAAACTCATGTTTAACTCGTAGCCTTTGGTGTATTATTCCAACTATTTGGAGGAAATGGTCTCTGGAGACTTTTGGTATGTGTTACTTCGGCATTCAGTTGGAAGAAATGTGAGAAGAATATTTGGAGGGTGAGATGATATTGCTTATCGACATCTTCGATATGGTTATGATAAAGTGCTTACGGTTGCGCTTCATGTACACTATGTAATGATGATTTCGATGAGATCGCAAATCCAGGGGAGAATTTGTGTACATCGGGGGCGCAAGATGATCACGATCAAGCTTATTTTGTTATTCGGAGTTGATATTCGCGAGATAACCGTGATTCAACATGTTACTTGGATGTCATAGTCTCGACTCTGGTTGGGTACATGTGTACATTATGGGCTGATTGTTATATGTAAGATAAGCGGAATGCATTTGGTGAATTGAAGATGTTGTTATATTGCCCTCCGTCTGAATGGCACAAATCCATGAGAATGATGTTTACATCGGGGATGCACAACAGGTTCATGTGATCGGGGCTTAATCATGTATCCCGAGTTTGATAACCGCATAAATTATCCGTGTTAACTTGTTACTTCGGTGTTACCGTCTTCTTCGGATTCTAAAGCTTCATACAATTAGGCTGTTTACTACTTTCTTCTTCTTGGGGAAATGGTCTTTTCGTGGAGTATCGGTTTGGGGAAAGCGCCAAAGTCTCACTTTAGAAGGCTCATGTTCTATCTTCTATTAAGGAGCCTAGGAAGCTTTGGTGGTGAATGTTTAGAGTTGATGACTTCTATCTTCTACAAAGTCTTGAGCGATTTCCTTATCTCAATTTTCATATCATCATCTTCTTAAATTATTTCTCTATCTTTGTAAATAATTTTCAAAAAAGAAAAATACAAAAATATAAAACCAACAAAAAGAAAATAGAAAAATATAAAATCTACAAAACCCATAAAATCAGAAAAATTTGAAAATGACCAAAAATATGTTTTCTCAAGATATGTCTTCTGGTATCGATAACATCTACGGTCTTAGAAATGTCATTTAATAATGGCACGGGACTTTAGATGAAGTTTGAGCAGGAGGTGTAAATATTTCTTTCTACACATGTCTCAAAATATGGTTTATTGTCATTTCAGGCAGTAACCCGCTTTTCAACGAAAGAACAGAGCCATGCTTTAAATTTATTTTCAAATCTCATGCTCTGATTCTATAAAACAATCAACTACTATCTAATGAAAACTAATTGCTTTGAAAAATTACTCGGACTCAATTTTTGAAAATCATCATTGCTTAACGTTGTCAAAATATCTATCTCTCAATCAACAACTTATGTCATTGATTGAGAATGATTTTTTAATTAAATCAAAAGTGTATTTTTCAAACAATGGTACGGACCTTGGTCACTATTATGTTTTCGAAAGATAATCATGCATGTTTAATCAATGGAGTTTAAAGTCTCAAATTTTGATCCTTATCAGTTAAAATGTTTTCGTAATCTAATCACAATTCTCCTTAAAAGCTTTCAAAATCAATTTAAATCTACAGAGATCACAAATCTCAAATGATTTGATAATTGTGATCGGGGAGAATTTGTGATTTAAATTGGATTTAAACTGATGATTAGTTAAATGGTTTTATAAGGATATGCGTGTTATCCTCCCCATGTGACAAACGATTTCAAATTTTCCATGCATGTTGAGGAGTATCTATCTTAACCTCAAATTATTGGCGTGATTGAATTGTCTCGTAGTGCATGTTCCTTCTAATATGTGCATAACTCTTTCAAACCTCGAGGCACATATTGAGGGGGAGCAAACTTTTGAAAACCTCATCCTTCCAAAATGCTTTATCTACTTGATTTAATAAGGGAAGTGATGTTGATATCTTTTAGAAAATAGAAATCACAGAAGTTAATTCTTCCTCTTGCCTCCGTGAGCAAAACGATTTCAAATACTTGATGCACATATTGAGGGGGAGCTCTCTTTCTAAAAAATATCAAAACAATTAAGATACAAAATGCTTTGATTCCATATCACAAGTATCTTGATTGATTTTCAAATGGTTTTTCAATTGGTTCCAATGGCAGACGAACAATACCAAATATACCGACCAACTTTACTTTATGTATGGTGATATAAGGAGGATAAGGTTAGGTATTTGTTCCTATGATCCGCCAGAACCGGAGGGATCTACCCAGGGACTATCCACTAGTTAGTGTAGAGTTCTTAGGTATGATGATAAAAGGAGAAAAATGAGATATGGGAAGAGTGAGGACTGAGACTGAGCTAGTACTGGAACAAACCCAACAAGGTTCTTGCAGTGAAGTCTCGGTAAGCACTGAAGGGTTGAAGAATGAAAAAGAATTGAATGAGAAAAGGGTGAAAACAAATAGCCCTCCATATATTCAACCTTAGGGCAGAAACCAGGTTCAATTCATATACTACTGATGGTAACATCGGTATTGAAGACAAGACGTCATGGACCCAGTGACGCACTGCACTTCAACTTTTCAAACCACTCAAGTTCCTCTTAAAAAGGGCTTGTTTCATTCTCACGGGGAACCGACATTATCTATCGACTTTCTCTTAGAGATTGTTGATATTGAAGAAGGAGACCCTCTCCCTAGTCTCCGGCATAGGAACCAAATGTGCACAATTGAGTCTAGAGCCAAAAGATTATCCACAATATCTCATTAGGACACAAAATTAATGAAGACTCACTTTTTCACACAATGTGGAAAGTGAGAATATATTAAGAGTCCTACGCATTATCCTTGTGGTATTGCCAGAACATCTTAGTGATATGTAAAAGTATTCACGATGAAGATGGAAATCCTTCTAGAGCCAGCATCAAACAAGCTCTTGGTGGGTGACATGTGAAATCTTGCAAAAGATCAAACTTGTGACAACTGGATAGAAACGATGGGGAGATTCAATCTTGAATCAACCTTGTCGAGAATGGAATTAATGAAAAGTTTTTCTTTTTCTCTAGCACGTCCGAATGTGTATTCATATTTCAAATTCAAAAGTATCTCGATTGAAAAATACTTATAAACCGTTCGATGTGCGAATCTCATCTTTTAAGCTGCTAGCATCGAATGTGTACTAATTTTCTAATACAAAAAGTATTTTGATTGAAAATTGATCTTTCTCATAAAACCTTCATCGTATTGCAAAACTCTTTCTTCAAGCAATACGAGATTGTTTTCAAATCATTTTTCATCAATCGGTGAATCTCAATTTCTTTGGTTCACTCACTCCGTGTTGTCTTCTTTGAGGCGTTCGGTTTGAAACGGCTAGAAGCTGCGAAACCCTGTCAGGAGATTCCGGAATATACTGATCCGCGAGCGATACTTGTAGCGATCAACGAGGAACGTGGGCCGTGTACCTCAATTCAACGAAAGTGATCAAAGACACTTTGTGTGTTTTATTGCTAACTGTTGTTTGCAGGTACATTTGGACGGTTCGGTGATCGAATTGAGGAGTCATTCCAAGCCATGCTCACGGCATCCACACTTAAATTGAAGAAATCATGATGGTGCATATCTACATAACGGCTCGATATTTCATACTATGCTTCGCCCATTGCTGCAAATATCATGAACGATGGGCTTCCCTACTCGATGGAAAGATGTCATGATTCAAAAGTGTGAGCATTTCGGTCCGAAAGTCACAACTTCACATGATGGCAACACAACAAAGGGTGATCCAGAGATTTTCGTGGCGATGATCTAATTGGCTTCGAAGATCATCAAAGATGGGATCAGTTCAAAGACCTCCTTGAAAGTACAAAATATGCGGACTATGAAGAGTCACTGCTTAAGCACAAAGATGCGGATTTGAAGAATTGAAGTCTGACTCAAGAACAAAGTCAAGAATAGAATGCTAGGACTTGAAATGTAAAACATGGGGTGACCTCCCTTAGGGGGAGATTGTTAGGAATTAGAAAATTCCATAGTGAAGAGTCGGTCACCCCAAATATTATCTAGCAAAAGTTAGCTCGTAGACTTGTCGTTATTTATGTTACTTAGTAGTTTATTTGTTAATTAGTTGCGTAGAATAGTTTAGTGTAACACCGTGGAGGAAGGACGGGTCTTTACCCACTGTATACCTGATCCACAGTGATAGGAGATCGTTATGTTTAAACTATAAATACCTCTACCTCCCAAGGTAGAGGGTTGGACCTTTCATTCATCTTAATCTAACCTTCTATGTTTTCTTTCACTTCCTCCCTCTAGAAAGGATCCCACTTTCTCTCACTAAACTTTACATAATTCGAACCATTTATTGTTATGTGATGTGTTTGTGAAATCCAATATGTTACACTGGCGAAACACAGGGACCATTTGCGCAAGAAACTGAAAAGTAATAAAGAGAGAAGGGTATTTTAGTCATTTGATCTAGGCCAGGGACGATTTCTGCCCCAAAGTTTCCCCACAGGGACGATATTTGCACTTTCCAAAGGTTTGGGACGAAACGTGCAATTTGGCCAAAGTTTAGGGACGATTTTTGCAATTTACTCTACTAGTAATTAAAAGTTATGACAACTTGTTTAAAATGTGAATAACTTAGTCGTTATAAGTCCGTTTTCTACGTTTTATATGTCCGTAGCTTCGTGTTAAAGTATACTAATATATTTTTGATAAATCGACTCATTTAATAACGCTTAAGACTTATTTTTGACTCGTAAAAGTTTGGGACAACATGCTGAATTTTCTGAAAAATATAGTTTTCGTCGTTAAACTTGAAAATAGCATAACTTCTTCGTTATAACTCCGTTTTAACCCATTCAAGCGGCCAAGTTTACGTTTTAAAGTATATTTTCTGAATATCTAGCCCAAAATTTTTTACCACCTATCTAAATTTCCAGAATTCACAAAAATGATCAGACCCTTTTATATAGTTGTCGAAATGGATTTTTCTCGCGTAAAACTTATTCTAACCACTTCAAACCAACGCCAAAGCTATTCTAAACATACCATACACCTTCTTAGGGTGCCATGGGTTCCTAAACATCATCAAAAATGATATGTTTCAAGGGATTAATGATAGGATAATTATATTTCATAATAAGTAATAAAAACCATAAAAGTGGTATAGATGCTCATGTAACTTGCATGTTTTCTTGCAAAAATGATGAAATAACATAAATATGAATATGAAATAGTTATGAAGATCATGAAATGCTTACTTGAATGATTATGTGAAAAAGATGATGAAAACCTAATTAATCTATAGGTTTTTATTTCAAAACCTTAACATAGATTACTTCTAAGACTTGATAATCACTTGGATCATGAAAAAAATATGGTTTCCCTATTTCTTCTTGCTATTGCCGGCCACCCTCAAAGAGATGAAGAGAGAGTTTTATTTTGTTTACACCTTGAATATGTGTGAAGTATGTGTTAGTTTAGATAATATCTAGTGTAGAAAAAGTAATAAGTTAATATCTAGCAAGATATTTTATGAATGTAGTGACTCATTGGGGGTTGGCGACCAAAAGGTTCACATGGGGAGGGTTTATGTAGTTTTGTTGTGAAAATTTATTTAAGTGTAAGTATCAAGTGTAATTTATGCCTATAATTAAGTTTTAAGTGTAGCGTTAACTAAAAATAGATTTTAACGGGACAAAATAAAATGTATTGAAGTCATAAAATTATAAAAATACATTTCTCACAAGTATTGAGTGAATAAATATTTATCGTGTTGAATTCTGAAAACCGTCGTAAATATTTATATATAACAATTTATATACAAAATAAATCGAAAACATCAGGTAAACTAATAATATAATTTTTATAGTCTTAAAATGAGTATAAAAATATATTAGGATTATTTTTGGAAGTGTCGGACCAATATTCAAAATAATTGTTTACGCGATAACGTTTATTTAATAGGAAAATAAACGTTTAATGAAAATTGCAAATCCATGCATGAACTAATATGATGATGATATTACTAATGATATGTAGACTAAATCTAGTCTATATGAAATTTCCTCGATGATTTTTCATGAATACGCAGCTTAACCCTCCAGGTTACGCGTATTTGATACTCGTAAACCTAGTTTACGAAAAATGATGAATAGTGACTCATGAATAGTGATTTTCTCCGGGAATGAATAGTGTTTCGTGAATAGTAAAATTTTGAAATAACCTTTCAAAATATCGAATCGACTTCGAAAATGATAAATAGTAACCAGTGAATAGTAAATTCCTGAGATGAATAGTGAAATTTTCAAATTTTGTAAAATGACCTGAAATTACGAGTTGTTACATTCGCCCATCCAAAAAGGAATTCAGTCCTTGAATTTGAATTCAGTCCATGTTAGGTTCTACGATGTTACTTGTGAAAAGGTGAGGATATTTGAGTCGCATCGGGTCGTCCAATGTTTTTCTGAATCGTACCACGCCTTTCCAAGATGGGACTTTGAACATAAATCTGTTGCCAACTTGAAATTCTAATGGTTTGCGACTTATGGAACATATTTCCAATATTTTACGTCGTATATCGACGTAGCTTATCTAGCTATTTGTTGTTGCTTGTAACTGATTTTTGATCTGTACGATCACTTTGTTGTTTCATGAATGAGTTATGGACTAGTGAGTTAGTCTTTCCTAGTTTTGACCCGTGAATAAGTGATTGACACCTCAACCATAGAGTGCCTCAATTGGTGTAGTCAGTATGTTCATGTGCTAACTATTGTTGTAAAGCAATTTGTACGATGAAGAATGATTTTCCTAATCATTTCTAGAAAATCACACATGCCTTGAGTATATCTTCTAATGTTTGAATTGTTCTCTCGCTCTGACCATTGAGCCGAGGATAATAGGCGGTACTCATGTCCTAGTAGGTTCCATGGGAATCTTGAAATGATTGTCAGAAGTCTAAGGTGAATCGGCTACCTTATATTAGGTATAATTGAAATTGAGACTACGTGTCTCATGACAAATTCTAAAATGTCAAGTCTGCTGAAAAGGTCATTATTGTAAAGAATAGATTATGTGTAACAGTTGTGATTCCTCATGTTTCTAGTGCTAGCGAATATCATGACTTGAGTCTTCCTTGCCTAAGGTGCTTAGTTTCCATCACCAAAAATGTTTATTGTTTGATGGTGTCTCTCCTAATTTCTCTTATCGAAATATTTCCACACTATATGTTGTCAAGTCACAAAACCTTAAATGTTTAAGTGATGTGGTGTAGTGATTGATTTTCAAGATTTGTCCCGATATCGAGTGCTTCTAAAATATTTCATCACTTATATTGTTATCATGCTAGCAAGAAAATAGATATCAGCTCATACTATGTCGAAGAATGTTTGTTCTGATTTCACTTATAGATGAAGGTTCATTGATTGTCCGATATGTTTAGACCTGTTGCATCTCTCGATATGAAAGTGAGGTTATCTGTAATTTCTAGAGAACACAATGCCTTAGGGGAAGTTTATATCGATAACCTTACTTTAACCAAATTTTCCTTTAAGGGAAACTCATTGTAGGGAAGTTCACATATTTTTGAGGCCATGTTTAATGAAATGTTCTGCAGTCTCAGTTAGAAGACTTGGTTTATCCCTATAGTGTAGCTTAGTGTGTATTCGCTTCGTACTAAATCTTGTAACTCTGTCCAATTGATGCTTTTGAAATGATATAATTTGGCTTCTAGTCCAAAATAGTGGTTCGGAATGTCTCGTGATGTTTTAGGATTTTTATTGAGTTTTGAATCATCTTACTACATACTTCTAGTCCTTGTGGGGAAATCTGAAATCCTTTCATTGTTTTCTTGTATCGAGGAATCCTCCTCATAGATGGTATAGGAAGCCTTTCCTAAAAAGGCAACTCGTCAAATTCTAACTTATCGGTTGAGTGAGGGATGAATGGCGTAGGCTTCTATAGACTGTTAACAAAAAGAAATGTTTATGAACAATTTATCTAATTACAAACCTTTGCTTTTGAATGAAGATTGTCTTAGGAAATTTGAAATAATGTTTGTTTCTTTCATGACATAATTCTTCCTAAATTATACATAGGTGATCAGGCCATGTATAATCGAGGACAAATGATGTGATGCTTGGTTTTGTTGAAATGGTATTATGTTCCTCTGAAGTTTTAGATGGTATTCAACGTTTTGTTTGGTAAGATAATGGCTCAATAATTTTTCAGAGTAACATGAAAATCGTTTCGCATGATGGTATTAAATAATTGATAGAATGACTAAAAGCCAATTGATAGGGTGGTAACGAAACAACTTGTTTTAAAACTTTCTGAAACAATGTTTCTAAGATAGTGTAAAATAGCTTGAAATAAAATTAAGTAAAATAATGTTATGAAGTAGTAGCAAAGTAACTTGAAATATAATTTGTTGATTGGTTTGTAGGATACATGGGTGAACCTCATAGAATGGTAATAGTCTTCTAATTGGTCAAGAATAAAGTTGGCCTAACCCCTAGTAAGATAGTGATGTATTGTCGCGAAATGATTGAAAATTGGGCAATTGGAATAGGGAATGGAATAAATGAAGGTTGTGATTATCGTGGAGATAATAAATGATAAAGATTACATTAGCTAGAAAGGTACTTATTATCTGTTCCTGTTGATGGTCTAATCATGTCTCAAGTGTAGGAGCAATAGGTTGTCTAGCAGCAACAGCCCTAGAACTTTCACAGTCCTCAAACCTTTAAGATGGTGTAATGTCCATAGTCTTTGTGATAGATGGTAATGGTGTGTCAAATCATGTACGCTTCCCAAGCTGCAAGTCAGATGTATGAGTAGTGTCTATGGGATATGATGGCACGGATGGTGCTCTTGATGACAATGATGATGAAATGATGACAATGATGATGATGGAAATCCTAATGGCGAGTTAAGAAAATAGGTCCATTAGGACTAAGCCAATAAGTTCTACCAAATGGTGTAATCTGTCCCAACAGAATAATAAAAACTGTCCTGATCCTACGGTGAATCAATAGTGATCGTGATGGTGTAGGAACTTTTGCCCTCCTCAAAGGGTTGATCTCATCATCTTGATGTTATCGGTGTTAAGTCAAGCGATGTAACAATTGTGATAGGGAATGACAGGGCATTCTCCGTTGGAGTCGATGTGAGTATGATAGGATGGGTATTTGAAGGCATCTATGTGACAATCGATTTTGAAATGAAAGTAAATAACTTGTAAAATGTGCGTATGAAACATGTATAGTGACTGCACATGATGAAATGATGATATGCTATGATGATGTAGTTATAGTCTAGGGTCAATGATGCAACCTAGTTCTCTATATTGACTCTCGATGCCAATCTGTCACACCCCAAATTACTGTTTAACGGAATGGAATTCTTGGGGTTGGTATGTCATTATCCAATCATGATTATATTGAGCGACCTAAAGTGTCGTTTGGAAATTACATCGTTTGATTGAGTAAAATAATCAGAGTTACAAAAGATAGGTCCCAAATGAAAATCGACATGTGCGGAAATAAGTTTGTTACAATCCAAACGATGTTTTAAAGTTCATAAAACCCAAGTGAGAGCAGCGTCGTCACCGCCATGATATGTCCACATGCATTCCATGAAGTGAATGCCTTAGTTACCCGAAAATACATTGCTAAAAGTGTCAACACAAAGGTTGAGTGAGTTCATAGAGTTTATGTAAATGTTTTATCGACCAACGCAAAGTATAAGTTATGTATAACAAATATGTCACAAAAATGGTACAATTGCTTAAGCACATGACACCGAAGCTAGACTGTTCTGATGTTAAGCCCAACAGAGTGTTTTGCCAAACAACTCAATGATGATAAAAATGAAATGCATCCGTTGACCGGTTGGGACCACCAACACGGATGGAGGAGTCACCCCTCAATAGATCTATCCACTCACCTCTCTTCTTCGAAATTAACGGATGATTATGAAATGGGGACATTCAATTTGCAATGAGGTAACTTAAGCAATGTAAATGAATTTGAACATACTTGGGCTCATATAAAAATGATGTGCAATGTATTCTCCCCGTAGGTTTGAAATAATGTATAAACTTGAATAAATCGGGGCTATGAAAACTCACACTGTGCAATGTTCATGATGATATAATGGCTAATCTTGAAATGGTAACCTCTAACCGTGACCATATGAATGATATGTTCTAATGTAAATCATGAAACAATGTCATGCATGCAAACTCATATGATATCCATACCACTTGTACATTTGAAAATAATGTTTATCGTCAAAATATATGTTTATGACATCTCGTCGTATTATAAAATAATTTACTAGTATTTACGTTGAAACAACCTCCTACGATAGTCGTTTAGTGATTTATCAAGAATTTATAGCTTTTCGTCGCAAAACAATATACTTTGATAATTTGTGAAAGTGATTAAATGACCTCGAAAAGCTAGTCGTAAAATAGTGAATATCGAGTGTTAGGAAACAAACTCAATGGTTTTGGAAAGCTTGTAGCATTATCTAAAAGTCTTAGCTTTTAAATTTGCATCATAGAGGTCTCAATCATGGAGAAAAGCATAGGTGAAGTAGGGTTGTACCCTTTCGAATATTGTTTAAGGGTAGTTTTCGTCAAAGTTTGAGTGACCGTATTTTACTCGTTACAACTCCGTTTGACGAACGGTTGGACGTTTTGAAAAATAGGCTAGGTGGACTTACTTTTACTAGCAGACATCATTTTATAAGAAGTACTCCATCGATGTTAAAAACGACCCTCAACATGGTCATTCGCGGCCGTAATGTTGGCTATTAGAAAATATATATGTTATACTTGTAATTAAAAGTTACGACAACTTGTTTAAAATGTGAATAACTTAGTCGTTATAAGTCCGTTTTCTACGTTTTATATGTCCGTAGCTTCGTGTTAAAGTATAATAATATATTTTTGATAAATCGACTCATTTAATAACGCTTAAGACTCATTTTGACTCGTAAAGTTTGGGACAACATGCTGAATTTTACGAAAAATATAGTTTTCGTCGTTAAACTTGAAAATAGCATAACTTCTTCGTTATAACTCAGTTTTAACCCATTCAAGACCACTTTTAGTTTTAAAGTATATTTTTTGAATATCTAGACAAAAATTTTTACCAACTGTCGAAATTTCCAGAATTCACAAAAATGATCAGACCCTTTTATATAGTTGTCGAAATGGATTTTTCTCGCGTAAAACTTATTCTAACCACTTCAAACCAACGCCAAAGCTATTCTAAACATACCACACACCTTCTTAGGGTGCCATGGGTTCCTAAACATCATCAAAAATAATATGTTTCAAGGGATTAATTATAGGATAATTATATTTCATAATAAGTAATAAAAACCATAAAAGTGGTATAGTTGCTAATGTAACTTGCATGTTTTCTTGCAAAAATGTTGAAATAACATAAATATGAATATGAAATAGTTATGAAGATCATGAAATGCTTACTTGAATGATTATGTGAAAAAGATGATGAAAACCTAATTAATCTATAGGTTTTTATTTCAAAACCTTAACATAGATTACTTCTAAGACTTGATAATCACTTGGATCATGAAAAAAATATGGTTTCCCTATTTCTTCTTGCTATGGCCGGCCACCCTCAAAGAGATGAAGAGAGAGTTTTATTTTGTTTGCACCTTGAATATGTGTGAAGTATGTGTTAGTTTAGATAATATCTAGTGTAGAAAAAGTAATAAGTTAATATCTAGCAAGATATTTTATGAATGTAGTGACTCATGGAGGGGGGGGGGAGGGTTGGCCGGCCAAGGGTTCACATGGGGAGGGTTTATGTATTTTTGTTGTGAAAGTGTATTTAAGTGTAAGTATCAAGTGTAATTTATGCCTATAATTAAGTTTTAAGTGTAGCGTTAACTAAAAATAGATTTTAACGGGACAAAATAGAATGTATTGAAGTCATAAAAATTATAAAAATACATTTCTCACAAGTATTGAGTGAATAAATATTTATCGTGTTGAATTTACGAAAACCGTCGTAAATATTTATATATAACAATTTATATACAAAATAAATCGAAAACATCGGGTAAACTAATAATATAATTTTTATAGTCTTAAAATGAGTATAAAAATATATTAGGATTATTTTTGGAAGTGTCGGACCAATATTCAAAATAATTGTTTACACGATAACGTTTATTTAATAGGAAAATAAACATTTAATGAAAAATGCAAATCCATGCATGAACTAATATGATGATGATATTACTAATGATATGTAGACTAAATCTAGTCTATATGAAATGTCCTCGATGATTTTTCATGAATACGCAGCTTAACCCTCCAGGTTACGCGTATTTGATACTCGTAAACCTAGTTTACGAAAAATGATAAATAGTGACTCATGAATATTGATTTTCTCCGGGAATGAATAGTGTTTCGTGAATAGTAAAATTTTGAAATACCCTTTCAAAATATAGAATTGACTTCGAAAATGATGAATAGTAACTAGTGAATAGTAAATTCCCGAGATGAATAGTGAAATTTTCAAATTTTATAAAATGACCTGAAATTACGAGTTGTCACACCTCTTCATCCAAAACAGCTCCATTATCCTGAGCTTGTACCAGCAACATCTTCTCCCTGAAATAATCAGCATTTTGTGGGCGTTTTGGAGCGTCAGATTCCTCATAATATGTCCTTCACCACCACGGTTGTAGCACTTGATTGGATTTCCCTGTCCTTGTTGCATTCCTTCCACGGTTACGATTATTTACCCTCCACACGCTCCTATATTTCCATAACCTGCTCCAACCATCCCTTGTTCGTTCCTTCTTCCTTGCACATTACTGCACCACACCTTACCATCTCGGCGGTAGCTTGATTGTGTGGATTGGATGCGTTCGAGGTTATTGTTGGTGTGTGGAGTGGAATTCATATTATGACTAACCATGAGAGACAGTTGATTGATAAAGTTTTCCATGAGTGTGTTTGAGTCCTGGGCTTATATCTTGGATCGGGAAGGAGCTTGTAACTACCATTACCCATGGGTATGACTTGAGAAGCCTTGGCGGTAATTCCAACATTGGTGTAAAAAGCTGTTGAATCATTTGACGAACTTGTTTCTCCTGTTTAGATTTACCTTTCAAGAATCATTAGTTCAAACATAGTATGCTCTCATTCTGTGAAGGAAGGCATCTGATTGCTCATAGTTGGTGTTTTTAATCCTTTAGTTAGCTTCAGGCGATAAATTTGTGCCATTCGGGATTCATGTTGTTCACAAACTTTGAGTTCAGGTGAATATTTGGCATGGTCATTTTGATATTCCTCATGTCATTCACAAGCTTGTGGAATCTCACGTAATATTCATTGACACTTTCTCCTGGTTTCATCTTAAAGTGCTCAAATTCATCATACAGTTGTGATTCTCTGTCTTCCTTAGTCAATTCGAAACTGAGAGAAGCATCTTGACATTATCCCAAGCTGCGTTGGCCGGTGTTGTGATTGATCAACTTGTAGATGTCTTTTGGAAGACCACAGTATAATGCTTGAAGCCACGATATCGCATCGTTATCTCTTCTTCTCCTTATCAGGCTCATCATAATTCTTTGGTCATCCAATCCTAAGGTCATTGTACCATCTGCGTGTTTCAAGAACATCTCTGGTAGTCTCGATTTGATAAGGTTCTTCATCAATTGACTTGAGAATGTTAACTCCATTTTCCTTTCCCAAACAATACAACCTAATTCGTTGAGCCAATGAGTCATAATCAGTTCTATCAAGCATAGGTGGGCGAGTATCGATCCATTTGCTTGAACGTCCTCGCCTGATCAGCGATAGTAGGTGCGTTGTTAGACATGATTACAATTTCACGGGATTTTACTATTCTTTGATTAAACAGGAAATGATTCTTTCCACGGGATTTTACTAAACCAAAATAACAACCGTAAAATGTAGCCGAAGAAGTGACAAGTCTCAATAGAAAAGTAGCTAAGCAGTCACTCGATTTGGTATCAACTCAAGCTAAACATCAACTCGCTTAAAACCATTAAAACTTAAAACTCAAATTAAAGAAACAACTCGCTTAAAACCCAAGTCGCATAAAGAGAAACTAAACTTAACAACCAAATTAAGCATAAACCAACTCGCTACCAATACAACTAACTTAATAGCCAGTAAACGCAGAACTCAAGTGAAAGAAAAAACTCGCTTAATAGTCAAATCGCATAAACCAACTTCGCTTCCAATAACAAAGCAACTAAGCTTCCAAATGACAACAACTTGCTTTGAAGAAGCGTTCTTGTGGCTCAACTCGCTTAGTACATATTAAAAACAACCACTTTAACAATCAAAACAATCACCACGATGATTCAAGCCTTCCAATTTGAAACCTAAGCACATATGATGATCCTAAACACAAAAGTACTATCAAAATTCAAACTTTAACACAAGAAATTGACCAAATGATTCAAACTCTTCTAAACACTTATAACCCCAAAAACCTTATGAAATCTACCAAAACAAAGAGCATGAAAGATGAGTGATCAAACCATGCCTCTTGATACCAATTGTAACTTAAAGGATTTCACAGACACATGAAACCAATAACATATGGGGTGTATACAAATGTTTAGAGAGAGAAAGTTCTAGAGAGAGAAAGGGAAGAGAGTTGGGTATGAAACAAAGAAAAATGGTATTGACTCCAACCCCTACCTTGGGAGGTAGAGGGTATTTATAGTGTCTTATAATAAACGCCACCTACGGGCTGTGGATCAGGCATACAGTGGGTAAAGACCTGTCCGTCCTCCATGGTGTTACTTAACTAAATAATTATTAACATAACTTGACTACGACTACGAGCTTTCTAACGAATACATATACTTGAGGTGACCGACTCTTTAACGACTGGATTTTCTAAATCCTAACAGATTTGTCTATTGAGACAAAACGACAAGAAAGGACAAAGTAGTGGAAGTAGTGGGTGTACTTGTGTACTATGCGATTTGTCTAATTATGCGACTTAAGGATTATGTGACTTGTTAGCTAAGCGATTTGTCTGTTTAGCGATTTGTCTGTTTTAGCAATTTGTCTGTTTAAGCGATTTGTCTGTTTAGCGATTTGTCTGCTTAAGCGATTTGTAGTTAAAGCGATTTGGGAATTAGGGTGCGATTTTTCAAAAGAGCGATTTGTCTGAAGGTGAGATTTGTCTAAAGAGCGATTTGTCAAGGGTGCGACTTGTCAAGTGTGCGATTTGTCTTTTGAGACTTATTGCTTCTTAGTGTTACGATTCTTGTTTTCTCTTGATTTAGTAAAATCCAGTGAAAGAATCTATTTCGGTTTAATCAAAGTTGTGAAATCCCGTAGAATGCATGTCATGTCTACAATCACTTCTTCCGTTCTTTGATGTACAAGGCTGCGAGATCGACACTCGTCCTCCCATCTTTGAAGAACCGACTATGACTCTTGGGCTCAAAGAATCGGTATTATTGCTTAGGAAAAGAAAATGGGATTAACATACATAAGTCAATTGATGAAGGACCATATCAAATTGAGACTACTAGGGATATCCTCAAAGCTAACTGGCGATAGTTCAGTTGTGTTGGGATTAGATAGACCAAAGATGTATGATGAGCTTGATGATAAGGAGAAGAAGAGATATGATGCGAACATCGGGCTTCTAACATTATACTTGAGGTTTACCTAAGGACATTTACAAGTAGATCAATCACAACATTGAAGCTAAAGCAGTATGGGACAATGTTGAGATGCTTCTCTCTGGTTCATAATTGACTAAAGAAGACAGGGAATCTCAGCTGTATGATGACTTTGAGAATTTTAAGATGAATCCAGAGGAAGGTGTTACTGAATATCATGTAAGATTCCACAAGCTTGTGAATGATATGAGGAATATCAAAATGACAATGCCAAATATTCAGCTCAATTCAAAATTTGTGAACAACATGAATCCCGAATGGCACAAATTTGTCACTGCAGTCAAGCTAAACAAAGGTTTGAGGAACACCAATTATGAGCAATTGTATGCTTATTTGCTCCAAAATAAGAAGCATCTTTGTGTTTGAACGGATGATCCTTGAAAAGTTTAATAACAATCTTTGAAATGGGCTCTTCAATGATTCAGCGCATTTTACACTAATGTGGGAATAACTACCAAAGCATCTCAAGTCATACCTACAGGAAATGGTAATCACAAACTCATTCCGGATCTAGGGTATAAGCCTCCAGAATCGAGACACATTCATGGAGCGGCTTGTCAATCAAGCTGGCTTTAATGGTCAAGGAACTTGAACACCCACATACCAACAATCACCTCAGGCGCATCCAATCTTCACAATCATGCTACGGTTAAAGATGGAAAGGTAGTGGTGCAAAATATGCAAGGAAGACATAATGCATACCTTCCATGAGCAAGGGAATGTTGGTCTGGATATGGGAATGTTGATCTTTGGATATGGGAATGTTGGTGCGGATATGGAATCTTGGTGGTGGTGGTGGATATGTGTAATGTCGGGAATCGTAGAAGGAACATGGCTCGGGGTCAAGTAAAGCCAATCAAGTGTTACAACTGGTGGAGAAGGTCACATTGCAAATTGCACTCTTCCAAAATGTCCACAAAATGCAAAGTACTTGAGGACAAGATGTTGCTGGTGCAAGATCAAGACAGTGGAGCTGTGTTGAATGAGGAAGAATTGCTATTCATTGCTGAGGGAAATGTCAGAACTTATGATGTTGATGTGGATGAACGACTAGTTGCAGGGTATGGGTCGGACAATCCCAATGCATTTCAAGTTGCGTGGCGTGATGCATTCGATTCAGATGTTGATGATGAACCAACAGCCCAGAACATCTTCATGGCTAGCATCTCACCAATGGTCTCTCCAAGGGCTCGTTCACCAAAACAGGCCAATCCTTCTAGGGAATCTATCATCTCAGAGGTATTAAAACTATATGATGAGGTTGATGTGCAAAAGATGCATGACAAAGTACAATCAATGAATGATTGAATCGAGATATTGAAAATATTGGTAATAGCAATGTTGTCCCATATGATCAATATGTGAAGCAAGATGGAAGTGAATATGTACCAGTAATGCATCTTACGCGTCAATGATGACTATGTTTTTGATGAATACTGCATGTACCACGATGATTAGTAACCTCTGAACTTAATGCCTATATGGAACAAGTTGCGATTTATAAACAGCGTGCTAAGTTTGAATTGACCACCCGTGAGTAGGAGATGGATAACCAAATACGTCAGATCATTAGAAAAAGTAACTTTAGGGAAGAAATGTTAAAACAAGAGTTAAACTCCTTACAAGAGCTTACTAAAAGCTAAGCAAAATCAAGAACTTCAAGAAAATGTAAAAGTGCTTAAATAGGAATTTAATGCTAAGGAATCAAAACTTTTGAATGTTTTTTTAACCTAAAACTTTGAAACAAACTTGAAAACCATGGGGTTGGGAATGTGGGGACAGGATCAAAATATAGAAAAGATTACTAAATCAGTACAAATGAAATATAATGTGTAAATTCTCGCCTAAGCAAACACCATCATGTATAGGAAGCACTGATGAGGATAGAAAATTGGAAGAAGCCTCTAGGGTGAAAATGGCAAAGAAGTTAAATGCTCCTAAGTGTACAAAGTATAATATAACGTTTAAACCTGTAAGATATAACTTTTCACATACACATCAAACCATAACACAAAGTAACATATAGATGGAATTCTAGAGAGAGAAAGTTAGAGGTTTAGGGAACTTAGTGAGAGAAAGTGAAAGATATTATTATGAGCTCCAACTCTCTACCTTGGAAGGTAGAGAGTATTTATAGTGTTACATCGCCACACTACAGACTGTGGATCAGACATATAGTGGGTAAAGACCCGTCCGTCCTCCACGGTGTTACTTAACTAAATACTACTTAACAAAAAATAACTACGACTACGAGCTTTCTAACGTTTACATATACTTGAGGTGACCGACTCTTTAATACTGGGAATTTCTAATTCCTAACAATCTCCCACAGAAGTCACCTCAATCATGTACTAAAATTACATTGAATACAAACAGATATTACATTAAAATTGATCTTGCATTCTTGATGTAGTGCTTTGCTTGAAGCTTCGTAGTCATTGATTCTTCACATTGCATGTTTGGTTACTTCAAGTGGAGGTCTTTTACTTGATCCACGTGATAGTAAATTTGAGCCAGCTATAGAGATCATCGTAATCAAAAATCTGTGACATCCATTATGGTGTTGGTATTATGTGATGTTGTGACATTCGGACCGACATGCTCACATTATGGATCATGATATATTCTCATCAGAGTAGCGGAAGCATTTGTTGATTCATGATATTGGCGGGCGTAGCGAAGCATGGAGTGATAATATCAGAGTCATTGATGCACTAATCATGATTTCTTTTGAGATGAATGTGTTAGGTGAGCATCGGCTATGGATTGACGGCTTCATTACGATCGGTACAAGCGTCGGGGTGTACTGCATAAGACGATTAGCAATAAAGCGCCGAAAGTGTCTTTGATCACTTCGATGAATTGAGGTACCGGCCCGGTTCCCGTTGATCGGTACAAGTCTTCTGTGATCGGTATAATTCAGAATTTCCTTGGAGGGTTTCATGGTGCTCTAGGCGTTCTCAAAGCGAACGTCTCAAAGAAGACAACGAGTGAGTGAACGGCTAATTTCGTCCAGCGATTGATGAAAAGAGATTTGAAAAACAATCGTGTATTGCTCAATAGAAATTGTTTTGCAATATAACGAAGGTTTTAATGAAAATCAATTATCAATCATAAAAACACCTTTTGATTTGAAAAATTAGTACGGTCGGATGCTAATGAAAAGAGTTTTAAAGCACAAAGACTGGTTTTTTTTCAAAGGTATCCGTCAATCCATAACTGAACGGGATTGATTCAAAAGAATGAAAGCCCATTGTTTACGTTCGGTTGTCACATGGTTGATCTGTATAATAGATCTCACATGCCACCTACCAGAAGCTTGTTAGATGTTGGCTCGAGAGGCTTTCCATCTTCATTGTGAGTATGTTTGCATATCACTTTCGGATGTTACGGCAATACCACAAGGATAATCGTAGGACTCAAGATATAATCTCTTTCCACATTGTGTTAAGCAGAGAGTCTTCATTGAAAGTGTCCTAATGAGATTTATTGATGATCTCGCGGCACTAGACTCAATTTGTGCATATTTGGATCCTATATCGGAGACTAGGGAGAGGTCTCCTTCTTCAATATCAACAATCTCTAAGAGAAAGTCGATAGATAATGTCGGTTCCCGTGAGAATGAAACAAGTCCTTTTAAGAGGAACTTGAGTGGTTTGGAAAGTTGAAGTGCGATCGTCCTTTGGGTCCATGGCGTCTTGTCTTCAATACCGATGTTACCATCAGTAGCATATGAATTGAACCGGTTTACGCCTAAGGTTGAATAAATGGAGGGCTATTTGTTTTCACCCTTTTCTCATTCAATTCTTTTAATTCTTCAACCCTTCGATCTTACCGAGACTTCATAGCTAGAACCTTGTTGGGTTTATTCCAGTACTAGCTCAGTCTTAGTCGGCACTCTTCCCATATCTCATTTTTCTCCTTTTATCATCATACCTAAGAACTCTACACTAACTAGTGGATAGTCCTGGTAGATCCTCCGGTTCTGGCGGGTCATGGGAACATATACCTAACCTTATCGTCCTTATATCACCATACATAATGTAAAGTTGGTTAGGTCTTTTGGTATTGTTCTTCTGCCATAGGAACCAATTGAAAACCATTTGAAAATCAATCCAGATACTTATGATATTTTATCAAAGCATTTTGTACTGAATTGTTTTGATATTTCTAGAAGAAGAACTCCCCCTCAACATGTGAATCAAGTATTTGAAATAGTTTTTCCACACGGAGGCAAGAGAAAGAATTAACTTCTTTGATTACCATTTTAAAAAATATCAACATCACTTCCCTAATCGAATCAAGTAGATAAAGCATTTTGGGGAAGGATGAGGTTTCATGATTTTGCTCCCCCTCAATATGTGCCTCTAGGTTTGAAAGGAGTTTTACACATACTAGAACACACATTGAGATAAATGATCACGTTTCAAATTATAGGTTTGAGATAGATGCTCCCCCTCAACATGTGCATGGAAAATTTGAAATCGTTTGTCACATGTGGGAGGGCATCATGTACATTCTTATAAAACCATTTACCGAATTATCAGTTTAAATCAAATTTAAATCACACATTCTCCCCGATCACAATTATCAAATCATTTGAGATTTGTGATCTCTTATAGATTTAAATTGATTTTGAAAGCTTTTAAGGAGAATTGTGACTTGATTATGAAAGCGTTTTAGCTGATAAGGATCGGATTTTAAGACTTTAAACTCCATTGATAAAACATGCATGTACATCTTTTGAAAACAATTTAATGCCAAATAACTTTTAATTTAATTGAAATCATTCTCCCCCTCAATCAATGACATAGGTTGTTGATTGAGAGAGATAGATTTTGACAAGTTCGTCCTGATGATTATCAAAAATAGAGACCGAGTTATTTTTCAAAGCATTTAGTTTTATTGAGATAAATGTTTATAGCATCAGAGCATGGAATTTGAAATCATGATAAAACATGGCTCTGTTCTTTCTTTTAAAACCGGTTTATTGCCTGAAAATGACAATAAACCATTTTTTTCTCTTTCTCTCAAACATAATTTTTTTGATTTTTTTGATTTTTTTTGGAGATTAGACCAACATAAAAGTCCCGTGTCATTCTTTGAATAGCCAGCACAAAACGTAAAGATATTATCGAACCGAGAAGCGCATGACAAAAAGACAATATTTTTTGAAGATTTTTTTTTTCGAATTTTTCAGATTTTTATGGATTTTGAAGAAGTTTTATAATTTTTTGTATTTTTGATTTTTTGAATAGATATATACAAGAGATAGATGAAGACAGACCTTTACTCCTCGTCTTCCTCACAGAAGGCGTTTGAGTGTATCACGGTTGAAGGCTTTTCAAGCCAAGCGTGGAAGAATAAACTCAAAAGCGTTCTCTTGGAAGAGCTTTGGTGAAGATGTCGCTAAGCGATATTGGACCTCACAAAATATAGTTCCACCACACCTTTTTCCACTTGTTCACTGATGAAATGATGTCGAATGTCGATATGCTTTGCTCTTGAGTGTTGAGCGTTGTTGCATGAGAGAGCAATAGCACTTTTATTATCACATTACAGAGGGATTTTGTTGAATTCAAAGCCATAGTCAAATAATTGAGATCTCATCCATAAGATTTGAGCACAACAAGATGACATGGCTATGTATTCAACCTCTGTAGAGGAAATAGAAGTACTCATTTGCTTCTTTGAAGACCAGCTCACAAGCTTATCACCCATCTGATGTACTTGCGTGTATCTTGACATCTGCATGATCGGCATCGCATAGAACATTAGTGACATCCGGTGTCCTTCGGGGTACCATAGTCCCATATTGATGGTTCCTTGGAGATACCGAAAGACACGTTTAACAGCTTCAAGGTGCTTTTTAGTAGGCTTAGCCTAATATCTAGCACACATGCAAACGAACAAGATATGCGGTCTACTAGTTTGTGAGGTACATCGGGGATCAATCATACTACGATATTTTGTTTGGTCTACCATGATCCACAGTGGTCCTCATCAAGTTTGGTTACGTTCAATCATGGGGTGTCACGGTGTCACGTGATACAAATCCAAATTTCTTTAAAATTTCATTTGCATATTTAGATTGATTAATGAAAATGCCTCAGGGACTTTGTGAAATTTGTAATCCCAAGAAAAATGACATTTGTCCCATCATTGACATTTGAAATTTGGAACTCATTTCATTTGAAAATGATCACATTCATTGATCGAGGCAAAGATAATATCATCAACATATATTTGAACATGAATTAAATGTTTGCTGACTTTACGGTGAACAATGTTGGATCAATTGCTCCTTTCTTTGAATCCGGTCGATAGAAGAAACTTTGATAGCGTATCATACCATGCCTTTGGAGCTTGCTTTAAACCGTAAAGAGCCTTCTTGAGACGATAGCGAGTAGGATGCTTTTGGATTCACAAAGCCGAGGTTGGGCGGCGTAGACAACTTCTTTAAGATCTCCGTTCAGAAATGCGGTCTTTACATCCATCTGATAGACTACCATGTTCTTACTTGCGGCATTAGCTAAGAATATTGATTGCCTCGATTGAGCCACGGAGCAAATGATTCCTCAAAGTCTATACCCTCCTCTTGACGGTATCCTTTAGCAACTAATCGAGCCTTGTTCTTTAACATATCACCATGCTCATCAAGTTTCACTTTGAAGATCCACTTTGAAGCATTGATCATAGCAATCACAGGCAGTACTAATTCCCATACATCAAGTCGATCAAACTCATGAATTTCTTCTTGCATGGCATTGAACGGCCGGTCTTCATCCATGGCGGTTTTAACATCTTTTGGTTCGATCTTAGAGTGCGAGGAGTTGAAACACCATAAGGCATATGTTGCAAGTTGTTTCGTGTGGATCTGAGGATGAGAGGGATTTCCAATGATGTTGTCTGGATGATGCATTGAGTCCATTTTTGAGGTGTTCATGTGGCGTGGTTGAGGGACTAAAGTAGCGAGTCGATGTCTCTGAAGAAGATGGTTCGATGAAGATTCAGAGCAAATACATTTTTCAAATGGAGCATCTTGAGGGAGTAGCAAAGGGATTAACTTCATTATTGATACGGACATAGTTCCATGATGTACCCTCGGTTTGATGATTTGTTGATGAGGACAGTGATCGGTATTAGAGGCGCTTCTTGACTTAATGATATTGAGATTGAAGGATTGGCGTCATTCACGAGGAATATGGCGGCCTCTGAGTAGGAATTGTCGGTTCATTAGCACTTGTCTCACAATGTTCATCAAACATGGGATCAAACAATTTCTTTAAATCATCTTCAGATGGAGGTACATATGGAGTTTCAGAGAAGAGTGGTATAAGGGATGAACTAATGGGGTTGTCTTGAAGTCGGGTCTGGCTGGGTGTCGGAGCCATAGGACCAATGCGATAGAAACTCTCTCTGACTATCTTTATCAACCCATATGTAGACAATTTGAAGTGACCAGCGATAAAAGCTGATATACCAAACTTGAAATTGAAGAAGAATTCCATGCATTTGCATCTTAAGCTCGCCTTTGTGAATTTTAACTTCAATCTCAAATAAGTGATAATTGATTAACTCAAGTAATCAACTTGTGTCAAATGCCCAACACGTGAATAAACATTACAACCGGATGTACATTGATCCACTGAATGAACCGGAACAAATGATTTCTCGACATTAATGCATTCTTCCTAAAGGTATACATGTAGAGATCGTCTGGAAGATTCACCACAAATGTCTTGGCGAATGAGGTAGTCATGTTCCTTAATGTTCATGTGGTTGATTTATAGCATGCACAATGAGAGGAACAATAATCCGTAAAGATTTGGCAAAGGAATACCAAAAGCGGATCATTATTCAATAATGCAACTTACAATATCATGATAGTCATTATGAGCATGAGTAAAATAGCGGAGATAAGGTTTCTTGAGAATTCCAAGAAGTACTTCTTAGATGGTGAACGGTTGAGTCAATAATGCAGACATGAGCGAAAATTTGGATGATCAACATTATAGTGAGAAGGTTGAAGGTACTCAGCAAACATATCTTTGAAAAACAATGAATCCCAAACATTGATTCCTAATTATCCTTAGTAAGTGAAGCATTAGGCGTTGGAGGAGAGTCATCAAAAATCAAAACAATGAATCCCAATTATCCTTAGTATATTCACTCATAATCAAAAAGAATATACACTCATCATCATCAAAAATAAAGTCGTATAACCATTATTCAAACATCCATCATCATGTAGTATATTCTCTTCTCCCCTCAAAAATTGCATCTGAAGTTGCCATTTTTGATTTAATAAGTGAATAAGAGTATACACCAATGAACATAGATCCACTTGATGATTGAATGAGCGTGGAAAAACATGAAGCTTGTTGATGAAGAATGTAGATGAGTATGGCCATTCATGAGAGAATTTCTCTTTATTGAAGATAAAAGCGCCTGAGAAAAGCGTACACTTTTCTTTTCTTTGAAGAACGGGGCCTGAAGTGTTATCTGCAGACGCCATAATATGATGAAGTCACGAGGCTGGCCCGATGTGAGCAGAGGCGTCATTGTTTAGAGCCCGATCATATGTTTAGAGCGCCCGAATCCAAATACCAAGGGCGATTTATGCGACCTGCTTTGGACATGAGCGAAGACAATTGGAAACATTGGATCCCCACGTGCTCATGGGGTCTTTTTGGTTAGCACAAACAATCTTTGAATCAGCAGAAACCCTAGGTGCAATGTCATTGTCACTAGGAGCTAAACTAGTAGAAGCATCAGACTTAGTCGAGGGACATTTTGTGCTTAATGGGATTGTTCTGGTTTGGCTTCAAACCTTATGAGGCACTACTCTAGGTATAGTGGATCTAGTTAAGGGGCAAGGTTTGCCATTCGTGAATATTCGACTTGTTGGCTTCCCTTTGAAATCCTACATTGGTAAAACCTTCCCTGTAGGTTTCAGGATTGCTTATCTGTTTCGCTCTCCAAACTTTCTTAAGCGGGTTATGAATCTTAGACCTCGAAATAACACATCACATTTATCATGATTACCAGAAATTAAACATTTTTGCATGTTTTGCAGACAGCATAAGGCCTCGAATTAATTTTAGTAAGCTTAGAGCTAATACTAGAACTAACACGATTCTTTTGTTCAAATCAAACTTCTTGTCCCTATGGTGTTCTTTCACTTCCTTATCATGAACACTTTTAGTTTCGTAATCCTATCCTTCTTTTATAGCTTCTAGGTTTTGACCCGCTAACTTTAGTGTCAATCTTAACATCTATAGAGGTAACGATGGGAACATTACATGGCTTCACTACTTTACTGCATTCACGGTCTAGAAGTCTTTGGGATCTGAAATTCTAGGAGGCACATCACAGGGTGCTTGCTTGAATTTAGATATGGAACAAGGCATATCAAGGGTCACATGCTTGGCTTTAGGCATAGAGCGGATTTCCTGTTTGGCACTAGGCATAGAACAAGGCTTCACAACTTTGCCTTTTTCACCTAAGGGTTTTGGACATGTTGCAATTACACATTCGCAGCTTCTTGAGATCGTTTGGCACGGAGAGCAAGCAAACCTAATTTAACGATCAAGAGGTTTGTTAATGAAATCCTCTTCGACAATCTCACGGAGACATTCTAGACTATCCTTAAGGTGAGCACAGTAGTCATGAAAAGCATGTTCATTATTCCTAAGATGAGGAGGAATATATTTAAGCATCACGATGTATTTGCAATCTAAGGGTGATTTTGAGACAACATTCTTATTGAAAACAAGTGGCGGTTCCCATTTCCTGACTTCTCGAGATTCTCAATTTCCTTTGTAAAGGCGTTATTTTTAGTTGTTTTGGTCACGGGTGACGTTTATTGAATCATATAACTCTTTAAAATGTCGTTTAACCTTTTCATTTTCTTCTAGAAAACTTTCGTTTTCCTTTTGTAAAGCATTTACTAGGTTTTGAAGATGAAACGTTTGAGAATTCTCAGAATCTAAAGGAGGAGGCATTTGGGGCACTGTCATATTGTTCGTTTGACCCTTTAATTAAGATATTTGGGCTTTCAACTTTCTGATCGTGTTGCACTGAGCTTGAATCTGTTCATCCGTTTGTTAATTTGAAAAGCTGCATCAAACTCTGGAGCATCTGAAGATGTCTTGATATTTGAAGTTTTGACATTTTCTTTGAGATGTTGATATTTGAGTTGTAAATTAAAATGCTCAACTTCTAGTTTAGAAAATGTTTAACCAAATTATCGTGATCATCGATTCAATTTTCTCGTTTAGTTCAGAATTTTTTTTTCAAGCTCAATGACACGATCATGGGAGACTTTCAGTGCAACCGATAGTTCATGAAATTTGGAGAAGCATTAATAGAACAATTTGAAGCGATGAAAAGATATCTTGAGCAACACATTCAGAAATAAGAGTCTCATTTAAGGTATGCAAGTTCTTCCTCTCAATCTCATTATATTTTAGTGCAGGCTCATAATCACTAACTTCAACTACCATTGCATCAAATTCCTTTTCCATTTCTTTAATATCGATTTTATCCTTTTTAAGACTCTCAAAATGATCTTTTAGTTGTTTAAAGAAAGGCATGACCTCGGTTAAATAACATTCTTTCATTTGCTCAAAACCCTTTCCCTTAGTTATCCCAGTGGAGGTGATCCTTTTCTTACAAGTTTTCTCAAAATCGGTAAATAGTTGAAGAATAACATATTGGTTGATTAAGGTCTTGCTCTTAGTGGCAATAGTTCTAGGAACTAAATGCATTGGTGTATTTGGAGGATACACGGTCGCTTTAGGGAATTTCCTACAAGGGGGATTCTTTTCAACAAGATTTTCGACTTTTGCAAGTCCATATCCTTTTTCCAGAACACTTGTTCGGGGGTCAATAGAGTCTGAGGCTTAAACATGTTTAAGGATATCCAATTTTCCTTAGTGTAATCATGGGGTTTTATCGTTATCTTGTTCTTTTTACACTCGGGATCTTCTAGCTTCTTATTCATTTTCTCCTAGTGACTTCATCGATTTCTTATCTTCCTCGATTGTCAGTAGCAACTAGGTTCTGTCTAGGCTTAAGGATCTCATTACCATCATACAGTACCTTATGAGCATTTCTAGCCTTTTAATTACCTCTGGATTAGGTTCCTCAACAAGGGGAATGCTATGCTTATAAACTTAAGACTCTATGCTTAGTGATCATGTGGCGATCGAATGGTATTCCCTTATGCATTACAACTTATTTTCAAGCTTGTTTTCAAAGTTTTTAGATTGGAAAAATCATTTTGATTCCTTAGCCTTGAATTCTTGCTTAAGCATTTTAACATTTTCTTGAAGTTAGTGTTTTTGCTTAGCAGTTTTAGAAAGCTTTTCTTGTAAGGAGTTTAACTCTTGTTTTAATACTTCTTCTCTAAACCTACTTTTTCTTAGTTTATGCGTATTTGGACATCCATTTCACGCTCACGGGTGGTCAACTCAAACTTAGACGCTGTTCATAAATAGCAACGATCCTTATATATGTTAAGCTCGATGGTAAAGGAATCATCGGGCACAAATCAACATACTCATGCAGTTCATAATCATCATTTTAGTAGAAGATGCACAACTAGGTCAGTGAAACATCCATGCAACACGAGCATTGACATGCACAGGATTTGTGGCGGGTGCATCTCTATCTTGGGTACATCGAAGCTTCCATGGGCGTTCCTTTGCATTAACACGGGTTGTATGCGGTGCACCTCTCTCTCTCTCTTGTGAATTTGAGCACGAAGATTCCATTTTTGCATTATCCGACTCATCATTTTTTTTGTCAGTCGACATTCGCATTCGGCAACACCGATTCTTCAACATATACATTACAACTTATCACAACAATCTTTCAAATGCACGACACTCATTCCGTCTTCATTCTTTTTGACGGATTCTTCAATGTACATTTTCACATTATCCATGAGTTGGATAAATGTCTCAATGAATTCCTGAATTTCCATTCCAGTATGTTTTTGAAGGAAATTCGGTCAAGTGTTGATAAATGTCTGCGGAATATTCCCCGATGAATGGTGAAATTGTTTGTAGATTACTTGAAGAGCTGCATTGGAACCATCCTTTTGAACCTCTTTATTGGTAAGTTGCAGCTTTAAGTGTTCTAAGTTCAACCGCAAGCTTCTTGTCAATGTAGGTAAGTCACGCGGAAAAGAGCACTACATGTTCGATCCGACTATGGATACTGATTGTATGAGTCTTGAGATGAAGTAGGCGTATGGCTCAATCTTTGCATTCCATTTGCGTGGCATTCTCATTGTTACTTTCGAACATGAAGATCTCACATCCTCATTGTTTAATTCAAACATCTTTAACGTTCGAGGGTAGCATACTTTATCATTGTTGTCACAGCATCATACAATTTAAGCACTTACGAAATCCAGGTTAGGTAGAGAGTAAGACATGATGTGGTAGAATGCACGGGATTTTACAAGTCTATGATTTAAACGGAGAAATAGAATCTTTCGCGGGATTTTACTTAAATCAAGACCAAACCGTTAAGCAATGACCAATGGAATGTGTTAAGATGACCGATGGATCGACACAATGATAGACAATTGTGTGTTAGGACTTATGATTGTTTGTGGGATAAGCGAGATGTTGTTTGGTTGAGATTTGGATTGGTTTATGCACGATTTTCCCGATAAATTTAGGTCTAAAAACATAAAAACCTCAATAACCATTCGAGCGACATTCTCCTGTTCTCACGGTCGTTTTGATGGGTAGAAGCTGAAAGCGGAGTTCTGGATCAAAAGTTATAGCCGTTTGAAGTTTTGTGGGAAAAGTCAACAAGTCGCTAGAATTCTTGAACCAAGTCGCTAAGACCAAGTTAAGCTAGGACCCAAGTAAGCTAAGTAACAACTCGCTAAGCTCCAAGTCGCTAGCAAAATTTTGACAGCAAGTATAAGCTAAGAACTAAGTTAAGCTAATTTGTCAAATTAGCTAAATAGCAACTCGCTAGGTACCAACTCGCTAACACCAAATCGCTAACAATTTTGTGACAATTAAGCTACTCAAGTCGCTAAAACTTCAAGTAAGCTAAGAACCTTCGCTTCTGAGACCAAGTCGCTACCACCAAGTAAGCTACCGTAGTGGAGAGTCCACTACTTGTACTGATGTCGCTAGGTCTAAGTCGCTAGCTCCAAAAGCGTAACTTCGCTACAAAATTGTGAAGCAAGTCGCTAGCAAAGAAAGTTATACCGTGAGCCAAGTCGCTAGCAGAAAAACTTCCAAAACACACTTTTCAATCCAAAAACAACCCAACCAAGATGATTCAAGCCTTCCAAATCAAAACCTAAACACTTATGATGATCTTAAACACAAAAGTACAATCAAAATCCAAACTTTAACACTAGAAATCAACCAAATGATGCAAAACCACTAAACTTTTTCAAACTCAAAAACCACCTAAAACCACTAGAAATCCAAAGATGTGTAAGATATGATCTAACCATGGCTCTTGATACCAATTGTTGGATATAAGTTTTCACATACACATCAAACCATTAACACAAGTGGGCGTATAAGTGGAATTCTAGAGAGAAAAAGTTAGAGGTTTAGGGAACTTAGTGAGAGAAAGTGAAAGATATTATTATGAGCTCCAACTCTCTACCTTGGGGGGTAGAGAGTATTTATAGTCTTACATAAATCGCCACACATCGGGCTGTGGATCGGGCATACAGTGGGTAAAGACCCGTCCGTCCTCCACGGTGTTACTTAACTAAATACTACTTAACTAAATATTACTATGACTCCGAGCTTTCTAACGATTACATATACTTGAGGTGACCGACTCTTTAATAATGGGAATTTCTAATTCCTAACATTAGCTAGTGTGAAGTGGTCTAGTGGGCTGGTTTGATGTGTGGAGTGCGCATTGCATTTACGTCTCCCCGGATCCCACGGGATCCGGCTTGGCTATGAGATCGAAGCATCATAGAAAATGTGCATTTTGCACTATACTATGCATACTAATTGCTACTAGTCTCTCGTAAATGAACATCAAAACAAGAAAATCTCTCATAAACCATAACATAAGCTATTAGTAGAGATAATATCCAAACAAGCAAGGTAAAACATCCACAAACATTATCATCCATTGCAAAATAGAATAAATGTCTAAAAACAACCATAATCCTAATGTCTCTTTAAATGATATTTTCTCTTCCTCTTTCATCATGAGGGTGGTTAGTTAGGCATTGAATCATACCCTTCAATTGTTGAATTCTTCGGTCTCGTTTGGAAGGTTGGAATTTGTTCAAAGTAGGTTATGGGGTCCAGTTGGCGTTGGCAATGGGGTTGTTACTTCTTCTTCATCAAGGAGTCAGAGAGTACGAGGTCTTTCCCATTGATCATGAGCCGATTTAGAGGTTGTTTGGTGAGTGGTACCATCGGTATCAAGGAAATGATCATCATTAATAGGAGAAGGTTGCATTGCACTAACATACTCACGGAGTCGTGTTAGGAGCACACCATAGGGAAGTACCATGTTGGTGACTTTGAAATACCCGACCATTCTCTTCACCATGTAATAGGAAAGATTAAATGGTCTTTGGTGAATGAGACAATAGATCATTTGGACAAGACATGCATTTGGATGGTGTTTGTTTCCGACCAAATTAATGACGTTTTCATTTTGAAGAGTTCCATTTCAAAGGGATCACGGTGAATAAGCTCTTTGTTGTTGCGGTTAAATGATATTGATGACTCTAATTTTAAAAATGGTGTCTCAAACAATAGAATCTTTTCGTAGGGATTTTATTTAAATCAAGACCAAACCGTTAAGCAATGACCAATGGAATGTGTTAAGATGACTAATGGATCGACACAATGATAGACAATTGTGTGTTAGGACTTATGATTGTTTGTGGGATAAGCGAGATGTTGTTTGGTTGAGATTTGGATTGGTTTATGCACGATTTTCTCGAAATTGGATTTTATTCGGTATTGACATTCTCCTGCGTTCTCCGCGATTAGTTTTGATGGGTAGAAGCGAAAGCGGAGTTCTGGATCAAAAGTTATAGCAGCCGTTTGAGTTTTGTGAGGAAAAGTCAACAAATTACTTAGAATTCTTGAACCAAGTAAGCTAAGACCAAGTCGCTAGGACCCAAATCGCTAAGTAACAACTAAGCTAAGCTCCAGTAAGCTAGCAAAATTTGCAATGACAAGTAAGCTAGAACTAAATTAAGCTAATTTGTCAAATTAAGCTAAATAGCAACTGCTAGGTACCAACTTCGCTAACACCAAATGGCTAACAATTTTGTGACAATTAGCTACTCAGTATTTAAAACTTCAAGTCGCTAAGAGCAACTCGCTCTGAGACCAAATTAAGCTACCACCAAGAGTGGCTACCCGTAGTGGAGAGTCCACTACTTGTCTTTGATGTCATAGGTCTAAGTAAGCTAGCTCCAAAAGCTGTAACTTCGCTACAAAATTGTGAAGCAAGTAGCTAGCAAGAAAGTTATACCGTGAGCCAAGTAAGCTAACTTGAAAACTTCCAAAACACACTTTTCATCAAAACTTAACCACTGATTCAAGCCTTCCAAATCAAAACCTAAACACTTAAGATGATCTTAAACACAAAAGTACAATCAAAATCCAAACTTTAACACTAGAAATCAACCAAATGATGCAAACCACTAAACTTTTTCAAACTCAAAAACCACCTAAAACCACTAGAAATCCAAAGATGTGTAAGATATGATCTAACCATGGCTCTTGATACCAATTGTTGGATATAAGTTTTCACATACACATCAAACCATTAAACACAAGTGAGTATAAGTGGAATTCTAGAGAGAGAAAGTTAGAGGTTTAGGAACTTAGTGAGAGAAAGTGAAAGATATTATTATGAGCTCCAACTCTCTACCTTGGGAGGTAGAGAGTATTTATAGTCTTACATAAATGCATACACATGGTACGTGGATCAGGCATCTGATGGGTAAAAGACGTCCGTCCTCCACGGTGTTACTTAACTAAATACTACTTAACTAAATATTACACTATAACTCGAGCTTTCTACGATTACATATACTTGAGGTGACCGACTCTTTTATCTTTGGGAATTTCTAATTCCTAACATTAGCTAGTGTAAGTGGTCTAGTGGGCTGGTTTGATGTGTGTGGAGAGTGCATTATTCTGTCTCCCAGGATCGGAGATCCGGCAGCTACTTGAATCGAGAAGCATCATAGAAAATGTGCATTTTTGCTATACTATGCATACTAATTGCTACTAGTCTCTCTTTGTAAATGAACATCAAAACAAGAAAATCTCTCGCAAACCATAACATAAATACAAGTAGTAGAGATAATATCCAAACAAGCAAGGTAAAACATCCACAAACATTATCATCCATTGCAAAATAGAATAAATGTCTAAAAACAACCATAATCCTAATGTCTCTTTTAGGTCAATATTTTCTCTTCTCTTTCTCGGCGTCATGGGGTGGTTAGTTAGGCATTGGATCTTACCCTTCAATTGTTTGAATTCTTCGGTCTCGTTTGGAAGAGTTGGAAGTTGTTCAAAGTAGGTTATGGGGTCAAGTTGACGTTGGCAACGGGGTTGAAATTTACTTCTTCTTCATCCAAGGAGTCCGAGAGAGCACGAGGTCTTTTTCCATTGATCATGAACCGTTTAGAGGGTTGTTTGGTGAGTGGTACCATGACGTGATCGTCAAGGAAATGATCATTGTTGATAGGAGAAGGTTGCATTGCACTAACATACTCACGGAGTCGTGTTAGGAGCACACCATAGGGAAGTACCATGTTGGTGACTTTGAATACACCAGCCCTTTCTCTTCACCATGTAATAGGAAAGATTAAATGGTCTTTGGTGAATGAGACAATAGATCATTTGGACAAGACATGCATTTGGATGGTGTTTGTTTCCGACCAAATTAATGACGTTTTCATTTTGAAGAGTTCCATTTCAAGGATCACGTGAATAAGCTCTTTGTTGCGGTTAAATCGATATGGTCAGCTCTAATTTTAAATGGTGTCTCAAACAATAGAATCTTTCGCGGGATTTACTTAAATCAAGACCAAACCGTTAAGCAATGACCACTGGAATGTGTTAAGATGACTGATGGATCGACACAATGATAGACAATTGTGTTTAGGACTTATGATTGTTTGTGGGATAAGCAGAGACGTTGTTTGGTTGAGATTTGGATTGGTTTATGCCGTTTTCCCGAGAATTTTAGGTCTAAAACATAAAAACCTCAATAACTTCTGTTCAGAGCGGATTTAGCCCTCGAAGGTTTACCCGAATAAACTTTACTTTTAGGTGATTCGGCGTACATTCTCCTCGTTCTAACGGTCGTTTTGATGGGTAGAACGCTGAAAACGGAGTTACGGATCAAAAGTTATAGCCGTTTGAAGTTTTGTCGGAAAGTCAACAAGTCCTAAGAATCTTGAACCAAGTCGTTAAGACCAAGTCGCTAGGACCCAAGTCGCTAAGTAACAACTCGCTAAGCTCCAAGTCGCTAGCAAAATTTTGACAGCAAGTCGCTAAGAACTAAGTCGCTAATTTGTCAAGTCGCTAAATAGCAACTCGCTAGGTACCAACTCGCTAACACCAAATCGCTAACAATTTTGGCAGCAATCCGCTACTCAAGTCGCTAAAACTTCAAGTCGCTAAAGAGCAACTCGCTACAAACCAAGTCGCTACCACCAAGTCGCTACCCGTAGTGGAGAGTCCACTACTTGTACTGTTAATCGCTAGTTCTAAGTCGCTAGCTCCAAAACTGTAACTCGCTACAAAATTGTGAAGCAAGTCGCTAGCAAGAAAGTTATACCGTGAGCCAAGTCGCTAACTTGAAAAACTTCCAAAACACACTTTTCAATCCAAAAACAACCCAACCAAGATGATTCAAGCCTTCCAATCAAAACCTAAACACTTAATGATCTTAAACCAAAAGTACAATCAAAATCCACTTTAAACACTAGAATCACCAAATGATGCACAAACCACTAAACTTTTTCAACTCAAAAACCACCTAAAAACCACTAGAATCCAAAGATGTGAAGATATCTAACCATGGCTCTTGATACCAATTGTTGGATATAAGTTTTCACAAACACATCAAACCATTAACACAAGTGGCCGTATAAGTGGAATTCTAGAGAGAGAAAGTTAGAGGTTTAGGGAACTTAGTGAAGAAAAGTGAAGAGATTATAGACTCCAACTCTCTACCTTGGGAGGTAGAGAGTATTTATAGTCTTACATAATCGCCACACATCGGGCTGTGGATCAGGCATACGTGGTAAAGCCCGTCCGTCTCCACGTGTTACTAACTAAATACTACTTCACTAAATATTACTATGACTACGAGCTTTCTAACGATTACATATACTTGAGTGACCAGACTCTTTTAATACTGGGAATTTCTAATTCCTAACATTAGCTAGTGTGAAGTGGTCTAGTGGCTGGTTTTGATTTGTGGATGTCTGCATTGCATTTCTGCCTCCCCGGATCCCACGGAGATCCGGCAACTGCAGATCAGAAGCATCATAGAAAATGGGCATTTTTGCACTATACTATGCATACTAATTGCTACTATCTCTACTGTAATAACATCAAAACAAGAATCTCTCTCATAAACCATAACATAAATACAAGTGTAGAAGATTATCCAACAAGCAAGGTAAAACATCCACAAACATTATCATCCATTGCAAAATAGAATAAATGTCTAAAAACAACCATAATCCTAATGTCTCTTTCGTCAATATTTTCTCTTCCTCTTTCTCGACGTCATGAGGTGGTTAGTTAGGCATTGAATCATACCCTTCAATTGTTTGAATTCTTCGGTCTCGTTTGGAAGAGTTGGAAGTTGTTCAAAGTAGGTTATGGGGTCCAAGTTGACGTTGGCAATGGGGTTGAAATTTACTTCTTCTTCATCCAAGAGTCGGAGAGCACGAGGTCTTTTTCTTGATCATGAACCGTTTAGAGGGTTGTTTGGTTGAGTGTACCATGACGTGATCGTCAAGGAAATGATCATGTTGATAGGAGAAGGTTGCATTGGCACTAACATACTCACGAGTCCGTGTAGGAGCACACCCATAGGAAGTACATGTTTGTGACTTTGAATACACCAGCCTTTCTTCACCAGTAATGGAAGATTAAATGGTCTTTGGTGAATGAGACATAGATCATTGGACAAACATGCATTTGGATGGTGTTTGTTTCCGACCAAATTAATGACGTTTTCATTTTGAAGAGTTCCATTTCAAAGGGATCACGGTGAATAAGCTCTTTGTTGCGGTTAATCGATATGGTCCTCTCTAATTTTAAAAATGGTGTCTCAAACAATGAATCTTTCGCGGGATTTTACTTAAATCAAGACAAACCGTTAAGCAATGACCAATGAATGTGTAAGAGATGACTGATGGATCGACACAATGTAGACAATGTGTGTTAGGACTTATGATTGTTTGTGGGTAAGCAAGAGATGTTGTTTGTTGAGTTTGATTGGTTTTCATGCACGATTTTCCCGAAAATTAGGTCTAAAAACATAAAACCTCAATAACTCTTTCAGCGGATTTGGGCCCTCGAATTTTACCCGAGAAAAACTGTTACTTTAGTTTATTCGGCTTGACATTCTCCTCTTCTCACGTCGTTTTGATGGTAAACGCTGAAAAACGATTACGGATCAGTTATAGCCTTGAGTTTTGTCGGGAAAAGTCACAAGTAAGCTAAGAATTCTGAACCAAGTCGCTAAGATCAAGTCGCTAGGACCCAAGTCGCTAAGTAACAACTCGCTAAGCTCCAAGTCGCTAGCAAAATTTTGACAGCAAGTCGCTAAGAACTAAGTCGCTAATTTGTCAAGTCGCGAAATAGCAACTCGCTAACACCAAATCGCTAACAATTTTGGCAGCAATTCGCTACTCAAGTCGCTAAAACTTCAAGTCTCTAAAGAGCAACTCGCTACGACAGTCCTACCACCAAGTCGCTACCCGTAGGAGAGTCCACTACTTGTCTTTAATCGCTAGGTCTAAGTCGCTAGCTCCAAAACTGTAACTCGCTACAAAATTGTGAAGCAAGTCCCTAGCAAGAAAGTTATACCGTGAGCCAGTCCTAACTTGAAAACTTCCAAACCCACTTTCAATCCAAAACAACTCAACCACGATGATTCAAGCCTTCCAAATCAAAACCTAAACACTTAAGATGATCTTAAACACAAAAGTACAATCAAAATCCAAACTTTAACACTAGAAATCAACCAAATGATGCCACACCACTAAACTTTTTATCAAACTCAAAACCACCTAAAAACCACTAGAATCCAAAGATGTGTATATATATCTAACCATGGCTCTTGATACATTGTTGGATATAATTTTCACATACACTCAAACCATTACACAAGTGGCGTATAAGTGGAATTCTAGAGAGAGAATTTGAGGTTAGGGAACTTAGTGAGAGAAAGTGAAAGATATTATTATGAGCTCCCACTCTCTACCTTGGGAGGTAGAGAGTATTTATAGTCTTACATAAATCGCCCACATCGGGCCTGTGGATCAGGCATACAGTTGGTAAAGACCCCGTCCGTCCTCCACGGTGTTACTTAACTAACTATACTTTACCAAAAAAAAAATAAATATTCTTGACGAGCTTTCTAACGAATACATATACTTGAGGTGACCGACTCTTTAATACTGGGAATTTCTAATTCCTAACATTAGCTGTGTGAAAGTGGTCTAGTGGGCTGGTTTGATGTGTGGAGGTCTGCATTGCATTTCTTCTCCCCGGATCCCACGGAGATCCGGCAACTGCAGATCAAACATCATAGAAAATGTGCTTTTTTGCACTTACTATGCATACTAATTGCACTAGTCTCTACTGTAAATGAACATCAAAACAAGAAAATCTCTCATAAACCATAACATAAATACAAGTAGTAGAGATAATATCCAAACAAGCAAGGTAAAACATCCACAAACATTCTCATCCATTGCACAATAGAATAAATGTCTAAAAACAACCATAATCTAATGTCTCTTTCGTCAATATTTTCTCTCCTCTTTCCTCGACGTCATGAGGTGGTTAGTTAGGCATTGAATCATACCCTTCAATTGTTTGAATTCTTCGTCCTCGTTTGAAGAGTTGAAGTTGTTTCAAAGTAGGTTATGGGGTCCCGTTGACGTTGGCAATGGGGTTGAAATTTACTTCTTCTTCATCCAAGGAGTCCGAGAGAGCACGAGGTCTTTTTCCATTGATCATGAACCGTTTAGAGGGTTGTTTGGTGAGTGGTACCATGACGTGATCGTCAAGGAAATGATCATTGTTGATAGGAGAAGGTGATTTGCACTAACATACTCACGGAGTCGTTTTAGGGCACACCATAGGGAAGTACCATGTTGGTGACTTTGAATACACCAGCCATTCTCTTCACCATGTAATAGGAAAGATTAAATGGTCTTTGGTGAATGAGACAATAGATCATTAGGACAAGACATGCATTTGGATGGTGTTGTTTCCGACCAATTAATGACGTTTTCATTTTGAAGAGTTCCATTTCAAAGGGATCACGGTGAATAAGCTCTTTGTTGCGGTTAATCGATATTGGTCGCTCTAATTTTAAAATGGTGTCTCAAACAATAGAATCTTTCGCGGATTTACTTAAATCAAGATCAAACCGTTAAGCAATGACCAATGGAATGTGTTAAGATGACTGATGGATCGACACAATGATGACAATTGTGTGTTGGACTTATGATTGTTTTGTGGATAAAGCAGATGTTTTTGGTTGAGATTTGGATTGTGTTTGCACGATGTTTCCGAGAATTTAGGTCTAAAAACATAAAACCTCAATAACTTCGTTCAGAGCGGTTTAGGCCCTCGAAGGTTACCCGAATACACTTTAGTTTATTCGGCGTGACATTCTCCTCGTTCTCACGGTCGTTTTGATGGTAGAACGCGCTGAAAACGGTTACGGATCAAAAGTCATAGCCGTTTGAAGTTTTGTCGGGAAAAGTCAACAAGTCGCTAAGAATTCTGAACCAAGTCGCTAAACCAAGTCGCAGACCCAAGTCGCTAACTAACAACTCGCTAAGCTCCAAGTCGCTAGCAAAATTTTGACAGCAAGTCGCTAAGAACTAAGTCGCTAATTTGTCAGGTCGCGCTCATAGCAAACTCGCTAACACCAAATCGCTAACATTTTGGCAGCAATTCGCTACTCAAGTCGCTAAAAATTCAGTCGCTAAAGAGCAACTCGCTACAAGACCAGTCGCTACCACCAAGTCATTACCCGTAGTGGAGAGTCCACTACTTGTACTGTTAATCGCTAGGTCTAAGTCGCTAGCTCCAAACCTGTAACTCTCCTACAAAATGTGAAGCAAGTCGCTCGCAAGAAAGTTATACCGTGAGCCAAGTCGCTAACTTGAAAAACTTCCAAAAACACACTTTTCAATCCAAAAAACACCAACCCACCACGATGATTCAAGCCTTCCAAATCAAAACCTAAACACTTAAGATGATCTTAAACACAAAAGTACAATCAAAATCCAAACTTTAACACTAGAAATCAACCAAATGATGCACAAACCACTAAACTTTTTCAAACTCAAAAACCACCTAAAAACCACTAGAAATCCAAAGATGTGTAAGATATGATCTAACCATGGCTCTTGATACCAATTGTTGGATATAAGTTTTCACATACACATCAAACCATTAACACAAGTGGGCGTATAAGTGGAATTCTAGAGAGAGAAAGTTAGAGGTTTAGGGAACTTAGTGAGAGAAAGTGAAAGATATTATTATGAGCTCCAACTCTCTACCTTGGGAGGTAGAGAGTATTTATAGTCTTACATAAATCGCCACACATCGGGCTGTGGATCAGGCATACAGTTGGTAAAGACCCGTCCGTCCTCCACGGTGTTACTTAACTAAATACTACTTAACTAAATATTACTATGACTACGAGCTTTCTAACGATTACATATACTTGAGGTGACCGACTCTTTAATACTGGGAATTTCTAATTCCTAACATTAGCTAGTGTGAAGTGGTCTAGTGGGCTGGTTTGATGTGTGGAGGTCTGCATTGCATTCTGGCCTCCCCGGATCCCACGGAGATCCCGGCAACGCAGATCAGAAGCATCATAGAAAATGTGCATTTTTTGCACTATACTATGCATACTAATTGCTACTAGTCTCTACTGTAAATGAACATCAAAACAAGAAAATCTCTCATAAACCATAACATAAATACAAGTAGTAGAGATAATATCCAAACAAGCAAGGTAAAACATCCACAAACATTATCATCCATTGCAAAATAGAATAAATGTCTAAAAACAACCATAATCCTAATGTCTCTTTCGTCAATATTTTCTCTTCCTCTTTCTCGACGTCATGAGGTCTAAGTTAGTTAGGCATTGGATCTTACCCTTCAATTGTTTGAATTCTTCGGTCTCGTTTGGAAGAGTTGGAAGTTGTTCAAAGTAGGTTATGGGGTCCAAGTTGACGTTGGCAATGGGGTTGAAATTTACTTCTTCTTCATCCAAGGAGTCCGAGAGAGCACGAGGTCTTTTTCCATTGATCATGAACCGTTTAGAGGGTTGTTTGGTGAGTGGTACCATGACGTGATCGTCAAGGAAATGATCATTGTTGATAGGAGAAGGTTGCATTGCACTAACATACTCACGGAGTCGTGTTAGGAGCACACCATAGGGAAGTACCATGTTGGTGACTTTGAATACACCAGCCATTCTCTTCACCATGTAATAGGAAAGATTAAATGGTCTTTGGTGAATGAGACAATAGATCATTTGGACAAGACATGCATTTGGATGGTGTTTGTTTCCGACCAAATTAATGACGTTTTCATTTTGAAGAGTTCCATTTCAAAGGGATCACGGTGAATAAGCTCTTTGTTGCGGTTAAATCGATATTGGTCAGCTCTAATTTTAAAAATGGTGTCTCAAACAATAGAATCTTTCGCGGGATTTTACTTAAATCAAGACCAAACCGTTAAGCAATGACCAATGGAATGTGTTAAGATGACCGATGGATCGACACAATGATAGACAATTGTGTGTTAGGACTTATGATTGTTTGTGGGGATAAGCAGAGATGTTGTTTGGTTGAGATTTGGATTGGTTTATGCACGAGTTTCCCGAGAAATTTAGGTCTAAAAACATAAAAACCTCAATAACTTCTCTTCAGAGCGGTTTAGCCTCGAAGGTTTACCCGAATAAACTTTTTGTTTCGGCGTTTATTCGGCGTGTCATTCTCCTCGTTCTCACGGTCGTTTTGATGGGTAGAACGCTGAAAACGGAGTTAAGGATCAAAAGTTATAGCCGTTTGAAGTTTTGTCGGGAAAAGTCAACAAGTCGCTAAGAATTCTTGAACCAAGTCGCTAAGACCAAGTCGCTAGGACCCAAGTCGCTAAGTAACAACTCGCTAAGCTCCAAGTCGCTAGCAAAATTTTGACAGCAAGTCGCTAAGAACTAAGTCGCTAATTTGTCAAGTCGCTAAATAGCAACTCGCTAACGGTACCAACCGCTAACACCAAATCGCTAACAATTTTGTGCAGCAATTCGCTACTTAAGTCGCTAAAACTTCAAGTCGCTAAAGAGCAACTCGCTACAGACCAAGTCGCTACCACCAAGTTGCTACCCGTAGTGGAGAGTCCACTACTTGTACTGTTAATCGCTAGGTCTAAGTCGCTAGCTCCAAACTGTAACTCGCTACAAAATTGTGAAGCAAGTCGCTAGCAAGAAAGTTATACCGTGAGCCAAGTCGCTAACTTGAAAAACTTCCAAAACACACTTTTCAATCCAAAAACAACCCAACCACGATGATTCAAGCCTTCCAAATCAAAACCTAAACACTTATGATGATCTTAAACACAAAAGTACAATCAAAATCCAAACTTTAACACTAGAAATCAACCAAATGATGCACAAACCACTAAACTTTTTCAAACTCAAAAACCATCTAAAAACCACTAGAAATCCAAAGATGTGCAAGATATGATCTAACCATGGCTCTTGATACCAATTGTTGGATATAAGTTTTCACATACACATCAAACCATTAACACAAGTGGGAGTATAAGTGGAATTCTAGAGAGAGAAAGTTAGAGGTTTAGGGAACTTAGTGAGAGAAAGTGAAAGATATTATTATGAGCTCCAACTCTCTACCTTGGGAGGTAGAGAGTATTTATAGTCTTACATAAATCGCCACACATCGGGCTGTGGATCAGGCATACAGTGGGTAAAGACCCGTCCGTCCTCCACGGTGTTACTTAACTCAATACTACTTAACTAAATATTACTATGACTACGAGCTTTCTAGCGATTACATATACTTGAGGTGACCGACTCTTTATCTGGGAATTTCTAATTCCTAACATTAGCTAGTGTGAAGTGGTCTAGTGGGCTGGTTTGATGTGTGGAGGTCTGCATTGCATTTCTGTCTCCCCGGATCCCACGGAGATCCGACAACTTGCAGATCGAAGCATCATAGAAAATGTGCATTTTTTGCACTATACTATGCATACTAATTGCTACTAGTCTCTACTGTAAATGAACATCAAAACAAGAAAATCTCTCATAAACCATAACATAAATACAAGTAGTAGAGATAATATCCAAACAAGCAAGGTAAAACATCCACAAACATTATCATCCATTGCAAAATAGAATAAATGTCTAAAAACAACCATAATCCTAATGTCTCTTTCGTCAATATTTTCTCTTCCTCTTTCTCGACGTCATGAGGTGGTTAGTTAGGCATTGAATCATACCCTTCAATTGTTTGAATTCTTCGGTCTCGTTTGGAAGAGTTGGAAGTTGTTCAAAGTAGGTTATGGGGTCCAAGTTGACGTTGGCAATGGGGTTGAAATTTACTTCTTCTTCATCCAAGGAGTCCGAGAGAGCACGAGGTCTTTTTCCATTGATCATGAACCGTTTAGAGGGTTGTTTGGTGAGTGGTACCATGACGTGATCGTCAAGGAAATGATCATTGTTGATAGGAGAAGGTTGCATTGCACTAATACTCACGAAGTCGAGTGTTAGGAGCACACCATAGGGAAGTACCATGTTGGTGACTTTGAATACACCAGCCATTCTCTTCACCATGTAATAGGAAAGATTAAATGGTCTTTGGTGAATGAGACAATAGATCATTTGGACAAGACATGCATTTGGATGGTGTTTGTTTCCGACCAAATTAATGACGTTTTCATTTTGAAGAGTTCCATTTCAAAGGGATCACGGTGAATAAGCTCTTTGTTGCGGTTAAATCGATATTGGTCAGCTCTAATTTTAAAAATGGTGTCTCAAACAATAGAATCTTTCGCGGGATTTTACTTAAATCAAGACCAAACCGTTAAGCAATGACCAATGGAATGTGTTAAGATGACGGATGGATCGACACAATGATAGACAATTGTGTGTTAGGACTTATGATTGTTTGTGGGATAAGCGAGATGTTGTTTGGTAGAGATTTGGATTGGTTTATGCACGATTTTCCCGAGAAATTTAGGTCTAAAAACATAAAACCTCAATAACTTCGTTGAGAGCGGATTTAGCCCTCGAAGGTTTACCGAATAATAGTTTATTGGTGACATTCTTCTCGTTCTCACGATCGTTTTGATGGGTAGAACGCTGAAACGGAGTTACGGATCAAAAGTTATAGCCGTTTGAAGTTTTGTCGGGAAAAGTCAACAAGTCGCTAAGAATTCTTGAACCAAGTCGCTAAGACCAAGTCGCTAGGACCCAAGTCGCTAAGTAACAACTCGCTAAGCTCCAAGTCGCTAGCAAAATTTTGACAGCAAGTCGCTAAGAACTAAGTCGCTAATTTGTCAAGTCGCTAAATAGCAACTCGCTAACACCAAATCGCTAACAATTTTGGCAGCAATTCGCTACTCAAGTCGCTAAAACTTCAAGTCGCTAAAGAGCAACTCGCTACAGACCAAGTCGCTACCACCAAATCGCTACCCGTAGTGGAGAGTCCACTACTTGTACTTTAATGTCGCTAGGTCTAAGTTGCTAGCTCTAAAACTGTAACTCGCTACAAAATTGTGAAGCAAGTCGCTAGCAAGAAAGTTATACCGTGAGCCAAGTCGCTAACTTGAAAAACTTCCAAAACACACTTTTCAATCCAAAAACAACCCAACCACGATGATTCAAGCCTTCCAAATCAAAACCTAAACACTTAAGATGATCTTAAACACAAAAGTACAATCAAAATCCAAACTTTAACACTAGAAATCAACCAAATGATGCACAAACCACTAAACTTTTTCAAACTCAAAAACCACCTAAAAACCACTAGAAATCCAAAGATGTGTAAGATATGATCTAACCATGGCTCTTGATACCAATTGTTGGATATAAGTTTTCACATACACATCAAACCATTAACACAAGTGGGCGTATAAGTGGAATTCTAGAGAGAGAAAGTTAGAGGTTTAGGGAACTTAGTGAGAGAAAGTGAAAGATATTATTATGAGCTCCAACTCTCTACCTTGGGAGGTAGAGAGTATTTATAGTCTTACATAAATCGCCACACAACGAGCTGTGGATCAGGCATACAGTGGGTAAAGACCCGTCCGTCCTCCACGGTGTTACTTAACTAAATACTACTTAACTAAATATTACTATGACTACGAGCTTTCTAACGATTACATATACTTGAGGTGACCGACTCTTTAATACTGGGAATTTCTAATTCCTAACATTAGCTAGTGTGAAGTGGTCTAGTGGGCTGGTTTGATGTGTGGAGGTCTGCATTGCATTTCTGTCTCCCCGGATCCCACGGAGATCCGGCAGCTAGATCGAAGCATCATAGAAAATGTGCATTTTTTGCACTATACTATGCATACTAATTGCTACTAGTCTCTACTGTAAATGAACATCAAAACAAGAAAATCTCTCATAAACCATAACATAAATACAAGTAGTAGAGATAATATCCAAACAAGCAAGGTAAAACATCCACAAACATTATCATCCATTGCAAAATAGAATAAATGTCTAAAAACAACCATAATCCTAATGTCTCTTTCGTCAATATTTTCTCTTCCTCTTTCTCGACGTCATGAGGTGGTTAGTTAGGCATTGAATCATACCCTTCAATTGTCTGAATTCTTCGGTCTCGTTTGGAAGAGTTGGAAGTTGTTCAAAGTAGGTTATGGGGTCCAAGTTGACGTTGGCAATGGGGTTGAAATTTACTTCTTCTTCATCCAAGGAGTCCGAGAGAGCACGAGGTCTTTTTCCATTGATCATGAACCGTTTAGAGGGTTGTTTGGTGAGTGGTACCATGACGTGATCGTCAAGGAAATGATCATTGTTGATAGGAGAAGGTTGCATTGCACTAACATACTTACGGAGTCGTGTTAGGAGCACACCATAGGGAAGTACCATGTTGGTGACTTTGAATACACCAGCCATTCTCTTCACCATGTAATAGGAAAGATTAAATGGTCTTTGGTGAATGAGACAATAGATCATTTGGACAAGACATGCATTTGGATGGTGTTTGTTTCCGACCAAATTAATGACGTTTTCATTTTGAAGAGTTCCATTTCAAAGGGATCACGGTGAATAAGCTCTTTGTTGCGGTTAAATCGATATTGGTCAGCTCTAATTTTAAAAATGGTGTCTCAAACAATAGAATCTTTCGCGGGATTTTACTTAAATCAAGACCAAACCGTTAAGCAATGACCAATGGAATGTGTTAAGATGACTGATGGATCGACACAATGATAGACAATTGTGTGTTAGGACTTATGATTGTTTGTGGGATAAGCAGAGATGTTGTTTGGTTGAGATTTGGATTGGTTTATGCACGATTTTCCTGAGAAATTTAGGTCTAAAAACATAAAAACCTCAATAACTTCTGTTCAGAGCGGATTTAGCCCTCGAAGGTTTACCCGAATAGTTTATTCGGCGTGACATTCTCCTCGTTCTCACGGTCGTTTTGATGGGTAGAACGCTGAAAACGGAGTTACGGATCAAAAGTTATAGCCGTTTGAAGTTTTGTCGGGAAAAGTCAACAAGTCGCTAAGAATTCTTGAACCAAGTCGCTAAGACCAAGTCGCTAGGACCCAAGTCGCTAAGTAACAACTCGCTAAGCTCCAAGTCGCTAGCAAAATTTTGACAACAAGTCGCTAAGAACTAAGTTAAGCTAATTTGTCAAATTAAGCTAAATAGCAACTCGATAGGTACCAACTCGCTAACACCAAATCGCTAACAATTTTGGCAGCAATTCGCTACTCAAGTCGCTAAAACTTCAAGTCGCTAAAGAGCAACTCGCTACAGACCAAGTCGCTACCACCAAAGTCGCTACCCGTAGTGGAGAGTCCACTACTTGTACTTGTTCGCTAGGTCTAAGTCGCTAGCTCCAAACCTGTAACTCGCTACAAAATTGTGAAGCAAGTCGCTAGCAAGAAAGTTATACCGTGAGCCAAGTCGCTAACTTGAAAAACTTCCAAAACACACTTTTCAATCCAAAACAACCCAACCACGATGATTCAAGCCTTCCAAATCAAAACCTAAACACTTAAGATGATCTTAAACACAAAAGTACAATCAAAATCCAAACTTTAACACTAGAAATCAACCAAATGATGCACAAACCACTAAACTTTTTCAAACTCAAAAACCACCTAAAACCACTAGAAATCCAAAGATGTGTAAGATATGATCTAACCATGGCTCTTGATACCAATTGTTGGATATAAGTTTTCACATACACATCAAACCATTAACACAAGTGGGCGTATAAGTGGAATTCTAGAGAGAGAAAGTTAGAGGTTTAGGGAACTTAGTGAGAGAAAGTGAAAGATATTATTATGAGCTCCAACTCTCTACCTTGGGAGGTAGAGAGTATTTATAGTCTTACATAAATCGCCACACATGGGCTACGTGGATCGGGCATACAGGTGGGTAAAGACCGTCCGTCCTCCACGGTGTTACTTAACTAAATACTACTTAACTAAATATTACTATGACTACGAGCTTTCTAACGATTACATATACTTGAGGTGACCGACTCTTTAATACTGGGAATTTCTAATTCCTAACATTAGCTAGTGTGAAGTGGTCTAGTGGGCTGGTTTGATGTGTGGAGGTCTGCATTGCATTTCTGTCTCCCCGGATCCCACGGAGATCCGGCAACTGCAGATCAGAAGCATCATAGAAAATGTGCATTTTTTGCACTATACTATGCATACTAATTGCTACTAGTCTCTACTGTAAATGAACATCAAAACAAGAAAATCTCTCATAAACCATAACATAAATACAAGTAGTAGAGATAATATCCAAACAAGCAAGGTAAAACATCCACAAACATTATCATCCATTGCAAAATAGAATAAATGTCTAAAAACAACCATAATCCTAATGTCTCTTTCGTCAATATTTTCTCTTCCTCTTTCTCGACGTCATGAGGTGGTTAGTTAGGCATTGAATCATACCCTTCAATTGTTTGAATTCTTCGGTCTCGTTTGGAAGAGTTGGAAGTTGTTCAAAGTAGGTTATGGGGTCCAAGTTGACGTTGGCAATGGGGTTGAAATTTACTTCTTCTTCATCCAAGGAGTCCGAGAGAGCACGAGGTCTTTTTCCATTGATCATGAACCGTTTAGAGGGTTGTTTGGTGAGTGGTACCATGACGTGATCGTCAAGGAAATGATCATTGTTGATAGGAGAAGGTTGCATTGCACTAACATACTCACGGAGTCGTGTTAGGAGCACACCATAGGGAAGTACCATGTTGGTGACTTTGAATACACCAGCCATTCTCTTCACCATGTAATAGGAAAGATTAAATGGTCTTTGGTGAATGAGACAATAGATCATTTGGACAAGACATGCATTTGGATGGTGTTTGTTTCCGACCAAATTAATGACGTTTTCATTTTGAAGAGTTCCATTTCAAAGGGATCACGGTGAATAAGCTCTTTGTTGCGGTTAAATCGATATTGGTCAGCTCTAATTTTAAAAATGGTGTCTCAAACAATAGAATCTTTCGCGGGATTTTACTTAAATCAAGACCAAACCGTTAAGCAATGACCAATGGAATGTGTTAAGATGGCTGATGGATCGACACAATGATAGACAATTGTGTGTTAGGACTTATGATTGTTTGTGGGATAAGCAGAGATGTTGTTTGGTTGAGATTTGGATTGGTTTATGCACGATTTTCACGAGAAATTTAGGTCTAAAAACATAAAAAACCTCAATAACTTCTGTTCAGAGCGGATTTAGCCCTCGAAGGTTGACCCGAATAGTTTATTCGGCGTGACATTCTCCTCGTTCTCACGGTCGTTTTGATGGGTAGAACGCTGAAAACGGAGTTACGGATCAAAAGTTATAGCCGTTTGAAGTTTTGTCGGGAAAAGTCAACAAGTCGCTAAGAATTCTTGAACCAAGTCGCTAAGACCAAGTCGCTAGGACCCAAGTCGCTAAGTAACAACTCGCTAAGCTCCAAGTCGCTAGCAAAATTTTGACAGCAAGTTGCTAAGAACTAAGTCGCTAATTTGTCAAGTCGCTAAATAGCAACTCGCTAGGTACCAACTCGCTAACACCAAATCGCTAACAATTTTGGCAGCAATTCGCTACTCAAGTCGCTAAAACTTCAAGTCGCTAAGAGCAACTCGCTTCTGAGACCAAGTCGCTACCACCAAGTAAGCTACCGTAGTGGAGAGTCCACTACTTGTACTGTTAATCGCTAGGTCTAAGTCGCTAGCTCCAAAGCTGTAACTCGCTACAAAATTGTGAAGCAAGTCGCTAGCAAGAAAGTTATACCGTGAGCCAAGTCGCTAACTTGAAAAACTTCCAAAACACACTTTTCAATCCAAAACAACCCAACCACGATGATTCAAGCCTTCCAAATCAAAACCTAAACACTTATGATGATCTTAAACACAAAAGTACAATCAAAATCCAAACTTTAACACTAGAAATCAACCAAATGATGCACAAACCACTAAACTTTTTCAAACTCAAAAACCACCTAAAAACCACTAGAAATCCAAAGATGTGTAAGATATGATCTAACCATGGCTCTTGATACCAATTGTTGGATATAAGTTTTCACATACACATCAAACCATTAACACAAGTGGGCGTATAAGTGGAATTCTAGAGAGAGAAAGTTAGAGGTTTAGGGAACTTAGTGAGAGAAAGTGAAAGATATTATTATGAGCTCCAACTCTCTACCTTGGGAGGTAGAGAGTATTTATAGTCTTACATAAATCGCCACACATCGGGCTGTGGATCAGGCATACAGTGGGTAAAGACCCGTCCGTCCTCCACGGTGTTACTTAACTAAATACTACTTAACTAAATATTACTATGACTACGAGCTTTCTAACGATTACATATACTTGAGGTGACCGACTCTTTAATACTGGGAATTTCTAATTCCTAACATTAGCTAGTGTGAAGTGGTCTAGTGGGCTGGTTTGATGTGTGGAGGTCTGCATTGCATTTCTGTCTCCCCGGATCCCACGGAGATCCGGCAACTGCAGATCAGAAGCATCATAGAAAATGTGCATTTTTTGCACTATACTATGCATACTAATTGCTACTAGTCTCTACTGTAAATGAACATCAAAACAAGAAAATCTCTCATAAACCATAACATAAATACAAGTAGTAGAGATAATATCCAAACAAGCAAGGTAAAACATCCACAAACATTATCATCCATTGCAAAATAGAATAAATGTCTAAAAACAACCATAATCCTAATGTCTCTTTCGTCAATATTTTCTCTTCCTCTTTCTCGACGTCATGAGGTGGTTAGTTAGGCATTGAATCATACCCTTCAATTGTTTGAATTCTTCGGTCTCGTTTGGAAGAGTTGGAAGTTGTTCAAAGTAGGTTATGGGGTCCAAGTTGACGTTGGCAATGGGGTTGAAATTTACTTCTTCTTCATCCAAGGAGTCCGAGAGAGCACGAGGTCTTTTTCCATTGATCATGAACCGTTTAGAGGGTTGTTTGGTGAGTGGTACCATGACGTGATCGTCAAGGAAATGATCATTGTTGATAGGAGAAGGTTGCATTGCACTAACATACTCACGGAGTCGTGTTAGGAGCACACCATAGGGAAGTACCATGTTGGTGACTTTGAATACACCAGCCATTCTCTTCACCATGTAATAGGAAAGATTAAATGGTCTTTGGTGAATGAGACAATAGATCATTTGGACAAGACATGCATTTGGATGGTGTTTGTTTCCGACCAAATTAATGACGTTTTCATTTTGAAGAGTTCCATTTCAAAGGGATCACGGTGAATAAGCTCTTTGTTGCGGTTAAATCGATATTGGTCAGCTCTAATTTTAAAAATGGTGTCTCAAACAATAGAATCTTTCGCGGGATTTTACTTAAATCAAGACCAAACCGTTAAGCAATGACCAATGGAATGTGTTAAGATGACTGATGGATCGACACAATGATAGACAATTGTGTGTTAGGACTTATGATTGTTTGTGGGATAAGCAGAGATGTTGTTTGGTTGAGATTTGGATTGGTTTATGCACGATTTTCTCAAGAAATTTAGGTCTAAAAACATAAAAACCTCAATAACTTCTGTTCAGAGCGGATTTAGCCCTCGAAGGTTTACCCGAATAAACTTTAGTTTATTCGGCGTGACATTCTCCTCGTTCTCACGGTCGTTTTGATGGGTAGAACGCTGAAAACGGAGTTACGGATCAAAAGTTATAGCCGTTTGAAGTTTTGTCGGGAAAAGTCAACAAGTCGCTAAGAATTCTTGAACCAAGTCGCTAAGACCAAGTCGCTAGGACCCAAGTCGCTAAGTAACAACTCGCTAAGCTCCAAGTCGCTAGCAAAATTTTGACAGCAAGTCGCTAAGAACTAAGTCGCTAATTTGTCAAGTCGCTAAATAGCAACTCGCTAGGTACCAACTCGCTAACACCAAATCGCTAACAATTTTGGCAGCAATTCGCTACTCAAGTCGCTAAAACTTCAAGTCGCTAAAGAGCAACTCGCTACAGACCAAGTCGCTACCCGTAGTGGAGAGTCCACTACTTGTACTGTTAATCGCTAGGTCTAAGTCGCTAGCTCCAAAACTGTAACTCGCTACAAAATTGTGAAGCAAGTCGCTAGCAAGAAAGTTATACCGTGAGCCAAGTCGCTAACTTGAAAAACTTCCAAAACACACTTTTCAATCCAAAACAACCCAACCACGATGATTCAAGCCTTCCAAATCAAAACCTAAACACTTAAGATGATCTTAAACACAAAAGTACAATCAAAATCCAAACTTTAACACTAGAAATCAACCAAATGATGCACAAACCACTAAACTTTTTCAAACTCAAAACCACCTAAAAACCACTAGAAATCCAAAGATGTGTAAGATATGATCTAACCATGGCTCTTGATACCAATTGTTGGATATAAGTTTTCACATACACATCAAACCATTAACACAAGTGGGCATATAAGTGGAATTCTAGAGAGAGAAAGTTAGAGGTTTAGGGAACTTAGTGAGAGAAAGTGAAAGATATTATTATGAGCTCCAACTCTCTACCTTGGGAGGTAGAGAGTATTTATAGTCTTACATAAATCGCCACACATCGGGCTGTGGATCAGGCATACAGTGGGTAAAGACCCGTCCGTCCTCCACGGTGTTACTTAACTAAATACTACTTAACTAAATATTACTATGACTACGAGCTTTCTAACGATTACATATACTTGAGGTGACCGACTCTTTAATACTGGGAATTTCTAATTCCTAACATTAGCTAGTGTGAAGTGGTCTAGTGGGCTGGTTTGATGTGTGGAGGTCTGCATTGCATTTCTGTCTCCCCGGATCCCACGGAGATCCGGCAACTGCAGATCAGAAGCATCATAGAAAATGTGCATTTTTTGCACTATACTATGCATACTAATTGCTACTAGTCTCTACTGTAAATGAACATCAAAACAAGAAAATCTCTCATAAACCATAACATAAATACAAGTAGTAGAGATAATATCCAAACAAGCAAGGTAAAACATCCACAAACATTATCATCCATTGCAAAATAGAATAAATGTCTAAAAACAACCATAATCCTAATGTCACTTTCGTCAATATTTTCTCTTCCTCTTTCTCGACGTCATGAGGTGGTTAGTTAATCATTGAATCAAAGTAGGTTATGGAAGAGTTGGAAGAGTTGGAAGTTGTTCAAAGTAGGTTATGGGGTCCAAGTTGACGTTGGCAATGGGGTTGAAATTTACTTCTTCTTCATCCAAGGAGTCCGAGAGAGCACGAGGTCTTTTTCCATTGATCATGAACCGTTTAGAGGGTTGTTTGGTGAGTGGTACCATGACGTGATCGTCAAGGAAATGATCATTGTTGATAGGAGAAGGTTGCATGGCACTAACATACTCACGGAGTCGTGTTAGGAGCACACCATAGGGAAGTACCATGTTGGTGACTTTGAATACACCAGCCATTCTCTTCACCATGTAATAGGAAAGATTAAATGGTCTTTGGTGAATGAGACAATAGATCATTTGGACAAGACATGCATTTGGATGGTGTTTGTTTCCGACCAAATTAATGACGTTTTCATTTGGAAGAGTTCCATTTCAAAGGGATCACGGTGAATAAGCTCTTTGTTGCGGTTAAATCGATATTGGTCAGCTCTAATTTTAAAAATGGTGTCTCAAACAATAGAATCTTTCGCGGGATTTTACTTAAATCAAGACCAAACCGTTAAGCAATGACCAATGGAATGTGTTAAGATGATTGATGGATCGACACAATGATAGACAATTGTGTGTTAGGACTTATGATTGTTTGTGGGATAAGCAGAGATGTTGTTTGGTTGAGATTTGGATTGGTTTATGCACGATTTTCTCGAGAAATTTAGGTCTAAAAACATAAAAACCTCAATAACTTCTGTTCAGAGCGGATTTAGCCCTCGAAGGTTTACCCAAATAGTTTATTCGGCGTGACATTCTCCTCGTTCTCACGGTTGTTTTGATGGGTAGAACGCTGAAAACGGAGTTACGGATCAAAAGTTATAGCCGTTTGAAGTTTTGTCGGGAAAAGTCAACAAGTCGCTAAGAATTCTTGAACCAAGTCGCTAAGACCAAGTCGCTAGGACCCAAGTCGCTAAGTAACAACTCGCTAAGCTCCAAGTCGCTAGCAAAATTTTGACAGCAAGTCGCTAAGAACTAAGTCGCTAATTTGTCAAGTCGCTAAATAGCAACTCGCTAGGTACCAACTCGCTAACACCAAATCGCTAACAATTTTGGCAGCAATTCGCTACTCAAGTCGCTAAAACTTCAAGTCGCTAAAGAGCAACTCGCTACAGACCAAGTCGCTACCCGTAGTGGAGAGTCCACTACTTGTACTGTTAATCGCTAGGTCTAAGTCGCTAGCTCCAAAACTGTAACTCGCTACAAAATTGTGAAGCAAGTCGCTAGCAAGAAAGTTATACCGTGAGCCAAGTCGCTAACTTGAAAAACTTCCAAAACACACTTTTCAATCCAAAAACAACCCAACCACGATGATTCAAGCCTTCCAAATCAAAACCTAAACACTTAAGATGATCTTAAACACAAAAGTACAATCAAAATCCAAACTTTAACACTAGAAATCAACCAAATGATGCACAAACCACTAAACTTTTTCAAACTCAAAACCACCTAAAAACCACTAGAAATCCAAAGATGTGCAAGATATGATCTAACCATGGCTCTTGATACCAATTGTTGGATATAAGTTTTCACATACACATCAAACCATTAACACAAGTGGGTGTATAAGTGGAATTCTAGAGAGAGAAAGTTAGAGGTTTAGGGAACTTAGTGAGAGAAAGTGAAAGATATTATTATGAGCTCCAACTCTCTACCTTGGGAGGTAGAGAGTATTTATAGTCTTACATAAATCGCCACACATCGGGCTGTGGATCAGGCATACAGTGGGTAAAGACCCGTCCGTCCTCCACGGTGTTACTTAACTAAATATTACTATGACTACGAGCTTTCTAACGATTACATATACTTGAGGTGACCGACTCTTTAATACTGGGAATTTCTAATTCCTAACATTAGCTAGTGTGAAGTGGTCTAGTGGGCTGGTTTGATGTGTGGAGGTCTGCATTGCATTTCTGTCTCCCCGGATCCCACGGAGATCCGGCAACTGCAGATCAGAAGCATCATAGAAAATGTGCATTTTTTGCACTATACTATGCATACTAATTGCTACTAGTCTCTACTGTAAATGAACATCAAAACAAGAAAATCTCTCATAAACCATAACATAAATACAAGTAGTAGAGATAATATCCAAACAAGCAAGGTAAAACATCCACAAACATTATCATCCATTGCAAAATAGAATAAATGTCTAAAAACAACCATAATCCTAATGTCTCTTTCGTCAATATTTTCTCTTCCTCTTTCTCGACGTCATGAGGTGGTTAGTTAGGCATTGAATCATACCCTTCAATTGTTTGAATTCTTCGGTCTCGTTTGGAAGAGTTGGAAGTTGTTCAAAGTAGGTTATGGGGTCCAAGTTGACGTTGGCAATGGGGTTGAAATTTACTTCTTCTTCATCCAAGGAGTCCGAGAGAGCACGAGGTCTTTTTCCATTGATCATGAACCGTTTAGAGGGTTGTTTGGTGAGTGGTACCATGACGTGATCGTCAAGGAAATGATCATTGTTGATAGGAGAAGGTTGCATTGCACTAACATACTCACGGAGTCGTGTTAGGAGCACACCATAGGGAAGTACCATGTTGGTGACTTTGAATACACCAGCCATTCTCTTCACCATGTAATAGGAAAGATTAAATGGTCTTTGGTGAATGAGACAATAGAGCACGAGGTCTTTTTCCATTGATCATGAACCGTTTAGAGGGTTGTTTGGTGAGTGGTACCATGACGTGATCGTCAAGGAAATGATCATTGTTGATAGGAGAAGGTTGCATTGCACTAACATACTCAATTAGGTGTTAGGAGCACACCATAGGGAAGTACCATGTTGGTGACTTTGAATACACCAGCCAGTCTCTTCACCATGTAATAGGAAAGATTAAATGGTCTTTGGTGAATGAGACAATAGATCATTTGGACAAGACATGCATTTGGATGGTGTTTGTTTCCGACCAAATTAATGACATTTTCATTTTGAAGAGTTCCATTTCAAAGGGATCACGGTGAATAAGCTCTTTGTTGCGGTTAAATCGATATTGGTCAGCTCTAATTTTAAAAATGGTGTCTCAAACAATAGAATCTTTCGCGGGATTTTACTTAAATCAAGATCAAACCGTTAAGCAATGACCAATGGAATGTGTTAAGATGACTGATGGATCGACACAATGATAGACAATTGTGTGTTAGGACTTATGATTGTTTGTGGGATAAGCAGAGATGTTGTTTGGTTGAGATTTGGATTGGTTTATGCACGATTTTCACGAGAAATTTAGGTCTAAAAACATAAAAACCTCAATAACTTCTGTTCAGGGCGGATTTAGCCCTCGAAGGTTTACCGAATAAACCTTAGTTTATTCGGCGTGACATTCTCCTCGTTCTCACGGTCGTTTTGATGGGTAGAACGCTGAAAACGGAGTTACGGATCAAAAGTTATAGCCGTTTGAAGTTTTGTCGGGAAAAGTCAACAAGTCGCTAAGAATTCTTGAACCAAGTCGCTAAGACCAAGTCGCTAGGACCCAAGTCGCTAAGTAACAACTCGCTAAGCTCCAAGTCGCTAGCAAGTCGCTAAGAACTAAGTCGCTAATTTGTCAAGTCGCTAAATAGCAACTCGCTAGGTACCAACTCGCTAACACCAAATCGCTAACAATTTTGGCAACAATTCGCTACTCAAGTCGCTAAAACTTCAAGTCGCTAAAGAGCAACTCGCTTCAGACCAAGTCGCTACCACCAAGTCGCTACCCGTAGTGGAGAGTCCACTACTTGTACTGTAATCGCTAGGTAAGTCGCTAGCTCCAAACCTGTAACTCGCTACAAAATTGTGAAGCAAGTCGCTAGCAAGAAAGTTATACCGTGAGCCAAGTCGCTAACTTGAAAAACTTCCAAAACACACTTTTCAATCCAAAAACAACCCAACCACGATGATTCAAGCCTTCCAAATCAAAACCTAAACACTTATGATGATCTTAAACACAAAAGTACAATCAAAATCCAAACTTTAACACTAGAAATCAACCAAATGATGCACAAACCACTAAACTTTTTCAAACTCAAAACCACCTAAAAACCACTAGAAATCCAAAGATGTGTAAGATATGATCTAACCATGGCTCTTGATACCAATTGTTGGATATAAGTTTTCACATACACATCAAACCATTAACAAAAGTGGGCGTATAAGTGGAATTCTAGAGAGAGAAAGTTAGAGGTTTAGGGAACTTAGTGAGAGAAAGTGAAAGATATTATTATGAGCTCCAACTCTCTACCTTGGGAGGTAGAGAGTATTTATAGTCTTACATAAATCGCCACACATCGGGCTGTGGATCATGCATACAGTGGGTAAAGACCCGTCCGTCCTCCACGGTGTTACTTAACTAAATACTACTTAACTAAATATTACTATGACTACGAGCTTTCTAACGATTACATATACTTGAGGTGACCGACTCTTTAATACTGGGAATTTCTAATTCCTAACATTAGCTAGTGTGAAGTGGTCTAGTGGGCTGGTTTGATGTGTGGAGGTGCATTGCATTTCGTCTCCCGGATCCCACGGAGATCCGGCAGCAGAATCGAGAAGCATCATAGAAAATGTGCATTTTTTGCACTATACTATGCATACTAATTGCTACTAGTCTCTACTGTAAATGAACATCAAAACAAGAAAATCTCTCATAAACCATAACATAAATACAAGTAGTAGAGATAATATCCAAACAAGCAAGGTAAAACATCCACAAACATTATCATCCATTGCAAAATAGAATAAATGTCTAAAAACAACCATAATCCTAATGTCTCTTTCGTCAATATTTTCTCTTCCTCTTTCTCGACGTCATGAGGTGGTTAGTTAGGCATTGAATCATACCCTTCAATTTTTTGAATTCTTCGGTCTCGTTTGGAAGAGTTGGAAGTTGTTCACAATAGGTTATGGGGTCCAAGTTGACGTTGGCAATGGGGTTGAAATTTACTTCTTCTTCATCCAAGGAGTCCGAGAGAGAACGAGGTCTTTTTCCATTGATCATGAACCGTTTAGAGGGTTGTTTGGTGAGTGGTACCATGACGTGATCGTCAAGGAAATGATCATTGTTGATAGGAGAAGGTTGCATTGCACTAACATACTCACGGAGTCGTGTTAGGAGCACACCATAGGGAAGTACCATGTTGGTGACTTTGAATACACCAGCCATTCTCTTCACCATGTAATAGGAAAGATTAAATGGTCTTTGGTGAATGAGACAATAGAGCACGAGGTCTTTTTCCATTGATCATGAACCGTTTAGAGGGTTGTTTGGTGAGTGGTACCATGACGTGATCGTCAAGGAAATGATCATTGTTGATAGGAGAAGGTTGCATTGCACTAACATACTCACGGAGTCGTGTTACAAGCACACCATAGGGAAGTACCATGTTGGTGACTTTGAATACACCAACCATTCTCTTCACCATGTAATAGGAAAGATTAAATGGTCTTTGGTGAATGAGACAATAGATCATTTGGACAAGACATGCATTTGGATGGTGTTTGTTTCCGACCAAATTAATGACGTTTTCATTTTGAAGAGTTCCATTTCAAAGGGATCACGGTGAATAAGCTCTTTGTTGCGGTTAAATCGATATTGGCCAGCTCTAATTTTAAAAATGGTGTCTCAAACAATAGAATCTTTCGCGGGATTTTACTTAAATCAAGACCAAACCGTTAAGCAATGACCAATGGAATGTGTTAAGATGACTGATGGATCGACACAATGATAGACAATTGTGTGTTAGGACTTATGATTGTTTGTGGGATAAGCAGAGATGTTGTTTGGTTGAGATTTGGATTGGTTTATGCACGATTTTCCTGAGAAATTTAGGTCTAAAAACATAAAAACCTCAATAACTTCTGTTCAGAGCGGATTTAGCCCTCGAAGGTTTACCCGAATAGTTTATTCGGCGTGACATTCTCCTCGTTCTCACGGTCGTTTTGATGGGTAGAACGCTGAAAACGGAGTTACGGATCAAAAGTTATAGCCGTTTGAAGTTTTGTCGGGAAAAGTCAACAAGTCGCTAAGAATTCTTGAACCAAGTCGCTAAGACCAAGTCGCTAGGACCCAAGTCGCTAAGTAGTAACTCGCTAAGCCTCAAGTCGCTAGCAAAATTTTGACAGCAAGTCGCTAAGAACTAAGTCGCTAATTTGTCAAGTCGCTAAATAGCAACTCGCTAGGTACCAACTCGCTAACACCAAATCGCTAACAATTTTGGCAGCAATTCGCTACTCAAGTCGCTAAAACTTCAAGTCGCTAAAGAGCAACTCGCTACAGACCAAGTCGCTACCACCAAGTCGCTACCCGTAGTGGAGAGTCCACTACTTGTACTGTTGATCGCTAGGTCTAAGTCGCTAGCTCCAAAACTGTAACTCGCTACAAAATTGTGAAGCAAGTCGCTAGCAAGAAAGTTATACCGTGAGCCAAGTCGCTAACTTGAAAAACTTCCAAAACACACTTTTCAATCCAAAACAACCCAACCACGATGATTCAAGCCTTCCAAATCAAAACCTAAACACTTAAGATGATCTTAAACACAAAAGTACAATCAAAATCCAAACTTTAACACTAGAAATCAACCAAATGATGCACAAACCACTAAACTTTTTCAAACTCAAAACCACCTAAAAACCACTAGAAATCCAAAGATGTGTAAGATATGATCTAACCATGGCTCTTGATACCAATTGTTGGATATAAGTTTTCACATACACATCAAACCATTAACACAAGTGGGCGTATAAGTGGAATTCTAGAGAGAGAAAGTTAGAGGTTTAGGGAACTTAGTGAGAGAAAGTGAAAGATATTATTATGAGCTCCAACTCTCTACCTTGGGAGGTAGAGAGTATTTATAGTCTTACATAAATCGCCACACATCGGGCTGTGGATCAGGCATACAGTTGGTAAAGACCCGTCCGTCCTCCACGGTGTTACTTAACTAAATACTACTTAACTAAATATTACTATGACTACGAGCTTTCTAACGATTACATATACTTGAGGTGACCGACTCTTTAATACCGGGAATTTCTAATTCCTAACATTAGCTAGTGTGAAGTGGTCTAGTGGGCTGGTTTGATGTGTGGAGGTCTGCATTGCATTTCTGTCTCCCCGGATCCCACGGAGATCCGGCAACTGCAGATCAGAAGCATCATAGAAAATGTGCATTTTTTGCACTATACTATGCATACTAATTGCTACTAGTCTCTACTGTAAATGAACATCAAAACAAGAAAATCTCTCATAAACCATAACATAAATACAAGTAGTAGAGATAATATCCAAACAAGCAAGGTAAAACATCCACAAACATTATCATCCATTGCAAAATAGAATAAATGTCTAAAAACAACCATAATCCTAATGTCTCTTTCGTCAATATTTTCTCTTCCTCTTTCTCGACGTCATGAGGTGGTTAGTTAGGCATTGAATCATACCCTTCAATTGTTTGAATTCTTCGGTCTCGTTTGGAAGAGTTGGAAGTTGTTCAAAGTAGGTTATGGGGTCCAAGTTGACGTTGGCAATGGGGTTGAAATTTACTTCTTCTTCATCCAAGGAGTCCGAGAGAGCACGAGGTCTTTTTCCATTGATCATGAACCGTTTAGAGGGTTGTTTGGTGAGTGGTACCATGACGTGATCGTCAAGGAAATGATCATTGTTGATAGGAGAAGGTTGCATTGCACTAACATACTCACGGAGTCGTGTTAGGAGCACACCATAGGGAAGTACCATGTTGGTGACATTGAATACACCAGCCATTCTCTTCACCATGTAATAGGAAAGATTAAATGGTCTTTGGTGAATGAGACAATAGATCATTTGGACAAGACATGCATTTGGATGGTGTTTGTTTCCGACCAAATTAATGACGTTTTCATTTTGAAGAGTTCCATTTCAAAGGGATCACGGTGAATAAGCTCTTTGTTGCGGTTAAATCGATATTGGTCAGCTCTAATTTTAAAAATGGTGTCTCAAACAATAGAATCTTTCGCGGGATTTTACTTAAATCAAGACCAAACCGTTAAGCAATGACCAATGGAATGTGTTAAGATGGCTGATGGATCGACACAATGATATACAATTGTGTGTTAGGACTTATGATTGTTTGTGGGATAAGCAGAGATGTTGTTTGGTTGAGATTTGGATTGGTTTATGCACGATTTTCCCGAGAAATTTAGGTCTAAAAACATAAAAACCTCAATAACTTCTGTTCAGAGCGGATTTAGCCCTCGAAGGTTTAGTTTATTCGGCGTGACATTCTCCTCGTTCTCACGGTCGTTTTGATGGGTAGAACGCTGAAAACGGAGTTACGGATCAAAAGTTATAGCCGTTTGAAGTTTTGTCGGGAAAAGTCAACAAGTCGCTAAGAATTCTTGAACCAAGTCGCTAAGACCAAGTCGCTAGGACCCAAGTCGCTAAGTAACAACTCGCTAAGCTCCAAGTCGCTAGCAAAATTTTGACAGCAAGTCGCTAAGAACTAAGTCGCTAATTTGTCAAGTCGCTAAATAGCAACTCGCTAGGTACCAACTCGCTAACACCAAATCGCTAACAATTTTGGCAGCAATTCGCTACTCAAGTCGCTAAAACTTCAAGTCGCTAAAGAGCAACTCGCTACAGACCAAGTCGCTACCACCAAGTCGCTACCCGTAGTGGAGAGTCCACTACTTGTACTGTTAATCGCTAGGTCTAAGTCGCTAGCTCCAAAACTGTAACTCGCTACAAAATTGTGAAGCAAGTCGCTAGCAAGAAAGTTATACCGTGAGCCAAGTCGCTAACTTGAAAAACTTCCAAACACACACTTTTCAATCCAAAAACAACCCAACCACGATGATTCAAGCCTTCCAAATCAAAACCTAAACACTTAAGATGATCTTAAACACAAAAGTACAATCAAAATCCAAACTTTAACACTAGAAATCAACCAAATGATGCACAAACCACTAAACTTTTTCAAACTCAAAAACCACCTAAAAACCACTAGAAATCCAAAGATGTGTAAGATATGATCTAACCATGGCTCTTGATACCAATTGTTGGATATAAGTTTTCACATACACATCAAACCATTAACACAAGTGGGCTTATAAGTGGAATTCTAGAGAGAGAAAGTTAGAGGTTTAGGGAACTTAGTGAGAGAAAGTGAAAGATATTATTATGAGCTCCAACTCTCTACCTTGGGAGGTAGAGAGTATTTATAGTCTTACATAAATCGCCACACATCGGGCTGTGGATCAGGCATACAGTGGGTAAAGACCCGTCCGTCCTCCACGGTGTTACTTAACTAAATACTACTTAACTAAATATTACTATGACTACGAGCTTTCTAACGATTACATATACTTGAGGTGACCGACTCTTTAATACTGGGAATTTCTAATTCCTAACATTAGCTAGTGTGAAGTGGTCTAGTGGGCTGGTTTGATGTGTGGAGGTCTGCATTGCATTTCTGTCTCCCCAGATCCCACGGAGATCCGGCAATGCAGATCGAAGCATCATAGAAAATGTGCATTTTTTGCACTATACTATGCATACTAATTGCTACTAGTCTCTACTGTAAATGAACATCAAAACAAGAAAATCTCTCATAAACCATAACATAAATACAAGTAGTAGAGATAATATCCAAACAAGCAAGGTAAAACATCCACAAACATTATCATCCATTGCAAAATAGAATAAATGTCTAAAAACAACCATAATCCTAATGTCTCTTTCGTCAATATTTTCTCTTCCTCTTTCTCGACGTCATGAGGTGGTTAGTTAGGCATTGAATCATACCCTTCAATTGTTTGAATTCTTCGGTCTCGTTTGGAAGAGTTGGAAGTTGTTCAAAGTAGGTTATGGGGTCCAAGTTGACGTTGGCAATGGGGTTGAAATTTACTTCTTCTTCATCCAAGGAGTCCGAGAGAGCACGAGGTCTTTTTCCACTGATCATGAACCGTTTAGAGGGTTGTTTGGTGAGTGGTACCATGACGTGATCGTCAAGGAAATGATCATTGTTGATAGGAGAAGGTTGCATTGCACTAACATACTCACGGAGTCGTGTTAGGAGCACACCATAGGGAAGTACCATGTTGGTGACTTTTAATACACCAGCCATTCTCTTCACCATGTAATAGGAAAGATTAAATGGTCTTTGGTGAATGAGACAATAGATCATTTGGACAAGACATGCATTTGGATGGTGTTTGTTTCCGACCAAATTAATGACGTTTTCATTTTGAAGAGTTCCATTTCAAAGGGATCACGGTGAATAAGCTCTTTGTTGCGGTTAAATCGATATTGGTCAGCTCTAATTTTAAAAATGGTGTCTCAAACAATAGAATCTTTGTTTTCGAGCTTTTTGAAGATTTTACGATCGGTTTTCGAAAACTCCTCTTTTCGATAGTATCTAGAGAGGTAGTGGACGGTATCATGGTGGTCTTTTTGGGTAGCTTTGGGCATGGTTGGTCCTAGAGTAAACAAATATTCCAATTTGGCAAAAAATTTTGAGATGGGTTTATGGTTTTGATTTGTATTAACAATGTTGTAATAACACTAGATTCTTAGTTATGTGAAAACCTTTTTTAGTGATTAATTTTGCAAAACTTAATTTCATCAATTGATGTTTTAAAAATAAAATTAAAAAGAAACCATAAATCCTAGAATAAATATGATGAGGAGTAGAACATATGAGTGTAATTACTTACAATGATGTTCAAGAAGGAGACGCTTGAGGATATGGAGCCCTATGAAGATGGAAGCAGAAATTGAGTCGTTTTTGTGTTTTGTGAGGAGAAGGAAAAAGAGCAGAACTGGTTTTGAAAGACGTATAAGTTTTTTCTGTCACACGGTTCCCCCGGATCCCTTGTAATTGGGATCCGGCTAGGACAACTCGTGGGATCCAGCTACTGTGGACAGAAAAAGAGTGTTTGGTGTTATTTTTGTAATAAGTTATACAATAGCTTATAGAACAAAAATAACTTTGAGGTTCCTAATTGAATAGACGTATTGGTCAACGTGTTTTGATAGGTTAACTATCAAGGATCTATTTGTGACGGTGGTTTTGGTTTGACGATTTTTAGAAAATTAAAGGAGAATACTATTCACGGTGATGAGTAAGTCGGGAAAGTGGTGAAGAGAGACTTTTTAGAGACTTGCAATTATTAACATCCTAATTTATGTAAAAATAATATTATCAACATATCTATGTAAACGTAAAATAGCTAATTAGTGGATAAGTTAACATACCTCTAAACTCTTGATATGGTTCATAGAGACCATATATCCGAAATACTTCACGAGCTTTTAAAGTAATCCGTTGTACTTAGTGTACATAGGTTGTGATTACTTTTAGGTTCTTCTTTAATAGTTGACTTCATTTTTCTTTGAATAGAAATGAAGACTTTGGAGAAGTCCTAGCAAGAGGATTTCTTAAAAATATTGTTAGAATAATCTATCACTATCCAAAATAGGAGAAACAATTCGTTTTAAGAGATTTCCTTCTTTGTAGTTTTCAATCATACACGGATCGTATCAAGTTTTTAAAGTACAACATACTCTAGGAAACTTACTACGAAGCTCTGATACCAATTGTGGAAAACTAGAAAGGGGGTTGAATAGTTTTACCGATTAAAACATTGTTTTAAAATATTTCGATCGACTTATGTCAATCTATTTGGATATGTATGTTGGATATTGATAGATATATATGTAAAGATATAATGAAAAGGTAAAGAATAAGAAACACAAAACCACGACACGAGTGATTATATTGGTTCGGCTACAAGGATACCTTCCTTGCCATACTCCAGTCCCCGAGTCACCTACTCGAGAGTTCATTAGCACTACACGACACAAATCCTTATGGAGAAGAATCCTTCACAAGGTCGCCTACTCTTTTTCCGGTACAAGGCTAGACACCGGGTTCTTCCACGAGGTAGAACCACACCTATCACAACGTCGCCTACACTTTATTCGACACAAGGCTAGATACCGAGTTCCATTACGAAGGAGGAACTACTACCCAACACTACACAACACCTATCCCAAAGGAAACCCACTCCTTATTACAACATCATCGAGGATATCAATATCCTTGGACACAACCTATCTCTATTTGTACATCAATGCACTATATTGATTGTACACCCTTGGCATCTTTCACTAATGCCTTTGACATGATCTTTTGGCACCTTTCACTAATGCCTTCGACTTGACCCTTTTGGCATCCTTCACTAATGCCTTTGACAAGGACGTTAGGCACCTTTCACTAATGCCTTCGTCTTGACCCTTTTGGCATCCTTCACTAATGCCTTTGACACGGACGTTCGACACCTTTCACTAATGCCTTCGTCTTGACCCTTTTGGCATCCTTCACTAATGCCTTAGACACAACACTTCTAGAGAGGAAGAAAGAACTATCAACAAGAGAACTTCAGTAGTCTTGATGATGACGAAGCATGCCAACTCATGGACTTGAGCTTGCTCGACTTCAAGAGGTGGTGATCTCTCCTTTAAAAGGAACCTAGAGAATCACACAAAAACAAACACAAACTACATAGAAAGATCCTTTGGATCTGAGGTTAGAGAGTTTACAATACTAGGTGAAAGTACGTGTAGGAGTGGCAACCTACAATGAAGAAATGGCTCACTATTTATAGACAAAAACATGCGACGGTTTCACGGATCCCACGGATCCCTTGTTGGAACGATCCCTCAAGTGCATCTTGAGGGATCCGTGAGACGCTCCGCTTTACCCATGGGTTTTGGGTCATGGGTCATAGGTTTTGGGTCATGGGTCCTAGACTTTGGACCATGGGTATTCAAGTAGATATAATGTATCTAGAAGATGCAATGCATCTAGTCCATGGGTAATGGGTTAGCTCCATGGGTCATGGATAATACCCATTATGACTTATGCATGATGTCATGCAATGGGTTATGGATTATGCTCCATGTGTATGGGTCATGGACTTTAGGTTTTACCCAACTATATTCAATGTATTAAGTCAATGGGTTAACTACTTAAACTTCTACACATTCTATTACCCATTATGATACATACTAAGTATATATATATATCTATATATATATCTACCCAATATGTAAACACTATTTGTTGTACATATGCATTACTAAATCATGAAAGAATTATTACTTGTTTAGTGTTTTATATGAAAATGTGAGTGTGTTAGTAAGCTATTAGCTCAAACGTTTTACGTATTTTATTTGTTTCGTTAAAATGATTTTACGTTTGTTATCGACAAAACTCTAGAAGATCATAAAATACAAATAAACATTTTTACGGCTTATTTGTATTAATAGATTTGATAAAGAAAAGGTATATGTTTTTACATATACCTAGGGCTGCCACTACTGCTTCTAGCTTAGCAGCAGAGCAGGACAGTGGTAACATAAATAAGACCCAAACCAAGGCAACATCTGAAGTGTTAGGTTCTCAGGAACGTAATGCGGATGATGGAAACCACAACCAAATGGCTAATATGGGGGGATCAGATGCTCAAACTAGGTTTGAGATTGGGTTTACATCCTTTGATTCACCTCTCACGGAAGGTAACACATCCCAAAGTGATGAGGATAGAACTGAAAAAGATGAATTGATGGATACTAATGTACAACACGACAATTCTTGTGATCCACCACTCGGCCTAGGTAACACAAGCCGAAGTGGTTAGGATAGTATGGAAGTCGTTAAGGAATTGATGGCAAAACGTAAAAAATTATCAAAAGTAGTTATTGGCCTCCAAAAGCGCACAAGAACTCAAGGTGAAGAAATCAAACTTTTGAAGCAGAGATTTAGATTTTTCGAAGGTGTTAAGAGGTCAAGAACCACTACATTCAGGAGATTGAAATAGATAGGTATCGCACACAGGGTGAGTTCCACTGATGAAACAAGTTTGGGGGAGGATGCTCCCAAACAAGGGAGGACGGATGATATAATAGGTTCATGGGAGGGTCAGGGTCATTTAGGAGCAGAGATGGGTAATTTAGAGACTAATATGGATGAAGATGTAAAGCAGGATCAAGAAGTTAGTACTACAATAGTCAGTCAAGAAAGTACTGCTGCAGGGGATGTAACTGCTGCTAGTGTAGATGAAACTGCCGCTAGTACAAAACTACATAGTGGTGAATCTAATGCTACACAAGATGTTCCTACTACTAAAGAAAAATACCCTTCTGCTGATATTCCTACAACAAATAAAGTGGTGGAGCAGATAGAAAAAGTTGAAGTAAATAAGAAAAGCTCTAGTTCTGGAGTAAAGAGAACTGGGAGTATGCTAAAAAGTGGTGGAAGAAATAATAGAAAGGCGGTTAGGTCTAAAGTAGCTGAGAAAGATGATGATGAAGAGCATGAGACATAGAAGGTTGAGGAAAAACTGGAAGAGCAAGTATATGATGCATAGGAGAAAGAAAAATTGCAAGCTCTTACAGTATTCAAAGAAATATTTGAACCTGAAGTAATTAATGCAAAGCCTATAGGGATCAAATATCCTATTATTGAGGTTACTTCTGGGATTACAGATGGAAGTGAAGTTTATTGGGATATAAAAAGAAGTAATGGTAAAAACTACAGGTTTCTTAGCTTTTGCAGATGGTTCAACATCTTGATAGGGTTGACCTTGTGACTAATTGGAGACTAGTGAAGGGAACGGATAGTGGTGCTTATCCAGAGAAGGTGTATGACAGAGAAATCTGGAATTATTTGAAAGTTATGTTTAAACCAAGTCATGAAGAAGAAGAGTGGGTAAAGCTTAAACATAACAAAATTCACCAATGGAGATTGTATCAATGTTTTGGAGTTCATGTGTTGTTTGCTCATGGACTGGTGATCTACATGCTTGAAGAAAAAGATTACCCTGCTCTTAACTTCAACAAAGAAATTGTAAGCCAGATGCTGAAACCAAAGAAACTGCAAGTGCAGTATCCTTACTTGTATGATGATCAAGCTTATAATTTATTAAATAAGTATGGAAGAGTTCTCAATCAAAAGAAGCATAATTGATATGTTTGGAAGCATCCTCCTTGTGATTCTTCAAGATAAACAGGAAAATTGATGATCTTGAGAAGAAATATAAACTTTAGGGGAGGCTATTTGGGTTTTGATGTATTGTAGTTTTTTATTTCAACTATAGAAATGGTTTAATTGTATTTCATAACTATTGTTGGGATTCTGACGTGTTGATGATGATGATTTTACTGCTACTAAATTTGATTAGTGCTGCTGTGACACCCCAACCCGACAAGGGTCCTAATGCCACATTATGGAGTCATATCAGAACATACTAATAAAAATACAAGCGGAAGTCTTTTATTTAATAACATAAAAAGTCATCAAAACATAAGTCATCCAAGAGTTCCAAAACATAACCAATCACTGAAATAACATGGTCCAAAATACTGAATAAAAGATAGTTCAAAACGCCAAAGGTCCAACAAAAGGGTTCACTAGGGTAGGTCTTCCACTCCTACTCTCGAAATCCCATATCCCTGCTCCCAGCTAAAAACCTGCCGCATGGAAAAGAAAACGGTGAGCTAGCGCTCGATGAACAGATATAAACAAATATGTATATATATCGATAATCAAATCAGAATCAAGTACACAACGCTGTAACAAATATCAAAACAAAAGGGAAACCCCAACTGAAGAATAAACATGGTAATCTGAAGAATAATCAAGGTAATCAAGTGAATCGAAAATAAGGGAGAGAACACGGTAGTCAAACGAATCACATACTGAATCTTGAATGAACAAATAGCCAATTGAATAACTGAACAAAACATGGCATAGCAATCGAATAAATCAGAATAGCAGATAATCAGATAATAACCGAAATCAGAATGTTGCCACGAGCACCTATACTAAAGGAGATACTCCAATAGCCAAATCTACAAATTATATATCATAACCAATATCATATCAAATCCATCAAATCATATCAAAGTGTACATGGGTAGCTAGCCCAAATGTACCAAACTGTGAGGGGGTGTATTGCACACACGCACCACATCACCAAAACTGAACTGAGTACCTAGGATGCATCCATACGCTCCCTGCAAAACAAATAAAATATACATATGCCAATGCGAGACTGTATATACGTAATCATAATGGCCAAGTGCACAAATATCATAATCATATCATAAGGGAACGCCGGGGACTAATCGCACCACCCCAGATAGTGTCATGCCATTGGTGCATCAATGACATGGCCATGGTACCTCCATGGCTAGTTAGCTCTGGCAACCAAACAAAACAAATCATATCAAAGGGATCATATCAAATCAAAGCAAGGAGCATACGAATCGAATATCAAATTGGACAAGAGTCATGAGAGAAAAGATGTGTCATTAGTGAAATGACGGAATATCTGTACCTTATGCGAAGCAAGCCAAAATAATCGGAAGCACACAGAAAACTGAAGCTACTCCTTCTTCACACGATCTACATGAATTATTAATTATACATATTATTTATAATTCCACAATTGTCGAAACTATCTTTTAATATTCGGGTTACATACTTAACATATTTTAGTGTTTTATGTTATAATAACGTACTTTCTAGACGATATTTGAATAATGTTATGATAATTGACGGGCGCGGACCACCTTGAAATTTAAATGGCGACGTTACAAGCACAACTCAAATTATATGCATGCACGTCCTATTTTACATGTATATATATATCGATAAAAAAAATGATGCACACTCTATCGGATGCTACTGTAACAAAACAATATGTATATAAAAATAGTACTTGATCTCTTAATTTCTTTTTATGTGGTATCTATCGCACTTCTGTAAACAAAGAAAACCAGTACATGCATCATTCTTGCTTCAATTAGTACATTACCCCACATGGTCAAGTAAATAATACACATCTTTTTTTCTACTTTATTCATGCTTATAAACATGCATACAGTAACCACAAAATGCAATATACGCATGTCTTTTCTTGATTCATTTTAAACGTAACATATGATCTTTCATGCATGCATCGAACCTATTCCATGTTCGACACCCATGAAATAATATCGAATACATACACGACCATTTCCACAGGTTCTTTTATATTCAACCCATTTTGACGTATAACTAATAACTAGCGTATGCTTTATACCTAGGTTTTAACTCGACACCATACGCGAACAAGATTACAAGCACCAAACATCCATCTCGAGTACTAATGACAAAATAAAAGACCACGACTTAACCCACATACCACATGCATACGGTTAGATAATTACCGCCCTAATATCCGTTATATCACACCAATGAACCAACGTATTTAACTCCGTCCTCGACATCAGTTACTATATACGGTCAAAGGTTTTCAAGTTGATATATTAATAATATGTGATACCCTTTTCATATTAACATAACATCTCTTTAGGCTAAAACAAGGTTCGATCAATTAGAAAAGAACATAAGACTTGACACCAACAGTTAACAACTTCTATTGTTTTAATGCTACGATGATCTTTTATACATACGTGTTCGAATGACATCAAGAGTTATTAATGAGATGTGGTAGCAGCAAATATGATTATGACTAGAGTTACCTTAAAATCGAGTCGAGAGAGGATCAAAAGAAACTAGGTGTACACGAATGGAACTCCAAGAATATTGCCACTAATCCAACAACACTAAGCCTTTGCCTTGCTGATTTTTAGAGAGGAAAACAATGAATTTGTGACTAGTTTAGATTCGGTGCATGAGAGGGAACGAAGGGGTCATATACTGTGAATGAGAGAATGAGGGAAAGGCGTGTTTGTTAAATTGAAGGAAAACGTGTGATAGCCTACTATATTGGGGACTGATAATATTTTATTTAACTGTCCTATCTTGATGGTTTGAAACGTGTAAGAGAGGAAAGGGTAACACATAAATTTTGGTTCACACCTTGGACATAGAATGGAAATTTATTATTTAGGTGACTTAGTATATACTTAAATTAGTCAAAGATTAAGTTCACTTTATGTATTATAAGGTATAGTTTTATAACATAATAAACATTTCAAACTTAGGTTATATTCCAAATGGTGAAAAATTATGGTTCAAAGTTTTCGGGTTTTACAATTCTTCCCCTCTTAAAAAGAAAATTTCGTCCTCGAAATTGGAAAGACGTAATGAAAAGAGAACGTACCAAATTAAGCAAAGAAATGCGGGTAGCTAGATCGCATAGACTCCTCGGTTTCCCAAGTAGCCTCCCGCTCCGGATGGTTTCGCCACAAAATCTTAACAAAAGGAATGACTTTCTTTCTCATGACTCTGTCTTGGCGATCTAAAATAGCCTCAGGCTCTTCCACAAATGTCAAATCTTCTCGGATTTGATCTAACGGATAGGAGATCACATGAAGATGATGATAATTGTATCCCCTCAACAGAGATACATGAAACACATTATGAGCGTGAGATAACGAGGAGGTAAAGCCAAGCGATCTGAAACCTCGCCATGCGATCAAGAATCTCGAAAGGACCAATAAAGCGGACTCAACTTCCCATGAATACCAAAGCGTCTAACTCCTTTACGGCGACACTTTCGAAACACACGGTCACCCGGTGAAATGTTAACTCCGTCGATGCTTATCGCATAACTCTTCGGCGTGCTCTCGCCTCCTGAGCTTGCGCCTTTGCAATTCGACCTTTTCATTGGTCACCTCAATAAGTTCCGGGCCCTCAATCAATCTTTCACCAACCTCGTTCCAACAAGCCCTACACTTGCGCCCATATAACATTACAAAGCGGGCACACTGTCGATACTAGCATGCCAACTGTTGTTGTATGCAAACTCCACCAAACACAAATAGTCATCCTAGTTGCCCGTCCACTCGAGGGCACAAGATCGTAGCATATCTTCCAAAGTCTGGATGGTTCGCTCTATCTGTCCATCGATCGTGGATGAAATCTTTGTACTAAACTTGAGTCGGTCCCCAAGCATGTTGCAAACCCTTCCAAAAACGAGAAGTGAAACGCGGATCCCTATCATAAATAATCGAAACTGCCAGTGCCATGAAGTCTTACGATCTCCTGCTGAAATATCTCGGCTAAGCGACTAAGCTGAATAATCCTTCGAATAGGTAAGAAGTGGTGACTTGGTCAAGCGATCGACCACTACCCAAATAGCATCGTGCCTCCTTTGCGTACGCGGTAAACCCGTCACAAAGTCCATGGAGATCTCATCCCACTTCCAAACAGGGATGTCTAGCGGTGAAGTAGACCACTTTCGCACTTGGTGCTCGATTTTAACCTGCTGACATACCAAACACTTTCCAACAAATTCGGCTACATCCTTCTTCATACCATTCCACCAAAAGTGCTGCTTCAAATCCCTGTACATCTTTGTCGAACCCGGATGAATGGAAAATGGAGAGCTGTGAGCTTCCGTCGAGGACGACCTCACGAAGATGAGAAACATTAGGAACACACAAACGATCGCCGAATCGGATAACACCATCGTCATCGACACAAAAGTCAGACTACTCATCTAAATCTTGAACAACTGCCCAAAGCTCACCATCATCCTTCTGAGCTTCTTTGATCTGCAGAATAAGGTTAGGCTCGATCTTCAAACTTGCCCAGTAACCATCGGTACCTCGAACACAAAACTCAATCTCCAACATCTCCAAATCTCGAATAATCTTCGGCTCAATCTTTATCCCGGCTACATAACCCGGATCTCCTACTTAATGCATCGCAGCAACATTTGCCTTACGGGATGGTGCTGAATGTTGGTATCATAATCCTTCAGAAGCTCCAACCAACGCCTCTGTCTCATATTCAACTCCTTCTGCGTGAAAATATACTTAAGACTCTTGTGATCGGTGAAGATGTCGCAAGTCTCTCCATATAGATAGTGTCTCCGGATCTTCAAAGCAAACACCACTGCGACTAACTCCAAATCATGAGTAGGATAATTCACCTCATACGGCTTCAACTGTCGCGAGGCATATGCAATGACCTTTCCGTGCTGCATGAGAACACAACCAAGGCCTTTCGGATCGTCACTATAAATCGAAAACCGCCGGTCCCGAAGGTAAAGCAAGAACTGGGGCGAAACCAATCTCCTCTTCAACTCTTGAAGCTTTTCTCGCGTTCATCACTCCAAAAACTTCTCACCCTTCATCAACTTCGTGAGGCAAAGCTAAGCGTGAGAAACCCTCAACAAAGCGACGATAATAGCCAGCTAGACCCGAAAACTACGAACCTCGGTCACCGTAGTAGGTCTCGGCCATTTGGTGATTGCCTCAACCTTTGCCGGATCCATAGTGATGCCATTTGCAGAAACAACATGGCCTAGGAATGCCACCTGACTCAACCAAAACTAGCACTTCGAAAACTTGGCGAACAACTTCTTTTGACGTAAAATATTCAACACAACGCTAAGATCTTTCGTGCTCATCCTTGGTCTTAGAATAGACGAGAATATCGTTGATGAAAACAATAAAAACTTATCCGAGAAATTCATGAAAGACGCGGTTCATCAAATCCATAAACACCGCAGGAGCATTCGTCAAACCGAAGGGCATAACCAAAAACTCATAGTGGCGTACCTAGTCAGCGGTCTTAGGAACATTACGCTCTTTGACTCGTGCGGTGATAGCGGATCTGAGATCGATTTTGAAAAGAATTTAGCACCACGAAGCGATCAAATAAATCATCAATACGCGGAAGAGGATATCGGTTCTGACGGTAATACAATTAAGCTCACGGTAGTCGATGCGATCTCATCTTGCCATCCTTCTTCTTAACAAATAGAACATGAGCCCCAAGGGAAACACTCGGACGAATGAAACCAAGATCTAAGAGTTCACGAAGTTGCTCTTTCAATTCCTTCGGTTCGATAGGAGCCATACGATAAGGTGCCTTAGAGATAGGTTGACAGGGAATAAGTTCAATACCAAGTTCAACCTCACGTTGGTGGGATTCGGGAAGCACCTCCGGAAATACATCGGCAAAATCATGAGCGATTGGATGGCTATCAAGAGAAGGAACATCCACTGAAGTATCGGATCTGAAGCTAGAAAACCCTCACAACCGTGAGATATAAGCGTCTGCAGCTTTCATAGCGAGATAATCTTTAAAGATTTACGGATACGAACCATGATACATAAAATCCGGAGAGTTTAAATTACCAAATATTACACGCATGGTATGGCAATCGATAGTAGCACGATGATCGGATAACCAGTCCATTCCCAGAATAACATCAAAATCAGTCATATCAATCGGAAATAAGTTGGCGGTCGAATGGTGTCATCAAAGCGTAAGGACAATCCGATACACGTGATCGGTTACTACCATGCTCTTGATGGTGTAGACAAAGACAAAGTATAATCAAGTGGTGTAGACTTAATATCCATACGGCGCGCAAATAAAAGCAGACACAACAGAATGAGTAGCACTCGTATCAAACAAAACAAGCAGGTCTCGACCAAAATAGATAAAATGCCCGTAAGAGTACACAGGTGTTTGCTTGCATCCTCCTAGTCATGGTGTACACACGACCAGAAGTCGCTGGCTTCTTGTCACCATTACTCCTCGTGCCTGAACCAGAACCCCTATTCTTCCCACACTCATTGGCCTTATGGCCAGTCTGCCCACTATTGCCCTGTCTATCATGACGTCGATAATCATTAGACCGCTTTCGAGAACCTCACTGGTTTCCACCCTGATAACTCTGGCGTCGATCACCATTTCGGTCTCGTTTGTTGTAACCGGACCGTTCCCACATGATCTCTATATTATGTGCCGCATTCACTACCTCCGACACGTCATCATATTCATTATTAACTAGCTGTCCCAAAATACGATCAGGAAGTCCCCACTTGAAAATTCGTGCCTGATCTTGTGGCGACCCGTTGCCGCACGCAGATAACCAACGGATGAGAAAACCTCTTCATATAGTCGAGCTAGTCTCGTTCTCCCACATCTTGATCGGCGATAATCCGCTGACATTTCTGCTGCGGAGAAGGGAAAGTAATCTTTGTAAGAAAACCTGGCCGAGCCCAAGTCAATGCCACCACATAGGGTTCACCACCCTTTGCTTGTCGATGAGCTTTCCACCAACTCAACGCATCACCCTCAAACTTGTAGCTCGCGAGCCGAGCTTTAAACTCGTCTGTCACTCCAAGCACCTCGAATATCTTCTCAATATGAGAGATCCAGTTCTCCGCGTCAATGGGAGTAGCGGCAGAGTGAAAGGTCGGCTTCGCTTAACGAACGCTCGAGCTAAACATGAATATCAGCGGGTTGACCTCCACCACCAGATCCACCGCTACTAGCAAAACCAGGCCTGAACTTTCCAAAAGCTAGATGTACGAAGGCGAGGAAGAAGTTGTCGAACTTGCTGAGCTCTGACCTCGTAAGTAGGATCGGGAGTGCCGTGGCGTGTATTCACCATCTAGCGAAAACAAAACCAACAAACAAAAGGCATGAGAAACAAATACGAAAGGGGCGAGCAAAACAAAAGAAACCTAGTGTCTACCCAATCTCACAGGTCAGCCAAAGCCTAAGGGTCGCAAAAACCTAGGCTCGATACCATAATTGTGACACCCCAACCCGACAAGGGTCCTAATGCCACATTATGGAGTCATATCAGAACATACTAATAAAAATACAAGCGAAAGTCTTTTATTTAATATCATAAAAAGTCATCAAAACATAAGTCATCCAAGAGTTCCAAAACATAACCAATCACTGAAATAACATGGTCCAAAATCTTGAATAAAAGATAGTTCAAAACGCCAAAGGTCCAACAAAAGGGTTCACTAGGGTAGGTCTTCCACTCCTACTCTCGAAATCCCATATCCTGCTCCCGACTAAAACACCGCATGGAAAAGCGGTGAGCTAACGCTCATGAACATATATAAACAAATATGTATATATATCGATAATCAAATCGAAATCAAGTACACAACGCTGTAACAAATATCAAAACAAAAGGGAAACCCCAACTGAAGAATAACCATGGTAATCTGAAGAATAATCAAGGTAATCAAGTGAACCGAAAATAAGTGAGAGAACATGGTAGTCAAACGAATCACATCACGAATCTTGAATGAGCAGATAGCCAATTGAATAAGCTGAACAAAACATGGCATAGCAATCGAATAAATCGGAATAGCGATAATCGATAATAACCGAAATAAGATTGTTGCCACGAGCACCTATACTAAAGGAGATACTCCAATAGCCAAATCTACAAATCATATATCATAACCAATATCATATCAAATCTGTCAAATCATATCAAAGTGTACATGGGTAGCTAGCCCAAATGTACCAAACTGTGAGGGGTGTATTGCACACAAGCACCACATCACCAAAAGCGACGAGTACCTAGGATGCATCCATACGCTCCCTGCAAAACAAATAAAATATACATATGCCAATGCGAGACTGTATATACGTAATCATAATGGCCAAGTGCACAAATATCATAATCATATCATAAGGGAACGCCGGGGACTAATCGCACCACCCCAGATAGTGTCATGCCATTGGTGCATCAATGACATGGCCATGGTACCTCCATGGCTAGTTAGCTCTGGCAACCAAACAAAACAAATCATATCAAAGGGATCATATCAAATCAAAGCAAGGAGCATACGAATCGAATATCAAATTGGACAAGAGTCATGAGAGAAAAGATGTGTCATTAGTGAAATGCGGAATATCGTACCTTATGCGAAGCAAGCCAAAATAATCGGAAGCACAAAAGCTGAAGCTACTCCTTCTTCACACGATCTACATGAATTATTAATTATACATATTATTTATAATTCCACAATTGTCAGCTGTCTTTTAATATTCGGGTTACATACTTAACATATTTTAGTGTTTTATGTTATAATAACGTACTTTCTAGACGATATTCGAATAATGTTATGATAATTGATGGAGCGCGACCACCTTGAATTTAAATGGCGACGTTACAAGCACAACTCAAATTATATGCATGCACGTCCTATTTTACATGTATATATATATCGATAAAAATAAAAAATGATGCACACTCTATCGGATGCTTACTTAACAAAACAATATGTATATAAAAATAGTACTTGATCTCTTCATTTCTTTTTATGTGGTATCTATCGCTACCTCTTGTAAACAAAAGAAAACCAGTACATGCATCATTCTTGCTTCAATTAGTACATTACCCACATGGTCAAGTAAATATCGCATCTTTTTTCTACTTTATTCATGCTTATAAACATGCATCAGTAACCACAAAATGCAATATCACATGTCTTTTCTTGATTGGTTTAAGCGTAACATATGATCTTTCATGCATACATAGAACCTATTCCATGTTCGACACCCATGAAATAATATCGAATACATACGACCATTTCCACGGGTTCTTTTATATTCAACCCATTTTGACGTATTACTAATAACTAGCGTATGCTTTATACCTAGGTTTTAACTTCGACACCATCACGAACAAGATTACAAGCACCAAACATCCATCTCGAGTACTAATGACAAAATAAAAGACCACGACTTAACCCACATACCACATGCATATGGTTAGATAATTACCGCCCTAATATCCGTTATATCACACCAATGAACCAACGTATTTAACTCCGTCCTCGACATCAGTTACTATATACGGTCAAAGGTTTTCAAGTTGATATATTAATAATATGTGATACCCTTTTCATATTAACATAACATCTCTTTAGGCTAAAACAAGGTTCGATCAATGGTATGTGCTAAAACACATACCTTTTCTTTATCAAAATAGACCCAAAATAACCAAGAAAGAGCCGTTTATTGCTAATATTTGTGGTTTTCTTGAGTTTGTGCTTGTGCAGGTACGGATATGTAAAAACACGCAAAAAGGATCCAAATCAGACATAAATCCAAGCACGAGAGATCAAGAGAGCTTAAAATTTGGCGGAAGGTCAGAATTATGAATTTTTGAAGATTTCTAATCTCTGAGGATGATTTGTGAAGATTTGATCAAAGTTTGAAGAAGTGTCAGAAATGGTCCCTCAAGCTTCAGCATTTGACAGAAATGGCCCTTAAAGATTCAGAAATTTGCAAATTAGCCCTTGGTCTATGGAAGAATGGCAGAATCACACCTTTGGTCCCTCAAATATCCGGATGTACAACTTTGGTCCCTATGGTTACCTTTGGTTCAATGTTAGTCCATTAATAATCCATTATCCAACTCAAACTAATCTCATGGCCCAATCCTATATACATCTGTACCCGGTCCAACAACAAATCCAATACCCGGCCACTCATTAACTAACCAACCCGATTTAATACTATCTTACCCGAACACACCCTTAGACCCGGTTATTAAACCCAAACCATTAGACCCGCTCAACCCATTTAAGATATAATTAAAATAAGCCAAACGCGCCCTGTTTTCACCCCTGTCCTCCTTCTCTCCCAAACGCACCCTTTTCACCACCAATTTACCCACACCCAAACATAAACCTCGTACTAAGCATCTTCTCAACCCCATCTAGAAGGCTCTGACATGGCAGAGTGTTGTCAGCATATGAGTGCCACAGTGGACAAATGGATGCACCTCATTGGACAAGCCACCTCACTAATCCAATCCTATGGCTGAGATTGGATATGATGACAAGATGGGAAATCAAAGGTGGAGATTAGACATTCATGAAGCTTCTCAAAAGGATCCCAAGGCCTCTCCTCATCAGCTATATAATCCCCTTTCAAGTCACATTGTAAATTGTCCAATCTCTTAAGTTTTAGAGATATTTTGACCTTTTCATTTCCTGTCACTTTAATTGTTTTTAATAGTGTAATTGTTATCTTAAAAATGTAATTTCATCTTGATTAATGCAAATTTACTTTTAAATTCTTACATGAATTTCTGCTAATGCTCATTTGGTTGTTAAACTTGTTTTGAAGCTTGTTATTTCAGGTCATTTAAACTCACGAAGCCTTTCTAAGCTTACGTGAGTCATAGTTGCTTGAGTTTTCTCTTAAAATTCCATTTCACAAAAAAAAGTCAACAAAAGTCAAACGGGTAAAATTTGAAAGTCAAAACCAGAGTTTAGTGATTTATGTTTCCATGATTGTTTAAATGATAGTTTTAAAGTGGTTTGAAGTTGTTTGAGATTAGTCCTTAATAATTTCAGTGGTTCTATTGCTTCTAGTTGGATTTAAAGTAGTGTTTGGTTTAGAGTTTGAAATTGTTTTAGAGGTCATTATATTGGTTTAGATCAGTAGCTTAAGGCTTGCTTTAGTTCTCTTTACTCATATCTGTCCTTGTTTTGCACAATCTTCATTTTTAGTCAAAGTTTCACCTTAAGCGTTCTTAAGCCAATATGCTGTTGAAATCGGTTTAAAATCTGTTAATATAGGTTTAGTATTTGATAAGCTAGCTTGTGAAAGTCTTATTGCATCATATTACATTGAATTCAGTCCTTAATTTGCACTCTAATCTCATCAAAGTCAAAGCTCTTCACTTTGTTTTTCAAAAGTCGACTATTTCAAATATCGAGTTTTGCGAACTTGCACTAGTGCACTTGTTCATTTCAGCTAGTTAGGGTCTCCATTTTGGTCCATTTGCAGTTTGCTAGGTGGTCTTCAAGTCCACATATCTGGTTTTAGGTTTAGCTTATTGGATAAGTAGTTACGATGAGCTTAAACATAGGTACCTGCTTATCTTTTTCTTTGTAGCACCTTTGTCCCTTTTGGCTAGTTTTTGTTTGATCTATAACTTTTTCATTACTAGTCCATATTAGCTGAAACTTTATACAAATGATCTCTGCTAGGTGGGCTTGAGAACCATGCTTTTTGTTTTCACTCTAGCTTATTGGATAGCGGTTGCAAGCTATCGTGATTAAGGGGTCGAGAACATGTTTAGCTTATAATATCAGCTAGCTTAATCTTAAGTAGCATCTTTGTTTAGGTGTTAGATTTAGCTTGAATAAGTTGCTTTAGAGTAGATTTAGTGTTATCTACCTTCTGTAGTTAATTGGTATCATCTAGTGCTTATTTGCTTATTTTAATAGTGCTTATTTCATTTCAGTTACACTACAGCTTCAATATCTTCTACATAAGCCCATGTTTTCTTATTTTTCATAGATCCAGAATAAGATTTTAGTATTTTCCTGAAATTTTCATTAATTTTGGTCACTGATTAGTATTTTTCTTATTTAAAAATAGTTTTTAATCATTTTTAATTAGCTTTAATTGCAATTAATTGAGAAAAAGTTCAAAAAAATAATTTTTCAATTTTCCCAGTTTAAGAAAAATATAAAAAGCATAAAAAATATTTTTCCTTATTTTTCTCCTTTTATTTGGTATTTTTCATAATTTAAATTAGATTAAAATAGTTTTAAATTCATAGAAAATAGGAAATTAATCATAAAATTACAAAAATAGTTTTGAAAAGTCTTTTATGTTATTTTAGATTTTTGAAAAGTGATTCCATATTTTTCCCTTTCTTTTTCATAATTTTTAGATATTTAGTTTTATTTTTAAAGTTAATAATTAGTTTTTAATTAGAATAAAATCAAGAAAATTCCTAAAAAATAGTTTTAATTCATAATTAGTTTTCTAATATCATTTTTAGAGTAAAAGTAATTTTAGGTTATTTTTAGGATTTAGAATAGACGTACTTGCATTTTATTCGCGTTTCGTTTAAATTCCGTGTTTGCATTTTAGTGTAGAATTGCGTAGTTTGCCATTATTCTTAGGATTTCCCATAGATTTTAGTTCCTTATGCTTTCCTTATCCCGTAGTTTAGATAAGATCATATTATCCCCTTTTCTCATTCAAATCCCAATTATTGAGACGTAAGTTGGAAATTCCATTCAACCCTCGTTCGGAACGATCTCGGTGCTCAAACCTAACACGTTTGAGTTACCCATATACTACACTTCTTATTATTGGTCAGTGTCCGAGCCGTTTTAAGTTTCTTACGGTTAGTCATTCACAAGTGGCTAGCTTGTGTGAGATAGCTTGACGTTTTCGGTAGAATCAATTTTTGGCGCCGCTGCCGGGGATTGTTTTGTTCACTGTAATCAATTTTTGGCGCTGCGGGGGCTTGTAGCGAGTTTTCATATTCCGTCTCGAATCGTGTGCATTTGAAGATCCTTCCTCGTGAAGTTATCGTTGATATTTGTACATATCCCTTTTATTAAAAACCCAAAAAGATTCTTCTTTACCCTCTGAACCGTCAATTCTTTATCCCTTAACCCTCTTATTCGTATAATTCTCGATGTCTTCGTCTTACCATTATGGTTGTCAATGGTGTGGTGGACCTCAAAATGGTGGGAATTGTCCCGGTTGTAGCATTGTGAATACGGGAAACGAGTTTGTCTACGACCAACATCCCTACAATGATACGACCGATTTCCTTAACCAATCCCCATACCATGAGACGGAGTCATACTCGTGTGAATACTGTGGAGGTCCTCACCAAGGTTTTGAATGTCAAGCCCAATTTAACAATACAACCTTTGGTTATGAACCTTATCCATATACTTCACCAAACCCGTCACAACAATCATACTGTTGTGAGCATTGTGGAGGTCCGCACTTTAATTCCGATTGTCAAGCCTTGAGAATCCAATTGTTTTTGAGCAAGTTCCTTATGACTATTCTTATGACCCACCTCCACAATACCAAGAAATTCAACCACAACCTCCGATAATTTCTCCAGAAATTCAAAGATGTCTTAAAATACTCGAAGAATTTGTTAATGAACATGCCGAAGATCGAGCATCTCGAAGCGAAAGATCTATGTTAGAATTACTCGAGAAGAAGAAAAGCGATCAGCTTTCGGATTGAAAAGTGTCTTGAAGAAATACGAATTGAGGAGCAAGCACTTAAAAGGCGTGCCCGATGGCTCGAGACTTACATCGATGATGATGATGAGGATTCCATCCAAATGAAAGAATATTATGAAAGTTTGTCGGTTGAACCCACTCCCGTTTGAGCCTTTCATTTCTGACCCTTCCCCTTCACTCACGCCGGTTGAGAGAAGTGACATCGTTTTGGAAGAGGTCGATGATTCTATTTCTTCAAACATTGTTGAACCCGTTGACTCTCTCATAATGGGGGCCGAGCCTCTTAGCACTATTCGAGCGGAGTCGTCTTGTGTTGAGAACCTTGACCCAATCCCAAGTGAGTCTGAGGTTGTAGATGATATTTGAAATGAGCTTTCTCTTGATATTTCGAATGATCATGTTGAAATGTTTTCGATTCGAGGATGTATCGGCGGTGATTGTGATTCGCTTCTGTGTGATTCTCTTGACATTTCCGAGGTTACTTCCGGGATTTTCTCAAATCCGGTTTTCAAGTTCAGTAATGACTACACCTTTTGTGAAGTAAATCCTCTTTTCGACCAAGATTTTGAGTCCGATTCAGAGACCACAATGGAAGTGGTGGATATTTCTAGCTCTAAGAGCACACCATTTGTCCCATCTCTGTTTTTCCGACCTTTCTCTCCCGTCATGTGATGTTATGCAAGATGAAGAAAGTGATGAATCCGACACTGAAGATATTATGGAGATTGATGAATTGACTAAAGTGGTTGAAGACGATATTCTTGATTATCCGCCTTATGATTCTGATATGGAAGAAATCGACTTATTTCTTGATGATCCAATACCGCCGGGTATTGAGAGTGACGGGTGCGACTCTAATCAAGATATCCTTTTTCTTGAAAGCTTGCTTAATGATGATTCTCCCTCCTCTGTTGAGTCGACCCTCACTTATCCCGTTGAGCACACATGTGAGGACAAGATTTTCAACCCCGGGATATGCATTGATGAGCCTTTTGTTAAAATCATTTCTGGATATAAGGATCCTCCGATGGATGCCTTCATTTGTGAGCCTAAACCTTTTATCCTTTACCATGAGCTCCCATCTTTCTTGGAGTTTTCTCATGTTGATCCGTCATCCTTTCGTCCACCCGCAAAACCACCGGATGATGGATCGTTCTTTCATATGCCTTATGTGAGTTTGGGAGGAGTCATTCCTTATGTGTTGGAGCCCGACATTTTCTTTCCCTCCCAAACCACCCAGTCTCATTCTTTAGGGAATGAGGACACCGTTTTTGACCCTGGTATCTCTACCATTTTCTTCCCCAAGGACAAATGAATTGGGGGCGAGTCGGGCTAGCGAATCGGTTAAGAAAACGAGTGGCGCTTCGTGGGAGGCACCCCATGCTTATCCATCTATCTTCTTTCTATTTTCTAATAAGTGGCGCGAAGGGGTGCGCCTCTTGATTTCTCGTGTTTGGTTGTTTGTAATGTTGTGTAGGATTTTCCCGATATGAAGACTCTCGTGCTCGAAGTTTGTCATTTCTCTACTCGAGTTTCATGATCGATGCTGATGGAAATCCAATATCCTAATCTTATCGACTAACGTTTATCTTCTAGCATACTTAATAAGCGGCTTTTAGATTTTCGTGATACCCTTGCTTTAAACATTGAGGACAATGTTTCGTTCTCGTCTGGGGTAGGGTAATCTTGATTTGATTTGACGCACTTGCTTATTTTTACATCGTGTTTCTCTCGTAACCCCGTTTTCCTTAGAAAATGAAAAATTGTGCAAAAATGAGCAAAATTTAAAATTTTTCAAGCTTTTGTTAAGTCTTTTTTATTGAAAAGTTGGCTAGTCTCTTAGATAAGAAGCTATAAAATGCGAATTCTAGCTCACAAGGCCAAGATTTTGCAAGTTTCCTGAGTGACTTTAAATATGCATAACTTTATTTCATTTAGACGAAGCATTTGCTAAGTTAATATATGTTTTGACACCTTGTTGACTTTCCGGTGGTGAGAGTAGGAATGGAATTCTGACTTGACCGGGCGTGTTGAGCCCTAGCTTGTTCCCTTAACCATAGATAATCTAATAATTATCGGCTAAGCATCTGCGGATCTCATTATTTGGGATTTTAAATTTGCAAAGATCGAGAAATGATAGAGTTACTTATGAGTTTAGATGCTAAGCGTGGAGTAGTTGGTTCTCTTTAGAGCCCATCGAAGGTACTTATGGCTTTTTGTTCCCACAAAATTGTTTCACCCCATATCTGTCTAAATAATTAGAGATGTCGAGTTTTTGGCGATAGTTAGTTCTTTATCTTCTTAAAAGAATCTTTGTTTTAAAAATTGGGTACACATCAAGGATCCGTAATAAATAAATGAGTAATCGGTGCTAAGTGATAAATTAATAAGTAAAGTTGTGAGCTGCGGTGTCGAGATCGGACCCTTGGATCTTTAGCCGAGATTGAGTGAGGTCTTAGCCTAGCCAGCCGGGATTCTCATTTCATGAAGCCTATAGTCTTGGAATTACCCCGTGAAGCTCCGTGGTTCACAGCTCATATAAGTAAAGGTATGAGTGCAATATAAAAAAAAATGTTGAAAAATGAAAATTAAAAATCAAGTATAAGTAAATAAAAATTCCTTGATGTGGACCTCATTTTTACGACAATGGTTCTTGAGAGAAGATGGATAACTAATTATCGACTTAGCTTTGTATCTTTATCTGAATAAAAGTTATCGAAACGAGAATTTGAAGAAATTCATTTCTCACAAAAATAAAAATAAAAAAATCTAGAGGAAATAGGAAAATGGGAACGAAAGGTAAGTACACAAGTAACTTCCATGGGTAGTGTTAGCATCTAGAGTCATACTTAACAATGATTTCGGTTTTACGCTTAGTTTGGGACTTGTGAAAAATCAGGGGCGATGTATTCTATCCGTATGGTCACTTCATTTGTGTTGTGTTTTCTAATCTGTGATCCTAACGTGTCGTTTGAAAAATGTTGGAGTTATTGATCGACATGAAAGTTCAACAAACCGTCATTCATAATCGGAATGTGCTTAATCATAATATCTACTTGTGAATTAAAAAGGTAAGCGGGCGTTTTAGAATTAAGGTTTTCTTAATCTCTTTTGAGGAATCTTTGCTACTTCTTTATAGGTTTAGTAGAAAGAGATTGAAATCCTTGGTTTTAGAAGCGTGAGTTGATTGCATTAGCGTGAGGACACGGCAATTGTTTCGTCTGGGGTATTTTGGTATGTGCTAAAACACATACCTTTTCTTTATCAAAATAGACCCAAAATAACCAAGAAAGAGCCGTTTATTGCTAATATTTGTGGTTTTCTTGAGTTTGTGCTTGTGCGGGTACGGATATGTAAAAACACGCAAAAAGGATCCAAATCAGACATAAATCCAAGCACGAGAGATCAAGAGAGCTTAAGCTGAGCCGGAAGGTCAGAATTATGCATTTTTGAAGATTTCTAATCTCTGAGGATGATTTGTGAAGATTTGATCAAAGTTTGAAGAAGTGTCAGAAATGGTCCCTCAAGCTTCAGCATTTGACAGAAATGGCCCTTAAAGATTCAGAAATTTGCAAATTAGCCCTTGGTCTATGGAAGAATGGCAGAATCACACCTTTGGTCCCTCAAATATCCGGATGTACAACTTTGGTCCCTATGGTTACCTTTGGTTCAATGTTAGTCCATTAATAATCCATTATCCAACTCAAACTAATCTCATGGCCCAATCCTATATACATCTGTACCCGGTCCAACAACAAATCCAATACCCGGCCACTCATTAACTAACCAACCCGATTTAATACTATCTTACCCGAACACACCCTTATACCCGGTTATTAAACCCAAACCATTAGACCCGCTCAACCCATTTAAGATATAATTAAAATAAGCCAAACGCGCCCTGTTTTCACCCCTGTCCTCCTTCTCTCCCAAACGCACCCTTTTCACCACCAATTTACCCACACCCAAACATAAACCTCGTACTAAGCATCTTCTCAACCCCATCTAGAAGGCTCTGACATGGCAGAGTGTTGTCAGCATATGAGTGCCACAGTGGACAAATGGATGCACCTCATTGGACAAGCCACCTCACTAATCCAATCCTATGGCTGAGCTTGGATATGATGACAAGATGGGAAATCAAAGGTCGAGATTAGACATTCATGAAGCTTCTCAAAAGGATCCCAAGGCCTCTCCTCATCAGCTATATAATCCCCTTTCAAGTCACATTGTAAATTGTCCAATCTCTTAAGTTTTAGAGAGATTTTGACCTTTTCATTTCCTGTCACTTTAATTGTTTTTAATAGTGTAATTGTTATCTTAAAAATGTAATTTCATCTTGATTAATGCAAATTTACTTTTCAATTCTTACATGAATTTACGCTAATGCTCATTTGGTTGTTAAACTTGTTTTGAAGCTTGTTATTTCAGGTCATTTAAACTCACGAAGCCTTTCTAAGCTTACGTGAGTCATAATTCTTGAGTTTTCTCTTAAAATTCCATTTCACAAAAAGTCAACAAAAGTCAAGCGGGTAAAATTTGAAAGTCAAAACCAGAGTTTAGTGATTTCTGTTTCCATGATTGTTTAAATGATAGTTTTAAAGTGGTTTGAAGTTGTTTGAGATTAGTCCTTAATAATTTGATGGTTCTATTGCTTCTAGTTGGATTTAAAGTAGTGTTTGGTTTAGAGTTTGAAATTGTTTTAGAGGTCATTATATTGGTTTAGATCAGTAGCTTAAGGCTTGCTTTAGTTCTCTTTACTCATATCTGTCCTTGTTTTGCACAATCTTCATTTTTAGTCAAAGTTTCACCTTAACTGTTCTTAAGCCAATAACTGTTGAAATCAGGTTTCGAAAATCATGTTAATATAGGTATAGTATTTGATAAGCTAGCTTGTGAAAGTCTTATTGCATCATATTACATTGAATTCAGTCCTTAATTTGCACTCTAATCTCATCAAAGTCAAAGCTCTTCACTGTTTTTCAAAAGTCAACTATTTCAAATATCGAGTTTTGCGAACTTGCGGCTAGTGCACTGCTTGTTCATTTCGACTAGTTAGGGTCTCCATTTTGGTCCATTTGCAGTTTGCTAGGTGGTCTTCAAGTCCACATATCTGGTTTTAGGTTTAGCTTATTGGATAAGTAGTTCTGTAGCTTAAACATAGGTACACCTTATCTGTTTTCTTTGTAGCATTCCCACTTGTCCCTTTTGGCTAGTTTTTGTTTGATCTATAACTTTTTCATTACTAGTCCATATTAGCTGAAACTTTATACAAATGATCTCTGCTAGGTGGGCTTGAGAACCATGCTTTTTGTTTTCACTCTAGCTTATTGGATAGCGGTTGCAAGCTATGTCGATTAAAGGGGTCGAGAACATGTTTAGCTTATAATATCACTAGCTTAATCTTAAGTAGCATCTTTGTTTAGGTGTTAGATTTAGCTTGAATAAGTTGCTTTAGAGTAGATTTAGTGTTATCTACCTTCTGTAGTTAATTGGTATCATCTAGTGCTTATTTGCTTATTTTAATAGTGCTTATTTCATTTCAGGTTACACTCTGACTTCAATATCTTCTACATAAGCCCATGTTTTCTTATTTTTCATAGATCCAGAATAAGATTTTAGTATTTTCCTGAAATTTTCATTAATTTTGGTCACTGATTAGTATTTTTCTTATTTAAAAATAGTTTTTAATCATTTTTAATTAGCTTTAATTGCAATTAATTGAGAAAAAGTTCAAAAAAATAATTTTTCAATTTTCCCAGTTTAAGATAAATATAAAAAGCATAAAAAATATTTTTCCTTATTTTTCTCCTTTTATTTGGTATTTTTCATAATTTAAATTAGATTAAAATAGTTTTAAATTCATAGAAAATAGGAAATTAATCATAAAATTACAAAAATAGTTTTGAAAAGTCTTTTATGTTATTTTAGATTTTTGAAAAGTGATTCCATATTTTTCCCTTTCTTTTTCATAATTTTTAGATATTTAGTTTTATTTTTAAAGTTAATAATTAGTTTTTAATTAGAATAAAATCAAGAAAATTCCTAAAAAATAGTTTTAATTCATAATTAGTTTTCTAATATCATTTTTAGAGTAAAAGTAATTTTAGGTTATTTTTAGGATTTAGAATAGACGTACTTGCATTTTATTCGCGTTTCGTTTAAATTCCGTGTTTGCATTTTAGTGTAGAATTGCGTAGTTTGCCATTATTCTTAGGATTTCCCATAGATTTTAGTTCCTTATGCTTTCCTTATCCCGTAGTTTAGATAAGATAATATTATCCCCTTTTCTCATTCAAATCCCGATTATTGAGACGTAAGTTGGAAATTCCATTCAACCCTCGTTCGGAACGATCTCGGTGCTCAAACCTAACACGTTTGAGTTACCCATATACTACACTTCTTATTATTGGTCAGTGTCCGAGCCGTTTTAAGTTTCTTACGGTTAGTCATTCACAAGTGGCTAGCTTGTGTGAGATAGCTTGACGTTTTCGGTAGAATCAATTTTTGGCGCCGCTGCCGGGGATTGTTTTGTTCCTTTGTAATCAATCAATTAGAAAAGAACATAAGACTCGACACCAACAGTTAACAACTTCTATTGTTTTAATGCTACGATGATCTTTTATACATACGTGTTCGAATGACATCAAGAGTTATTAATGAGATGTGGTAGCAGCAAATATGATTATGACTAGAGTTACCTTAATATCGAGTCGAGAGAGGATCAAAAGAAACTAGGTGTACACGAATGGAACTCCAAGAATATTGTCACTAATCCAACAACACTAAGCCTTTGCCTTGCTAATTTTTAGAGAGGAAAACAATGAATTTGTGACTAGTTTAGATTGATTGCATGAGAGGGAGCAGAAGGGGTCATATCTTGTGAATGAGAGAATGAGGGAAAAGGCGTGTTTGTTAAATTGAAGGAAAGCGTGTGATAGCCTACTATATAGGGGATGATAATCTTTTATTTAACTATCCTATCTTGATGGTTTGAAACGTGTAAGAGAGGAAAGGGTAACACATAAATTTCGGTTCACACCTTGGACATAGAATGGAAATTTATTATTTAGGTGACTTAGTATATACTTAAATTAGTCAAAGATTAAGTTCACTTTATGTATTATAAGGTATAGTTTTATAACATAATAAACATTTCAAACTTAGGTTATATTCCAAATGGTGAAAAATTATGGTTCAAAGTTTTCGGGTTTTACAGCTGCTCTTGTAAACTTAGTACTGGTTATGAACTATAATTAAAACATGGCTACTATTTTAAGACTATCAGAATAAAGTCATAAACTGCTAGTTGAACTTAATACTGCCATTGATGAAGACCAAATAATAAAGGCCTTGTTGTTACTACTGGTAGCGTAAAGTTACTGCTTTTTAAAAAAAAATAGTGCTGCTCAGGGTTACAAATGTATGTACCACGTGTACAAAAGAGTTCTTCTAATTATGTTAGGATGTATAAGATGTTGCACAACTATGTTCTTTGCTTAACCTTAGTTAAAATTTCAAAGTTAAGTGATAAGGTCAATAACTAGCATTTATTAGGATGTTAATGCTTATAAATGCGGTTAGATAGAGGCCTTCTTTTATAGTGAGATTTATACTCACACTCATACACAGACACACATTGACACTAGTTTTACACACACATATTAGCAAAACCCTAATCAAAATGACTTCAAATAAATCAGGTGGGTTTTTGATTCTGTAAATATTATTTTGCTAATGTTAAGCTTATTTTCAAGCATCATAAAGTGTTTGTTTATTTTGCAGATATCATAACAATCTCTTTTGATTCAAGCATCATAATGTCCTCAAGCTCTTCTGATACAATGCAGCCATCTAATCCATGGGATTCATACTTCCTAAATGTTGAAAGTTTTAAAGTGATTCAAGTTCTATGTCCAGCTATTTGTCTAGCTACAACTCAAGTGACTATTCCGATAGACCCGATGTGGTAGGTTACCGCGAAAGTTTGTTGAAAAGGGCATCATTTATGAGTTTTGAGGAAAAAAACACCTTCACTTTCTGATGTCCAAAGTCTGTGTTGGGAATTATGTGAAGTATGAATCATGCTGATATTACTACTGATGGATTTTCTTTGAAGTGTAGCTGGATTCTGCTGAAGACATGATTATCTTTGAAGTTATATTAGTCGTAGTTTGTTTCTGCGGAAATAGTATTCCGTATATTATAGAATTAGTTAGGATATACATAAGCTTTATTAGGAAGTGATTGTGTATATCTTATTTAGTTTGATAGTTATACGTTTCTTAGAAAAGAAGTTAGGGTTCCTTGTCTATAAAAGGAACACAATAGAATGTATTATGTACGTGTGCTTAATCAATTTATTTAATATAACGATCCATAGAGGATCAAAGAGTTATTAGTTATCTGTGTTTTATACTTGTGTTTATAATCCGCTAAAGAATACAAGTTGTAGAGATTTTCTTTTAGCTTGTTTGTGATTACACAAGCGATACTAACGATCTGAAAGCTCAAGATCTATCAAGGTCTTTAGGTTTTCAACAAGTGGTATCAGAGCCTCGTGAGAGTCTCTACGATACTAAGGACAGGTGTTTCTAAACATCCATACAACCAAAACCAAACTCATCATGCCTGGTTCAGACGTTGATGTTGAACTCACCAACATCCAAAACTCCACCCATCTGCAACAACTAAGTCTCTCTAATAGTAATGCTAAGTTTCCTTACCTAAAAAGGGAGGAGTATGATCTTTGGGCGATGAAGATGCAAAACTGGATCTCCAACATTGATTGGAATCTATGGGAGATAGTATTGAAGGAAGCAGTTTGAAGAAAACTACTGTAGATCTTCTTTGGAATGATGACTTATGTTCCTCCCAAAAGCTGCTTGAAGAGTTCTTGGCGGTTGGAGAGAAACCAAGGTTAAAACCATTCTTCTTCAAGCTATTCCCGAGGATCACTTGAGTGATTTTCACTTCATGCAAGATGCTAAGGACATATGGTTAGCTATTAAGGCTAAGTTTGGTGGGAATGAGGAGTCTAGGAGAATGAGAAAGTCCATCTTTGAGACAACAATTTCAAGACTTTCAAATCATTGAAGAGGAAGGAATTCATAAGGGCTATGACAAGTTTCACAAGATTTTAAGTCGATTAAATCAGCAGCAAAGCCGATAATGATGACGTAATTCTAAGTTCTAGAGGTCTTTACCTCAATCCTGGCTACAAGTGAGCATTGCTTTAAAAGCAAAAGGTGGTTTGGATATGCTTACTTTTGATGAGTTGTATAACAAACTTAAAGCTCTTGAACATGATGTAAGAAGTCCTTTTAAATCATCATCTCTTGCTAGTCACACAACATTCGTTGGAGCCTCTAACCCAAAGAAGAGTCATGGTCCAAGTCCAACTTACTCATCATCATCTTACACTACCACTCCATCAAGTTCTCAATCCGGAGGTATAATGGAAGATGTGCTTGGATCCTTCTTTCTTTGATTATGATCCTCAGCGAGGCGGCCTATGAGGATTTAGATCGGAGTGGATCCACTTGGAGATGGAAGAGATGAAGGCGAAGTGGCGGTGGCTATCTTGTCCATGGATATCAAAATTTTGAGCATAAAATTTGGCGAGAAGGTTTGGCTTCCAAGGAAGAGATCCAGCGAGGTTTGACGAAAGGAAGGTCAAGTGCTTCACATGTCAACAGATGGGTCACTTCTCGGAGAATGCAAAGATAGGAAAGGTGATGAGGCGAGATACTCTACTTATCGGCAGAATCGAGGAGAGTCTGGAACTTCAAAGGGATCAGCAGCTTTGGTCACTCTTGATAGCAATGTGGAATGGAAGCATCATGAGCGGGATAATGATGGTCACGATAATGTTGGTTTGATTACAAGCGTACTTGGGAGGATAGGCATGATCAGTTGCCTTGATGGGCATCTCTCGGTACAAAGCATGTTTGTTTGGTTGTTGTGAGCGTTATAATGAACTCAAAGAAGCTTATGATATTTTGAAACCTAAATATAATGAATGCTTTGTAGAAGTGGAAGCTTATAAACAGGCTTTAAAAACACTAGAAAGACAAAAGGTTTGGTTTAGAAAAATCAAATAGCTTATGATGAGAAAATAAGTGTGTTAGAAAGAGATCTTACTAATGCTAAAATGAGTTAAAATATTAGAAGTTAAGGCGGATGTAGTATCGGAAAATCTAGAATTTGAAGGTGAAACTAGATGAGGAAATTGCTAGGCATAACGAATGGTTGTTAAATGGTAATAAGTTAGCTAGTCACATCTATGCTAGTCAAACTCCAAATACTTCTATAGGTTTAGGCTTTAAGTATGTAGGGTTAGAAGCTAGGGATGACACATGCAAATCTACACCAGTGAGGCCTAGCTAATTTTGTGAAAGAAGGTGCTCTACATGTTGTCACGTGGACCAATTATAGGTGAGCACATGCCCATTGACCTTTCCATTTACATTGACTTTGATGGATCACATCATCTCCATGGCAAAAGTCAAATGACTTGCCGGACCACGATACTTCTTCTAATGACTTTGTCTCTTGTGTTACTTGGTGACAAGTCCTCCGAAACAAGGGTCTACTGAGTGTGATTCAAATAACAAGTCGACCTTCCCAAGTCTACACCCTTTTACCCAAGACTACCAATAAGCATGTCAAAGTTCTGCCAAGGAATCCTCTTCCTAGGCAGTTGCCTCAAGAACTTGCCTATTAATTCTTTGCATAATAATCTTGTTAAAAACAATTCTCTTCATGGTTTTGGTTTGAATACTTCCGCTTGTAATAGAACATCTTTTGGTTTGAATAAATCTTCTAAACAGAAGACATGTTTTGTGTGTAGAAGTAAATTTCATTTAATTAAGGATTGTGATTTTCATGAGCAACGGATGGGTAGGTGTGGTGATTCTAGGACATCTAGACCAATTTGGACCAATGTTAATGCTATACCACCTTATGTTCTACAAGCAACTTATACTAATTCTCCGTTTCCTTGGAAGACCGGTTGCAAGACCATATGTACAACCAACAAGTTCATATTTTAAGAATGGTTCTTGGCACGGATATGATGACTCAATGGATGGGAAGGGCTGGGATCTGTGTCAAGTCCTCGGCAGGTTGTTCTTGGAAAACAAAGGGACCCAAATTTCAATGGAAACCCAAGAACAATAGTGGATCTTATACATCTGCATGGCATAACTCATATGATCCACAAAGGCGGGTTCAAGTCGACAATGACTTGAGCCTTCACAGTGTACTAATATTTTGTATATTTTTGTTGTTGTAGAATCATCCTCTTAAGCATAAAGATGTTGGCATTGTTGATAGTGGTTGTTCAAGAGTATGTCAGGAAACAGGGATATGATACATAACTTTGTATCAATTGAAGGAGGAGGCAATGTAACCTTTGGAGGAAGTGATGGAAGGATTCTTGGGAAAGGGACCATCAAAACACCTCAGCTGGACTTTGAGAATGTATACTATGTCAAGGAACTTCAACACTTCAACTTGTTCTCAGTCTCACAAATTTGTGACACCAAGAACAAAGTACTCTTCACTGAGGATGAATGTTTTGTGTTGTCTAAAGACTTCAAACTCCCAGAAGACACTTTAATTACTGCGAAAGTTCCTCGGAATCACAATCTTTATACATTCAACTTAACGATGTTAAACAGAAGGTTATTTAACTTGTTTGGTGGCTAAAGCATCCTTGGATGAGTCTACCAAATGGCATAGGAGGATGGCCCATGTCAACTTCAAGACCATAAACAAGCTCTCTAAAGTGGGTCTTGTTGAAGGTCTTCCTTCCAAAGTCTTCACAAATGACCATAAGCGTGTTGCACGCAACAAGGGAAAGCAACATAGAGCCTCATATAAAATTGTTACTTCTGTGAGTATTATTTACGAACCTCTTGATTGCTTCATATGGATCTGTTTGGTCCAACTCAAGTTAGAAGCATTGATCAAAATTATTTTTGTCACGGTTATCACTGATGGTTATGGCAGATTTTGTTGGGTATTCTTTCTAAGGACCAAAGATGAAACATCTCCATTCTTTGAAAGAGTTCATTACCCTTATTGAGAATCAGTTGAACAAAAAGGTTAAAGGAATTCGATGTGATAATGGGACATAGTTCAAGAATGCTATACTTATAGAACTCTATAGGTCTAAAGGAATCAAAAGGGACTATAGCACTCCAAGAACCCCACAACAAAATGGGGTGTCAGAAAGAAAAAATAGGACCTTAATAGAGGTTGCAAGATCAATCTTTGTGAGACTCTAAGCTACCCACCATGTTTTGGACAATTTGGCATAGCTTGTTATGTACTGAATAGGGTATCCATTACTAGACCACACTTCAAAACACCATATGAACTTCTCTATGGGAAAGTTCCTGCTATTCATTACCTTAAACCTTTTGGATGTCAAGTGACCATTATGAATACAAGTGATCCATTGGGCAAATTTGATGAGAAAGCTGATGATGGTTATTGATTCGTTGTGAAGTGAGTGGTGAAAAACACAATATCAACGTATATCAAAATAACCGTAAAATTCAACAAATTAACCCTTTAGGAAAAAGGTCAACGCGCCAAACCTCACGGGTGTGATAAAAGTGATACCGGAAAAGTGATTTCCCGGGTCGTGTCCCAACGAGGTGTGAATGGAAGGATTCGTTGAGTTTCGTGATTTGAACTTGAATTGGTTTTTTAATGATTTAGGATTTGATTACGAATTCTACAAATTAATTAACGGGAAAGTAATTAAGGCAAGGGAACCCTAATAAACTACAAACTAACTACTACTAAGCCTAAGAAATGATAAAACGAAGCTACACTAAGTCCTAGGGTGCAAAAACTAAAAAGCGTAAAAGCAGAAACAACCCGAGCCATAAACGTAAAGTTTTGCAATTTAACGGCTTTACGGTGTGAAATCAATTTTCCTACGTTCTATTTGACTAAAAATAATTTCAGGAAAAAGCGGAATATTTTTTTGACTTTTATTTTATTTATTACGAATTAAAAACTAATTAACACTAATTAAATGATTAAAAATAGAAAACTAATATAGAAAAATCTGAAAATTTCACAAAAACTACTTTAAGTAACACTGATTCTGAGAAAATTAAAAAACGTGGGTGGTACTTTGTAAAATAAGCAGGAAATAAGCTAAAAAGGGCTTATAAGTAAAAGCGTCAAATGACACTTAAATATTTAAAAGTGCAAAGGATAACTGATAAAGTCCCAAGGCGTTGGTTAAGCGTGGGGTGTTAGTGTGTGTGAGCTTAGGGACCAGGGTTCGAATCCTTGGTACCCTTTTTGAAAATCTATTTTTTTTCAACTTTTTCTTTTTGCACTTTGTTTATGAGACGAAAACAAGACTTTTTGTAAAAACACTATGTGTAAAACCTTGGAATAAGCGGTTTGACAACGCTTATTTCCAACGATGAAGCGAGAATCTAACAAACACCCCTTTTGACAGATTCAAACCAAACACACCCTATCTGATCTTAAACAAGAGAAGATTAAGAAAAGCTTTTTAAAATAAGCACTCTCATTTGAAGTCCAATAAGCACTTTTAAATCTAACAAGCTAAAACTGAATATACTACCTAAATGAGAGAATAAGCAGATGGCTTCAAGCAACTCTAAGGGAAATCTTAAAACTAGGAAATGGAAAATAAGCACATGAGGGAACTAAGCTAGGGGAGATCCAATAAGCTACAACCTAAGTTTCTAACTACACTATATTTTAACTACTTAAGAATTACCTAATTAAGCTACCTAATCTACTGATAAGCTAGAAGGATATAATGAAAGAGAGACATGCATTTGGGCAGTTGTGGGCTTCTTGATGCAGCCATAAGGACCTGAATAGAGCTTATTAATAAGCTCCACAGTGATATTCCAAATAAAGTGAAGCTGCAAAAAGTTGGTTAGCATAGGTGACTTTCAAATAAAACTGATTTGGGACAAAGTTCTTCACTGTAACAGCTTATATAAATAATTATCGACATCTTGGAACAGATACATCCTGATTCTACTTTTGAAAACTTGGTGAAAGTCAGTTTTGGACACCCATTTGAACTAAGCTAAAAAGAGTTAAAGTGTGAATACATTGTATCAAACTGAACATGAACATAGGCACTGAAAAAAAAACCAAACGTGGCTAATGTGGAGCTTCAAATAAGCTGATAAAAATGCCCAAGATCAGTAGCACAGGCTACTGTCCTGTGCAGTAATGAAAAATCCAAAGTTCATTTTTTTAAACACCCAAACTTACACAAACTTGATACTCCAACCTCACAATTTTACAAACTGCATATTAACATTAAACTGACTTTGACTTGTAAAGTCAAAGTGGGTAAAATGGTGTTTTGATACCAAAGTGTGCATTAACCAAACACCCCTGATGCAAAAGATTTTGACCCCAAATTTCTTTTCTTTTTTTTTTTCTGAAAATCAAGTAACTTAGCTAATAACAAAGATTAATAATAACTAGAAACAAAAGAGAACAAGTTAAACTCAAAGACTTTTCCATTCAAAGAAAGTTAAAGATTACAAAACAAAGAAAAACTTAAACTGAAATATTTCTACTTAAAACTAGGGGTGCCTTCTTGGCTTACAACATGTTCCTATTTATACTAAAACATCTAGGTCTTCAATGTCTTCTTCACTCTTGTGCTTATTTTGTGAGAGCGATCAAGCTAAAGATTCCAACTTGCTTCTTTGAGACAATCTCACCCTTGATCGGTAGGTACCATTTTGAGCTCAATCTTGACCATCCACTTTGTGTCTTTTTAACAAGGATTGACTTGGAGGAGAAATTGGTAGTGGGTTTGGGATTTGGGTGAAACCGGACAAAGAGGATTAAGGTGGGTTTTGGTTTTGATGTAGCTGGGTAAAAGAGAGGTTGGGGTGGAGTGTTTGGGGAGAAGGAAAAAGAGGTCTGGGGTACTGTGTTCTAGGGTTGGGTTTGGGGAAGTGGAGAAGAAGAAAGGGGGGTGTATTAGTTAACACTTTGACTGGATAGTGGGTTGGGTTCGACCGGGTTTGGATTGGGTAGGAGTGTTGGGTTATTTGTGTTTTGGGCCTAAGGAATAATACTAGGACTTAGGATTAGATATGGAACCATGTAATACTTTAAGGACCAAAAGTGCCAAACTGAAAATTGGGGACCATTCCTGTAATTCGAAAATGTAATCCAAAGTCCATCATTGACAATCTCGATAGTGTAAGGTGAATGCCAAATAGTGAAACACGAGGACTAAACTTGACAATTTTAAAAATCCAGGGGATCAAAACGTAATTTCTCAAACTTATGAAATTTTTCACCAAAGGACTAATTATGACAACTTATGATTTCAAAAGGACCTTTGGTGACTTTTCTTTTAAAATACGTGCTCGGGGACTATTTCGTCAATTTTTGAAAGTCGGGGGTAAAGCGCCAATTATGCAAACTTTGTTCGTTTTTCATCTGATTTTGATAATTTTGCATCTGAAACATATAAAACACAATTTTGAGATATTTTCATTATTTTGATGCATTTTGGAGTGTTTTTAGATGTTTTGCAGTTCAGATTTGACCAAAAATGATGAGTGAATAAGCACTCATCAAATTCCCCACACTAAAACATTGCTAGTCCCTAGCAATATTTTGAGAAAACTTAATGGATTTGAGTCTCTTTACCAAAAGCCATTACTTCTGGAGTAGCCAAATGTTTTAGTTCAAGTGAGAACTATGGTACACTGATAACCATGTGATTTTGAGCAAACCACCGACTTCCAACGGTTTGATTTGTCTTTACCATAAGCCGTTTGCTCTGGACTAGCCAACTCTTAGATAAATTATCAATATTATCTTTTGTGAGCTGATTACCAATTATGGTTTTTCCACTGCCTTTACCACAAGCCATAAACTTGCGGGCTAGCCAACTCTTCACTAATTAAAGATATGGTGAGCTGAACACCATACAATTTTGGGCAAATTGCAAGCCGTCAACGGATTTGATAAATCTTTACCAAGAGCCGTTTGCTCTTGGATTAGCCAATCCTTTTGTTTATTAGACATGGCGGATGATAACCGTAATCCGAGTAAGTGCAAAACACTTACTCCCAAAAAAAAATTTGGCCAAAAATGGGGGAATAGGGTGGTAATACATAAGATAAAATTCGCGAGAATTCCCCCCCACACTAGAAATGAATATTGCCCTCAATATTCAAAGTATCGGCGGTTATGCCGAAACTAAGAACATAAAGGGAAATACTACGGCCATTATTCGAAGTTTTTTTTTTTTTTTTTTGAAAACTTTATATACAACAAATGGGGGCAACTCCCCACACTAGGGTGGTAGAAAGTAGAAAGAAGTCGAAATACGGTGAAAACCCATATAGAGTGCTACTGTTTTTGATTCCCGAGTCGCTAGCTTGACTCGATCCCCGCATTCATTGGTTCATGGGGAAGGTTTGGAGATCCGGGACAACCAAGGATGGTATGTCCCCTCCAAAATAATGCTTCAATCTATGTCCATTCACCTTGAAGTTTGGCCCGTCGGTTTGAGATAACTCGACGGTGCCATATGGAAAAACTTTGGCAATGGTGAATGGACCGGTCCAACGGGTCTTAAGTTTTCCCGAGAAGATTTTCAATCTAGAATTGAAAAGAAGGACTCGGTCACCAACGTTGAAAACGCGGTTCTTAATCTTTGAGTCATGGATCTTCTTTGTCTTTTCCTTGTAAATCAACGAGTTCTCGTAGGCTTGATCACGGAGTTCATTTAATTCATTGAGTTGAACTTTCCGGTGATCACCCGCGGACTTAAGGTCAAAATTAGCATGCTTCAAGGCCCAATAGGCTTTGTGCTCGAGCTCGATCGGAAGATGACACGCCTTTCCGTACACAAGCTTGTAAGGAGTACACCCGATGGGTGTTTTGTAAGCGGTGCGGAAGGCCCAAAGTGCATCTTCAAGTTTGTCCGACCAAGAGGCACGGTTTTCACCTACGGTCCTCTCCAAGATTCTTTTCAAACCACGATTCGAAACTTCCACTTGCCCACTAGTTTGTGGGTGATACGCGGTAGAAAGACGGTGAGTGACACCATACTTAAGCATGACTTTTGCGAATTGGTCGTTGCAAAAGTGCGTACCGCGATCACTAATGATGGCACGGGGAGTTCCGAAGCGGGTAAAGAGAGACTTTAGAAACTTCACAACTACTCGGGCGTCGTTGGTGGGGAGCGCTTTCGCTTCCACCCATTTAGACAAATAATCGACCGCCACGAGTATATACTTGTTCCCTCGAGAAGACGGGAACGGCCCCATAAAATCGATGCCCCATACGTCAAAGATCTCGCACACTTGAATGGCATTTTGAGGCATTTCATCTCTTTTAGAGATGTTGCTATGACGTTGGCAAGTGTCGCAAGATTTGACGAGGTCATGGGCATCTTTGTAAATCGTGGGCCAATAGAAACCGGAATCAAACACCTTTTTAGCGGTGTAGTTAGGGCCATGATGTCCCCCCGTGGGTCCATGATGACAAGCCTTGAGAATTTCATCGGCTTCTTGGCGGTGAACACACCGTCGGATGACTTGATCCGCACAAACCTTAAACAAGTAGGGGTCGTCCCAGAAATAATGCTTAACATCTTTGAAAAATTTGTTCTTTTGTTGGGACGACATCCCTTTCACAACAAAGTTACCCGCATGATAGTTTGCAAAGTCGGCAAACCATGGGGTACTTAAATTTTCATGATGAGATACCACATTAAGAGTCTCGAGAGGAAATGTTTCATTTATTTCCTTTTTCTCGAGCACACCTTGATGTGGATTTTCAAGACGAGAGAGATGATCAGCCGCTAGGTTTTCTGCTCCTTTTTTATCACGGATAATGATATCAAATTCTTGCAGGAGGAGAACCCATCGGAGCAATCTCGGCTTTGCATCTTGCTTAGCAAAGAGATATTTGAGGGCGAGTGATCCGTATACACTATGCTTTTGGACAAGATCAAGTATGGCCGAAACTTCTCGAAAGCATACACCACGGCTAGTAATTCTTTCTCCGTTGTAGTGTAATGTGCTTGAGCTTCGGTCAAAGTTTTGCTAGCATAATGTATAGGCTGGAAATGTTTTGATTTTCGTTGCCCCAAAACGGCACCTATGGCGAAATCACTTGCATCGCACATAAGCTCAAATGGTAATTCCCAATCGAGGGCAACTAGAATTGGTGCTTCCGTGAGCTTCTTCTTAAGAGTTTGAAAAGCTTCAATGCACTCACTAGAAAAGATGAAAGGAGTGTCCTTTTCAAGAAGTCGGGTCATAGGCCGGGATATTTTTGAAAAGTCTTGAATGAAACGACGATAAAATCCGGCATGACCAAGGAAACTTCTAACTCCTTTGACGGTTGTGGGAGGAGGTAATTTCGAAATGACATCGACTTTAGCTTTGTCAACCTCAATCCCGCTCTTAGAAATCTTATGGCCAAGAACAATTCCTTCTTTAACCATAAAGTGACATTTCTCCCAATTTAGACTAAGATTCGTGTTTTCACAACGTTCAAGCATCTTGTCCAAATGGGAGAGACATGTTTGAAAAGAATCCCCAAAGACCGAAAAATCATCCATAAAGACTTCCATAGTCTTTTCGATCATGTCATGGAAAATGGCCATCATACACCTTTGGAATGTACCGGGAGCATTACACAAGCCAAAAGGCATGCGTCGGTAAGCAAATGTTCCATAAGGACATGTGAATGTGGTCTTTTCTTGATCTTGTGGGTCAATGGGTATTTGGAAGTAACCCGAGAAACCATCGAGAAAACAATAGTATTCATTTCCCGCTAATCTCTCAAGCATTTGGTCCATGAAGGGTAATGGAAAGTGGTCTTTACGGGTGGCTTCATTTAACTTTCGATAGTCAATGCAAACACGCCATCCCGTAACCAATCGAGTAGGAATCAACTCGTTTTCATCATTTTCAACAACGGTAATGCCACCTTTTTTGGGCACACAATGAACGGGGCTCACCCAAGGACTATCCGAGATGGGGTAAATCAATCCGGCATCGAGAAGTTTTATGACTTCCGCTTTGATAACCTCATGAATTTTAGGATTCACCCTTCTTTGGTGTTGAACCGCCGGTTTGAAGTCATCTTCCATGAGAATTTTGTGCGTACAAAATCTCGGGTCAATACCCTTGATGTCGGAAAGGTTCCAAGCGATGGCTCGCTTGTGTGACTTCAAAACCTTTATGAGGCGGATTTTTCATCCTCATTCAAGTCTTTAGCAATGATGACGGGTGATTTATTGTCACCCTCCAAAAATGCATACTCGAGATGAGGTGGTAAGTCCTTAAGTTCGACCTCGGGAGGATCATTAGATTTTTCAATCGTTTTGATTTCCTCTTTATGAAGTTCTTGAGGAGGGAGTGATGAAGGATCTTCATTGAGCAACTTCTCGATGAGAAGTATATCTCCCTCAATGTCGATGGGAGCGTGATCAATTTCCCATGGAGCAGAATCACTAGCCAAGTATGCTTCAATCTCTTCCAAAATAAAGTCACTTCCCTCAAACGGAGTGAGGGGAGGGGAAGAGAGAGCAATGATGGGATCAACCGAAGTGGGATTGCCACTCGAGAATCCAAGAATTTCTTGAGAATACTCCTCCGACACAATGTCAAGGACATCAATTTTGTTGACGGAATTGTCTTCATAATGGGGGAGTAATTCGTAACTTGATTGAGATTGAAAGTAACGGCTTCCTTGTTTACCCTCAAAGTGATTTCCCCTTCATCAACATCGATCAATGCCCGACCCGTTTTCAAGAAGCACCTCCCAAGGATGAGGGGTACTCGGGGATCGGCATCAAATTCGACAACAACAAAGTCGGCGGGGAAATGAAACTTGCCTACTTTCACAAATACATCCTCGGCTATACCTAGCGGACGAGAACTTGTACGGTCCGCAAGCTCGAGGATCATACATGTAGGTGTAAGCGGAGGTAATGAAAGCTTCTTCCACATGGAGTGTGGCATCAAGTTAATGCTAGCACCAAGATCGGCCAAAGCGGAGCATTGAACTATGCCTTGAAAATCACATGGGATGAGAAATTTTCCGGGGTCTCCTAACTTTTCGGGAAGTTTTTTAAGGATAACCGCCGAACAACTTTCGTTCAAAGAAGTTTTAGCCATTTCGGAAATCTTTTCTTTGTTATTCAACAAATTTTTGATTGTTGGACCGAACTTTGGCATTAGAAGAAGAGGCGTCCATGAAACTAATCTCGAAGTGAAAATCTTGAAAGATTTGAATAAGCTTCTCCATTTGTTGACTAGTTTTATCACGGAGCTTTTGGTCATTAAGCCTTGAAGGATAAGGAAGTGAAGGCTTAGGAGTGGTCATCGGAACAACGGGTTCCGAAATTTGAGGTAAGACCACCGAAGGTTGGACTTGTCGCGGTACTTGGGCTTGAGTTATGCATCTTGTCCTTTGATACCTCGGTTTCTCGTTCCACATCCCTCACCGGAGAAGGATTAGGCATCGAGGGTCCCTCATAAGATTTACCACTTCGGGTGGCAATAGCATTCAATTCACCTTTTGGGTTGGGAATGGTATTACTTGGAAGAGCACCCGAAGTTGAAGCTTGATTCTTTTGACTCATGAGACTAGCAAACATGCCTTCAATCTTGCTTTGAGATTGATCAATTTTTTTGCTAGTAGCTCTAAGCTCGGAAGTGAAATCATTCTTCAAAGTGGTAATTTGATTTTGCATGGATGCCATCTTAGCTTCATTGCTTTTGATGTAATTAGCAATGTCAATGGAAGCTTGAGGAGGCGGGGCATGCACGTTTTGTTGAGGAGTTTGGAATCGGTTTTGATTGAAATTTCCTTGATTTTGAAAACTTTGATTTTGATTTTGAAAATTCCGATTTTGACTCTGATTTTGATTGAACTGATTATTTCTATTTTGCACATTTTGATTGTTCTGATTTTGATTAAACCCGGGTGGTCCAAGGAAATTGTTAGAACGATAGTTGAGAAGGTTTCGGTCTCCTTGCGGTTGGTAGGAATTACCTCCCGTATTGTAGGAACCAGAAGCGGCATATACGCTCTCTTGAGTGAAGCCACCGGAGGCTGGACACTCAAAATAAGGGTGTGGACCACCACAAGTTTCACAACTCTTGTTTACGACATTCACTTGTTGATTGTTGTTATTTTGACTCATTTTAAGCACGGCAGTGGATATTTCTTCAATCTTTTTGGTTAGAGTCGTGAATTCTGAAGATGGAAGAGTGGTAGATCTCCTTGACTCACTCCTCTCGGCTGAGGAATCCCAATAATTGTGGTGGGCAGTCATGTTTTCAATGAGATCGTAGCACTCTTCGGGTCGCCTTTTCATAAAGGTACCACCGGCAGCAGCATTGATTGTGTCACGATGTCTCAATGTTAACCCATTATAGAATGTATCTATTTGGGTGACAAGCAACATGTTGTGGTTCGGACATCGATCAATCGAAAGCTTATAGCGTTCCCATGCCTCAAATAAGGACTCATCGGGATGCTGCCGAAAATTACCGATTTCATTCCGTAGTTTCGTCACCATCGACGGTGGAAAATATTTCGCCAAGAATTTGGAGATCATTTCGTCGAAACTATGGATTGAATTTTTGGGAAGACGATCAAACCATGCGGTGGCATGAAGCGTCAAGGAATATGGAAAGAGGTATAAGCGAAGGGCGTCATCGGTGACCCCATTTTGCTTCATACTTTGGGTGACGGTGAGAAATTTGTCGAGATGCTTGTTGGCATCGTCACCCGGTGATCCGTGAAATTGGCAAAAACTTTGGACTTGTTGAATCATGTGATGCTTAAGTCCAAAATCCGTGGCCTCGATGTTGACCGGGGCAATTGGACCGCCCAGTCCATCCATCGTGGGTTGGCAAAGCTCCTCCATCGTTCGGAGATCGGGAGTTGGATCTTGTGGACCAGTGCTGGGACTTGAGGTCCGTTCCTTGGTTATGTGTCATTGTGATTTGTTCGACGGTGCGTATCTCGGTACGTTTGCTTGGTTACGGTTACGTCTACGAGCTTGCGGCGAGTCGCATGCACTTCCAAATACAACACTTTCAATTAAAACAAGACCGAGGCAAAACAACAGTGAACTTAAACCAATAATCCCACGTGAAATGATCACTTCTATAAGTAAAACGCACAAAGGAGCGGAGAGACTTTGTAGGTCAGCGTAAGCTTATTAAAACCCGTCTCTTTACAGCCGCAATTTAATGTCGGGCCGTCCTTATACCCCTCACACAGCTTTGTTAAACCGATAGAAGTAAACCAAAACACGAACGACACAAAGGCAAGTTTTAAATCTTTTGTTCGGGAACTTATAATGATAACACCTCAGTTGAGAATGTTATATTGATTGTGTCTTCTATATTATTTAAAACAACAAGGAAAATCTTTTTGTATTTTTAATCTTTTACATATATATACAAAGAAAAGAAAAATATTTTTGTATTTTTGTATTTTTGAAAACAATAACTTCACGAAGAAGGTTCTTCAAGTCACTAATCGCAAAAATCACGATATTGTCGCAACACACCTCCCGGCGCGGCCAAAATTTGATTCGATTGTTGTGAAGTGAGTGGTGAAAAACACAATATCAACGTATATCAAAATAACCGTAAAATTCAACAAATTAACCCTTTAGGAAAAAGGTCAACGTGCCAAACCTCACGGGTGTGATAAAAGTGATACCGGAAAAGTGATTTCCCGGGTCGTGTCCCAACGAGGTGTGAATGGAAGGATTCGTTGAGTTTCGTGATTTGAACTTGAATTGGTTTTTAATGATTTAGGATTTGATTACGAATTCTACAAATTAATTAACGGGAAAGTAATTAAGGCAAGGGAACCCTAATAAACTACAAACTAACTACTACTAAGCCTAAGAAATGATAAAACGAAGCTACACTAAGTCCTAGGGTGCAAAAACTAAAAAACGTAAAAACCGAGAAACAACCCGAGCCATAAACGTAAAAGTTTTGCAATTTAACGGCTACGGGTGTGAAATCAATTTTCCTACGTTCTATTTGACTAAAAATAATTTCAGGAAAAAGCGGAATATTTTTTTGACTTTTATTTTATTTATTACGAATTAAAAACTAATTAACACTAATTAAATGATTAAAAATAGAAAACTAATATAGAAAAATCTGAAAATTTCACAAAAACTACTTTAAGTAACACTGATTCTGAGAAAATTAAAAAACGTGGGTGGTACTTTGTAAAATAAGCAGGAAATAAGCTAAAAAGGGCTTATAAGTAAAACTGTCAAATGACACTTAAATATTTAAAAGTGCAAAGGATAACTGATAAAGTCCCAAGGGCAGTTGGTTAAGCGTGGGGTGTTAGTGTGTTGAGCTTAGGGACCAGGGTTCGAATCCCTTGGTACCCTTTTTGAAAATCTATTTTTTTTTCAACTTTTTCTTTTTGCACTTTGTTTATGAGACGAAAACAAGACTTTTTGTAAAAACACTATGTGTAAAACCTTGGAATAAGCAGTTTGACAACTGCTTATTTCCAACAGTGGGCAGAATCTAACAAACACCCCTTTTGACAGATTCAAACCAAACACACCCTATGCAGTCTTAAACAAGAGAAGATTAAGAAAAGCTTTTTAAAATAAGCACTCTCATTTGAAGTCCAATAAGCACTTTTAAATCTAACAAGCTAAAACTGAATATACTACCTAAATGAGAGAATAAGCAGATGACTTCAAGCAACTCTAAGGGAAATCTTAAAACTAGCAAATGGAAAATAATCACATGAGGGAACTAAGCTAGGGGAGATCCAATAAGCTACAACCTAAGTTTCTAACTACACTATATTTTAACTACTTAAGAATTACCTAATTAAGCTACCTAATCTACTGATAAGCTAGAAAGATATAATGAAAAGAGAGACCTGTGCAGCTGCAGTTGTGGGCTTACTGATGCAGGCCATAAGGACCTGAATAGAGCTTATTAATAAGCTCCACAGTGATATTCCAAATAAAGTGCAGCTGCAAAAAGTTGGTTAGCTTAGGTGACTTTCAAATAAAACTGATTTGGGACAAAGTTCTTCACTGTAACAGCTTATAAATAAGCTGTTATCAGCATCTTGGGAACAGATACATCCTGATTCTACTTTTGAAAACTTGGTGAAAGTCAGTTTTGGACACCCATTTGAACTAAGCTAAAAAGAGTTAAAGTGTGAATACATTGTATCAAACTGAACATGAACATAGGCACTAAAAAAAAACAAATCATGGCTAATGTGGAGCTTCAAATAAGCTGATAAAAATGCCCAAGATCAGTAGCACAGGCTACTGTCCTGTGCAGTAATGAAAAATCCAAAGTTCATTTTTTTAAACACCCAAACTTACACAAACTTGATACTCCAACCTCACAATTTTACAAACTGCATATTAACATTAAACTGACTTTGACTTGTAAAGTCAAAGTGGGTAAAATGGTGTTTTGATACCAAAGTGTGCATAAACCAAACACCCCTTTTGCAAAAGATTTTGACCCCAAATTTCTTTTCTTTTTTTTTCTGAAAATCAAGTAACTTAGCTAATAACAAAGATTAATAATAACTAGAAACAAAAGAGAACAAGTTAAACTCAAAGCAGCTTTTCCATTCAAAGAAAGTTAAAGATTACAAAACAAAGAAAAACTTAAACTGAAATATTTCTACTTAAAACTAGGGGTGCCTTCTTGGCTTACAACATGTTCCTATTTATACTAAAACATCTAGGTCTTCAATGTCTTCTTCACTCTTGTGCTTGTTTTGTGAGAGTAGTCAAGCTAAAGATTCCAACTTGCTTCTTTGAGACAATCTCAGCCCTTGATCAGGTAGGTACCATTTTGAGCTCAATCTTGACCATCCACTGTGTCTTTTTAACAAGGATTGCTGACTTGGAGGAGGGGGGAAATTGGTAGTGGGTTTGGGATTTGGGTGAAACCGGACAAAGAGGATTAAGGTGGGTTTTGGTTTTGATGTAGCTGGGTAAAAGAGAGAGGTTGGGGTGGAGTGTTTGGGGAGAAGGAAAAAGAGGTCTGGGGTACTGTGTTCTAGGGTTCTGGGTTTGGGCGGGAAGTGGAGAAGAAGAAGGGGGGGTGTATTAGTTAACACTTTGACTGGATAGTGGGTTGGGTTCGACCGGGTTTGGATTGGGTAGGAGTGTTGGGTTATTTGTGTTTTGGGCCTAAGGAATAATACTTGGACTTAGGATTAGATATGGAACCATGTAATACTTTAAGGACCAAAAGTGCCAAAACTGAAAATTCAGGGACCATTCCTGTAATTCTGAAAATGTAATCCAAAGTCCATCATTGACAATCTCTGATAGTGTAAGGACTGAATCTGCCAAATAGTGAAACCTGAGGACTAAACTTGACAATTTTAAAAATCCAGGGATCAAAACTGTAATTTCTCAAACTTTTGAAAATTTTCACCAAAGGACTAATTATGACAACTTATGATTTCAAAAGGACCTTTGGTGACTTTTCTTTTTAAAATACGTGCTCGGGGACTATTTCTGTCAATTTTTGAAAGTCGGGGGACTGAAACTGCCAATTATGCAAACTTTGTTCGTTTTTCATCTGATTTTGATAATTTTGCATCTGAAACATATAAAACACAATTTTGAGATATTTTCAGTATTTTGATGCATTTTGGAGTGTTTTTAGATGTTTTGCAGTTCAGATTTGACCAAAAATGATGAGTGAATAAGCACTCATCAGTTATATTGTGGGATATTCTGCTCATAGTAACGCGTATAGAGTTTACAATTTATCTGCCAAGAAGATTGAGGAGACATTGAACCTGAGGTTTCTAGAAAATAAGCCTAATGTTCAAGGACAGGGTCATGTTTGGTCTTTTGATCTTGATTACTTAACTGATTATTTGGGTTATTCTAGACATATGGCTAATCAAAATGCAAGTACTCAAGAGTCTCCAACTAACAGTCTGAGATACCATGGATCTTGATTCGATAGTGAGTTTGAAGATGATGAACAACCCATTGTAGTTCCTTCTTTCTCCCCTAACAATTTTACAGGTGACACTTCCAAAGTTACTTCTGATGAGAGTGAAGACGAGTCCAATTATGCAAAGGACCTTGCTAGGCTAAAGATGCGAGAAGTATCAGACTAATCTAGAAGTGAAAGGAATGCCGAGGAGAGTGCCGGAAACAATCAGTGGAAACATCAATGCTGCTGAATGTGATTCTGTTTCTCCTACTAATTCTGTTGAAGGCTATGCTGTTTCTACTCCCATTTCTACTAGAGTGTCCACCGACTTTGGAGATCCTTATACTCGTTTTCCAAGACCCTCAGATCT
>OU343216.1:167301338-167374558 GCA_910596185.1 Chrysanthemum makinoi | reverse complement strand
CAGTCCCATTGGTTCATCACTTGTACCAAACTCATCTCCAACAACTCCATATGTGTTGGAATCACTCCTAAACCTTTATTCAAGTGTTAGTTACTCATATGTAATAGGTAGCTTATTATGGCCTTTATGTTTGTTATTAGCCTTAAGCTTATGTAGAAGGCCCATGAGCTTAGGACCATATCCAATAAGGAAAGGATGGGAACTAGGAGTGTTGCCCTAGCTTCCCTCCTATTAATACCCCATGTAAACCTTCATTTGAAGGTTGGTTGTTCAAGTTATTTCCTTTCACACATACTCTACGCATAACCATTTTATTCTAACGTGTGTGTGTGTTTGGTTTATTGTTCAATCGCCTCTCTATCTTTCTATTAAGCTTGTGTTGTACATCTAGTGACCTAACAGTGGTATCAGAGCCAAATAGTTGGGTTAACACTTTCGTTTTTGAAGTTTTTTTTTGTTTTCGGTTTTACGCGTAAACATGGTTAACACTTTGGATCGCTTAAAAACTCGTTTTTTACACTTTTTAATCCAAGATTCTTGTACTTTCAACGTTTTAAGGAGTTAAAATACTTGTTTTTGGCAAAAAGTTTCAACCTTTACGCGTGGATCTAAGTTTTTAAGCTTGTTTTTGTTCGTGGGTGTCGTTCTACGCGTAACCTGTTTAGCCGTTTTGATTCATCAAGTTTCACACTTTTGTGTTATTTTGGTGATATTGAAGCTATTCCATAACAAAAATCTGGTTTAGAAACAACTTTGGGCAAAATCACTTTTACAAGTAAGCTACGCGTAACTAAAACCATATTTTTACGCGTAACTTAATCCTTGGTTTGATCTTCGTTTTCGTGGTTTACTCCGTGTTTTCTTGCTTGGATAAGCCTGAAAATACGTCGACTTTGGATATCTTTTGCACTGTGATAGTGTAAAAGATCATTTGGGGTAAAACCCTAAACTTACGCATAAGCATAAAGCTTACGCCGTAGAAAATCCTACGCATAAGATTCATCCTACGCCTAAGCCCAGTCTTACGCATAAGATAATCCTACGCCTAATTTTTCTACGCATAACTTACTGTTTACGCATAACTTTAGTCTTTTTTCCTGCTTACGCGTAAGCTAAAACTACGCGTAACTCTCATTGTTACGCGTAACTTTGGTGTTTTTACGCATAAGTCCTACTTGGTTTATTGTGATTACTATGCCTAAGGATACTTCATCAACAAAGGTTCATTCGACTACAAAGATCCATTTTTACCAACACAAGTTTTCAACATGTCACAACCACCATACTCTAACTATTTCCCTTACACTTATTCTCAACGTCAACAACAACCAACTCCACAACATCAACAATGGAATCCACAACAAGCAATTTATCAACAACAATTTAATCAACAACATACTCCACAACTTGCTGCAATTCCACAACCTCAAATGGTTCAACCACCACCAAGTCTTCAAGTACAACCCTACACAAACGAATTCAATCAACATCCATCAAGGAACACTATGAAGGAACCCACTTGGTTTGCAAAGATGTGTGAAGCTTTAAGCAACCAACAATCAATTCATGAGGCTGGATCACTTGATAGACCTCCAATGCTCACTCCAGGAAACTACGATCAATGGGTGATAAGGTTCTTTAGGTTTTATGATCTGAAGAAGCCACATGGAAAGTTCTTAAAGAAGGTTATCTTGGAAGGTCTATTTGAGATGCCTACTTGTTATCGTACGCCGATCCAAATGCTAATCCACCAAGAGATGAACAATCCAACATTGCTATTGTTGCCGACCTAAATGCAGAGGAACTTCTACACTATGAAGCGGATGAACTTGCAATGCAATATATCCTCTTAGGATTACCTAACCCAATTCTTCGAAGTGTTGATGCTCAAAAGCCTGCAAAGGAAATGTGGGATCATATTCATCTTCTTATGGAAGGATCTGCACTCAATCGGGAGGATATGGAATCCAAAATTTACTTGGCTTATGAACACTTCATGATTGAACACGGAGAGACACTAGAGTCTTATCATCATCGTTTTTCGGACATCATCAATGATTTGGATAAACACAACATCATCATGCCAAGAATTGCGGTGAATACTAAGTTCTTGAGTAGTCTTGGTTCTGAATGGGAGAAGTATGTCATTTTTCTCCGTCAAGCGAAGAATATGCATCATTCTACATATGGATTGTTGTACGATTACTTGAAGCCTCATGAAAAGGAAGTTGATAGGGAAAGGATTCTCCGTACTCAAATTGCTCCACCGACACATCAGGAAAATCAACAACTTGCCTTATATGCTCAAAACAGTTATTCTCCTCAACCAGCAACTCAACCAACTACAATCACACCATATGATCCTTCACAGCCTCAATCTCAACAAACTCAATTGGTTCCATACAACAACAACAATGCTCAAGCACTTGTCTGTGAAGCTAATGAGGAATCTGATCCGTTCAAAGCATTGCAACAAGGATTTGATATGATTGCTAATGTCTTTAGCCGTTATACCAACAAGTCCAAAAACCGTATTCGTTCCTCATCTAACACAAGGAATCAAGCTGTTGTGAACAATGGACGAGTTGAAGTACAGAATCGTGGTTATAGTCGCCGATGGGCGGTGGTCAAGGGTTTAATGCTGTGGGTAGGAATAACAATAGAGCTCAAGTGGTGGAACAGGGAATGCTCAAAATGGGTTGAATGGTCTTCGATGCTACAAGCGCAATGAGAAGGGACATTTGGCTAATGCATGCCCAAATCCTAGGACTAGAGGCGTGCTTATCACAAAGAGGCTCTTATTTTGGCTCTTAAGGATGAAGCTGGTGGAACTCTCACGGACAAAAAGAGCTTTATGGCAAATGCACTTCAGATGATGATATGGAGGACTTGCGGGGCCAATGCATTTGTTATGTTGATGGCTAATATGCATGAGTTACACATGAGTGACACAGGCCCGGTGTATGACACTGATGGCTTGTCTCAGGTACCCGAACAAACCATATTTATCTCTGATCTCATATCTCGCCAACATCCGAATCCGGCAAGGCTCGAATGTTCAAAATGAGTCATCCACATCTCATTCCGCGATTTTCAAATAGACCCGTAGTTATATTTGACGATCAAGATGACCTTATGGTTTCCCTTGATACTCAAATTGACTCCGTGGTTATACTTGAGGCTCTAAGTAATGATCATGTTGTGACTCACGTTGAACACACCGAACTTTTGCCTCATCCAGATTTTTCTCGTTTAATACAAGACCAACAGACCATAGTGGAAAAATGTCATGCCATTAATCAGGACTTGAAAAGCAAAAATGCACTGTTAACCAAGGATTTTGAATGTTTACAAAAGCAACTCAACTTTTTCAAAACTCAAGAAAACGTGAAAAAGGTTTTGAAGCAGCCTTTGCCAAATCTCATCAAAATGAACAATATTTAGAGAGACAGATGCGTGTTCTAGCCGCGAAGAATGCTTTGTTGTTCGAAATAGAACAACTGAAACATGAACATAAAAAGCAAATTAACGCTCTCACCTTGGAAAATCAAAAAGCTAAGGTCGAGTTGTTAACTTGTCAAAAACAGTTCTCTGCATACAAAAAGCATTCAACAAAATGAATAGATGATCATCTTGAAGAAATCATCGGCTTGCAAAACAAACTTAAAGAGTTTAAAACTGTTGTTTACAAACATGGCGAGTCGGTCACAGCTATTGAAAATTTTACTTTAAAACCTAATCCAAATGGATATGGACCGAATCTCGCTGATTACAAACCTAAGCTTTCAACCAAATTATTCAAACCAAATCCGAAGTTTCCGGTCAGAGAATATAAAATTGATAATTATATTATGAATGTTGTTGAATATCATCGTCAAGAGGAATTAGATGCAGAAGGCGAGAGTCGATCAAAATTAAAAACTGTTGTTTACAACAAACCTTTTAATTATAAAAGCGGTCACTTTCGTCACACCAACGGATTCTTCTAACACACCAAGGATTATCATAAAACGTCTGAGTCTTCTAATGATAATCCCAAACCAGATTATGCACAAACTTATGGTCCTTTACCTTCCATCGGTGAAGTAAACTCAAAACCTGAAAATCGCAAAATTCTTAGATATTTTGACCTTTTCATAGGTGACCTCAAAACTTTACAACATGAGATAGAATATCATTCTGAAATCAAAGTTCAACATTTTCAATCGCCTCTGGTGCGAGAACAAAGAGACATTTTTCTGAAAAATCTTTTACCAAATGTTAAAAATTTGAAAAGTTGTGCATTGTCTTGGGAAAGGGACTTTCATAAGGAACTTGGATTAATGAAGGACGTTTTCGAGAAAACAGAAACATCTATTTCTAATACTAAACGTAAAAGAAAATGTTGAGAAAAGATGTTGATCGACTCTTGGAAGATGCCATCCGTGCTGATGTCCATAATGTTGTGCTATTGAATTCTTTGTCATATGCATTTGATTATATCTCTGCGATATCGTTGATTCTGTGGTAAATGTTGAGAACACCGATAATGTGCTTGGATCGAGTCCTTAAAAGTTGAAAACAAACGATTGTCAAACGAACTTTCAAATGCAATACGTCGTCTTAATTGGTGTAAAAAGATATTCACGATCAACAACTTGTTTTTCAACACAAAATCGCCATTCGTGACAAAACTTCGATCCAAAAATTGAGCAAGCGGATGATCAAAAGCGTGTCTTTTAAGTGTCAAATCTCAAAATATGAACAAGAACTTGTAAAAGTTAAAAAGGAATATGGTGTCATATTTGATTTACTCAAAAAGACTCGTGATGAAGCATCAAATGAACTTGATCATTATCTTGCACACACTAAAGAAGTTATGCATTTTGCTGGAAATATTCTGTTAGCCTTAATAGTTTTTATTAGAAGTGATGGTCATTCACGTTTAGGAACTTTGTAACGTGTGTTAGATATCGTGATAGAATAGTCAACGGGCTCGTGGATTGGACTAAGCTAAATGGGTATTAGTTTAGTTAAGCTAGCCTTATATCAATCCATGTCCAATCCAATCCATACGAAGCCCATACAAGGCCCATGGCCAAGCCTTAGGGCATCATCTCTCTTACTATAAATACCCCTCAAGTATGTCATTTGAGGGGTGTGCTTGAGTGTGTGTGTGTATGTTTTCCTTTGAAGCAATATAACAACTTATTGTTTTCATCTTTCTTCTCTCTACCTCTCTAACATACACGAATTCATATTCAAGTCACCATCTTTCTATTCTTTTCTTTCTTATTTACGCATAAGTGTTTGGTTTACGTGGTTATACTTGTGTTTGGCTTGCTTGGTAAAGTGATAAGGTATACGTGATAAAGGGGCATAACAATTGGTATCAATCGCCTAACAATGGTTTAGGAGTGTTTGTGTTTGTTTTGAAGGGTTACGCATAAAGCTCTCGTTTTACAAAGTTGTCACGCTTAAAGCTTTAATTTTTGCACTTAAAAATTCAAGATTCTTGTGGTTTAAGGTTTATTTGGTGCTAAAGTTTCAGTTTTTTGCAAAAAGTTCGAAGCTTTACGTGTTTTTCTTCACTTTTAAGCTCGTATTTGGTTTATTGGTCATTTCTACTCATAACTTTTCTAAGCACTTTGGGTGAAAAAGGTCAACATTTTTGTGTTATTGGAGTGTTTTTAAGGATATCTGTGCAAGCGAAATCATTTGAATCGTTGGAAATTTCTTACGAGTAGAAGTCAAAAAGTCAAAACCCTAGTTTTCTACTCGTAACTTTTCTAAGCACTTTGGGTGAAAAAGGTTAACATTTTTGTGTTATTCGAGTGTTTTTAAGGATATCTGTGCAAGAGACATCGTTTGAATCATTGGAAATTTCTTACGAGTAGAAGTCAAAAAGTCAAAACCCTAGTTTTCTACTCATAACTTTTTGGTGAAGAATCTTCGAGCTATAACGGTTACTCAGTGCTTCCCTCACTTGGATAAGTGTGTGGAACACTTCGACTTGTGGATATCCCTTACGCTGTGACAGTGTAAAGGATTTTTGGTTCTTAACCATAGTTTACGCATAAGCTAAAAGCTTACGAGTAACTCTACGCATAACTTCACAATTACGCGTAAGGTTTACGAGTAACTTTTTGTCTACGCATAAGCTTAAGGTTACGCGTAAGATACTTTCTACGCATAAGGTTTCTACGCATAAGGTTTATACGCCTAAGGTTTCTACGCATAAGGATTCCTACGCCTAAGCATCCTACGCCTAAGATCCTACGCATAAAATCCTACGCCTAAGCTTCCTACGCATAAGATCCTACTCGTAACTACATCCTACTCGTAACCATATCCTACTCGTAACTTCTTTGGTCTACGCCTAAGCTCTTTCTACGAGTACGACTTTCAGAAAAACCTCAACCGAGCTTAATCGTCATCAACCACAACTCCTTTATCGTTGAATCGATCCTACATCAACTTTATCATATCATACCTTCATCAATGGCAACTCAACAAGACATTCATGCAGCCGGTGCCGAAAACCGTCCTCCTATGTTGGCAAAAGGTGGTTATCTTCAATGGACAAGTCGTATGCTCCGCTACATCAAGACCAAACCTAATGGCAAACTCATGATTAAATCCATTCAGGATGGACCCTTCAAGCCTCGACAAGTTAATGTCCCTGGAAATGCTGATGCAACACCTCCCATCCCACCATCCTCTCATCTTCAAACTGAATCGAATACGAAGAGGATCGAAACAAGTCGATGCAGATGACATGGCAATTCATATTGTCCAACTAGGTTTACCAATAGACATCTTTGCTGCTGTAGACGGTTGTGAAACTGCTTTCGATATGTGGGAACGTGTTAGACGACTTTGTCATGGAACAGAAATTGGTCATCAAGACATGGAGAACAAGTTGCTAACTGAATGGGAAAATTTCACATCTACACCAGGAGAATCCATTGAATCATACTATGGAAGGTTTTGCACTTTGAAGAATGAGCTAATCGAAACAAGTTGACACCCGTAACAATCGTTCAAAACATCAAGTTCTGAATAATCTTCCGAAGAATGGGGACGATATGTCACTATTGTCAACCAAACAAAAGACCTTCATCTGGTGAACTTTGATCAACTCTGAATGATTTTCTGAAACAAAACCAAGCTGAAGCGAATGAAGTCAGGCAAGAAAGATTGGCAAAGAATCATGCACTTATTGCTAAGACTCAAAATTCAGTGAATACACAACAACAAGCTTCATCATCTTCCAACAACAACAACTTGCAGCAATACATTCCACAACCACAACAACAATTCTATCCAGATCAACAATACCAGGAACAAGGAATCACTGATCATGAAAATGACCATGTAGAAGCGACCTTGCATGCAAGCATGTTGGAAATCGGATGGGACAGAATGTTGGAATTGTAATCGAATGGAAAGCGTTGAATTATGGAAATGTGAATCGGGGAATCGATGCAATATGCAGTTTGATGGACATCAAGGGGGTCAGATTGTGAATTAGAATATGGGATATCAAAATGGGAATAAGCTGTTTTATGACTTGCTCGAGAATGCTACCTCCGAACCTCAAAGACAAGATTCAGGATCTAGTGTCAACCGACTTACGAAGCTTGAAAAGATCCATTACATGTTGATGTTAGCGAGTAAAAAGAAGAGTTGGGAATTGAGTTGAATCTTTGAGGAAATCAAATTCAGGTACCCAAAATGGGAAGATAAAGCAAACGATAATGCAACCTCCAGTCTTACAATCAATCAACAGGACACAACATCAAGCGGTACTTATGACACAACTCCTGTCTACGACACATATTCACTCAATGAGGTACCAAATTCGTTTACTCATGAGAAGCCACATTCTGTGTCTTCCGAACCTTATTATGACACATATGTGGGAGAGCAAGTTAATAGCAATGTTAACTCTGAAACTCCATATATGGATCTTAATGGAGGTCAAGTGATAGTAATGGTGCTAATGATGAGGAAACACGTGCTTATTTTGAATCATTAATTAATCAATGTGGCATTGAAGTTGAGAAAGTAAGAACGGTCAATCGCGAAGTTAAGGCCGCGAATAAAAAATTGACCGCTGAGCTTGAGAGTTACAAGGAGCACGCCAAAGCCTATGAATTTCATACAAACAAAATGTCTGAATTAGAAATTGGTTATCGAGATTCTGTTTTAAAAGAACAACAATTGCAACTCAAGTATGACACACTTGATGTGAATCTAAACTTGAAAATCAAATCTTTAAACAAGGAAATTTCTGAACTAAACAACCAAGTTTCTAAACAAAAAGCACGGTGTTCTGATCTTGAAAAAGAGAAGAAACAGTTGATTGCTGATTTTTCAAAACGAGAAGATTCTCTTCTTGATGAAATTCTGGATAAAAATGAAACTATAAAGAAATTGGATAATTTGCTTCTTACAACGGGTCATTCTGCTAAATCAAACAAGATGCTTTCTAATCAAGTAAATCCGATTTTCCACACTTCACATAAAATGGCTCTTGGTAACAACCCTTCTTCGTTTCTCAAGAAAGCTCAGAAATCTCAGAATGTATTGAACAATGGACAACCTTTGCATGAACCCATAATTGTTCGTGATTCTCTTGAAACGTTGGAACTATCTGAGGAGAGTAGATCAAAAATAAAACAAAAGAATCCAGATCTCAAACCGATTGATTATAACAAATGGAACAAAATTAATGGGATTACTTTTGTTAATCAAAAAGAAACGTTAACGTTTTCCACCACACCAAGTGTTTCAAACAAAGTGTCAACACCAGTTTCAAAACCAGTTTCAAAACCAGTTGTAGTTTCCAAATCTCTTTCGAAAATCGAACAAATGTCTTCAAACAATCCTGTTAACACAAGTGAGACTAGAAGCATTTTAGATGACGTTAAAACTAGAATTGGGTATCTTCAAGAGACTGTTAAAACTAAAACCAATATTACAACAAACATCTGGTTTAATAGTTTTGATAATGAACAGAAAAAGTTTTTTGAAACTCTAATTGCCCCTCAGCTGAATGCCATCAGTGCAAGGGTAATTCATGTTGAACAAGCACTTTTGAAAGAAACGAGTGACTTTGTCAAGGACCATAAATCCCTGGTAAAGCAAGCTAATGAAAGTATTGAACACATCAAAGTTTTGGAAAAACTCAATGATTCTCTCTTCGAAGATGTTATGACTACCGATATCATGTCCATTATCTTACAAACATATTCTGTTGAAGATCATGAAAGACTCCAGTCTGAGACCTCCAAAATTGTTTCAAAATATGAAAAAGCTCTTGAAAAACTTGAAAAAGAAAACGTGTCCTATTTTAAACAACTTGATCGAAAATCTGAGGAATGCAAGTATGACAAACTGTCGTATGAGCGTGCCTACAAGGACATGAAAGAGCAAAATGATCTTTTGAGAGCTCAGTTGGAAAGTCAAAAAGGAAAGGCTGTGGATACTAAGTTTGCAAAACCATTGACTGAGGAGAAAACAAAGGTTCCCAAACCGGTTTTTAAACCAAAAATGTCAATTTCTCAGCCTCCTCCAATAGTCAATGAGAAAAATGATTTGTCAAAAACAGTCACTCCACAGTCCCTGCCCTTTAAAAAGAGATTTTTAAAAGTTTTTGAAAAGAAAATGCGATTCTTTGAAAAACCTAAAGTTATTTCACCTGGCATCTCTAGGAATAGTACACGGAATGTGACAAAAAATCCAGTTAAAGAATCATGGTTCTAACAACATGGTCGACAATCACTATCTAGAAGAAGCTAGGAAAAAGGCAATGACTTCGAAAAAGACGGAATTCTAGGTGCAACATCTAGGGTGACGAATTCTACAAGATTTCAAGGCATTGCTAGTAGTAGTAAACCATTACCTAGGAACACTCTACATAAGACTAGGGATTGGCTTGCATCTAAGAGTAGTTGCGCAAAAAAGAAAATGCTATGCCCTTAGAAAACAACACTAGGAATTCTAAGTCTTTTTCGAACAAGAATCAATGTCCACAAGACTATAGTGACAAAGTTAAAGCTGCTGTTTTAAACAAGAATATTGAATTTGTGCGTACTACATGTAAAAATGTGTCTTTTCAGATAATCATGATGCATGTGCCTTACAATATCTCAAGAAAGATAATTCTCGTGTCGAGGCACAATCCACTAAGACACCAAATAGAAACAAACCCGGTGACAAGATGAACATCAAAAGGAAACCTAATAGGTGGATCTCTTCAGGACGTAGTTTTTCTAAAAAGAGTCTTCCGCTGCATCTGATAAGAAAACAACTCCTAGATCTTACCTTAGGTGGAAACCCACGGGCAAAGTTTTCAACCAAATAGGTCTTAGATGGATTCCCACAGGAAAGATTTTTGATACTTGCTCCAACACAGATAATAGTGAAACTCATCAGGATAAGGAAGTAGAAACCACTACAACCGTTGATAGTGATCACCCTCGCCGTGAGGAAACATGTACTTCTAACACTGTTATTTGTGAAAACTCTTCTTCTTTGGTTGCAGGTGATTCAAATATCTCTGAACCCAGCTCATCAAAGGGTTCCAATTCTGTAAAATCTTCTTCTCATTCTCTCTATCTTCTATTTTTGATTTTCCATTTCTTTTATAAAACCAACAAAAGCAAAATACAAAAATAGAAAATTTTTTCAAAAAATACAAAAACAATATAAAATCAAAAAATCAAAAATATTCTTCTACGACATGTCTCTCGTATAATCGATATTCTGTACGTTTCTAGAAATTTCATTCAACAATGATACGGGTATGTACAGATGCTTGAGCGAGAGTTCTTTAAATGTTTTCTAAAACATGTCGTTTCTCAAAATTTCTTAAAATAATGGCTTTCGTATACTTCAGTACGAAACCCGGACTTCAAATTAATGGCTTCTGGACACATCAGTTCAGGACCCGCGCTTCAAAGAAAGGAAAGTGCTTATCAAAATCAAAGGTTTTTAAATATTTTTTCAAGCACTATTCCTTAAAACATAATGGCTTGCAGTTACTTCAGACTGCAACCCGATCTTTAAAGAAAGGAAAGTGCTACGCAAAATCGATTTTCATAAATATCGAGCACTTATCCTAAAACAAATGAAGATAATTCTTCTCTAATTATCTTCAAAAGATTTTCAAAATCTTCATCATCTTGTGTACTATTGATTCGAAATTTTTCAAAAAGATTTTTCAAAATCTCTCACATTTGGTACCAAGATAACTCCCTCTAAACCCTTAATTGATTCTAAATTTTCTATATGAAAAATATGCTTTCGTTAAGGGGGAGTATTAAACCAAAATTGTTCCAAAATTCATGCTAAATCAGTTTCTCTCCAAATGCTTTTCGAAAAACATATCTTTTAATCATTTTGTTTCAAAAACATCATGGATATGCTATTTTTGAGGGGGAGAAACGTGATTAAAATGTGATCAAAAGTTTAATGATCGTTGTTTGAATCTCAAAAGAGCTCGACTTCAGGACGGAACCAATGAATTGACGAGTAATCAAAGTCAATAAATGTACCATTTCGAGAAACTTTCTATGGACTTGACCAGGACGGGTAATAATTTCAAGCTAATTCTCTAGTGATGTAAACGTGTCTCGAATCGGTCTAGTTCATTGAAAGTCGATCAATTCAAAAGTGCTTGAACTCTACCCTCGATGTGCGATTTTGTCAAAACTTATAAGCACATGTGAAGGGGAGTGTTTCGAAAATATAAAACTCGAAGTGTCTCAAACATGTTTTCTATCATAAACACTCTGTGAGATTTTCAAGTAAAATGGTTTTATGGCAACATGGGACAGTCATGGAGTTATAAGGTGACTAAGGATAGGAAATCCGTCCTATGATCCGCCAGAGCCGGAGGGATCTACCCAAGGACAATACCCATAGTTAGTTGTTAGCCTCGCTAAAGTGAAGTCATTACGGGAATTGCATTAGTTTATTCTTTTACTCATTCACAAGGACTAGTTTAGTCAATAGTGCTAAGTTAGGCTTGTTGAAGTATAAATACCCCTCCTAGTCCCAACTAGGAGGGTAGGAAGTTCACTTTGTAAAATAAGGTGTGTGTGGTTTCTTCTTCCTCTCTCTAGAAACACACACATCTTCCCTTTACATCAATCTAAACAATACCATGTCTTATTCATTCTTTGAGCTTCCCCGACCCCCCGAACCACATGAATCTTGTGTTAATCGGTCCTACAATTGGTATAATGAGCCAGGTTGTGTATTTTTATCGATTTGTGTGGTTTGAATCATGTTTTTAACTGTTTTTTATGCTTATTTTGGTGGTCGGAAAATTTTTTTTCTGATTTGTGGGTAAAACAGTTTCTTACATATTTTTGCATCCCATCTTTTGGTCTAAACAAAAAGTTATGGTCCATACATGCTTTATATCTGTTTTGTGTCTTTCATGTCCAAACAGTATCCTTATTATAGCTTTTTGTACCAAACGTGATAATAGTTGTGGTCAAACCTTCATCTTCTCATGGTCAAACAGTCAAAATGAAACATCTTTTATGATGTTTCTGGGTTTAAAGATGAATCTGGTCTGATAAAGTGGTCGGAAAAACTTCGCCGGAAAAAGTCAACTGGGTCAAAACCCTAGTTTTCTACGCATAAGGATCCGTCTACTGAGATGATACGCGTAGCTGTGAAGTTACGCGTAAGAAAGCTACGCGTAAGACCTTTTACGCTTAAGCCTTGGCTTACGCCTATGGCCTACGCATATGTTTACGCGTATGCTTACGCATAAGCTATGTTAGGCGTAAGGCTACGCATATGCACGTTACGCGTAGGCTTACGCATAAGGAAAAATAAAATGGGTTACGCGTAAGCAGATACAGAAGAAAAGTTAAGCGTAGACTCGACCAAGACCACTATACCGTATACCAAATCACAACTGACTTCAGCTTATAACATCATCAGTCCGAACATATCTTTTCCAAAAACCATCAATCCTACTCTAGACTCACTCCAAAGGACCCTCACATCACTCCCCATATCTCAATCTAGACTCGAAATAATTGATGATAGATCTCTGATTGAGTTAACTTTATTTCCAATCTTTACAAGATTGTTTTAGTTCAACTCTATTCATCACTGATCTTTGTGAAGTCGAAGCTTCAAATTACTTTCGATTCATCAAAGAAATAAATTATAACAAGTCTGTTATTTTTATCTCTTTAATTCGTTCATTAACAAAATTATAAACGCAAAACACATCATAAACAATAAAACCTACCCGAGACCTTGATTATTCAAGACCTTGAAGCTTTTGCAGAAGAATAATATGATCGGTACTGGAAATGATTCACATCATTTTGATGTCGAATGGTTGATCTAAGGTGGTTATATATTTTGGTTATGATGGTAAGATGAATCTGAGTTGAGATATTAGATGGGGATGGGAGATTTATATGATGTGTATCGTTATATTGTTTCTCAGATCTGTTTTGGAGAGAATGTCTAAGTTGGAGGCGTACAAATATGGGTTAGGTTAAAATGTGTGACATTTGTGCTATATAACCTATGTACATCTCTCTTGGAATTGGATCGGGCTATTTTGGATTTGAAATGGGCCGAAGGGATCTTATTCCTATTGAAATGGGCTGTTGTGACTAGTGGGTGGATTTACAACAAGAACTGCTACATCAATGATATTCAAACGTCAATTTGTAGACATTTGTTTTAATAACTTTTGATATAAATACGTTTAACAATATTTGATATTTCAAAGATGGTATTTTGGTATGGTATTAAATTTTCACGGGAGGATACACGTTCACGGCTAAAGGTTTCGATGTATTTCAATCGTGACCACGGAGATGACTCTTTATTATTTATTTGGATGTGAAGTGACGTTTGACGGGCGAGTTTACCTATTTTGTCTTCTTTCTTTCTTCCCTTCCGCGAAGATGACTTGTCTGGGCAAATATGTTGAGTGTGATGAAGACTTGCTATCTAGTTACTTTTGTGATTTTTTCTCTCTTAACCCACAAAGTAATTATCACTTCGGTGTCTCACGTAGTTGAGGATACGTCAAGAGGTTTTGTACAATGGGTACACCGTTCTTTTTCACCAGGATAGTACAAGCTTAAGTAACTATTCCGGGAGATTTTACTTCATCCTCAAGTTCGTCATATTGGGTTATCTTCACATGTGGTTACTACAGACAGCCGTTGAATTTTGATACAGGGGGTTGAGATGAGTTAGACAATTTCAAATGGTATTGTTCATCGACATCTTCTCACGGGCTGATTTGATTTATGATAGAATGCTTCCAATTAATGCTTCATGTACATAATTATATGCTGATTCCGATAAATCGTAACCTTCGGGAGAGAAATGTGTACATTATGGGCTGATTTGATATATGAAAGATAACTGGAATGCATTTGGTGAGATGAAGATGTTGATATCTTATTCCCCGAATGGACAATCTTGAAGAAGGTCGAGTCGACAGTCTTTTCTACATTTTCCGCTGCGTATTAGAAGACTAAAGACGATTCTAATTTAATTATCAAAAGACTTCTTCGAATTCAGGAAATTCATCAGAAAGATTGTCAGTTTGGGGGAGAGCACTAATTAGGGGAGAGCAAAAAGGTCGATTTAATCCCTAATTAGATTTGCTCGCATTGTTCTTCTGCAAGTAAAGAGATGGCAACTGAGAAGATTCATGAAGTTTGATGACTGTGAAGACACTCTTGGAGCTGCTGCGCTTATCTGTTGTATTTAATTTTGCTTGTAGGGAACATTGTAAGCAACTCCCGTATGACATCACTTGGGGAGAGATTGTTAGCCTCGCTAAAGTGAAGTCATTACGGGAATTGCATTAGTTTATTCTTTTACTCATTCACAAGGACTAGTTTAGTCAATAGTGCTAAGTTAGGCTTGTTGAAGTATAAATACCCCTCCTAGTCCCAACTAGGAGGGTAGGAAGTTCACTTTGTAAAATAAGGTGTGTGTGGTTTCTTCTTCCTCTCTCTAGAAACACACACATCTTCCCTTTACATCAATCTAAACAATACCATGTCTTATTCATTCTTTGAGCTTCCCCGACCCCCCGAACCACATGAATCTTGTGTTAATCGGTCCTACATTAGTATTAGAAGTCCTTAGGTATGATTGAAAAAAGGAGTAATGTGAGAAAGGAGAAAGAAGGGGTTGAAGAATTAAAAAGAAAAGTAATGAAAAAGGGTGAAAAGAAATAGCCCTCTATAATCAACCTTAGGGCAGAAACCGGGTTCAATTCATCTGCTACTGGTTGTCACTAAGATGACACTGGTATTGAAGACAAAGACGTCATGGACCCAGTGACGCACTGCACCCAACCTTCTAGCCACTCAATTCCTCTTAAAAGGATTTGTTTCATTCTCACTGGGAACCTTACATAATCTATCGACTTTCTCTTAGAGATTGTTGATATTGAAGAAGGAGACCCTCTCCCTAGTCTCCGCTCGGGAAAACCAAAATGCACTAATTGAGTCTAGAGCCACGAGATTCATCAAAAGATCTCATAGGAACACATGACATGACATCGCTTGTTGTTCATCAATAAGAACACAAGTGATATATTCTAGAGTCCTACGCAGGTCTTAGCAATCTGCCAGAACATTTAAGAGAAGTTTCACTTCGTGATCTTGATGATTGAATGGAAATTCTGCCGGGGTCAACATCAAGCAGCCACAGCAGGTCACTTCGGCCGGTAATTCGGTGGATTACGCTTAGGTGTGTCTCAAACGGTCTGATCGTGGGGTGATGCTTCGGTGTACCTCGGCGACTCATCTGACTGTAGATGTACTTCGGGTATATCAATTGCGTTATCTCACTTGTGGGACTCAGGTTCAGAAGCGCCCTTGTGAGAATTAGAGACGTGTTTTCACACTATCCTGTTAACACCCTCGAAATTCAAACTTGTAAGTGCCGGAATCCGCTTATTACTAACTGTTTTTATGTTTTCTTCTTATGGAAGCTCCGGAGCGGATGGATCGTGCAGACTCGCAACATGCTCATACCAACGACACATGAAAGTTCTCATCACAATCAAAGGCTACACAAAGTTTAAAGACTCGAGAACTACATCATTGGTAACCAAAAGACAAATAGAAGTGTGAGCATGGTGGAGAAAGGCGTGGAGACACCTAACCAACGAAGTTGACAACGGCAGACAACCACATTAACTGATCACAAAGCATGAAGGAACAAAAATCAAGACTATTCTATATCGACACACAAAGTTCAAGCTCGAGAAAAGTAAAGACCTTATCAAGTGGAGCATCATTTGAATGACCACCCCTTAGGGGGAGATTGTTAGCCTTAATAGTTTTTATTAGAAGTGATGGTCATTCACGTTTAGGAACTTTGTAACGTGTGTTAGATATCGTGATAGAATAGTCAACGGGCTCGTGGATTGGACTAAGCTAAATGGGTATTAGTTTAGTTAAGCTAGCCTTATATCAATCCATGTCCAATCCAATCCATACGAAGCCCATACAAGGCCCATGGCCAAGCCTTAGGGCATCATCTCTCTTACTATAAATACCCCTCAAGTATGTCATTTGAGGGGTGTGCTTGAGTGTGTGTGTGTATGTTTTCCTTTGAAGCAATATAACAACTTATTGTTTTCATCTTTCTTCTCTCTACCTCTCTAACATACACGAATTCATATTCAAGTCACCATCTTTCTATTCTTTTCTTTCTTATTTACGCATAAGTGTTTGGTTTACGTGGTTATACTTGTGTGTGGCTTGCTTGGTAAAGTGATAAGGTATACGTGATAAAGGGGCATAACATATTCGGTCTGAAAATCAAGATCTGATTCACACTATCTTCAAGTTAAGAGAAATGTTAGGAAAGTATGAACAACTTCCGCCTACTGTAATTAAGAGAATAGCACCGGTAACACTTAGTAATCGTGAACCTAGAATCCCTACTGCCAAATCACAAGTTGCTTACGTGCTTCCTTCTACTAAAGCAGGAATAGTTCGTCTTTTCCAAGCGTCCGCACTTCACAGCCTAGGAGCACTACATCGAAGAATAGGAAGTTGCGACCTAATAAACGATCAATAAGGAATGCTAAAGTAGAAGAACACCCTAGGACTATGAATAAGACTCACGTTGCTTCCACTATAGATATTGCGTATGGCAAATGTAATAGAAATAGTGATGTAACGAATGCTAAACCTTTAAGCACTTTCGATATGGTCGATGCACCTTGTGTTATTTGTCGTAAAAGTATGAATTCTGATTGTCATGATAAATGTGTTGCTAAAGCTATCATCTCTCTTTTAAGGAATCCTAAGAAGCAGGAATACCTATAGGCCCACTAATCTTTCTAAATCTGTGCTTGGTAGACCGCCCTCTTTAGATTCTAAGCGCTTTCTTTGTCCCTGTAGCTCCGGTTTCACCTCCTAGGAATGTAGTACCACCTAGTGCATTCACTAAGACTAAAGCAAATACTAGTTGGAGATGGCAGAAATGGATATATAACACACTAGGATTTAAATGGATACCTAAAGCTATTGATGTGTGTATGTCTACTATAGCTGCTCCGGAACCCTCTAACATTTCGGGTTCCACATCTACTTCTATTCCATCTGTAATGTAATCATTGTGTATGCACGGTGTCTGAGATCATTCTCTGGATTGTTGATAGCGGATGTTCCGACACATGACAGGCAACCTTAAACTGTTATCAAACTTTATTGCAAAGTTCATTGGCACTGTAAGGTTCGGGAATGATCACGCGGCTATCATGGGCTCACGAAGACTATATCAATGGGAACATCGAAATAAGCGGGTTTATTATGTGGAAGGCCTCGGTCACAATCTGTTTTCAGATGAGTCGGTTATGTGATGGAGATTTGGAGGTTGCTTCAGGGAGAAAACTTGTTTCATTAAGTGATCTACAAGGAAAGGCGACCTTATGTCGGCTCGCGTAATTCCAGTCTTTACACTATCTCTATGCAAGACATGGTTGCTTCTTCTCCCATCCGCTTACTTTCAAAGGCAACATCAACAAAATCCTGGCTATGGCACAGTCGTCTCTCACATCTAAACTTTCAAACCATCACCAACCTTGCTCGACACAATTTAGTTGAAGGACTCCACGATTTGGTATTCTAAAGATCACCTTTGCTCCGCTTGTGAACAAGGAAAAAGCACTCGTGCTCATTTTCCTTCAAAGGTGGAACACAACTCTCGGCATGTGCTTCATCTTCTTCACATGGATTTGTGTGGCCCGATGCGCGTGCAAACGATCAATGGAAAGCGCTACATCTTAGTAATTGTTGATGACTATTCACGCTGGACTTGGGTCTACTTTCTTTGAAGCAAAGATCAAACTCCACAGATGATCATCACCTTTCTCACGAAAATACAAGTTCAGATACGAAACACCGTTCGACAAATCATAACAGACAGAGGCACTGAATTTGTTAACCAAACTCTTCGTGAATTTTATGAGAAAGTGGGAATTCAGCATCAGTCATCTATTGCACGCATACACAGAGAACAAAGCGGAGTTGTTGAAAGAGCGAAACGAGCGTTAGTGGAAGCTTCAAGAACAATGTTAATCAATGCTAAACTTCCAGTTACTTATGGGAGAAGCGTATCCTGCATGCTATACTCAAAACCGGTCTATGATTACAAAGCGCCACAACAAAACACCTTTCGAGCTTGTCCACAACAGAAACCGAATCTCAAACACTTTCATGTATTTGGATATCTTTGCTATCCGAATAATGATCGTGATGACTTTGGAAAGCTCAAAGCCAAAGTTGACATTGGAGTCTTTATAGGATATTGTGATAATTCTAAAGGTTTTCGAATCTGGAATCATCGAACAAAGGAGGTTATGGAAACGATTCATGCTCATTTTGATGAACTTACGTAAATGGCTTCTGAGTATAACAGCTTGGAACCCGGACACAACCGCTTAAACTTCCCCAAACCCCATCATCAGCTGAACAAAGCCCCCAGCTTACTCGTCAACAAATGGATAGGTTATTTGCTCCGTACATTTGTTCGGTGGCGATATTGATGAGCGTGCTCAGTGTATCCATTTGTTTCATTCTGCTCAACTGATAATACTCTTATACCGATACACACACTTTACAACAACTACGGTTGAAGAAGCACAACTAGTTGACTCCAACACAACAGTTGAACAAACCGCTTCCAACAATGATGAACCGGCTGATGATGTTATGAATGAAGTACCCCCACCTGCAGATTTTGATCCAAATGCATTTTTAACCCGTTTGCTAATGAGACTGCTGCACGAGATGTCGCGGAATCTTCAACAAGCCATTTGAATCCTCAAAATCTGCACAATGTATACCAACATCAACCCTCCACACATAGATGGACAAAAGACCATCCTCTGGAAAATATTATTTGCAACCCGAATCAACGATCGTTACAAGACAAGCGTCTTCACTCGGATGGTGACATTGCATTTATGTCTCACATCTGCCAATGAACCTAAAACATCAAAGAAGCAATGACAAAAGACAACTGGATCGAATCCATGCAAGAAGAACTCAACCAATTCAAACATCTTGAAGTATGGGAACTGGTTGAAAGACCAACAGGGTCTACGTCATTGGTCTCAAATGGATTTGGAAAAACAAATTGGATCTTGAAGGAAGCGTTATCAGAAACAAGTCACGTCTGGTGGCTAAGGGTTATCGTCGGGGAAGAGGTATTGACTTTGAAGAATCTTTTGCTCGGTTTCTCGTCTTGAGGCTGTTCGGATCTTTCTGGCATTTGCGGCTCACATGAACATTACGGTATTTTAGATGGATGTCAAAACTGTTTTTCTCAATGGGCAACTGAAAACGGTTTATGTCGGTCGGAAGGATTCATTGATCGAGTTCCCTAATCATGTCTATAAACTAAAGAAAGCTCTACGGTCTTAAACAAGCCCCTCGGGCATGGTATGATAAGCTATCATCTTTCCTCATTGCCAATAACTTTACAAAAGGTTCGGTCGACCCAACTCTTTTCATACAATATCACGGGGAACATATTTTAATTGTTCAAATTTATGTGGATGACATCATTTTTGGGTCAACTCATAAAAAGTACTCAATCGCTCTTGCAAAACTAATGAAGAAACATTTTGAAATGTCCATGATGGGTGAACTTACGTTCTTTCTAGGACTACAAGTTCATCAATCACCCCGTGGTATTTTCTTGAGTCAGTCCAAATATGCCCTTGAATTGTTAAACAAATTTGGAATGAATACCTGTGACACTTATGCCACTTCAATGGCACATACCAAGCTGGGCATTTGGTTTACATGGGAAATTGGTGGACCCTACCAAATACCAAAGTATCATTGGGTCTCTCATGTATCTAACGATAGACACTGATATTGTCTTTGTTGTATATCTTTGCTCCCGTTATCAATCGCGACCAACTGAAACCCACCTCTCTGAGGCTAAAAGAATCCTCCAATACACCAAGGGAACCATTAATTTGGGGATCTGGTATCCGAAGGATTCCGGTTTTGAACTAATCGCTTTTGAGAGGTGACCACGCGGGATGCTTAGATTCACGGAAAAGCACTTCCGGAGCTTTACAATTTCTTGGTGACAAAGTGGTGTCATGGCAATCGAAGAAGCGAGATTGTACATCGCTGTCCTCAACCGGCAGAATATGTAGCCATGTGTGCGTGTTGTGCTCAAGTCATTTGGATGAGAACACAACTCAAAGACTATGGTTACGTATTTGACAGAATCCGATGTACTGCGACAATCGGAGTGCCATTGCGATCTCGTGCAACTCAGTTCAGCACTTGAAATCAAAGCACATCGATCTTCGTTATCATTTCATCAAGGATCCGTGGAGTGAGTACTGGTGAATTATATTTTGTGGGTCAGAATACCAATTGGCGAGATCTTCTCACTAAAGCCTTGCCTCCCGCTAGGTTAATGAGTTGGTCGGATTGGTATGAGGTGTTTGACTCGAAGAATTGGATGACCTCTTAGATCTTAAAAACCTGTCAAACACCAAAATCTCTTTTGTAAATAAATTTTCAAAAACAAAATACAAAAAATATAAAACCTGATAAAATAACAAAAATATTCTTCTAATATATTTTTTCTTTCAACATGGCAAGTACATTTCTTTCGTCAACACTTTAATCTTTCAAAATTCAGTATTTTTTCGATCAGGTGCTGAGGGGGAGAAAATAATCACTTAACTGTTTCAAATCATCTGTGTACTTGCATGTTATCCCGGTTGTTTCTTGTATCAATGGTGGTAAACTTTTCTGGTTAAACTGACACTCCTCGGTCTAAAATTATAACCTTTCATTATTTTCTTAAGTCAAGGGGGAGTGTCGTCAAAGTTATTTCTTAAAATCTTTGTTTGGTAACCAAAATGGAAGTTAAATGGCTTTGTATGAAAAAGGAAAAGGTGGAGGGACCAAAATTGCCAAAAGTTTAAAGTTACTTTTAATAAAAACTCTTCCACCTAACATTTCTACTCACATTTATTACTCATAACCTATCTAATCCTACATACGAAAATCGTTCAAGAAATATGTGTTTTGGATCATCATTTTGTAAGTTGTTTCATAATCTTAACGTGTTTTTAAACATTGGTTTTGATTTTTACATGAATCCAACGGTCAAAACGTTGTATAATCTTGTTTTGTGTTCTCTGGCGTATGTGTATGAACACATGATCAAGATTGTGTGTTTATGGTTAAAACGTCAGTGTCAAAACATGTCTTTAACATCAATGATACTAGTTTTATCCTCATAATCCACCCGAAACCGCAATTGATTGGTTTTCAAAATTAGGGTTTATGCGTGGTTTTTGGTATTTTCAAATGTGATTGTTTTTGGTCAAAAAGATTGTTGTGTGATGTTGTTATCATGATTAATTAATGTTATCTAAGCTCTATAACAACCCAGAAACACTAATTGATGGTGAATTAGAAATTAGGGTTTAATGTTTTTGAGATTTGGGTACTTATGATTCACTGCGAATTAGGTGTTAAAACTTGGTCATTTCACTCTCACAACATCTTAGACTTACCAGAAACACTTTGGTGCATAACCTATGGCTAGATGTCATACGCGTAAATTTTTGAACTTTAGGGTTTTGGCTCTACGCGTAGGTTCTCGCCTAACTGTTTGAATGAGTTTCATGCTATGATCTGTTTTTAAATGACTATACATGTTAAGATTGATGATATGATGATTTTATTTCAGGCTTGCTACGCATAAAACTCAGAACCAAGGTCCTTGTTACTCTACGCATAAGGATCACCTTACGCGTAGAAAGTTACGCGTAAGAGAAATTTTACGCGTAACTATTACGCGTAAGGTTCTACAATGGGACTCTGCGTATCACTGTGAAGGATATCGTAAAGCAGTGACTCTACGCATAAGGCTTACTCTTACGAGTAATCCTTACGCGTAAGGTTTATATACGCCTACGCTTAAGTGTTACGCATAAGGTTCTCTCTGTTCCTCGCGTAATATTTCTTACGCGTAAGTCAGGATCCTACGCGTAAGCTTACATCTACGCGTATACTTATCTTGTTTACGCATAAGCTACTATTCCTACGCATAAGCCTTGATCAAACCTTCGCTTTGAATTGTTAGGCGTGCAAACTTGTAAATAAATGAATCATAACGTCACGAATCCAATAATGTCACTAATAAACTTAAACGTTTGATATGTTGTGAACTATAAGTGATAACATAAACTTTAAAAAAAATTAAAGTTAACTAACTCACGAAACGTTTCACGACGTCATTGGACTATTAGACAAACAAGTGAATTAGGACTCGTAACAATCATTAACACTGTACATTCAATAATTAGACAATAAAAACCTTCTGTTGACTAACATTATGTCTTTCGATATGTTGGTTCTTTTAGCTAATGTTATTTCAGATCGCGACATGGTTGCTCAAATGAATGTGGATGCACCAGAAGTTCTCACAATTTCGATATCTTCCTAATGGCTATCCAAGAGAAGATTGTAAAGAACAATCTCAGAGTTGACTTTGAAACCCTCACATGCTCAGAATCTTCTTGCTTGATTGTTGTGGATATTTTAAAGAATCATCCCTACCAGAATATGCTCTCACACTCTGCCACGTACGGAATCTACATACAACAATTCTGGAATTCAATGCAAAGGATCAAAGGTCAAAGTCGCGGTGACTGTGACCTCAATCACAAACAAATCACCATCACACAAGCGGATCTACGGGTGTTCTTCTAATTCTGAAATCGAGCCAACCGACTTCTATGCACACCTAGAAGACAGAGTTCTGAAATTCTGATTGATATTGGCTATGATGAAGCTTCAGGAATAATCACTAAGCACTCTCATGTAGAGCTTAAGTACATTCCTCAACCGTGGAGAACCCTCTACATCATCATTACCAAATCGGTCTCTGTTCGTGATAGTGGTTATGAGCATCCCAAGCTCATGGAACTACAAATCTGCTGGTCATTAATCAACAAAAAGGACATCGAAATTGAAGCCTTTGCTATGGGAAGACATGATGTCATTTCACAAGAAACTTGGCTCAAAGATTCCCTATGTCAGATACACGAAATTGTTGATCAGAGAGCACTTGGACTTCATCGATATTCCACAGGCTCAATGACCCGGATAATCACGATATGTTTGATCCTACCCTATCGGTCGAGAATCAAGGAATCGTCAAAAGAAAGCGGTCTTTGTGTTACACGATCACCCGACAAATGAAATCAAAAAGCTTGAAACATACAAAAGGTATCTTGTAGCAGTAAGAGAAGGCAAAGTTGGTCATCTCGATGAAAAGCCTTCTGGAACACCTACTCAGAGAACCAGAAGAGGTGCAGGAAGTGCTTGCTTTAAGTCTGAAAGTCAGAGGATAATCCCAAGAGGAATCCTCCACGAAAAGGATTTATTCCCTCTAAGGAAGCTACTCTACTCCCATTCCGAATCTGAGCACGAAACCGCAGAGAAAGCTAATGGGCGAGGACTCGGAGGCTACTGAATCAGATGAAGAGACTTTCTACTCTGAATCTGCACCCAGCCGAAACCTACCTCATTGACTAAACCTCCAAGTCCACCGGTGACAAAGGAAAAGGAAGACTCATGTACTTGTGCCTTATGAAGAAAGCTCAGATGAAGAAGAAGAGCAACTAGATACTTCATACAGGAAGAAGTTCAAATTCCTTAGACTCCAACACGTGGCAAAAGAATTTGCATAAGAACAAATGGGTGGGGAGGGTCAAGTAGTGCAGGCTCAACCTTCACCAGGTCACGATGCGGTTAATCAACCCGATAAGGGATCCGGTGCCACCACTTTGGTACAACAACAGACACGTGTCGAAGATACTCTTGAGTATGATTTTGAAGAACCAGAATCTGAGAAGTTAGAGAAGGTAAAAGCTGATAAAGAAGCTGCAGCCAAAGCCAAAGCTGATGAACAAGCTAAGTCTGGCGATGAAAAAGATGTTGAGTATGATACGTTTCTTCTAGATAGTCCTGCACGATCAAAGGAAGAAACTTCAGAACCACCAAAGGACCGAGTCTCCTCACATCTCATCATCATCAGATTCATCTTCTCACTCTTCACAACCACCATCAAAGAAATCAACCAAATCATCATCAGATCGGTGAACAAGACTCCATCTTGGATGTCTCAAACTAAGAACCGAATCACCAAAGCGTCAAAAGTGGAAGAAAGACATGCTCTATAGAAAGTGAATTTCATTCTTGATGAATAACTTATCTTCACGATGAGACGGACAAGATGAAAGTTGAAAGGGTATGTCAGAAGCTTAGGATGATCTTCAGGAAGCATGGGCGAGATGATCAAAGGATACTCTCATAGTTCCTTATGGAGGTCGTTCGAAACACGAAGGAGATGTATACCAGACAACTGTATCCAAATCTCATGCATCTAGCCAAGCAAACAATGAAATCAACACCAATATTTGTGAACATCAACCCGTTTGAACCCAAAATCTTCTCGATGATGAATTGGTGAACCGGCTAGTAGCAAATGTGAAATGCTCTGCAACGTTTGCCTCACACAGCTAAATGTTTGAAGCATGCTGGAATACCAACGAGATCCGCATTAGAAGTAGCTATATAAGGCCCAAGCGTTCAAGAGGCAGCGAAGACAAAGATCAAGATAAGGATAAAAGCCTAAAGCGCAAAAGTCACGGAGAATCATCTTCCATTCAGTACTTTCGTCTGACACCACAACGGACTCACGCTCAACAAAGATCTCCTCCTCCTCTTCTGAGATAAACCTCGGGATTACGAGTTACCACCCCAGACCCAAAAACCGTGACCACTTTGAGTATACGGGTGGTGGCGATGAAGAATACCATGAGCCCCAACAACACCCCTCACGACAAAGTAAAAACCAAAATCCTCATCTAGGCCTAAGAAAAAGAAGAAAGAAGTGGCGTCCTATCACGGCTAGATGAAGATAACACAAAGGAATTTGAATGGTTTTCTACACTTGTCAATTCCACTCCTACCTGAAGAAGGTCAATCGGTAGATGGTACTACTTTGGAGCATGCTAAAATTCTGCAAGAAAAGTTCAAAGTAAAGAAGATGGCGAAATCCGAGTTGAAGCGAATCAAGAATGAAGCATTTCAACTGTTAAAAGATAGCTCAGAAAGTGCCATCGAGGTTGAATATCACCTTGATAACATTGCTCGAGCTATGTCTAATAACATGGATTGGCTCAACTCAGAAGCAAACATCGACTTCTGACGGGACAACCCTCCTTATTACACCGAGTGGTCTAGACCACTACCAACAATTGGCCAACCAAATGAGCCTAGAATTCCATTCTGACACTTCTTCAACAAAGACCTGGAATTTCTTCTTCACGGTGGCGATAGCTCAAGAAATACGCTACATCTCGACACTTCCATTCCGTGAATACTCAAGCATAGCTATCGAGGAAAGAGCTAATCACTTGTTCTCCAACAATGTGGAAGCATACGACCGAGATGCAATGTCTGGATTCATCATTGGTACAGCAGAAGAATCTACTACAGTTGCCAGGTCAAGAAGTCTCAACATGCGGTGTTCAGTACTAAAAACATCGTTGCCATCAAACACGTTGATCTTTTGTCCAAATGGGACTACACTTATCTCAAGAATATTGTGGTCACAAGACAAGACGAAAGGGATTATGCATTCTCTGAAGCTGACTTTGAGAATTTGTCTATCAAGCGACATGAAGACATGTACCTTGCCAAAGTACAGGTCGTATGAGACAATTCTCCACTGAAGTACAACGTGAATTCATCAAGTCAGTGCTCATCTTCATCAGGAGCATAGTCATCAAGAGCGTGTAGAAGATCTCCGGCTTGCGGTTGAATCATATCAAACCGGTGTCAACTTCACTCCACCTCAACTTGATCTTCCCGACATCAACCGGCTCTACAATATACACTCATACCAAACCATTCGGTCGTTTACGCAGTGAACTACAACGAAATTGCTTAATGGCGTGTAAATATCTTCACAAGTTTGGAGATCACACTTTGAAGTTGGTTAGGGACGGATTGGCTTATCGGTTGAAGGCTATAAATGAAGGCATTGGGTCTCCAAAGCGATGGAATTCTCAGGAAAGAAGGGACGTGAAGAGGATCATCACAATGATTGATGAACGGTTGTATAGAAGGGATCAGTTCAGAAGATTGAAAAGCTATGTTGGTGGTCGACCTAGGAGAAACATCATCGGCTTTCAACACCCGATGCACACCCCTGGCGACATCTCTGGACTACCTGGTACCCCTTGAACTGCTTCTTTCAATATAAATTTGGATGTATGATTTATTATTTCAATGGCTTGTGCACACATTACGGTGTACAACGTGTAAATAAAGGACCTGTGTACGCGGTGCCACAATCCTTATAAAAGGAGAGAAAGCTTCTTACTTTTGAGTAAAACCTATCAAACCTTTCACTTTTCAAGGTTTTGCTCAAAAGAACAAGTACTTTCCCTTATGATTCTCAAAACCTCAACCGTTTATATCACTCTTTGAGGGGGAGTACTTGACTTAAAACTTTGTTCACAAATTGTTCACAGTGGTCATTCTTCCCGCAACATTCGAAATGGTCATATTTATTCTCAACTTTTCAAAAATAACATTTTATATGCCATTTTGAAGGGGTAAAAATGATAAGAAATATGTTGTGTTTTGTTATATGAACTCTTGTTTGAAAAGACTTTAACAAGAATTGTGAGATCTTAAGCTGTTAATAACTTCGAAAAGACTTGTCCGGGGCGGGTAATAATTTCAAGCTAGTTTGCTAGTGATGGCGTGTCTCGAAAGGACTTGTCGAGTAGAATGTACCATTAGAAACTCTTGGTAGACATGAACCTTGAGGGTTTGACAACCTTCGGGGTTGTCCACACCTAAGATACTTATTAGAGTTAGTTGTTACCTAAAAGGCGATAATGCAACTCTTTAACTATGCCGCATGTATGTCTCGCGGGGAATGTCCATCTTGAGTCGATCAATTCAAAAGTCGCGCTCTTTCCTCCTTGTGCAATTTTCCGTCAAAACTCTAAAGCACATGTGGAGGGAGTATTTCGCTAAAGATAAAACTCTCACAGTGGTTCAAACATGTTTTTCATTTACAAACCCTTTGAGAGATTATCTTCAAAATGGTTTTATGGCAACATAGGTTAGTCATGGAGTTATAAGGTGACTAAGGTTAGGAAAAACCGTCCTATGATCCTTGAGGCGGAGGATCTACAAGGACACCACAAATAGTTAGAATTTAGAAATCCTTAGGTATGATTATAAAAAAGGAGAATTGAGAATCAGAGAAAGAAGGAGTTGAAGAATTAAAAAATGCAAAGAAAAGGGTGAAAAGAAATAGCCCTCAGTTATTCAACTTAGGAAGGAACAGGGTTCAATTCATATGCTACTGGTTGTCACTAGATGACATTTGAAGATTAAAGTCGTCATGGACCCGGTGGCGCATGCACTAAACCTTCTTTACCACTCAAGTTTCTCTTAACAGAAGCTTGTTTCATTCTCACAGGGAACCCTACATAAACTATCGGCTTTCTCTTAGAGATTGCTGGTATTGAAGAAGGAGACCTCTCCCTAGTCTCCGCTCGGGAAAACCAAAATGCACTATTGAGTATAGAGCCACGAGATTTATCAAAAGATCTCTTAGGTACACTTGACATTTCATCACTTGACGTTCAACAATAAGAATTTCAGTGGTACATTATCGAGTCCTTCACAGATCTTGGCAATCTGTCGAGAAAATTTATGAGAGGTTCACATTTGTGATCCTCAGTGATTGAATGGAAACTCTGCCGGGTCAACATCAAAGCGATACGGCGGTCGGCGGCAACTCCCCATGGATTGCGAGTGGTCTCAAGCGGTCTGATTAGAGTAATGCTGGTGGTGTACCAGCGTCATCATCTGAATCGTAGGTGTACCGGTACATCGTGTTATCTCACTTGTGGGACTCGATTCGAGGAGCGGCCTTTGTAAATTAGAGTTGTGTTTTCACACTATGCTGTCAACACTCTCGAAGTTCAAACTTGTAAGTGCAGGAATCCGCTTATTACTAACCGTTTTAATGTTTACTTCTTATGGAAGCTCTGGAGCGGAATGATCGTGAAGATTCTCCACTTGTTCACACCAACAACATCATCAAAGAAGTTCTATCTTAAAGCAACACAAAAGTCGGAATGATTCTTCGTCAAGTCAAAGAATCTACAAAGTTTAAAGACTTAAAGAACTTCATCGTTACCGTAATCCAGCGTTAAAGAGTGTGTGAGCATGTTGGAGAAAGGCGTGGAGACACTGAAGCGTGAAGCAGACACGAGAAAACTAGATCTGAGATAACAACATACTATCACTTTCATCACAAAGAATAATGATCAAAGAACAAAGTTAAAGATGACGTTAAAGCATAACTGTTCAAAGAAAACTATCTCGCTACACTGGGGAGATGGTTCGAATCAAGGCAATTCTTCAAGAAAGAAGAATGTCGAGAATCAAAGCTACTATTACATCAACGCCTTCACCGTTTTTCATCACCAACACTTGAGGGAGATTGTTGGAATCACTCCTAAACCTTTATTCAAGTGTTAGTTACTCATATGTAGCTTATTATGGCCTTTATGTTTGTTATTAGCCTTAAGCTTATAGAGGCCCATGAGCTTAGGCCCATAAATAAGGAAAGGATGGGAACTAGGAGTGTTTCCTAGCTTCCTCCTATAAATACCCCATGTAAACCTTCATTTGAAGGTTGGTTGTTCAAGTTATTTCCTTTCACACATACTCTACGCATAACCATTTTATTCTAACGTGTGTGTGTGTTTGGTTTATTGTTCAATCGCCTCTCTATCTTTCTATTAAGCTTGTGTTGTAAATCTAGTGACCTAACAATATGTACCTCCATCAAAAGATGATTTAAAGAAATTGTTTGATCTAATGTTTGATGAACACTATGAACCGAATGCGGATGAAATGACAATTCCATCAACAGAGGCTACTCCTATCCCTGGGAATGAAGTCAACCCTTCAGTCTCAATTTCATTAAGTCAAGAAGTGCCTGCTGCTGATCACTCTGTCTCATCAATAAATCATCAATCATCAAAGGTACATCATGGAATTGTTTACGGCATTAATGATGAAGTTAATCCCTTTGCAACTCCTGAAGATGCTCCATTTGAAAATATATTTGCTCCTGAATCATCATCGAACCTTCTTCATCGGAGACATCGACTCGCTACTTCAGTTCCAACAACAACCACATGAACACCTTAGAAAATGGACACATGATCACCCATTGGACAACATCATTGGAAACCCATCTTGCCCAGTATCCACACGGAAACAACTTGCAACCGATGCCTTATGGTGCTTCTTCAACTCCGTACTCTCTAAGGTCGAACCAAAAGACATTAAAACCGCCATGAATGAAGACTGTTGGTTCAATGCCATTCAAGAAGAAATCCATGAGTTTGATCGACTTGATGTATGGGAATTAGTACACCTCAGTTGTTGCTATGATCATTGCTCTGAAATGGATCTTCAAAGTGAAACTTGATGAGCATGGTGATGTTTTAAAGAACATGGCTCGATTGGTTGCCAAGGATACCGTCGAAGAGGGTATTGACTTTGAAGAATCATTTTCTCCGGTTGCTCGTATCGAAGCTATCGAATCTTCTTGGCTAATCGGCTAGTAAAAACATGGTGCATTATATCGGATGGATGTGAGCAGTCTTTCTTAATGGTGATTTGAAAGAGGTGGTTTACGTCATCGACGGAAGGGTTTGTGAATCCGGATCATCCTACTCATGCATGGCTTGAAAAAGGCTTTATGGTTTAAAGGCAAGCTCCTAGAGCATGGTATGATCTGTTGTCAAAGTTTCTTCTATCCTTTGGATTTAGCAAAAGCGGTTGATCCGACATTGTTCACGGGAAGTCGGAAAACATTTAATTCACGTTCAAATTTATATTGATGATATTATTTTTGCCTCGACTGACCCCAATGAATGTGATCGTTTTTCAAATGAAATGGGTTCCAAATTTCAAATGTCAATGATGGGACAAATGTCATTTTTCTTGGGATTACAAATTTCACAAAGTCCCGGAGGCATTTTTATAAATCAATCTAAATATGCAAATGAGATTTTAAAGAAATTTGGATTCGTATCATGTGACACCGTTGACACTCCCATGATTGAACGAACCAAGATGGATGAGGACCACTCGAGGGATCATGGTAGATCAAGCGAAATATCGTGGCATGATTGGATCCCTGATGTACCTCCTGACTAGCAGACCGGACATCTTGTTATTTGTGTGCATGTGTGCTAGAATATCGGGCTAAGCCTACTAAAAAGCACCTTGAAGGCTGTTAAGCGGGTCTTCGGTATCTGGAACCATCAATATGGGACTATGGTACGAAGGACAGGTATGTCACTAACGACCTCTGGATGTTGATCATGCGGGATGTCAAGATACTGCGTCGAAGTACATCGGAGGTGCTCAGTTTTTGGGTGATAAGCTTGTAAGTGGTCTTCAAAGCAAATGAGTACTTCTATTTCCTCTAGAGAGGCTGAATACATAGCCATGTCATCTTGTTGTGCTCAAATCCTTTGGATGAGATCCCAATTATCTGACTATGGCTTTGAATTCAACAAAATACCTCTGTACTGTGATAATAAAAGTGCTATTGCTCTCTCATGCAACAACGTGCAACACTCAAGAGCAAAGCACATTAACATCCGACATCATTTCATCAGGGAGCAAGTGGAAAACGGTGTGGTGGAACTCTATTTTGTGAAGTCGGAATACCGCTAGCGGACATCTTCACCAAAGCTCTTGGAGAGCGTTTGAGTTTATTCTTCTCGAATTGGCGAAAAGCCTTCAACGAAAACACTCAAACGTCTTGAGGAGGAAGGCGAAGAGTAAAGGTCTTTCCTTCATCTATACTTTGTATATATTTATCCAAAAAGCAAAATACAAAATTATAAAACCTTCTAAAAACAAATAGAAAAATATAAAACTTTCAAAAAAATCCATAAAAATCTAAAAAATCTTGAAAATTCTCAAAAATTATTGTCTTTTTGTCTTTTCTTTCTTGATTCGATATAAATCTACGGTCTTTGTCTTTGTAGTCAAAAGTGACATGGGACTTTAGATGTTGTTGAATGTTTAATATATATATATATATATATATATATATATATATATATATATATATATATATATATATATATATATATATATATATATATATATATATATTTGGGAGAAAGTAAAATAATGGTTTATTGTCATTTCAGGCAGTAACCCGCTTTTCAAAGAAAGAACAGAGCTATGCTTTATTTCATGTTTCAAACATAATGCTCTAATTCTAAAAACAAATGTTTGTCATCAACAAGACAAATGTTTAATTTCAAATATTTTTCCTTCTAAAGATTCCTCTGAAAAATATTAGTAATATTATGAAAACTCAATTGTTTTGAAAATACTTCGGACTCTATTTTTGAAAATCAAAAGAACTTATCAAGTGTCAAAATCTCAATTCATCAATCAACGAATTTCGTCATTGATTGAGGGGGAGAATGATTTTTTAATTAAATCAAAAAGTGTTAGCTTCAAACAATTTGCACTTAAATGAGCAAGGTCGATTCTAAATGTTTTACAATATTTTACACAATTGGTTCCAGACCTTGGTTATTATTATTATGTTTTTAAAAGATAATATGCATGTTTAATCAATGGAGTTTAAAGTCTCAAAATCCGATCCTTATCAGTTAAAAGGTTTTCAGAATCAAGTCACAATTCTCCTTAAAAAGCTTTCAAAATCAATTTAAATCTATGAGAGATCACAAATCTCAAATGATTTGATAATTGTGATCGGGGTAGAATTTGTGATTTAAATTGGACTTAAAGCGATAATTCGATAAATGGTTTCATAAGTGTTTAGCATGTTTTCCTCCCATAAGTGACAAACGATTTCTAATTTTTCATGCACATGTTGAGGGGGGGCATCTATTTTAAACCTCAAATTATTGAAAGCGTGGTGAATTGTCTCTAAGTGCAGGTTTCCTCTAATATGTGCAAAACTCTTTCAAAATTCAAGGCACATATTGAGGGGGAGCAAACTTGTGAAAACCTCATCCTTCCTCAAAATGTTTTATCTACTCAAATTGATTGGGAAGTGATGATGATCATTTTAGATAATGTTAATCAAAAGATTGGACCTTTCACTCTCTATCTAACGATTTCAAAGATCTCTTGCCTCCATGTGCTAAACAAATTCTAAATTTTCATGCATATGTTGAGGGGGAGCATTTCTAAAATATCAAAACAATTAAGATACAAAATGCTTTGATTCTATATCACAAGTATCTTGATTGATTTTCAAATGGTTTTCAATTGGTTCCAATGGCAGATGAACAATACCAAAAATACCGACCAACTTTACTTTATGTATGGTGATATAAAGATGATAAGGTTAGGTTGAGGTCCCATGATCCGCCTGAACCAGAGGGATCTACCCAGGGACAATCCACTAGATAGTGTAGAAGTCCTTAGGTATGATGAAAAAAGGAGAAAAGTGAGATATGGAAAGAGTGCGGACTGAGACTGAGCTAGTACTGGAATAAACCCAACAAGGCTCTAGTTATGAAGTCTTGGTAAGCACTGAAGGGGTTGAAGAATGAAAAAGAATTGAATGAGAAAAAGGGTGAAAACAAATAGCCCTCCAATTATTCAACCTTAGGCGAGAACCGGGTTCAATTCATATACTCAGTTGTTACCAAGGTAACATCGTATTGAAGACAAGGCGTCATGGAACCCGATTGCACTTCAACTTTCCAAACCACTCAAGTTTCTCTTAAAGGGCTTGCTTCATTCTCACGGAGAGCAGGCGACATAATCTATCGACTTTCTCTTAGAGATTGTTGATATTGAAGAAGGAGACCCTCTCCCTAGTCTCGGCATAGGAACCAAATATGCACAATTGAGTCTAGAGCCACGAGATCATCATATAAATCTCTTTAGGACACTTTCAATGAAGACTCTCTGTTTCACACAATGTGGAAAGAGATATTATATCTTATGAGTCCTACATTATTATCCTTGTGGTATTGCCGAACATCGAGTGATATGCATACATATTCACAATGAAGATGGAAAGCCTTCCGGAGCCAACATCAAACAAGCTCCTGGTAGGTGGCATGTGAGATCTATCCTATAGATCAACCATGTGACAACTGAACAGAAACAATGGAGCGATTCAATCTTTTGAATCAATCTTGGTTCAGGTTATGGATTATTGAGGATACCTTTGAAAAACCGGCGTTGTGCTTAAAACACTCTTCTTTAGCACATCGGCATGTACTATTTCTCAAAACAAAAGGTGTTTATGATTGATAATTGATTTTCATTAAAACCTTCGTTGTATTGCAAAACAATTTCTATTGAGCAATACACGATTGTTTCTCAAATCTCTTTTCATCAATCGATGAATCTCATTTATTTGATTCACTCCGCCGTGTTGTCTTCTTTGAGACGTTCGGTTTGAGAACAGCTAGGCATTGCGAAACCCTGTCAAGGAAATTCTTGAATTATACGATCACAGGCGGTACGTGTATCTGATCAGCGAGGAACCGTGGGCCGTGTACCTCAATTCAACGAAAGTGATCAAAGACACTTTCGTGCGCTTTGCTAAGCAATGTCTTATGGTACACCCGACATTTGCAGATCGAATGGAGCGGTCAATCCATAGCCGCATGCTCACACAACACATTCATATCTAAAGAAATCATGATTAGTGCATCAATGACTCTGATATTTTCACTCATGCTTCTCTGCTACTTGCTGCAAATATCATGAATCAGCGAAAGCTCTTCTCGATAAGAATAAATCATGATCCCGAATGTGAGCATGTCGGTCCAAAAGTCACAACATCACATTATACCAACACCACAATGGATGAGTTAGAGATTTAATGTTGCTGATGATCTCAAAGTTGGCTCAAAATTATCACATGGATCGTTAAAGACCTCCACTCAGTTATCCAAAACATGCAAAATGAAGAATCAAAGATTACGAACTCTGAGAACAAGAATACAAGAACAATCTCAATGTAATATCTGTTTGTTTTCTATGTAATTTAATGTGTGATTGAGGTGACCTCCCTTAGGGGAGATTGTTAGGATTTGGAAAATCCAGTAGTTAAAGTGTCGGTCACCTCAAGTCTATGTAATCGTTAGAAAGCTCGTAGTCGTAGTTATTTAATGTTAAGTAGTATTTAGTTTAGTAACACCGTGGAGGACGGACGGGTCTTTACCCACTGTATGCCTGATCCACAGCCCGTCAGGTGGCGTTTTATGTAAGTACTATAAATACTCTCTACCTCCCAAGGTAGAGAGTTGAAGCTCATAATAAGATTTTTCTTTCTCTCACTAAAGTTCCTAAACCTCTAACTTTCTCTCTCTAAAACTCATCTCTTGTACGCCTCCTTTGGTTATGGTTTGATGTGTATGTGAAATCCAATATGTTACAAAATGCATGTCACTTTATTGTCGAAATAGATCAAACTCCAAGACATGTTTTCCTTCGCAGCACTACATATTCAGTCATCAAAACCTTTAAGCTTTATTTTATTTTTAATCAATTGTCAATGGATAATAAAGCATATTCAGTGATCAAAAGCATTAGCTTTCACTCTAGTTATCATCATTTTTGCGAAAAGCGGATTTTCTTTTAGAGCCTTTTCATACGCACTCCTGTTGTGTTGAGGTGTGTATGTCAATATTTTAAATATGGTCCATCCCTGTGAACGAAAAGGATGTAATGAATGAGATAGATTAATCACATGATCTAATATGATGCTTTGTATGCTATATCCATATCCTGAGTAAGGGTTTGTTTTTAAAAACTCAAAAACAATCCTAATACAAAAGGTGAGCAAAATTGAACATTGACACTAACACATGAACGTGTCTTTTAGTTGTAATGTTGTCGAATATTCTTTATTGGTCTCCATTCTCTCCAACCTTCTTTTGGTTATTGGCATTTCTCTTCTTTTTGGTGGCATTGCCAAGTCATGGTAATTTATTTTCGTCGCCTTTTAATCTCTATTTATATTATGACGCGTTTCCGTTTATATTATGCTAATGTTTCATATTTTGTAATTTGGTAGGTACAAATAGATCACCGAAAAATGTTGAGGGTGGTTCGTTGATGAGTGCTTATTCACTCATCGTTTTTACCCACCTAAGACCACAAAAATGACCAAAAACACCCAAATATGATCAAAATATGTTAAAAATATCCTCGGAGTGTGTTTTGTGTCTTGCAGGTACAAAAGGATTGAAAACAGAGCAAAAACGGATGAAATCGAGCTGAAACTGGAAAAAGTGCTGAAACAGACGGAGCCGAGAATGGATTTTCTACATTTTCAGAGCCCGGGACGCGTTTTTGGAGTGAGCAGGGGAAAACAAACCTTAAAACCTAATCCGAAACCAAAATCACCAACTTACCCATCCCCGATACCCAAATGAACAAAATTCTCTTTTAAACCAAAAAATCCAAATAAATCCCAATTTTTCCAAAACCAAATTTTTTTTTATAAAAACTCAATTTTTCTTAAAACAATTTTTAGTTTTCAAAAAAAAATACACATTTTAAATCCTTTACAAAATAAACTAAACCTTTATAACAAAAACCCTTCCGTACCCCCATCCTCTTTTTTATCCATTCTCATAACTCAATAAATAATAAAACCCAAGCTCCCATACCCTGCACCCTGCACGCAGTGTCTACCCCATCCTCCCCTGTCACTCTGGTACGAACAATGATAATACTTCCAGATTCTATATAAGAATGAAGAAGATAATATCAACACAATGATATTTCAAAGGATTTGTTATAGAAATATGAATTGTAGTTACAATGGTTTGTTACAATGGAATTTGAGAGAGAAATGCTAACTGTTACAATTGACTGAATGAATTACAAAATGAAAGAGAAGTGATATTTATACAATGGAGTTGTAAGGAAGATGGATTGAGTTGTAACAACTTTTCCCGCCAAAAGTTGTTATTTGACTTTCATATAGTTGACTTTCCAGTTTGACCTTTTATTCATATCAATACCCTCCCCTTCACAAAATTCTTGTCCTCAAGAATCTATTAAGAATTCAGGGAATCTCTTAGCTATGTCACTGTGTAGTTCCCAAGTAGCATCAGCTTCAGAACCATTAGTCCACTGGATTAACACAAAAACTTCAGCCTTTTTTCTGACCTTCCTAAGTCTTCTATCTAAGACCTTGAGTGGAACTTGCAAAACTTCTCCTTGTTGATTACAAATAGGTAGTGTAGGTGTAGCATTTGGAAGAGGACCTTTGAACAACTTTAACTGTGAAATGTGGAAGACTGGGTGAATTTGAGAAGTAGCAGGTAGGGATAATTTGTAAGCCACTTTTCCAATCCTAGCCATTATCTGAAAAGGACCAAAGTACTTTGGAATGAGCTTGTTGTACTTATGCGAGAGTGACTGTCTATGAGGTTGTAATTTGAGATAGACCCACGACCCACTTCAAATTCTCTGTCGTCCTTCTTTTGTGACTTGGTTTCATTTTGTTGGGCTCTATGTAGATGGAACTTCAAAAGGTTGGGTGCACTTCTCGAGCACTCAATGTTCTGTCTACTGCATCAACACTACTTTGGCCTTGTACATAAGAAATTGGACTTGTAGGAGGTTGACCATACACTATCTCATATGGAGTTGTTTGAACAGATGTATGGAAGTTGGTGTTGTACCAATATTCAGCCAAAGGTAACCATTTGGACCATTCATAGGCTTCTCCCAGTGGCCATGAGGTGGGTCTCAAACATATATTAACCACCAGTTTGTCCATCACTCTGTGGATGATAAGTGGAGAAATCACGAGGCTAACATGTAACATTTTGAACAAGTTCTTCAAAACAAACTTAAGAAGATCTTATCTACGTCACTACTATAACTTTTGGGAGACCATGAAGTTTGTACACATGTCAAGGAACACATTTGCCACATGCTGTTGTGAAGGGGTGTGGGAGCAATAAAGTGGCTATATTCTTGAGCTGTCTACCACCACTAAGATCCGCAGATTACCATAGGACATAGGTAGGCCTTATGAAATCCATGGAAATCTCGGACCAATCAGATTAGGGCCGGTAATGGTGAAGAAATCACGGATAAGCGACTAAATCGGTTTACTTCTTTGACAAACATCACAAAGAGCCACAAAATTTTTCACATCTTGCCTCATACCCTTCGATAACACATGCCACTAAGTCTATTGGTAGTTGCATTACTCCTGAATGGCCACTTGCTGAGTCATTGTGAAAATGTACCAAGAGAGCTTGTTTTAACTCCTTATCATTTCCTACCAATAGCTTCCCTTTCATGTTAGCTGTCCATTAGACCAAGTGTAATGTTACAACTTCCCATGTTGCAATCTCACAGATTAAGGCACTGCAAATTAGGGTATTGTGTCCAAGTATTCTCTATCTTAGCCAGCAACTCAGTAGTAATTGTGGTAAGAACCATCTGCAAAAACTGACTGCTAGTAGAAATTCTAGACAAAGCATCTGCCACACAATTTTCACTACCCTTCTTGTAAATGATCTCATAGTCAAAGCCCATTAGTTTAGGAAGCCATTTCATTTGTGCAGGAGTTGTAATTCTCTGATCAAGCAAATACTTCAAGCTGAAATGGTCAGTTTTAATCTTGAAATGCCTTCCCAAAAGATAACCCCTCCACTTGTCCAAAGCTTGAATAACTGCTAACAATTCCCTTTCATATGTGGATAAAGTTTGATGTCTAGGTGATAGAGTTTTACTGAAGTAAGCTATAGGATGGCCACCTTGTTGAAGCACTGCCCCAATTCCTCCTCCTGTAGCATCAGTTTCAACCACAAATTCTTTATCAAAATTTGGTAGCTTAAGCACAGGTGCTTGAATCATTGCTTGTTTGAGAGTTTCAAAAGCTGTTTGAGCTACTTGTCCCCACTAAAAATAATTTTTCTTCAACAACTGAGTAAGTGGGTGACTAAGAGCTGCATATCCTTTAATGAACCTTCTATAATATCCTGTTAAACCCAAAAAACCCCTCAATTGTTTGATGTTAGTAGGCTGTGGCCACTGTTTCATTGCTTCTATTTTGGATTCATCAGTGGAAACCCCTTCAGCAGTAATGACATGACCCAAATACTCCACCCTTTCTGCTGCAAAAACACATTTGGACTGCTTAGCATAAAGAGTGTGACTTCTCAAGACTTCCAAGACCACTCTCAAATGTTCATAATGGCTCTGCAAATCCTTGCTGTACACTAAGATGTCATCAAAAAATACCAAAACAAACTTCCTTAAGTATTGTTTGAAGACAGAATTCATCAAGGCTAGAAAGGTGGAAGGTGCATTTGTAAGTCCAAAGGGCATGACCAAGAACTCATAATGGCCCTCATGAGTCTTAAAAGCTATTTTGGCAATGTCCTCTGGCCTCATTCTTATTTGGTGGTATCCTGATCTAAGATCCAACTAGGTGAAATACTTAGACCCTTGCAACTCATCAATCAGTTCTTCAATTATTGGTATAGGAAATTTATCTTTGATGGTTTGAGCATTCAATTTCCTATAATCAATGCACATTCTCCAGCTCTCATCCTTCTTTTTAACCATGACCAATGGTGATGCAAATGAACTTTGGCTCTCCCTATTACCCTTGAATCTAGTAACTCTTTAACTGGCAATATGGCATCTTTCGAATAGGTGGATGTCTGTAAGGTCTCACATTAACTGGTACTGAGCCCTCTTTCAATTCAATCTTGTGATCATAATGCCTAGGTAAGGTAGTTTGTGGAAAACTAGAAGGGGGTTGAATAGTTTTACCAATTTAAAACTTCCTTTTAAATATTTAGATCGACTTATGTCAATCTATTTGATTGTTTATGTTGGACGTTGATAGATAGATATATAAACGTGTAATGAAATATAAAGAGTAAGAAACACATCACCACGAATACACAAGTTATTTATAGTGGTTCGGCTACAAGGACACCTTCCTTGCCCTACTCCACTCCCCGAGTCACTGATTCGTGCAAAACCGTCAAGTCTAAAAGACTCAGAACAGCTCAGACACAAATGCAAATGAAGATCAGAGAATACAGTGGATTCCCGGGTCGTTAAGTCCCACGGAGACTCAATGGTGTGCAAGCACTAGATCAGACGATAGAATGATCACTAATGATAGTGATCAGAAAAGATTCGGATAGGATAATTACACTACTGAAAAAGGAAATAAATAAAAGCGGCTTAAATGCAAATTAAAGGAAATTAAAAAGATAAAGATATTAAATAAACGCTATCACTATATTTAAAGTGATGAACGTTTAAAACCTAAAACTTACGTTTAAATAAAAAAAAAATAACGTAAACGCAGTACAAAAAAGTGAAACTTACACAAGATAAATCCTAAAAATATGAAAAATACATTTTTACAAACCTAATAATATGAGAAAATTTATAGAAAAGGAAAATTATTTTTACAACTATTAAATTAATTATTATTAATTAAAAACTATTTTAACTAATTAATAATACTCTAAAATAAAAGAAAATATGAAATAAGACTAGAAAAATGAAATTAAGACTTAGAAAATCTAAAATATGATAAAACTAATTTTAAAACTGAAAATATATTTTTTTAGACTTTTTATGTATTTATTACTAATTTAAAACTATTTAAAACTAATTTAAATTATTAAAAATACCAAATAAAAGGAGAAACATAGGGAAAAATACTTTTTATTCTTTTTATATTTATCTAAACTTAAGAAAAATGAAAAATTATTTTTTTTGAACTTTTTTTCTAATTTTTTATATTAAATACTAATTAAAAATGCTTAAAAACTAATTTAAATTAAGAAAAATAGCAAAACTACTTGGAAAAATCTGAAAATTTCAGGAAATGCTTAAAATAATATAAGGAATATAAGAAAAATATAAAAACAGGAGGTTATGTGGAGGATTTGAGGCTGCATGGGAAGTGCTTAAAAATAAGCACTTTAAATAAGCTAGATTAGCACAACAAGCTCCAAACTGAAACAGAAGGTTGAACAAGCTAAAATAACCCTAAAGCAACTAAAAACAACACCCCATGACCTCTGGATACAAGCTAGAACAGATTTGAGTAAATGAGATAAAAGCTAGAAACAGTGACTGGGGGAGGTACTTACAGCCTATAAATAAGCTACCAAATAAGCTTGAAACTAGAAAACAACCATGGGAACCTCACAAGGACCTGGCTAACTATGTCAAGACCCAAGATCAGACCAAGATAAGCTCACATGAGCTCTGTGCTAGCTTGCAAAAAGCTGATAAAAAACTCAAGATAAGCTGAGATCCGGAGCAGGGATTATGCACCACATTGACAAGCCTTTTTGAGGCTTAAGGAAAATTTACAAAATTTGGAAAAAATGACCATGATAAAATAGAGCAGAAGCACTTTCTAAATCAACAAATTTCATAGCAAATGACTCAAAAATGAGCTTGATAAAAATCCTTCTAGTTGGCTCCAAACTGAGATTCATGCATTTTTGACTTTTTGAAGAAACTGAAAGGTTTGACTTTTGTGAAGTTAGATCTTGATTTAATGACTGATAATGGTTAGTTATGATGAATTAAGACTGAATCAAGCTAGATTGATGACTTTTGAACACAAAACAAATGATTGGCTATCCCAAATCCCCAACAAAGGTGCTAAGATAGTGGAGATGGATTTTTGACTTTGAGACAATTGCAGGCACAAACTAAGACTCAAATGAGTCTATAATGACTAAACAAACTTCAAACAACAGAAACCTATCACTGATTACACCTCTAACACCCTTTAGACTATAAATCCAAACACCCTTTTATCTACCTGTTTTGAAATTAAAATAAGCTAAACACCAAACCAACATGTATTACTGATAAAACTGAGTTTTTAAGACCTAAGTAAAACTATATAAGCTGTTTTAGCAGTTTTAAGACCATGATATACAAACAACCATAAAATGCAAATTAGCTTGAAAATGAAAAGTGAAACCAACACTCACAAGTTTCCAGCTGTTAGCAGGCTAAGAACAAAACCCAAAACTAAACTATATTAAGCTATTCCAACCCACATCCAAGCCTGAAACACCTTTTATCAGCTTCCATTTGTACTTTGAATAGTTCCCACTTTCATTTGTAGCCATAGGATGAGCAGAGCTATTTTTTTGACCTTTGGATTGAATTTTTGGCGCCAATTGGGTATTAGCAGTTGGAGGGTTGAGTGTGGGAGGAAAGGTTGTATTTAATGTATCTTGTCTTGTGTTGAAGAAGAGGGGACATGGGGGGTTGAAGGTTGACTGTAAGTGAGGGGAGGGTGAGTGATTTCAGGGATATGGTTGGGAGGAAGAAGAAAGTCTTGGCGGGTTGTTTTATTTGACCGGGATGGGTTGGTTGACCGGGTTAAGGAATTGGGCTAGTGGGTTGTTGGCTTGGATATTAAAAAGGGTCCATTTGGTTTGTGAAATTATTAATACAAAGGACCACTTGTGTAATATTTGGAAATCCAAGGGACCAAACATGAAAATTATGAAGAGTAGTCAAAGGGTTGTTTTTGCCAACCTTTAATAATCCAAGGGCTAATTTAAACATTTTTGAAACTCCAAGGATAAATTTTGACCAATTTAAAAGCCCAGGGACCAAAACTGTAATTTTTCTCAAAACTTTTAGATTTTCCACCAAATGACTAAATATGACAATTTGTGATTTAAAAAGGACCTTTGGTGACTTTACTTTTGAAATTTTGTGCTCAGGGACTGTTTTTGACAAATTTTGAAACTTGGGACTGAAACTGCAATTTTTGCAAAATTGATATGTTTTTCATCTGATTTTGATATTTTTGCATTTAAAACTCATAAAACACTGATTTGTGATATTTTTATCATTTTGATGCGTTTTGAGTGTTTTCAGATGATTTTGCAGTTTATATTGTACAAAAATGATGAGTATTTAGACACTCATCAATCCACCACACTGAGATATTTAGTCCCTAGCAATGATTTGAGAAAACATAATGGATTTTAATCTCTTTACCAAAAGCCATTACTTCTGGAGTAGCCAAATGTTTCAGTTCAAGTAAGAACCATGGTACACCGATAACCATGTGATTTTGAGCAAACCACCAGCTTCCATCGGATTTGATTTTGTTTTACCGAAGCCGTACCCTTCTGGACTAGCCAAATCTTAGATAAATTATCGGAATTATCTTTGGTGAGCTGAATACCAATTATGGATTTTCCATGCCTTTACCACAAGCCATAATCTTGCGGGCTAGCCAACTCTTCACTTTTTAGGATATGGTGAGTTGAGAACCATACAATTTGGGCAAATTGCAAGCCATATAAACGGATTTGAGAAATCTTTACCAAGAGCCGTTTGCTCCTGGATTAGCCAATCCTTTTGTCTTACAGACAAGGCGGACTGATAACCAAATGAGTAAGTGTAAAACACTTACTCCAAAAAAAATTTTGGCCAAAAACGGGGAATTGGGTAGATAATATATGAAATTCGTGAGAATTCCCCCCACACTTAGAAATGAATATTGCCCTCAATATTCAAAGTACCGGCGGTTATGCCGAAACAAAGAACGTAAATAGGAAATACTACGGCCATTTTATGAAAGAGATTTTTTACAACATGTGGGGCAACCCCCCAACACTAGGGTGGTAGAAAATAGAAAGAAGTCAGAAATATGGGTGAAAACCCATATTGTGTGTATCTGTTTTGATTTCCGAGTCGCTAGCTTGACTCGACCCCGAATTCATTGGTTCATGGGGAAGCAAGTGGAAGAAACAATCTCCAGCGGACTTTCATTCAAGATGTTTGGACAAACATATGAAGCATGTGAAAGTTCCACACCGATGAGATATAGAGAACCGGCTCAAAAATGATAAATGAAAATGCCGGGGTCAAAGATAGTGTCCTCACTCCCAAAGGAGTGAAGAAGAGAGGAAGTCACCGAGTAGGTGAAGAAAAGAAAGAAAATCATGATAACAATCATGATTAGATCTTCATCCTCGGGATTAAGTGCAGTTGCACTTATTTGGATTTTATTGGTTGAGCTCTTAGGGTTGGAAGGCATCTCGGTTGGGAGGGTGGGAAGATTTGTCATAACTATGCAAATTGAGATTCTCTCCCCCCGATCATGATCTTTGCCATCCAAGCAATCATATTCCAACGGAGATATGATATGAGTGAGTTCACCGGCGAACTCCTCATGAAGAGAATACGGAGGTGGGACATGTGCGGTACTTCGTGAGCTATAAATATGCACCTCGTCCATTATAGTCTCCGTGTCGGACTCATCACTATCAAAGATTGGATTAACTGAATTTAGAGTAAATTCAGAATCGAATTCGAATAAGGGATTAGTGATAGTCGTATGAAATGTTGTGGAAACAACATGGTCAACATCCTCTTCTAAGTTGACGATCTCGGAATGTAGAAGTGATGCATCAATAAACTCTATGTCTATAGAATATAAAGAATCGGCATCACTATAATCACTGTCAAAATCGGAGAAAGTCTCAACAAGATCATTTGTAAGAGGAGAAGACACATCACACTCATGGTCAAGAATTCCCTCAGACTCACTTGGGATCGGGATAAGGTTCTCAACACTGGACTTTATGAATTTGTCCGATTCCCTTTCGGAACAAAAGGTTCAGATGCTCGTCCCCATGTTCAGAGAGTGAGTGGGAATATCAGGTGTGATAACAACAGACTGAGGGAGTTGAGAATGATATCGCCAAAGGAATAGTACCTCCTCGTCGTCTTCATCTTCGTCATCGGCATACACCATTAAACAAAACGATTGTGTGCTGCCGTTCTATTGGAGTAAATCTTCCATAGATTCACCATGACGCTCTTCTTTGGTCCGCCTCTACGCCAATTCATTAAGTGCATTCCTCGCATCTTGAAGTTTTTGGAATAAATCTTCGAAAACAAAATCGTGAGGAGATGGTCGAGGTGAAAATAATCGCATGACACTGGAGGTTGTTTTGAAACGTAATACGTAATTGTTGCAAGGAAATAGGTTCCCCGTCGACAATCCGAGCTAGAGTGAGGACCACCACAGAATCACAAATAAAGAAACTGATGTGGCTGTGAGTCGTATGTGTGGTGTATAATTGTTATCGGAACTGCCATAGACAAGCTGTTCTCGATTGACAATCGAGCTGTAGTGTGAACCACCACAAGACTCACAACAGTAAAACTGTTGAGTCTGGCCTGGTGAATCATATGGATGTTGGTCACAACCAAAGTTCTGAGCATCACTGGAACTGTCATAGTCAAACGTGTTCGGATTGACACTCAAATCCTTGGTGAGGACCTCCACAAAAATCCAGAGTTAGAAAAGTCGGGTCAGGTGGGTAGTTGAAAAAAGTTAGAGAGTCGTTCAATGAGTTCTGATTAGGATCATAATCAAATGAATTCCTTGAACCACAGAACAAACAACTCCCGTTTTGAATATCATTACCACACTGTACACACGTACACCAGCGACAGGGTGAACCATAAAGAGGCACACCACAACCGACACACAAGGAAATGAACGATTCCATGAGAATAGAAGAAGGTAGAATCAAATGGATAGAGGGTAAAGGAATAAAGAATCAAAAAGGGTAAGAGGGTAAAGAGGAATATTTTTGGCATTTTTGAAAAACATTACAAAAAACTTTTTACAAAAGATGGTATATGTGCAAGAATGGGTCTGAAAATGGCTAAACACACGCTAAAGCCTCCCCGGCAGCGGCGCCAAAATTTGATTCGTGCAAAACCGTCAAGTCTAAAAGACTCAGAACAGCTCAGACACAAATGCAAATGAAGATCAGAGAATACAGTGGATTCCCGGGTCGTTAAGTCCCACGGAGACTCAATGGTGTGCAAGCACTAGATCAGACGATAGAATGATCACTAATGATAGTGATCAGAAAAGATTAGGATAGGATAATTACACTACTGAAAAAGGAAATAAATAAAAGCGGCTTAAATGCAAATTAAGAAAATTAAAAAGATAAAAGATATTAAATAAACGCTATCACTATATTTAAAGTGATGAACGTTTAAAACCTAAAACTTACGTTTAAATAAAAAAAAAATAACGTAAACGCATGTAAAAAAACGTGAAACTTACACAAGATAAATCCTAAAAATATGAAAAATACATTTTTACAAACCTAATAATATGAGAAAATTTATAAAAAAGGAAAATTATTTTTACAACTATTAAATTAATTACTATTAATTAAAAACTATTTTTAACTAATTAATAATACTCTAAAATAAAAGAAAATATGAAATAAGACTAGAAAAATAAGATTAAGACTTAGAAAAATCTAAAATATGATAAAACTAATTTTAAAACTGAAAATATATTTTTTAGACTTTTTATGTATTTATTACTAATTTAAAACTATTTAAAACTAATTTAAATTATTAAAAATACCAAATAAAAGGAGAAACATAGGGAAAAATACTTTTTATTCTTTTTATATTTATCTAAACTTAAGAAAAATGAAAAATTATTTTTTTTGAACTTTTTTTCTAATTTTTTATATTAAATACTAATTAAAAATGCTTAAAAACTAATTTAAATTAAGAAAAATAGCAAAACTACTTGAAAAATCTGAAAATTTCAGGAAATGCTTAAAATAATATAAGGAATATAAGAAAAATATAAAAACAGGAGGTTATGTGGAGGATTTGAGGGCTGCTATGGGAAGTGCTTAAAAATAAGCACTTTAAATAAGCTAGATTAGCACAACAAGCTCCAAACTGAAACAGAAGGTTGAACAAGCTAAAATAACCCTAAAGCAACTAAAAACAACACCCCATGACCTCTGGATACAAGCTAGAACAGATTTGAGTAAATGAGATAAAAGCTAGAAACAGGACTGGGAGGTACTTACGCCTATAAATAAGCTACCAAATAAGCTTGAAACTAGAAAACAACCATGGGAACCTCACAAGGACCTGGCTAGCTATGTCAAGACCCAAGATCGACCAAGATAAGCTACATGAGCCTGTGCTAGCTTGCAAAGTTGATAAAAACTCGCAAGATAAGCCGAGATCGCTGAGGGGATTATGCACCACATTGACAAGCCTTTTTGAGGCTTAAGGAAAATTTACAAAATTTGGAAAAAATGACCATGATAAAATAGAGCAGAAGCACTTTCTAAATCAACAAATTTCATAGCAAATGACTCAAAAATGAGCTTGATAAAATCCTCTAGTTGGCCCAAACTGAGATTCATGCATTTTTGACTTTTTGAAGAAACTGAAAGGTTTGACTTTTGTGAAGTTAGATCTTGATTTAATGACTGATAATGGTTAGTTATGATGAATTAAGACTGAATCAAGCTAGATTGATGACTTTTGAACACAAAACAAATGATTGGCTATCCCAAATCCCCAACAAAGTATTTTAAGATAGTGGAGATGGATTTTTGACTTTGAGACAATTGCAGGCACAAACTAAGACTCAAATGAGTCTATAATGACTAAACAAACTTCAAAACAAAGAAACCTATCACCGATACACCTCTAACACCCTTTAGACTATAAATCCAAACACCCTTTTATACACTGTTTTGAAATTAAAATAAGCTAAACACCAAACCAACATACATCATAAAACTGAGTTTTTAAGACCTAAGTAAAACTATATAAGCGTGTTTTAGCAGTTTAAGACCACAGATATACAAACAACCATAAAATGCAAATTAGCTTGAAAATGAAAAGTGAAACCAACACTCACAAGTTTCCACCTATGTGCTAAGAACAAAACCCAAAACTAAACTATATTAAGCTATTCCAACCCACATCCAAGCTGAAACACCTTTTTATCTCCATTTGTACTTTGAATAGTTCCAACTTTCATTTGTAGCCATAGGATGAGCAGAGCTATTTTTTGACCTTTGATTGAATTTTTGGCTCAATTGGGTATTAGCAGTTGGAGGGTTGAGTGTGGGAGGAAAAAGGTGTATTTAATGTATCTGTCTTGTGTTAAAAGAGGGACATAGGGGTTGAAGGTTTAACGGTAAGTGAGGGAGGGTGAGTGATTTCAGGGATATGGTTGGGAGGGGAAGAAGAGTCTTGGCGGGTTGTTTTATTTGACTGGGGATGGGTTGGTTGACCGGGTTAAGGAATTGGGCTAGCTGGTTGTTGGGCTTGGATATTAAAAAGGGTCCATTTGGTTTGTGAAATTATTAATACAAAGGACCACTTGTGTAATATTTGGAAATCCAAGGGACCAAACATGAAAATTATGAAGAGTAGTCAAAGGGTTGTTTTTGCCAACCTTTAATAATCCAAGGGCTAATTTAAACATTTTTGAAACTCCAAGGATAAATTTTGACCAATTTAAAAGCCCAGGGACCAAAACTGTAATTTTTCTCAAAACTTTTAGATTTTCCACCAAATGACTAAATATGACAATTTGTGATTTAAAAAGGACCTTTGGTGACTTTACTTTTGAAATTTTGTGCTCAGGGACTGTTTTTGACAAATTTTGAAACTTGGGGGACTGAAACTGCAATTTTTGCAAAATTGATATGTTTTTCATCTGATTTTGATATTTTTGCATTTAAAACTCATAAAACACTGATTTGTGATATTTTAATCATTTTGATGTGTTTCGAGTGTTTTCGATGATTTTGCGTTTATATTGTACAAAAAATGATGAGTATTTAGACACTCATCACACCTACTCGAGAGTTCGAAGCACTACACCAACCTTGTCGGAGAAGCCTCACAACGTCGCTTAACCCGTACAAAGCTAAATACCGATTTCTCACACCAAGGCGAACCACACCTAACACAACGTCGCCTACCCTTTATACGGTGCTAGGCTAACCACCCAGTTCTTTCACACCTTAGGAGAACTAATCCTTCACAACGTCGCCTACCCTTTATTAGGTACTAGGCTAAGCACCTAGTTCCATTACTATGGAGGAAATACTACCCTTCACGACACAGACCTAATCTCAAGGAGATCTTCTCCTTGTTACAACACCATCAAGGATATCACTATCCTTGTAAACAAACAGAATTTATATGTATAACGATGCACCTCATCGATTATACGACCCAGGCATTCTTCCCAAATGCAACTTGATTTGATTCTTAGGCATCCTTCACTAATGCCTTTGAGACAACGCTTGGCACCCTTCACTAATGCCTTCGTCTTGACACCTTTAGCATCCTTCACTAATGCTTTGACACGGATTATGAGCATCTTTCACTAATGCTTTCATCTTGACACTTTTGGCATTCTTCACTAATGGCTTCAACCCATCATCTATGTAGAAAGGAAGAACTATCAACAAGAGAACCTTAGTTGTCTTGATGATGACGAAGCATGGCAACTCATGGACTTGAGCTTGCACGTCTTCAAGAAGTGGTGATCTCTCCCTTAAGAGGAACCTAGAAGATCACACAAAAACAAAAGACAAACTACATAGATCACTTAGATCTAAGGTTAGATGGTTAGAATACTTTGGGAAATGTGTGTAAAATCATGTAGAGAGGAAGAAATGGCTCTATTTATAGAAAATTCTCTCGTTCCTCGGATCCCACGGATCCCTTCCACTTGGGATCCGGCTAGCACAAAGATAGGGATCCGTGGTCCGCTCCTCTTTGCCCATGGGTATTTTTGGTTATGGGTCATGGGTCGTGGGTTGATCCATGGTTTTCTTTCTAGATGTATGTATCTTAAGGATACAATGAACTTGGTTAAGTGGTATATATAAACCAATGGGTTATGGGTCAAAACCATTTGCTAGTATTTACCCATTTAGTATATACTTGTATTTACCCATTTTAGCATACACTTAGTTTAAGTATATGTTTAACCCAATATGTAAACACTAGTTGTTTGTACATATGTATCTAAATCATAAAATCACTTATACTTGTTTTAGTGTTTTATGTGAGAGCGTAAGTGTGTTAGAAAACTATTAGTTCAAACTATTTACGTACTCTATTTGTTTCGTTAAAATGATTTTACGTTTGTTATCGACAAAACATTAAAAGATCGTAAAATATAAATAAACGTTTTTACGGCTTATTTGTATTAACATAGTTGGTAAAGCAAACACATCTTCATAATTCTGCAATAATTGAGTGATTGTTGTATCTTGATGGGCCACATTAGTAGTCTGCAACATTGCCATTTCAGCCATTGGATAGACACAAAGTACCATTGAGGACAATTGAGCTGTAGCAATTGGTATTTTCTTGCCTTCCATCCACTGCAAAGTTGACTTTTGTGTGCCTCTAAGTGTATCCTTCCTTCCTTCATGGTAGAAAGCCATCCTCAATTCCCTGAAGTTCCATAGGATATCTTCTAAAGTAGACAGCCATTGGACCCCAAGAACCATTTCACAACCCCCCAAAGGAACTAACATAGCATCAGTTGTAAAAGTTTCACCCTGCAACTTCCAAGTAAAATTTCTACAAACTGAAGTGCTAGTCAAATGATTGCCATCTGCCACATCCACTTGCAAAGGAACTGTAGCAGTGATTCTACACCCCATATTCTTAGCTGTATTGGTGTCAATGAAATTGTGTGTGCTACCTGAATCAATTAGGATATGGATTTTGTATTTCCTCATGTGACCACAAACTTTCATGGTTTGAAAATGAGGAATTCCAGTTAAAGCATGAAGGGAAATTTGAGGTGTGATTTGTGGTGTATACTCAATCAACTCTCCTGTTTCTTCCTGTTTGGTGCCTAAATAACTGTAACAACAACTGCTCATCTTCCTCTGGCCCATTCACCACAACCTCTAAAGCAAACAATTGACCACTACACTTATGACCTGGAACATACTTTTCATCATAATAAAAACACAAATGCTTTGCTCTCCTTTCCTGAAATTCCTTTTGTGACAATTGCCTTTTGGGATAAGGTGTGTTAAAACTACTCTTAGCTGCTAAAGTAGTGGTTGGTGCAGGCAACTATTTCACTATTGTGCCAGTTTGAGGAATGTGGTTATGATTATGAGTCACAAATCTAGGTAGGTAGCAATGGTGGCTTATACTGCTTATTCACACTTTAGCATAGCTTCTTGGATTTTAGACAATTGGTGTCGCAAAGTCCAGGCTTAAACATTCTCACTGCTAACTCCACATCAGTTTGTAAACCAAGAATGTAAAACTTATTTGTGATCTTCTAAGTAAATTCTCTACTAACCAATTTGTCAAATGCATTTTGATATTCCTCAATAGTGCCTACATGCCTAACATTCTTTATATCAACCATAGGATCATCAAAAGCATTCCCAAATCTTTCAAGAATAGCAGTTCTATACATAGGCCAAGTCACAGTTTCACCCATAATCCTAACAAATTGTCTACCACATACTAGCAATGTCAAAAAGATGAATGGAGACAAGTTGTACCTTATGATGATCTGGCACATTGTCAATCACAAAGAACTGTTCACACTTATACATCCATTCCCTTACATTTTGACCCCAAACTTTGGAAACTCTATCTTAGTCATTTTGGTGAATTGTGTGTGGACCTCTACTTGTACCTTCACCATCTGATCTCCCCCCATTCCACAAAATATTGCTATGAGCATTCAAAGTCACACAATAGATCTAATATCAGCTCTAACTCTTTCCAAAGCTGCATCAACATGAGCAGTTACCCAAAGTTTGATACTATCATCCACATGTGGTTCCAAAGTGTTGTTTCTCGTTCCCATAACCATGACTTCAGTTAGTTTGTGTCAAGAAAAGAGACAGTTACATCACAGAGTGAATCCACCATACAATTCCTAACTAACGTGTGTATGAATTGAAAATGGAATCAAAACGAATAGAAACGTGTTTTGGATTGGGCAAACGGTCTAGAATGACCAGAATTGATGTCTGTATGGTGGTAATCAAGATCAAAGATCAAGATTGGAGTATTTGGTGAGGTAACTGAATAACAGATTTTTCCAACAAACTAACTGAATTTGTAAACAATTTTAGCCATTAATGGTGGTTAGGTAGCGGGATTATGCTCCGATACCATTTGGTATAAACAATGATAATACTTCCAGATTCTATACAAGAATGAAGAAGATAAGGCAACACAATGATATTTCAAAGGATTTGTTATAGAAATATGAATTATAGTTACAATGGTTTGTTACAATGGAATTTGAGAGAGAAATGCTAACTGTTACAATTAGCGTAAGGAAGATGGATTGAGTTGTAACAACTTTTCCCGCCAAAAGTTGTTATTTGACTTTCATATAGTTGACTTTCCAGTTTGACCTTTTATTCATATCACACTCTCAATCCCGAAAACCCAAGCAAGGTCACATGTGTCCCCCTCTTCACATGTTGCACCTCCATGTCATCAATCCTCAACACTACATATGCCATCTATGGTGGGATGAAGCAGATTCCCAAGAAGTAATCTAAGGCTAGGATTAATTGGAAGAAAGCACAAAGTGTATTTTTGCTTGTTTTGTCTCACCAAACAAACACAACACAGAAAGCAAGAAGAGAAGACAGAGATTAGACTTTTTGTATAAATAGACATTAGAGGATTTGTGAAAAACTTATCTAGAATTCTCAAGTTCTAGTCCCACTTTTAAATTCCTTTGTCATTTCTAATTTGTACTCTTTAATTTGTAGTAAATGCAATTTTCAGATTTTTAAATTTCATGTTTTTTGATTCATGCACTTATTATTCTGCCATTCCATTTGAGAGCTGTTCTAAGTGATTTAATTCTTCAAAGTAGATTACAGGTAAAAAGTGAGTTTCATTATATCTCGGTTAAAAAAAAAAAAACAAAACAAACAGTTTTAGAGCTTTTCTGCCCAAAGGGGTGTTTGGAACATCAAGTTTTGTGGGTCAAAAGTCTATTTTTGACCCATGTTAGATTTGCAATTTACTTAAGTTGATTTCAATTCAAGTTTATTTTGTGTGTCAAGCTACATTAAGTTGAATAGAGTATTTTTAGAGGTGCTACAAAAATGGTTTGCTTCCTTTTTGCTGTCAAGCAGCATGCCACCAGCCACATATTTAAGTTCCTTACAAGCTTTTAAAGCCCCCATTGCCAACCATAGGGCAAAAGGTAACAAGTGAGCTTCGTTCCCGAAGCCCATGGTCTAGTTCACCCTGTAGCTTATTCAATTAAGCCACAAAGCTCCTGCCAGCTGCTTTGTGATGAAAATAAAAAAGGTACACAAACAACTCTTTTCAATTTGGCTTGCTTATTTAGCTTATTAGGTGCTTATTTGTAGGTTTTGAATGTTTATTTCCATTTCTTAGATTTAGGATTTCCCTAGTAAAGACTTATCCAAACTGACCCACTTGCTATTGCTTTTGATTGATAGAAGTTTATTTCGGTTCTGGTGTTGCTTATTTGTACAATGAGGTAGCTTATTCAACTGCTTTTCTTGCCTTATTGTGTGCTTAAAAGTTCAAGGTGTTTGTCTGTTTGGGTTGCTGTCCCAAATGCTCTTTTGCTTTCACTTTCATTACTTCTTGTGCATATTACTCGGTAATAAGCTGTTTACGTTTTTCCTAACTTTTCCAAGTTTAAATCTCTTACTTAGCTTATTTTGTCCCTTGTTTATTTTGCAAAAAGAAAAGAACTAAAAATGGTAAAAAAAACGCAAGCAGGATTTGATCCTGCGGCGTGTTCAAAAAAAACCAGAACCGCACTACCAACTCCCTACTAGTTGTTTCATGTCATAGTCTCCATAGTTAATACTTAAAGTAGTTTGTTAGTATTTGTTATTTTAAGCTTACTTCCTTTTTACAGCTTATTTTAAAAAAGCAGTTGCAATTTTTTTATTTTTCTTAGATTTAGTTTTATTCAAAGTATTTTATGTAATTTTCTTAGTTTTTTTTTAAAAATGTTTAGTATTTTTAATTAATTAATTAGTTTAATTAAAAATTTCAGAGAAATTAATTTAAAAGTCGAAAAAATTCCGGTTTTTTTTTCTAAAATCATTTTTAGTCATTTAGAATGTAGGAAGATTAGTTTTGCACTTGTAGAACTTAAATTTCATATTTTCACTTCCTCGCCCTGAGTTCCCCGGTTTTTCATTTTGCATTTTAGCACCCTAGGATGTAATTTAACTTTGTTTTATTTTTTCTTAGGCTTAGTAGTAGTTTAATTAGTGTTTATTTAGTTTTATGTGCTTTATTGTCATTCCCGTTCTTTGTTTTGTAAATTAGCGTAATCAAAAATCCCAAATTGGTTTAACCAATTCAAGTCCTAATCACGAAACTCAACGACACCGTCAATTTCACACCTCGTTGGGACACGACCCGGGGAAATCACAATCCCGGTATCACTTTTATCACACCGTAAGATTTGGCACGTTAACCCTTTTCCTAAAAGGTTAATTTTTCGGGTATTACGGTTATTTTGATATATTGATATTGTGTTTATTTTCACACTCACAACGAACGAGATCATTCGTGAAAACCAAAACAATCGGACACGATCGATAGCCATATGTGTGATTGAGAAATTTTTCGTAGTTCAATGAATACATGCTTGGTATTCATTCTTTTCCTTTTTTTGAATAGCGTTAAATTTGATAACATGTTGCTGTTACATTTACTCACCATCGTCCTTTTAAATACACCGCTACTCTTTCAATACCTTATATCAACCTGATGATGAATAGAATGACGAAATGTTCCACTTCACATCGAATCGACGATGTTGACATATGACGAGTTGGGGGATATCATTATTGCCACGAGAAACATTGAAATATGCAGATGTTGATAAATACTGGTAATTCTACTATTATAAGTGATTTAATGTTGTGTCATTAACTATTAATCAAACCTGCTTGCAAAATAGGTTTTCACAAACCACTTTGAATATATGTTTTCGCAGTGAGGAAACTTTGAGTACTCGCCTTTATGGATTCCGTATAATCTCAATCACCGCAGCTACAAATTCGTAGCAACTCCTTAAAATCGACAAAGGGATGAGAAGAACACGCGACTGCTGGATATTGTATTTCAGGTACGAGCCTCATTATAAACACCAGTGGAATTCTAAGATTTCTTCTAACCTGTTTGCAAGTACAAAGTAGTGTTTTTTTCTGAAAACAATTTCATTTGGTTTTTGTCATTAGCTGACTAGATGATTGACTGTTATGATAAGCAATTTGCAGATTCTGTTGTTTTGGAGTATTAGTACCTAAACAAATGATAGATGTATATACGGGGTTTGTGAGACGGTTTTGATTTTAGGGTTCTTATTCTTTTTTTTTGCTTGAAGATTCAGTAACTGTAATCAGCATGCAGCAGTTATGTTTTAAGTTTCGGAGTTTTTGTATCCGGTTTATGCTTCGACCATCTTCAGTTACATAATATTAAGGACATATGTATATGCTTTGGGTTATAGCTCTTCACTTAAATTTGTTTGCTACGAGTATTTCAAGTGCTTATGTTGTGATGTTGGTACTGGAGTATATGAAAAAAGGATTCAATTGCAAAGGAATATTTGTTTCCCTTATGTTTCAGATTCATAGACCTTGACGGTCTTTGTTTCAACTTATATACTTGGCGTTATGTTTTTGGATTTTTAAGTTGCTAGAAGATATTGTGATTTTGGTTAAATTTTTATTCAACTTTACCATGTAAAACCTGATGCTTATAAACTCATTTTTCAAATTATTAGTTATTATGTTGTTAAAGATGAAAAATGATCATTTTGAATGCCTTAGCATAATTTTGTTATTTCGAATTTTGATACCGTAGTCATTAAATTTTGATATCTATAATGTATCGCATGTAAGTGAATTATGTTAAAAGCTTGAATAATCGAACCAGAAAAAGTTGAATGTACTTTAAATATGTTATTCAGAATTATGGCGTTAATATTTTGGTTAGTAGATTTTGATATAAAATATTGTATGCAGAATAGTCGACTCATTTGTCCAAACAATCGAAACCTGCAAGTTTGTTTGTTCTAGGTTAGCACAGTTGGAGGAGGGACAAACTATGCGGCAATCAACATGCTTGAGCCTACTTGGAGTCAAAGGTGTGTGCATAAAATCACAAAGCTCAAATGCTCTATTTCTGTCGCATGTCGTAGTAATTAAACCCTCTGACGTTTGTTTATCATGTCCTAAACAATATCTAATTTGTGAAAAAGATGCTTTATTCGCTAGAAAGTGCAACATTTTATCGTGGTTTCTTTTATTTTCAGATAAGTTGTTAATCAATTGTTGAGTACAGTTGATAAAGATTGTTTCTAGAAATTTAGTACAAACAGTTCCATGGTCTTAGCAGCCAATGGCAACTCGATTGCATGTATGAAACTTTTCTTGAGAAAGCTAAGAATGGATAGTAAAGTTGACACGGAATGTTAGTTTATTTGACCTTAAAGTCGAGATCATGTGCATTTGCTTAACACCTATAACTATTTGAGTTTCATAGTGATCACTTTGAAAATGCACATCCAAACATGAGATGATATTGGAAACTAGTATTAAAAATATAGAGAGTTGACTTCTAGAGTCAATGTAGTACTCAAATCACAATTAATTAGGTTTTTCTTTACAGTTTAAGCTCTATCAATTCCATATTATTTTGAAGAGTTTATAAACTCTAATGTAGTTACTGAACTTTTCAATAGAAAAGGTAAAAAATGGATGATAAATAGGTATGAATGTTAAAGTAGTTTGTTTGAGTGTAAAAGTCAAACAGAGAATGAGGATAATCATCACGAGAACTGAGATTTTTGGTTTCTTGAGGCTTAATTTGTGATCTTTTTTGTTTTTCTCTTGACAGTTGGTAAAAGAACCAGGCAAAGCTATATCGATGTTTTGGGTCACACTAAATTTAGGTGATCGAGTTGATAGTGCTTTAAAAGACATGAAGCAAAGAATGAAACAACTGGATAGATCAGAAGAAGCAATTGAAGCTATCGATTCTTTTCTGAAAATTGTGAAAATATGCAGAAACCCTATGTTTCTCCGTTTACAAATAGGGGTGTGCTGACACCAATTACGCAACCTCGGGTACATGATAAAGAAGGTTTAAATGATGGGTATTTTCGGAAATTACAATTTTGACAACCTTTAAAGAACACTGGCCGTGAGGTCAAATAGCCGGCCGAGTCTGGTAAAAAGCCGGAAACACCCTTGATGACTGAATCAGGGATATGTAGGAAGATAAATTGGGCTGATAATGCCGAAGAAGAAGAACTGTACTAAATTTCTAGAAACAATCTTTATCAACTGTACTCATTTATAATACACAATCTTTTTGCACAATGATTTTAAACGGGACTCTAAGTTTAGTGTTGGTTTATGTTATCTACGAACGACTAAAAGACACCCACCAGTCCACCACTGATGATAGGAGATTGCAAAGCACAATGTTTTGATGAGCATGTAAGCAAGCAACTTGCAAACATCCTGTAGCTATATCATTACTTAAGCTTCAAGATAATGTCCTTTTTTTATCCCCATTAATCCATTATTATATATCCTCACATTATTAGTGTAAAACCCTAAAATCTCAAATCGTGTGAAATGACAATTTTGCCCTCGAACTTAAAATTTTACAAACTCGGGAAACACGTCAACATCGTTTAACAAGTTATATCATTAATAATATTCACACATTATGAAAGTAATTAACGTATGATATAGATTAAAAGAACATAAATAATTAAAACTCTAAGTAACAAATAAACATGTCAAAACGTACACAATTAACCTAGACTATTATCAAGACTACATACATGATAATGTGATAAGATGGGAAAGTCATAAACTTGGTCTTCCCCCCCCCCTTAATGGCCGGCCCAAATCACTCACCATTTACTCTCCATATCAATTTCATTAAATCACATTTACACATTCCTTTTCAAATCAAAAACACACACAAAAATTCACCATGACTCCATACGAATTTTTGGAAGGGATCTAGCATTTTTCTGGGGTTCTTCATCATCAAGAGTAGCTGGGAAAAATAGGTTTTGATTCGTTGAAGGCTTGGTCGATCGGGTGATTTTCTTTGGTCGATTCTTCATCCGATAGGTATGAAATTCATACGCTTGATCCACACATCCTAAAATCGATTGGGTATTTTTCTCATGTTATATTCATCCTATATGCTCCAAATAAAATAATAAAAACGAACCATGCATGGTATACGAATTATTTGAGAATTAAACCCTAAAAACGTGTTAAAACCCTAAATAATTAGAAACAAATTTTCTGGGCATGAAGACTATTTTTCTTGGACTCTATATAATGTATTAACTCAAAAAAATGGTGCTTCGAATTTTGAAGCTTTGATCATGTTATATGAATTTATCCTAATCGCTATCTATGAAAAGGGAAATAAAATAAGGAAATCCTAAGGATCGAATAGGGTTAGGGTTTAATTATACAAATCTGGTCATTATTTATGTTTTAAGGTTGTGTAATGATTAGTACAATGATTGGATAATGAGCTAGGGTTTTTAGTTGTTTTTGTATGATACCGATTTGTATAAATTAAGGTAAAGGGCTTGTTTGTAATTATTAATACTCATGGGTATTTTTGTAATGTGTCATAATCTGGGACTAATCAGGTAAAAATATAAAGTGAAGGCCTTATGTGTAAATTTTGTATTTAAAAGGTTTAAAGAGTAATTTTGTATAATTATGAAACCGATTTAAAGATAATTAAAGTAGAGGGACTAAAATGTAAATTCTGGAAACTTGAAGTCATTTTGAGTAAATAATGATATTAAGAGTGTTTTGGGTAACTTTGAGTATTTATGGGTCTAATGTGTAATTATTATGGAATTATGATTTAATATATAAGTTTTGTAAACTTAAGGGGCTAAATGTGTAAATTCTGAAATCTGAGGGGCTGAATAGTACAATATGAATATTCTGAGGTTACATTCTGAAAATTGGTAAAATAATATGCTTGTTTGGTAAATATGGATATTAGAGGGATTAAATCATGAATTATGTAAATATAAGGTTTGTTTTGTAAATATTGTAACTAGAGGGGTATAAACTGTAAAATTACGAAACTAAAGGGATTATGATGTCATTCTGAATAATATGTGTATTAAATTAGTAACTTGAAATATTTTCATGCTATACCCTTGAAATTAATGAAATTACAATTTGAACCCTAAACTATGTGAACTTGTCTTAATAAACCCTGGACTTTTGTAACTTGATAAAATGTACTTAAATTCCAAAATAATTCTGATATAAAGACTTAACCTAATTTGTAACATTAAAGACTTGTTAATTTGGAACCTGATATTTTGGAAACCTGCTAAATATGGAAAGTTACTAAAACTGGAAAGCCGACTAAAATAAGTAATTTGAATTAAATAAGTTTTTAATAAAACCAGTCATGAATTCGTGTAGATTTCGAGAGATGGAGTTTGCTTCCGACCTTGGTATTTCTGTTGTGTTTCGTTTTCGGTATAAGGTACAGATATTCTGACCTTACCTCTTAAGGTTTCTCATGATTCGTATTCATCTTTCGATTCTAGCTTGATATGTTATGCTTTACTCTAAGCCTCTTTATTAGGGCTTCCCTATGACTCTGCTATATGCCTTTGATATGAAAACTTTGATATGAAACTATATGAACCTTTGATATGAAAACTTCGATATGAAACTTTGATATGAACTTTGATATGAACTTTGATATGAACTCTGATATGAATTTTGATATGAACCCTTATGATGTGATATGAATATGTTTTGACCCCGTTTGATACCCGAGCCAAATATGTTTCCTAGTCAGGAAGGTAACCTGACCGTGTCATTGATGCACCAATGGCATGACTTTAGTGTGGTTGAGTGATGTTCCACACCGTCCCCATTTTGATATGATTATGAGCTCACTATATGTATTTGATTTGGCCATTATATGTTTTGGGGGGCGTATGGATGCATCCTAGATTTGATATGTTTCGAGGGATTTGATCTGATTGGAGCTTTATATGGTGAATGATGTCGTGCAATCCGTCTTCACAATTCTGGGAGTTAGCTACTCCATTTGTTACTGAGGGTCTCCTCATATTATGTATGGTATTCCGAGGTCACCCTCCGAATACAATGGCTACTTATGATATGATATGATATGATATGTTTCTGGGCTCGGGTAGATTTCTGATAACCCTTACACTTTTGATATACCTATATTGTACCTTCTACATTCCCCAACGCACCATATTCTGTGTACCCTTATATGACTCACTCTACTACCAAGATTTATACATTCCATTGCTTTGATTTGTCACACTCTCATTCCGTTACTTCCGATTATCATTCCATTCACGTACTGGGTTGTTATATGTTATTGGATTTGATTATGATATTCATGTTTATATGACTACTGATTACTCTGTATGATATGGATGTATGAGATATAAGATTACCTGTTGTCATCTGATGATATGCTATCTTACTGTTATGTGATCCTTTGATGTGTCTGGTAACCGTGCTTGTGTGAAATCGATTGTTGATCTGTTTATCTTTTGTACCTCGTTCAGTTAATCTCGTGGACTATGACTATCCGTGGTGTCCTTATCTGCTTGTTGTTGACCTGCCATGTTTGCATTTATATTTATGCTACGGTTTGATTGGGTAAATGGTTCAATTTGTGGAGCCTAGCTTGTTAACTGTTTAATTGCCCTACTATGTATTTAATTCATTTAATTATAGTGTTCTTACTGTATCCTACTTGTTACTTGTGACTACCATGTTTGATTACCGATGACATCTGATCATGTCTTCAATTAAGAGTTTTAACCTGTGTGAATTGCCATGCTCATTGATTCATTTATTGCTTCCGCTTTTCTGTAGATATCTGTTTGGCTTGTACGTACTTTGATTTCCTGAATTGTTTATATGTTGTGTGGATGCTACGCCTGCTATGTTTGCTTATGTTTCAGTTTTTGTATGTCTGGTTTGTATGTGCTTGTTTATATGTCATCGATGCTTTGCTTCGCTTCGCTCTCCTTGTTATCTGTTCGTTTTGGAGATATGTATAATTGTGTTCTCGCAGATCCTCTTTGACTCATTACTCTCATTTCGCTACGACTTGTTATCCGTTCCTTTGTTTCATTTGCATTTCAAATTTTATTTAGCTTTCGCTTTGTTATATCTGTTCACTGGGCTTTTAAGCTCACCAGATTTTTCCCAGGGTTTTAGGTTTGAAGATGGGCTTTGATTGAGCTGAGAGTTGGATTATCTGAGTGGACTAACCCTAGTGACCTTATTTATTTGGAATTGTTTTCGGGCTTTGCTTTGAGATTTCATTTTATTTTAACATTTGGATTTTGTAAATTCCCTTGTAAATCTTTGGTTATTATGACTTGGTACATTATTATTTAAAGACTTCCGCTTGAAAATTTTACTTGTATGTTCTGATATGACACCAGACTGTGACACTTCTACCCTTGTCGGGTTGGGGTGTTACAATTATGGTATCAGAGCTTCGGTTTCGTCTTGTTGACCTTAGGATTGACCTGTGAGGACTTGGGTAGACACTAGGTTTCCATCTGTTATGATCTATTCCGATTCTTTTTGATTGTCGTTCAGTTTTGACTTCGATAATCTTTTGTCTTCACTGTTTTGCTCTTCTTCTTCACATTTGATTTTATTATTTTGTCTTCGCACATCCGTTTGTCGATCGTTAGAGGGAGACTACTGTGGAGCAGAAGACGATGGTGCCGAACCTGAGTTGCTGCAACAGTCTCTGAGCTGGAGAAGTTCGTGAAGCAGAAGTCCACCCAACTACCGTGCTGCTGGAGACATCAAGATGCTGTTGGAGGAAGCTGGACGGATCAACCAAAGACGCAAAAGACGGAGACAAGGTTCAACAGGTGGCTGTGAAGGTTCATCTACTTCATATGATTTGGGCGCGACTTGTGTTACTCCGATTTGTTTGTCATGCGTTTGTGGCGGTTTGATATTTTGTTATGTGATTTTGATCGGCATTACTTTTCTTTGATTCGTTCAGAACTCGGTTTGAATCGTGAAGTTTTATCGTTTAGCATTATGGTATATCTCAGTTTTCTGTTGGACCGACAGTAATGAGTCATGAGGAACCGTTTCATGCAAGTTGGTGGTTTTCTCTCCTTTGTGGTATGGTAAGTTGTTTGATGTGTTATATGTTGTATGTACGCGATTCTGGTCTGCTCTGGTATGTTACTTGATATCTGTATATGATATGTTTTGTCGTGATATTGGTTATGTGATTTGTCATGACCCGGGACAGAATATGATGACGATAAGGGCTTGTTATGTGATGCAAGTATTATGACACCTGATCAACGTGATAATACCGAGATCATATAATTTGAACTTATTGAAATCATACGACGTGTTGGGAAATGCCTGGGGTTGGTACGTGAATGGAATAAGGCTTATATCCGTTATTTGACACTCCTCATGTTCGTTTGGAATTTTGTACCTCTTTGTGAGATTCTCACCGATATCTGTTACGTGTAAGATTTGTACGCTTTGAAACTGATACGATTATGACCTGTATGAAACTATGGATTGCTACGTCTGCCTTAAGCCGGTACATCTCTGTGTACCCCTGCGACTTCAATTTTCGAGGACGAAAATTTTCTTTTAGAGGGGAAGAGTTGTAAAACCCTAAAATCTCAAATCGTGTGAAATGACAATTTTGCCCTCGAACTTAAAATTTTACAAACTCAGGAAACACGTCAACATCGTTTAACAAGTTATATCATTAATAATATTCACACATTATGAAAGTAATTAACGTATGATATAGATTAAAAGAACATAAATAATTAAAACTCTAAATAACAAATAAACATGCCAAACGCATACACAATTAACCTAGACTATTATCAAGACTACATACATGATAATGTGATAAGATGGGAAAGTCATAAACTTGGTCTTTTCCCCCCCTTAATGGCCGGCCCAAATCACTCACCATTTACTCTCCATATCAATTTCATTAAATCACATTTACACATTCCTTTTCAAATCAAAACACACACAAAAATTCACCATGACTCCATACGAATTTTTGGAAGGGATCTAGCATTTTTCTGGGGTTCTTCATCATCAAGAGTAGCTGGGAAAAATAGGTTTTGGTTCGTTGAAGGCTTGGTTCGATCGGGGTGATTTTCTTTGGTCGATTCTTCATCCGATAGGTATGAAATTCATACGCTTGATCCACACGTCCTAAAATCGATTGGGTATTTTTCTCATGTTATATTCATCCTATATGCTCCAAATAAAATAATAAAAACGAACCATGCATGGTATACGAATTATTTGAGAATTAAACCCTAAAAACGTGTTAAAACCCTAAATAATTAGAAACAAATTTTCTGGGCATGAAGACTATTTTTCGTGGACTCTATATAATGTGTATTAACTCCAAAAAATGGTGCTTCGAATTTTTGAAGCATTGATCATGTTATATGAATTTATCCTAATCGCTATCTATGGAAAAGGGAAAATAAAATAAGGAAATCCTAAGGATCGAATAGGGTTAGGGTTTAATTATACAAATCTGGTCATTATTTATGTTTTAAGGTTGTGTAATGATTAGTACAATGATTGGATAATGAGCTAGGGTTTTTAGTTGTTTTTGTATGATACCGATTTGTATAAATTAAGGTAAAGGGCTTGTTTTGTAATTATTAATACTCATGGGTATTTTTGTAATGTGTCATAATCTGGGACTAATCAGGTAAAAATATAAAGTGAAGGCCTTATGTGTAAATTTTGTATTTAAAAGGTTTAAAGAGTAATTTTGTATAATTATGAAACCGATTTAAAGATAATTAAAGTAGAGGGACTAAAATGTAAATTCTGGAAACTTGAAGTCATTTTGAGTAAATAATGATATTAAGAGTGTTTTGGGTAACTTTGAGTATTTATGGGTCTATTGTGTAATTATTATGGAATTATGATTTAATATATAAGTTTTGTAAACTTAAGGGGCTAAATGTGTAAATTTTGAAATCTGAGGGGCTGAATAGTACAATATGAATATTCTGAGGTTACATTCTGAAAATTGGTAAAATAATATGCTTGTTTGGTAAATATGGATATTAGAGGGATTAAATCATGAATTATGTAAATATAAGGTTTGTTTTGTAAATATTGTAACTAGAGGGGTATAAACTGTAAAATTACGAAACTAAAGGGATTATGATGTCATTCTGAATAATATTTGTATTAAATTAGTAACTTGTTTCATGCTATACCCTTGAAATTAATGAAATTACAATTTGAACCCTAAACTATGTGAACTTGTCTTAATAAACCCTGGACTTTTGTAACTTGATAAAATGTACTTAAATTCCAAAATAACTCTGATATAAAGACTTAACCTAATTTGTAACATTAAAGACTTGTTAATTCTGGAAACCTGATATTTTTGGAAACCTGCTAAATATGGAAAGTTACTAAAACTGGAAAGCCGACTAAAATAAGTAATCTGAATTAAATAAGTTTTAATAAAACCAGTCATGAATTCGTGTAGATTCGCCAGAGATGGAGTTTGCTTCCGACCTTGGTATTTCTGTGGTGTTTTGTTTGCGGTATAAGGTACAGATATTCTGACCTTACCTCTTAAGGTTTCTCATGATTCGTATTCATCTTTCGATTCTAGCTTGATATGTTATGCTTTACTCTAAGCCTTTTTATTAGGGCTTCCTATGACTCGCTATGCTCCTTTGATATGAAAACTTTGATATGAAACTATATGAACCTTTGATATGAAAACTTCGATATGAAACTTTGATATGAACTTTGATATGAACTTTGATATGAACTCTGATATGAATTTTGATATAAACCCTTATGATGTGATATGAATATGTTTTGACCCTTCAGTTTGATACCCGAGCCAAAATTTGTTTCCTAGTCCGGAAGGTAACCTGACCGTGTCATTGATGCACCAATGGCATGACTTTAGTGTGGTTGAGTGATGTTCCACACCGTCCCCATTTTGATATGATTATGAGCTCACTATATGTATTTGATTTGGCCATTATATGTTTTGGGGGGCGTATGGATGCATCCTAGATTTGATATGTTTCGAGGGATTTAATCTGATTGGAGCTTTGTTGGTGAATGATGTCGGGTGCAATCCGCGTCTTCACAATTCTGGGAGTTAGCTACTCCATTTGTTACTGAGGTCTCTCCTCATATTATGTATGGTATTCCGAGGTCACCCCTCCGAATACAATGGCTACTTATGATATGATATGATATGATATGTTTTCGGGCTCGGGTAGATTTCTGATAACCCTTACACTTTTGATATACCTATATTGTACCTTCTACATTTCCCAACGCACCATATTCTGTGTACCCTTATATGACTCACTCTACTACCAAGATTTATACATTCCATTTCTTTGATTTGTCACACTCTTTCCGTTATCCGATTATCATTCCATTCACGTAATGGGTTGTTATATGTTATTGGATTTGATTATGATATTCATGTTTATATGACTACTGATTACTCTGTATGATATGGATGTATGAGATATAAGATTACCTGTTGTCATCTGATATATGCTATCTACTGTTATGTGATCCTTGATGTGTCTGGTAACCGTGCTTGTGTGAAATCGATTGTTGATCTGTTTATCTTTTGTACCTCGTTCAGTTAATCTCGTGGACTATGACTATCCGTGGTGTCCTTATCTGCTTGTTGTTGACCTGCCATGTTTGCATTTATATTTATGCTACGGTTTGATTGGGTAAATGGTTCAATTTGTGGAGCCTAGCTTGTTAACTGTTTAATTGCCCTACTATGTATTTAATTCATTTAATTATAGTGTTCTTACTGTATCCTACTTGTTACTTGTGACTGCCATGTTTGATTACCGTTACGATACTGATCATGTCTTCAATTAAGAGTTTTAACCTGTGTGAATTGCCATGCTCACTGATTCATTTATTGCTTCCGCTTTTCTGTAGATATCTGTTTGGCTTGTACGTACTTTGATTTCCTGAATTGTTTATATGTTGTGTGGATGCTACGCCTGCTATGTTTGCTTATGTTTCAGTTCTTGTATGTCTGGTTTGTATGTGCTTGTTTATATGTCATCGATGCTTTGCTTCGCTTCGCTCTCCTTGTTATCTGTTCGTTTTGGATATCTGTATAATTGTGTTCTGCAGGATCCTCTTTGACTCATTACTCTCATTTCGCTACGACTTGTTATCCGTTCCTTTGTTTCATTTGCATTTCAGATTTTATTTAGCTTTCGCTTTGTTTATATATATATTTTTTGGGCTTTTTAAGCTCAGCCGCATTTCTTCGCGGCAGGTTTTAGGTTTGAAGATGGGCTTTGATTGAGCTGAGAGTTGAATTATCTGAGTGGACTAACCCTAGTGACCTTATTATTTGAATTGTTTTGGGCTTTGTTTTGAGATTTCATTTTATTTTAACATTTGGATTTTGTAAATTCCCTTGTAAATCTTTGGTTATTATGACTTGGTACATTATTATTTAAAGACTTCCGCTTGAAAATTTTACTTGTATGTTCTGATATGACACCAGACTGTGACACTTCTACCCTTGTCGGGTTGGGGTGTTACAATTATGGTATCAGAGCCAGGTTTCGTCTTGCTGACCTTAGGATTGACCTGTGAGGACTTGGGTAGACACTAGTTTTCCGTCTGTTATGATCTATTCCGATTCTTTTTGATTGTCGTTCGTTTGACTTCGATAATCTTTTGTCTTCACTGTTTTGCTCTTCTTCTCTTCGCATTTGATTTTATTATTTTGTCTTCTGATGAGTGTCCAAATACTCATCATTTTTACATAATCTAAACTGCAAAATCATCTGAAACACTCAAAACACATCAAAATGATCAAAATATCGCAAATCGGTTTTATGTGTTTTAAATTCAAAAATATCAAAATCAGATGAAAAATGTATCAAGTTTGTAAAATTGGCGCTTTAGTCCCCCGAGTTTTAAAGTTGTCAAATCTAGTCCCTGAATTAAAATGGGAAATCATCATTCAAGGTCCCTAAGTATTCTAAGTTGTTAAAAATGATCCTTGAATGATTCTTTGTTCAATTGGCAAGAAAGGTCCCTAAACTTTGGAAATTACAAAATAGTCCTTGGACCTTTGAAATGGATTTATGCAAAAAGGGTTCTTGTTTTATCAATGTTGGTCATTATTGGTCCTTGTGGGAAGTTTGGAAACATGACATTTTCAGTCCTTGAAGATTGGTAAAATTACAAAATTGGTCCTTGCATTCTACACAAACCAAACGGACACCTTATTATTAACTAGGCCCAAAATCCAATCCAAAAGCAAGCCCAAACCCATCTATGACCCGCCCTTTTGTTATTAATACTACCCGGTCAAACGAAGGTCAAACCCACCAAAAACGCGCCAATACCAAGTTATTGAAGTGCCCCTTAACTGAATCTCCAAAACCATGACTGGTTTTCACTCCTTTTTCTTACCACTCCCATACCTTGTCCCCTCCACATCATCTAAACAACAAAAAGCTTTAATTAACACTACCAAAACCAATTAAAGCAAAAACCTGCTATATGGAAAATTGGCGCCAAAAAGCTAGATGGACGGATAGGATGATTCTAGCCAATCCAATGGCTCAAGAGTGGTGGGAAAGTCTCAGAGACACGTGGGAAGTATGAAAAGCCTATAAAGAAGAGGAGTTATGCAATGTATTGATATATCTAGTGTAGTATTTATTTTTCATGTCGAATTAGTGTAATTTTCAATTTCAGTTTATGTTTTAAGCTTAAAACTTTGTATTTCAAGTTATTATGTTATGATAAAGCTTTTGTGAACCTTAAATTCAAGTGCCAAGTTAAAATTCAGTTTATGCAAATTTTTATGTTTAAGCAAAATTTCATGTTGTATCAAATGTTGTTTTCAGTTGTTTATCTGGATTAGAATAAGTCACTTAAGCTCCTAGAAAGCTCATTGAAGCTTTTAGTTATCTTAAAATTCAGTTTAGCTTCAAAAACAGAAAAAATCACAAAAATACCAAGAAAATAGTAAAAAAATAAAAAAGGGTGCTAAGGAAGTGTTCACAGCTGGAGCAAGGTGTATCTTGGATGGCCTTGGTATAGTGCTTCTTGGGAAGCTATAGGAATTGGTTTCAGATCTTGGTTCTCAGTTTGGTCCTTGGAAACTACTTGTAAGCATCTTTAACTAACTTGGTGTTTTACTGTTGTAGTGCTTAAGTAGCTTATATTTTTGTTTCTTTGTGTTCACTTGTCATATTTTAGTGTGTTTAGGCCTTTAAATCTTTAGCTTGTTCTTTTCATTTCATATTTTGCAAAAATTTGGTTTTAACAGTTGAAGTGGTATTATCATCAAGTCTCAGTTTTAAGTTGTTATTACCCTTGGTTTAAGCTCATTTAGTTCTATTTAATCATAATACAAGGTCTGTAATCAAGCTTATGGTTTGAAATTGTGAGTTGCTTTATAAAAATTTCACCACAGTCCACATCAAGGGGTGTTTGGTTTAGTGTATTCAAAAGTTCTTTGGTCATATGCTTTGTTGGAAATCTATCTAAACAGGTCTAAACAACTTAGCTCAGTCAAGAAACAAGTTCTTAATAGCACAAAAGTCAAAATTTCATATAAGCTTGTATGTTGCAATTGTTGGGATTTTAGAATATCAAATCTTGATTTTGTGTTCAAAAGTTGTCAACCTTGCTTAATTTAGTCTTATCTTACCTTAATACATCATATTAAGTGCTCTAGATCAGATCTAATCTCATTTTAGTCAACTTTTGGTTTTTCTCAAAAAGTCAAAATTCTCAAATGGTCGTTTTTGAATAAACTTGGGAATTCCACTGAGGGTTCATTATTAGGTTTCAGTTTAAAAGCTCTTGGGGATTTGTAGTCTAGTTGGTAAAGAAAAATAGAAAAATGGTAGTTCTTTGTTTCTCAGCTGTTTGAGTGCTTTTTAGATAGCTTATTGTGGGGTACCTATTTCAAAATCTGTCCTGTGCACAGTAACAGTGCCCATCTTGATAAGCTCACACTGAGCTTATTACTTGTCCAAATCATGTGTTCTTTGGTTCTTTGGAAAGCCAACTTGGTCATCTTGAAGACCCTAGTCTTGTTTTTAACTTTGGACCTCATTTGCTAGGGCTGCTATAAGCCTAGAGTTTGTCCCATTTTCTGTTTTTCAAGCACTAGAAGCATAAGTGCTTATCAGCTTATTGTAGCTTATCAGCTTGAGTTTCTGTCTCTTTTGGCTTCATTTTAGCTCATATATCTTGTTGGTAGCTTATTTGAGTTTCTGTTTCATCTTTTAAGCTTGTTTGAGCTTATTCCACTTAATAAGCTCAATTTCATAACTGTTTGGTCATAAGCTCTCCAAATAGCTTATTTGTGATTTGTAAAAGTTTTGTCTTTGTTAAAGTTTCTTATAATCAGTATTAAAGTAGTTTTCAAAAAGAAAATCCAGAAAAAGATCAAGTTTAATTCAGTGATAGTGTTTATTTAAGACTTTTTAGCTTTTTGATTTTTCTTTTCAACTTTTTAATAAGCAAATCCTGTTTTTCTATTTTTCTTAGGTTTCTGTTATCACATAGGATTTTTAGAAAAAGTTTCAGATTTTCTTTATCTTTAGTATTTATTATAATTATAAATAGTTAATAAATAATAAATAATTAGTAATAAATAATTAAAAAGTCTAAAAAATTTATTTTCTGTTTTAAAATTAGTTTTATTATATTTTAGATTTTTCAAAGTTAAAATTTTATTTTTCCAAGTTTATTTTCTATTTTCTAGTATTTAAGTGTATTTTAAATAATAATTAATTAGTAATAATTAGATAAAAAGTGTGAAAATATATTTTTAGTTTTAAAATTAGTTTTATAGTATTTTAGATTTTTCAGAATCATAAGTTTATTTTTCTAGCCTTATTTTGTATTTTCTTTCATTTTAGAGTATTTATTAAATAGTTAAAATAGTTTTTAATTAATAATAATTGATTAAATAGTGTTAAAAATAATTTTCTTTTTCTAATAATTTTCTTTTAATTTTAGGATTACAAAAATGTTATTTTCATATTTTTAGGTCTTTTATTTCTTAGTTTTCACTTTTTATTCTGGCGATACGTAGTTTTTAAACTTACGTTTACGTTTTTCTCATCTGATTGTTGTGCTTTCCAATTCTTTGTCCAATTCTATTCCAAATCTATCAGTAGTGTAATTTCTAAATCATAACCTTTGCAGATCACTATCCTTAGTGATCATTCCATCATCTGAGATTGTTTTAACACACCATTGAGTCTCCTTGGGACTAAACCGACGGGAATCCCCCTGTATTCTCCGATCTTCATTTGCATTTGTGTTCTGAAATGTTTTGAGTCTAAAGACTTGACGGTTCGGACGAGATCATCTTCGCACATCCGTTTGTCGATCGTTAGAGGGAGACTACTGTGGAGCAGAAGACGATGGTGCCGAACCTGAGTTGCTAAACAGTCTCTGAGCTGGAGAGGTTCGTGGAAGTCGTACCCAACTACCCGTGCTGCTGGAGACATCAAGATGCTGTTGAGGAAGCTGGACGGATCAACCAAAGACGCAAAAAGACGGAGACAAGGTTCACAGGTGGTCGTGAAGGTTCATCTACTTCATATGATTTGGGCACGACTTGTGTTACTCCGATTTGTTTGTCATGCGTTTGTAGCGGTTTGATATTTTGTTATGTGATTTTGATCGGCATTACTTTTCTTTGATCTTCGGAACTCGGTTTGAATCGTGAAGTTTTATCGTTTAGCATTATGGTATATCTCGTTTCGTTGGACCGACAGTAATGAGTCATGAGGAACCGTTTCATGCAAGTTGGTGGTTTTCTCTCCTTTGTGGTATGGTAAGTTGTTTGATGTGTTATATGCTGTATGTACGCGACTCGTCTGCCTGGTATGTTACTTGATATCCTGATATGATATGTTTGTCGATATTGGTTATGTGATTTGTCATGACCCGATGAGAATATGATGACGATAAGGGCTTGTTATGTGATGCAAGTATTATGACGCCTGATCAACGTGATAATACCGAGATCATATAATTTGAACTTATTGGAAATCATACGACGTGTTGGAAATGCCGGGGTTGGTATGCGGAATGGAATAAGGCTTATATCCGTTATTTGACACTCCTCATGTTCGTTTGGAATTTTGTACCTTTTTGTGAGATTCTCACGATATCTCATACGTGTAAGATTTGTACGCTTTGAAACTGATACGATTATGACCTGTATGAAACTATATTGCTACTGTCTGCCTTAAGCCGGTATCGTCTCTGTGTACCCTCGACTTCAATTTTCGAGGACGAAAATTTTCTTTTAGAGGGGAAGAGTTGTAAAACCCTAAAATCTCAAATCGTGTGAAATGACAATTTTGCCCTCGAACTTAAAATTTTACAAACTCGGGAACACGTCAACATCGTTTAACAAGTTATATCTAATATTCACACATTATGAAAGTAATTAACGTATGATATAGATTAAAAGAACATAAATAATTAAAACTCTAAGTAACAAATAAACATGTCAAAACGTACACAATTAACCTAGACTATTATCAAGACTACATACATGATAATGTGATAAGATGGGAAAGTCATAAACTTGGTCTTCCCCCTTAATGGCGGCCCAAATCACTCACCATTTACTCTCCATATCAATTTCATTAAATCACATTTACACATTCCTTTTCAAATCAAAAACACACACAAAAATTCACCATGACTCCATACGAATTTTTGGAAGGGATCTAGCATTTTTCTGGGGTTCTTCATCATCAAGAGTAGCTGGGAAAAATAGGTTTTGGTACGTTGAAGGCTTGGTCTCGATCGGGTGATTTTCTTTGGTCGATTCTTCATCCGATAGGTATGAAATTCATACGCTTGATCCACACGTCCTAAAATCGATTGGGTATTTTTCTCATGTTATATTCATCCTATATGCTCCAAATAAAATAATAAAAACGAACCATGCATGGTATACGAATTATTTGAGAATTAAACCCTAAAAACGTGTTAAAACCCTAAATAATTAGAAACAAATTTTCTGGGCATGAAGACTATTTTTCGTGGACTCTATATAATGTGTATTAACTCCAAAAAATGGTGCTTCGAATTTTTGAAGCATTGATCATGTTATATGAATTTATCCTAATCGCTATCTATGGAAAAGGGAAAATAAAATAAGGAAATCCTAAGGATCGAATAGGGTTAGGGTTTAATTATACAAATCTAGTCATTATTTATGTTTTAAGGTTGTGTAATGATTAGTACAATGATTGGATAATGAGCTATGGTTTTTAGTTGTTTTTGTATGATACCGATTTGTATAAATTAAGGTAAAGGGCTTGTTTTGTAATTATTAATACTCATGGGTATTTTTGTAATGTGTCATAATCTGGGACTAATCAGGTAAAAATATAAAGTGAAGGCCTTATATGTAAATTTTGTATTTAAAAGGTTTAAAGAGTAATTTTGTATAATTATGAAACCGATTTAAAGATAATTAAAGTAGAGGGACTAAAAATGTAAATTCTGGAAACTTGAAGTCATTTTGAGTAAATAATGATATTAAGAGTGTTTTGGGTAACTTTGAGTATTTATGGGTCTATTGTGTAATTATTATGGAATTATGATTTAATATACAAGTTTTGTAAACTTAAGGCTAAATGTAAATTCTGAAATCTGAGGGGCTGAATAGTACAATATGAATATTCTGAGGTTACATTCTGAAAATTGGTAAAATAATATGCTTGTTTGGTAAATATGGATATTAGAGGGATTAAATCATGAATTATGTAAATATAAGGTTTGTTTTGTAAATATTGTAACTAGAGGGGTATAAACTGTAAAATTACGAAACTAAAGGGATTATGATGTCATTCTGAATAATATGTGTATTAAATTAGTAACTTGAAATATTTTCATGCTATACCCTTGAAATTAATGAAATTACAATTTGAACCCTAAACTATGTGAACTTGTCTTAATAAACCCTAGACTTTTGTAACTTGATAAAATGTACTTAAATTCCAAAATAACTCTGATATAAAGAATTAACCTAATATGTAACATTAAAGACTTGTTAATTCTGGAAACCTGATATTTTTGGAAACCTGCTAAATATGGAAAGTTACTAAACCTGGAAAGCCGACTAAAATAAGTAATCGAATTAAATAAGTTTTAATAAAACCAGTCATGAATCGTGTAGATTCGCAGAGATGGAGTTTGCTTCCGACCTTGGTATTTCTGGTGTTTGTTTGGCGGTATAAGGTACAGATATTCTGACCTTACCTCTTAAGGTTTCTCATGATTCGTATTCATCTTTCGATTCTAGCTTGATATGTTATGCGTTACTCTAAGCCTCTTTATTATGGCTTCCCTATGACTCATATGCTCTTTGATATGAAAACTTTGATATGAAACTATATGAACCTTTGATATGAAAACTTCGATATGAAACTTTGATATGAACTTTGATATGAACTTTGATATGAACTCTGATATGAATTTTGATATGAACCCCTTATGATGTGATATGAATATGTTTTGA
>OU343216.1:167268519-167301238 GCA_910596185.1 Chrysanthemum makinoi | reverse complement strand
TCTAACGATCGACAAACGGATGTGCGAAGATGATCTCGTCCGAACCGTCAAGTCTTTACAGACTCAAAACAGCTCAGACACAAATGCAAATGAAGATCAGAGAATACAGGGGATTCCCGGGTCGTTTAGTCCCAAGGAGACTCAATGGTGTGTTAAAACAATCTCAGATGATGGAATGATCACTAAGGATAGTGATCTGCAAAGTTATGATTTAGATTACACTACTGATAAATTTGGAATAGAAGTTGGACAAGAATGAAAGCACAACAATCAGATGAGAAAAACTAACGTAAGTTTTAAAAACTACATCGCATAGAAAAAAGGTGAAAACTAAGAAATAAAAGACCTAAAAATCGAAATAACATTTTTGTAATCCTAAAAATAAAAGAAAATTATTAGAAAAAGAAAATTATTTTTAACACTATTTAATCAATTATTATTAATTAAAAACTATTTTAACTATTTAATAAATACTCTAAAATGAAAGAAAATACAAAATAAGGCTAGAAAAATAAACTTATGATTCTGAAATCTAATACTATAAAACTAATTTTAAAACTAAAAATATATTTTTCACACTGTTTATCTAATTATTACTAATTAATTATTATTTAAAATACACTTAAATACTAGAAAATAGAAAAAAACTTGGAAAATAAATTTTAACTTTGAAAAATCAAATATAATAAACTAATTTAAAAACAGAAAATAAATTTTTTAGACTTTTTAATTATTTATTACTAATTATTTATTATTTATTAACTATTTATAATTATAATAAATACTAAAGATAAAGAAAATCTGAAACTTTTTTAAAAATCCTATGTGATAACAGAACCTAAGAAAAATAGAAAACAGGATTTGCTTATTAAAAAGTTGAAAGAAAAATCAAAAAGCTAAAAAGTCTTAATAACACTATCACTGAATTAAACTTGATCTTTTTCTGGATTTTCTTTTTGAAAACTACTTTAATACTGATTATAAGAAACTTTAACAAAGACAAACTTTACAAATCACAAATAAGCTATTTGGAGAGCTTATGACCAACAGTTATGAAATTGAGCTATTAAGTGGAATAAGCTCAACAAGCTTAAAGATGAAACAGAAACTCAAATAAGCTACCAACAAGATATATGAGCTAAAATGAAGCCAAAAGAGACAGAAACTCAAGCTGATAAGCTACAATAAGCTGATAAGCACTTATGCTTCTAGTCTTGAAAAACGATGGACAAACTCTAGCTTATAGCAGCCCTAGCATGAGTCCAATTAAAAACAAGACTAGGGTCTTCAAGATGACCAAGTTGGCTTTCCAAAGAACCAAAGAACACATGATTTGGACAAGTAATAAGCTCATGGAGCTTATCAAGATGGGCACTGTTACTGTGCACAGGACAGATTTTGAAATAGGTACCCCACAATAAGCTATCTAAAAAGCACTCAACAGCTTAGAAACAAGAACTACCATTTTTCTATTTTTCTTTACCAACTAGAACAAATCCCAGAGCTTTTAAACTGAACCTAATATGAACCCTCAGTGGAATTCCCATTTATTCAAAACGACATTTGAAATTTTGACTTTTTGAGAAAAACCAAAAGTTGACTAAAATGAGATTAGATCTGATCTAGAGCACTTAATATGATGTATTAAGGTAAGATAAGACTAAATTAAGCAAGGTTGACAACTTTTGAACACAAAATCAAGATTTGATATTCTAAAATCCCACAGTGGGCTCACATACAAGCTTATATGAAATTTTGACTTTTGTGCTATTAAGAACTTGTTTCTTGACTGAGCTAAGTTGTTTAGACCTGTTTAGATAGATTTCCAACAAAGCATATGACCAAAGAACTTTTGAATACACTAAACCAACACCCCTTGATGTGGACTGTGGTGAAATTTTTATAAAGCAACTCACAATTTCAAACCATAAGCTTGATTACAGACCTTGTATTATGATTAAATAGAACTAAATGAGCTTAAACCAAGGGTAATAACAACTTAAAACTGAGACTTGATGATAATACCACTTCAACTGTTAAAACCAAATTTTTGCAAAATATGAAATGAAAAGAACAAGCTAAAGATTTAAAGGCCTAAACACACTAAAATATGACAAGTGAACACAAAGAAACAAAAATATAAGCTACTTAAGCACTACAACAGTAAAACACCAAGTTAGTTAAAGATGCTTACAAGTAGTTTCCAAGGACCAAACTGAGAACCAAGATCTGAAACCAATTCCTATAGCTTCCCAAGAAGCACTATACCAAGGCCATCCAAGATACACCTTGCTCCAGCTGTGAACACTTCCTTAGCACCCTTTTTTATTTTTTTACTATTTTCTTGGTATTTTTGTGATTTTTTCTGTTTTTGAAGCTAAACTGAATTTTAAGATAACTAAAAGCTTCAATGAGCTTTCTAGGAGCTTAAGTGACTTATTCTAATCCAGATAAACAACTGAAAACAACATTTGATACAACATGAAATTTTGCTTAAACATAAAAATTTGCATAAACTGAATTTTAACTTGGCACTTGAATTTAAGGTTCACAAAAGCTTTATCATAACATAATAACTTGAAATACAAAGTTTTAAGCTTAAAACATAAACTGAAATTGAAAATTACACTAATTCGACATGAAAAATAAATACTACACTAGATATATCAATACATTGCATAACTCCTCTTCTTTATAGTTTTTCATACTTCCCACGTGTCTCTGAGACTTTCCCACCACTCTTGAGCCATTGGATTGGCTAGAATCATCCTATCCTGCCATCTAGCTTTTGGCGCCAATTTTCCATATAGCATGTTTTGCTTTTAATTGGTTTTGGTAGTGTTAATTAAAGCTTTTTGTTGTTTAGATGATGTGGAGGGGACAAGGTATGGGAGTGGTAAGAAAAAGGAGTGAAAACCAGTCATGGTTTTGGAGATTCAGTTGGGGAAGAGAGGCTGCTACAGTAACTGGTATTGAGCGCGTTTTTGGTGGGTTTGACCTTCGTTTGACCGGGCAGTATTAATAACAAAAAGGGCCGGGTCATAGATGGGTTTGGGCTTGCTTTTGGATTGATTTGGGCCTAGTTAATATAAGTGTCCCCGTTTGGTTTTGTGTAGAATCAAAGACCATTTTGTAATTTTACCATCTTCAGGACTTGAAATGTCATGTTTCCAAACTTCCACAAGGACCAATAATGACCAACATTGATAAAACAAGAACCTTTTTGCATAAAATCATTTTCAAAGGTCCAAGACTATTTTGTAATTTTCAAAGTTTAGGGGCCTTTCTTGCCAATTGACCAAAGAATCATTCAAGGATCATTTTTAACAACTTAGAATACTTTCAGACCTTGAATGATGATTTCCCATTTTTGAATTTCCAGGCTATTTGACAACTTTTAAACTCGGGGACTAAAACTGCCAATTTTACAAACTTGATACATTTTTCATCTGATTTTGATATTTTTGAATTTAAAACACATAAAACACTGATTTGCGATATTTTGATCATTTTGATGTGTTTTTGAGTGTTTTCAGATGATTTTGCAGTTTAGATTATGTAAAAATGATGAGTATTTGGACACTCATCAGAAGACAAAATAATAAAATCAAATGCGAAGAGAAGAAGAGCAAAACAGTGAAGACAAAAGATTATCGAAGTCAAAACTGAACGACAATCAAAAAGAATCGGAATAGATCATAACAGACGGAAAACTAGTGTCTACCCAAGTCCTCACAGGTCAATCCTAAGGTCAGCAAGACGAAACCTGGCTCTGATACCATAATTGTAACACCCCAACCCGACAAGGGTAGAAGTGTCACAGTCTGGTGTCATATCAGAACATACAAGTAAAATTTTCAAGCGGAAGTCTTAAATAATAATGTACCAAGTCATAATAACCAAAGATTTACAAGGGAATTTACAAAATCCAAATGTTAAAATAAAATGAAATCTCAAAATCAAGCCGCCAAAACAATCCAATAATAAGGTCACTAGGGTTAGTCCACTCAGATAATCCAACTCTCAGCTCAATCAAAGCCCATCTTCAAACCTAAAACCTGCCGCAGGAAAAGAATTGCGGCTGAGCTTAAAAAGCCCAGTGAACAGATATAACAAAGCGAAAGCTAAATAAAATCTGAAATGCAAATGAAACAAAGGAACGGATAACAAGTCGTAGCGAAATGAGAGTAATGAGTCAAAGAGGATCCTGCAGAACACAATTATACAGATATCCAAAACGAACAGATAACAAGGGAGCGAAGCGAAGCAATGCATCGATGACATATAAACAAGCACATACAAACCAGACATACAAGAACTGAAACATAAGCAAACATAGCAGGCGTAGCATCCACACAACATATAAACAATTCAGGAAATCAAAGTACGTACAAGCCAAACAGATATCTACAGAAAAGCGGAAGCAATAAATGAATCAGTGAGCATGGCAATTCACACAGGTTAAAACTCTTAATTGAAGACATGATCAGTATCGTAACGGTAATCAAACATGGCAGTCACAAGTACAAGTAGGACAGAAGAACACTATAATTAAATGAATTAAATACATAGTAGGGCAATTAAACAGTTAACAAGCTAGGCTCCACAAATTGAACCATTTACCCAATCAAACCGTAGCATAAATATAAATGCAAACATGGCAGTCAACAACAAGCATAAGGACACCACGATAGTCATAGTCCATGAGATTAACTGAACGAGGTACAAAAGATAAACAGATCAACAATCGATTTCACACAAGCACGGTTACCAGACACATCAAAGGATCACATAACATTAAGATAGCATATCATCAGATGACACAGTAATCTTATATCTCATACATCCATATCATACAGAGTAATCAGTAGTCATATAAACATGAATATCATAATCAAATCCAATAACATATAACAACCCAGTACGTGAATGGAATGATAATCGGAAGTAACGGAATGAGAGTGTGACAAATCAAAGCAATGGAATGTATAAATCTTGGTAGTAGAGTGAGTCATATAAGGGTAACAGAATGGTGCGTGGGGAATGTAGAAGGTACAATATAGGTATATCAAAAGTGTAAGGGTTATCAGAAATCTACCCGAGCCCAGAAACATATCATATCATATCATATCATAAGTAGCCATTGTATTCGGAGGGGTGACCTCGGAATACCATACATAATATGAGGGGAGACCTCAGTAACAAATGGAGTAGCTAACCCAGATTGTGAAGACGCGGATTGAACCCGACATCATTCACCAGACAAAGCTCCAATCAGATCAAATCCCTCGAAACATATCAAATCTAGGATGCATCCATACGCCCCCCAAAACATATAATGGCCAAATCAAATACATATAGTGAGCTCATAATCATATCAAAATGGGGACGGTGTGGAACATCACTCAACCACACTAAAGTCATGCCATTGGTGCATCAATGACACGGTCAGGTTACCTTCCTGACTAGGAAACATATTTGGCTCGGGTATCAGACTGAAAGGTCAAAGCATATTCATATCATAAGGGTTCATATCAAAATTCATATCAGAGTTCATATCAAAGTTCATATCAAAGTTCATATCAAAGTTTCATATCGAAGTTTTCATATCAAAGTTCATATCAAAGTTTCATATCAAAGGAGCATAGCAGAGTCATAGGGAAGCCCTAATAAAGAGGCTTAGAGTAACGCATAACATATCAAGCTAGAATCGAAAGATGAATACGAATCATGAGAAACCTTAAGAGGTAAGGTCAAAATATCTGTACCTTATACCGCAAACGAAACACCACAGAAATACCAAGGTCGGAAGCAAACTCCATCTCTGGCGAATCTACACGAATTCATGACTGGTTTTATTAAAAACTTATTTAATTCAGATTACTTATTTTAGTCGGCTTTCCAGTTTTAGTAACTTTCCATATTTAGCAGGTTTCCAAAAATATCAGGTTTCCAGAATTAACAAGTCTTTAATGTTACAAATTAGGTTAAGTCTTTATATCAGAGTTATTTTGGAATTTAAGTACATTTTATCAAGTTACAAAAGTCCAGGGTTTATTAAGACAAGTTCACATAGTTTAGGGTTCAAATTGTAATTTCATTAATTTCAAGGGTATAGCATGAAAATATTTCAAGTTACTAATTTAATACACATATTATTCAGAATGACATCATAATCCCTTTAGTTTCGTAATTTTACAGTTTATACCCCTCTAGTTACAATATTTACAAAACAAACCTTATATTTACATAATTCATGATTTAATCCCTCTAATATCCATATTTACCAAACAAGCATATTATTTTACCAATTTTCAGAATGTAACCTCAGAATATTCATATTGTACTATTCAGCCCCTCAGATTTCAGAATTTACACATTTAGCCCCTTAAGTTTACAAAACTTATATATTAAATCATAATTCCATAATAATTACACAATAGACCCATAAATACTCAAAGTTACCCAAAACACTCTTAATATCATTATTTACTCAAAATGACTTCAAGTTTCCAGAATTTACATTTTTAGTCCCTCTACTTTAATTATCTTTAAATCGGTTTCATAATTATACAAAATTACTCTTTAAACCTTTTAAATACAAAATTTACACATAAGGCCTTCACTTTATATTTTTACCTGATTAGTCCCAGATTATGACACATTACAAAAATACCCATGAGTATTAATAATTACAAAACAAGCCCTTTACCTTAATTTATACAAATCGGTATCATACAAAAACAACTAAAAACCCTAGCTCATTATCCAATCATTGTACTAATCATTACACAACCTTAAAACATAAATAATGACCAGATTTGTATAATTAAACCCTAACCCTATTCGATCCTTAGGATTTCCTTATTTTATTTTCCCTTTTCCATAGATAGCGATTAGGATAAATTCATATAACATGATCAATGCTTCAAAAATTCGAAGCACCATTTTTTGGAGTTAATACACATTATATAGAGTCCACGAAAAATAGTCTTCATGCCCAGAAAATTTGTTTCTAATTATTTAGGGTTTTAACACGTTTTTAGGGTTTAATTCTCAAATAATTCGTATACCATGCATGGTTCGTTTTTATTATTTTATTTGGAGCATATAGGATGAATATAACATGAGAAAAATACCCAATCGATTTTAGGACGTGTGGATCAAGCGTATGAATTTCATACCTATCGGATGAAGAATCGACCAAAGAAAATCACCCCGATCGAACCAAGCCTTCAACGAACCAAAAACTATTTTTCCCAGCTACTCTTGATGATGAAGAACCCCAGAAAAAATGCTAGATCCCTTCCAAAAATTCGTATGGAGTCATGGTGAATTTTTGTGTGTGTTTTTGATTTGAAAAGGAATGTGTAAATGTGATTTAATGAAATTGATATGGAGAGTAAATGGTGAGTGATTGGGCGGCCATGGGGGGGGGGGGGGGAGACCAAGTTTATGACTTTCCCATCTTATCACATTATCATGTATGTAGTCTTGATAATAGTCTAGGTTAATTGTGTACGTTTTGGCATGTTTATTTGTTATTTAGAGTTTTAATTATTTATGTTCTTTTAATCTATATCATACGTTAATTACTTTCATAATGTGTGAATATTATTAATGATATAACTTGTTAAACGATGTTGACGTGTTTCCCGAGTTTGTAAAATTTTAAGTTCGAGGGCAAAATTGTCATTTCACACGATTTGAGATTTTAGGGTTTTACAACTCTTCCCCTCTAAAAGAAAATTTTCGTCCTCGAAAATTGAAGTCGCAGGGGTACACAGAGACGTACCGGCTTAAGGCAGACGTAGCAATCCATAGTTTCATACAGGTCATAATCGTATCAGTTTCAAAGCGTACAAATCTTACACGTAACAGATATCGGTGAGAATCTCACAAAGAGGTACAAAATTCCAAACGAACATGAGGAGTGTCAAATAACGGATATAAGCCTTATTCCATTCACGTACCAACCCCAGGCATTTCCCAACACGTCGTATGATTTCAATAAGTTCAAATTATATGATCTCGGTATTATCACGTTGATCAGGCGTCATAATACTTGCATCACATAACAAGCCCTTATCGTCATCATATTCTGTCCCGGGTCATGACAAATCACATAACCAATATCACGACAAAACATATCATATACAGATATCAAGTAACATACCAGAGCAGACCAGAATCGCGTACATACAGCATATAACACATCAAACAACTTACCATACCACAAAGGAGAGAAAACCACCAACTTGCATGAAACGGTTCCTCATGACTCATTACTGTCGGTCCAACAGAAAACTGAGATATACCATAATGCTAAACGATAAAACTTCACGATTCAAACCGAGTTCCGAACGAATCAAAGAAAAGTAATGCCGATCAAAATCACATAACAAAATATCAAACCGCCACAAACGCATGACAAACAAATCGGAGTAACACAAGTCGTGCCCAAATCATATGAAGTAGATGAACCTTCACAGCCACCTGTTGAACCTTGTCTCCGTCTTTTGCGTCTTTGGTTGATCCGTCCAGCTTCCTCCAACAGCATCTTGATGTCTCCAGCAGCACGGTAGTTGGGTACGACTTCTGCTTCACGAACCTCTCCAGCTCAGAGACTGTTGCAGCAACTCAGGTTCGGCACCATCGTCTTCTGCTCCACAGTAGTCTCCCTCTAACGATCGACAAACGGATGTGCGAAGACAAAATAATAAAATCAAATGTGAAGAGAAGAAGAGCAAAACAGTGAAGACAAAAGATTATCGAAGTCAAAACTGAACGACAATCAAAAAGAATCGGAATAGATCATAACAGATGGAAACCTAGTGTCTACCCAAGTCCTCACAGGTCAATCCTAAGGTCAACAAGACGAAACCTGGCTCTGATACCATAATTGTAACACCCCAACCCGACAAGGGTAGAAGTGTCACAGTCTGTGTCATATCAAACATACAAGTAAAATTTCCAAGCGGAAGTCTTTAAATAATAATGTACCAAGTCATAATAACCAAAGATTTACAAGGGAATTTACAAAATCCAAATGTTAAAATAAAATGAAATCTCAAAACGCAAGCCCGCCAAAACAATTCCAAATAATAAGGTCACTAGGGTTAGTCCACTCAGATAATCCAACTCTCAGCTCAATCAAAGCCCATCTTCAAACCTAAAACCTGCCGCAGGAAAAGAAATGCGGCTGAGCTTAAAAAGCCCAGTGAACAGATATAACAAAGCGAAAGCTAAATAAAATTTGAAATGCAAATGAAACAAAGGAACGGATAACAAGTCGTAGCGAAATGAGAGTAATGAGTCAAAGAGGATCCTGCAGAACACAATTATACAGATATCCAAAACGAACAGATAACAAGGAGAGCGAAGCGAAGCAAAGCATCGATGACATATAAACAAGCACATACAAACCAGACATACAAGAACTGAAACATAAGCAAACATAGCAGGCGTAGCATCCACACAACATATAAACAATTCAGGAAATCAAAGTACGTACAAGCCAAACAGATATCTACAGAAAAGCGGAAGCAATAAATGAATCAGTGAGCATGGCAATTCACACAGGTTAAAACTCTTAATTGAAGACATGATCAGTATCGTAACGGTAATCAAACATGGCAGTCACAAGTAACAAGTAGGATACAATAAGAACACTATAATTAAATGAATTAAATACATAGTAGGGCAATTAAACAGTTAACAAGCTAGGCTCCACAAATTGAACAATTTACCCAATCAAACCGTAGCATAAATATAAATGCAAACATGGCAGGTCAACAACAAGCAGATAAGGACACCACGGATAGTCATAGTCCACGAGATTAACTGAACGAGGTACAAAAGATAAACAGATCAACAATCGATTTCACACAAGCACGGTTACCAGACACATCAAAGGATCACATAACAGTAAGATAGCATATCATCAGATGACAACAGGTAATCTTATATCTCATACATCCATATCATACAGTAATCATAGTCATATAAACATGAATGTCATAATCAAATCCAATAACATATAACAACCCAGTACGTGAATGGAATGATAATCGAAGTAACGAATGAGAGTGTGACAATTCAAAGCAATGGAATGTATAAATCTTGGTAGTAGAGTGAGTCATATAAGGGTACACAGAATATGGTGCGTTGGGGAATGTAGAAGGTACAATATAGGTATATCAAAAGTGTAAGGGTTATCAAAAATCTACCCGAGCCCAGAAACATATCATATCATATCATATCATAAGTAGCCATTGTATTCGGAGGGGTGACCTCGGATACCATACATATGAGGGGAGACCTCAGTAACAAATGGAGTAGCTAACTCCCAGAATTGTGAAGACGCGGATTGCACCCGACATCATTCACCAGACAAAGCTCCAATCAGATCAAATCCCTCGAAACATATCAAATCTAGGATGCATCCATACGCCCCCCAAAACATATAATGGCCAAATCAAATACATATAGTGAGCTCATAATCATATCAAAATGGGGACGGTGTGGAACATCACTCAACCACACTAAAGTCATGCCATTGGTGCATCAATGACACGGTCAGGTTACCTTCCTGACTAGGAAACATATTTGGCTCGGGTATCAAACTGAAGGGTCAAAACATATTCATATCACATCATAAGGGTTTATATCAAAATTCATATCAGAGTTCATATCAAAGTTCATATCAAAGTTCATATCAAAGTTTCATATCGAAGTTTTCATATCAAAGGTTCATATAGTTTCATATCAAAGTTTTCATATCAAAGGAGCATAGCAGAGTCATAGGGAAGCCCTAATAAAGAGGCTTAGAGTAACGCATAACATATCAAGCTAGAATCGAAAGATGAATACGAATCATGAGAAACCTTAAGAGGTAAGGTCAGAATATCTGTACCTTATACCGCAAACGAAACACCACAGAAATACCAAGGTCGGAAGCAAACTCCATCTCTGGCGAATCTACACGAATTCATGACTGGTTTTATTAAAAACTTATTTAATTCAGATTACTTATTTTAGTCGGCTTTCCAGTTTTAGTAACTTTCCATATTTAGCAGGTTTCCAAAAATATCAGGTTTCCAGAATTAACAAGTCTTTAATGTTACAAATTAGGTTAAGTCTTTATATCAGAATTATTTTGGAATTTAAGTACATTTTATCAAGTTACAAAAGTCCAGGGTTTATTAAGACAAGTTCACATAGTTTAGGGTTCAAATTGTAATTTCATTAATTTCAAGGGTATAGCATGAAAATATTTCAAGTTACTAATTTAATACACATATTATTCAGAATGACATCATAATCCCTTTAGTTTCGTAATTTTACAGTTTATACCCCTCTAGTTACAATATTTACAAAACAAACCTTATATTTACATAATTCATGATTTAATCCCTCTAATATCCATATTTACCAAACAAGCATATTATTTTACCAATTTTCAGAATGTAACCTCAGAATATTCATATTGTACTATTCAGCCCCTCAGATTTCAGAATTTACACATTTAGCCCCTTAAGTTTACAAAACTTATATATTAAATCATAATTCCATAATAATTACACAATAGACCCATAAATACTCAAAGTTACCCAAAACACTCTTAATATCATTATTTACTCAAAATGACTTCAAGTTTCCAGAATTTACATTTTTAGTCCCTCTACTTTAATTATCTTTAAATCGGTTTCATAATTATACAAAATTACTCTTTAAACCTTTTAAATACAAAATTTACACATAAGGCCTTCACTTTATATTTTTACCTGATTAGTCACAGATTATGACACATTACAAAAATACCCATGAGTATTAATAATTACAAACAAGCCCTTTACCTTAATTTATACAAATCGGTATCATACAAAAACAACTAAAAACCCTAGCTCATTATCCAATCATTGTACTAATCATTACACAACCTTAAAACATAAATAATGACCAGATTTGTATAATTAAACCCTAACCCTATTCGATCCTTAGGATTTCCTTATTTTATTTTCCCTTTTCCATAGATAGCGATTAGGATAAATTCATATAACATGATCAATGCTTCAAAAATTCGAAGCACCATTTTTAGGAGTTAATACACATTATATAGAGTCCACGAAAAATAGTCTTCATGCCCAGAAATTCGTTTCTAATTATTTAGGGTTTTAACACGTTTTTAGGGTTTAATTCTCAAATAATTCGTATACCATGCATGGTTCGTTTTTATTATTTTATTTGGAGCATATAGGATGAATATAACATGAGAAAAATACCCAATCGATTTTAGGATGTGTGGATCAAGCGTATGAATTTCATACCTATCGGATGAAGAATCGACCAAAGAAAATCACCCCGATCGAACCAAGCCTTCAACGAACCAAAACCTATTTTTCCCAGCTACTCTTGATGATGAAGAACCCAGAAAAATGCTAGATCCCTTCCAGAAATTCGTATGGAGTCGTGGTGAATTTTTGTGTGTGTTTTGATTTGAAAAGGAATGTGTAAATGTGATTTAATGAAATTGATATGGAGAGTAAATGGTGAGTGATTTGGGCCGGCCATTAAGGGGGGGGGGAAGACCAAGTTTATGACTTTCCCATCTTATCACATTATCATGTATGTAGTCTTGATAATAGTCTAGGTTAATTGTGTACGTTTTGGCATGTTTATTTGTTACTTAGAGTTTTAATTATTTATGTTCTTTTAATCTATATCATACGTTAATTACTTTCATAATGTGTGAATATTATTAATGATATAACTTGTTAAACGATGTTGACGTGTTTCCCGAGTTTGTAAAATTTTAAGTTCGAGGGCAAAATTGTCATTTCACACGATTTGAGATTTTAGGGTTTTACACTAATAATGTGAGGATATATAATAATGGATTAATGGGGATAAAAAAAGGACATTATCTTGAAGCTTAAGTAATGATATAGCTACAGGATGTTTGCAAGTTGCTTGCTTACATGCTCATCCGCTTATTGTGCTTTGCAATCTCCTATCATCAGTGGTGGACTGGTGGGTGTCTTTTAGTCGTTCTGTAAGATAACATAAACCAACACTAAACTTAGAGTCCCGTTTAAAATCATTGTGCAAAAAGATTGTGTATTATAAATGAGTACAGTTGATAAAGATTGTTTCTAGAAATTTAGTACAGTTCTTCTTCTTCAGCATTATCAGCCCAATTTATCTTCCTACATATCCCTGATTCAGTCATCAAGGGTGTTTCCGGCTTTTTACCAGACTCGGCCGGCTATTTGACCTCACGGCCAGTGTTCTTTAAAGGTTGTCAAAATTGTAATTTCCGAAAATACCCATCATTTAAACCTTCTTTATCATGTACCCGAGGTTGCGTAATTGGTGTCAGCACACCCCTATTTGTAAACGGAGAAACATAGGGTTTCTGCATATTTTCACAATTTTCAGAAAAGAATCGATAGCTTCAATTGCTTCTTCTGATCTATCCAGTTGTTTCATTGCTGCTGTCATGTCTTTTAAAGCACTATCAACTCGATCACCTAAATTTAGTGCAGCCCAAAACATCGATATAGCTTTGCCTGGGTTCTTTTCCACCAACTGTCAAGAGAAAAACAAAAAAGATCACAAATTAAGCCTCAAGAAACCAAAAATCTCAGTTCTCAGCGATGACTATCCTCATTCTCTGTTTGACTTTTACACTCAAACAAACTACTTTAACATTCTGCTACCTATTTATCATCCATTTTTTACCTTTTCTATTGAAAAGTTCAGTAACTACATTAGAGTTTATAAACTCTTCAAAATAATATGGAATTGATAGAGCTTAAACTGTAAAGAAAAACCTAATTAATTGTGATTTGAGTACTACAGTCTGACTCTAGAAGTCAACTCTCTATATTTTTAATACTAGTTTCCAATATCATCTCATGTTTGGATGTGCATTTTCAAAGTGATCACTATGAAACTCAAATAGTTATAGGTGTTAAGCAAATGCACATAACGATCTCTCTGACTTTTAAGGTCAAATAAACTAACATTCCGTGTCAACTTTACTATCCATTCTTAGCTTTCTCAAGAAAAGTTTCATACATGCAATCGAGTTGCCATTGGCTGCTAAGACCATGGAACTGTTTGTACTAAATTTCTAGAAACAATCTTTATCAACTGTACTCAACAGTGATTAACAACTTATACGAAAATAAAAGAAACCACGATAAAATGTTGCACTTTCTAGCGAATAAAGCATCTTTTTCACAAATTAGATATTGTTTAGGACATGATAAACAAACGTGCAGGTTTCAGAAATTACTACGACATGCGACAGAAATAGAGCATTTGAGCTTTGTGATTTTATGCACACACCTTTGACTCCAAGTAGGCTCAAGCATGTTGATTGCCACGCTAGTTGTGTCCCTCCTCCAACTGTGCTAACCTAGAACAAACAAACTTGCAGGTTTCAGTGTTTGGACAAAATGAGTCTGACTATTCTGTCTGATACAATATTTTATATCAAAATCTACTAACCAAAATATTAACGCCATAATTCTGAATAACATATTTAAAGTACATTCAACTTTTTCTGGTTCGATTATTCAAGCTTTTAACATAATTCACTTACATGCGATACATTATAGATATCAAAATTTAATGACTACGAGTATCAAAATTCTGAAATAACAAAATTATGCTAAGGCATTCAAAATGATCATTTTTTTCATCTTTTAACAACATAATAACTAATAATTTGAAAATGAGTTTATAAGCATCAGGTTTCGACATGGTAAAGTTGAATAAAAATTTAACCAAAATCACAATATCTTCTAGCAACTTAAAAATCCAAAAACATAACGCCAAGTATATAAGTTGAAACAAAGACCGTCAAGGCGTCTATGAATCTCGAAACATAAGGGAAACAAATATTCCTTTGCAATTCGGAATCCTTTTTTTCATATACTCCAGTACCAACATCACAACATAAGCACTTGAAATACTCGTAGCAAACAAATTTAAGTGAAGAGCTATAACCCAAAGCATATACATATGTCCTTAATATTATGTAACTGAAGATGGTCGAAGCATAAACACGGATACCAAAAAACTCCGAAAACTTAAAACATAACTGCTGCATGCTGATTAACAGTTACTGAATCTTCAAGCAAAAAAAAAAGAATAAGAACCCGCAAAATCAAAACCCGTCTCACAAACCCCAAGTATATACATCTATCATTTGTTTAGGTACTAATACTCCAAACAACAGAATGCTGCAAATTGCTTATCAGTAACAGTCAATCATCTAGTCAGCTAATGATGACAAAAACCAAACTGAAATTGATTTTCAGAAAAACACTACTTTCTACTTGCAAACAGGTTAGAAGAAATCTTAGAATTCCACTGGTTTTTATAATGAGGTTCGTACCTCAAATACAATTTTCAGCATTGGCGTGTTCTTCTCATCCCTTTGTCGATTTTAAAGAGTTGCTACGAATTTGTAGCTGCCCAGACTGGTGAGATTATACGGAATCCATAAAAGGCGAGTACTCAAAGTTTCCTCACCTGCGAAAACATATATTCAAATCAGTTTGAGGGTGAAAACCTATTTTGCAAGCACTGAGTTTGATTAATAGTTAATGACACGACATTAAATCACTTATAATAGTAGAATTACCAGTATTTATCAACATCTGCATATTTCAATGTTTCTCGTGGCAATAATGATATCCCCCAACTCGTCATATGTCAACATCGTCCAGTATTCTGATGTGAAGTGGAACAGCTCGTCATTCTATAACAGTCATCACTGAGTTGATATAAGGTATTCGAAAGAAGTAGCGGTATTTAAAAGGACGCAGTGGTGAGTAAATGTAACAGCAACATGTTATCAAATTTAACGCTATTCAAAAAAGGAAAAAGAATGAATACCAAGCATGTATTCATTGAACACGAAAAGAAATTCCTCAATCACTTGCATATGGCTATCGATCGTGTCCGATTGTTTTGGCTGCACGAATGATCTCGTTCGTTGTGAGTGTGAAAATAAACACAATATCAATATATCAAAATAACCGTAATACCCGAAAAATTAACCTTTTAGGAAAAGGGTTAACGTGCCAAATCTTACGGTGTGATAAAAGTGATACCGGGATTGTGATTTCCCCGGGTCGTGTCCCAACGAGGTGTGAAATTGACGGTGTCGTTGAGTTTCGTGATTAGGACTTGAATTGGTTAAACCAATTTATTTTTTTGATTACGCTAATTTACAAAACAAAGAACGGGAATGACAATAAAGCACATAAAACTAAATAAACACTAATTAAACTACTACTAAGCCTAAGAAAAAATAAAACAAAGTTAAATTACATCCTAGGGTGCTAAAATGCAAAAAACGCGAAAAACCGGGAACTCACGGAGCCCCGAAAGTGAAAAATATGAAATTTAAGTTCTACAAGTGCAAAACTAATCTTCCTACATTCTAAATGACTAAAAATGATTTTAGAAAAAAAAAAAAACCGGAAATTTTTTCGACTTTTAAATTAATTTCTACGAAATTTTTTTTAATTAAACTAATTAATTAATTAAAAATACTAAACATTAAAAAAAAAAAAAAAAAACTAAGAAAATTACATAAAATACTTTGAATAAAACTAAATCTAAGAAAAATAAAAAAATTGCAACTGCTTTTTTTAAAATAAGCTGTAAAAAGGAAGTAAGCTTAAAATAACAAACTGACTAACAAACTACTTTAAGTATTAACTATGGGAGACTATGACATGAAACAACTAGTAGGGGAGTTGGTAGTGCGGTTGCTGGTTTTGTTCTGAGCGCACAGACGCAGGATCAAATCCTGTCTGTGCGTTTTTGTTACCATTTTTTTTTATTCTTTTTCTTTTGCCAAAATAAACAAGGGACAAAATAAGCTAAGTGACAGAGATTTAAACTTGGAAAAGTTAGGAAAAACTGTAAACAGCTTATTACCAGTAGCTATGCACAAGAAGTAATGAAAGTGAAAGCAAAAAGACTGTTTGGGACAGCAACCCAAACAGACAAACACCCTTTTTTTTGAACTTTTAAGCACACAATAAGGCAAGAAATATAGTTGAATAAGCTACCTCAGTGTACAAATAAGCAACACCAGAACTGAAATAAACTTCTATCAATCAAAAAGCAATAGCAACAGTGGGAATCAGTTGGATAAGGCTCTTTACTAGGGGAAATCCTAAATCTAAGAAATGGAAATAAACATTCAAAACCTACAAATAAGCACCTAATAAGCTAAATAAGCAAGCCAAAAGTGAAAAGAGTTGTTGTGTACCTGTTTGCTGTTTCAGTCACAAACAGCCCAACGAGGAGCTTTTGTGGCTTAATTTGAATAAGCTACAGGGTGAACTAGACCATGGGCTTCTGGGAACCTGAAGCTCACCCAGTTGGCTACCTTTTGCCCCCATGGTTGGCAATGGGGGAGCTTATACAAGCTTGTAAGGAACTTAAATATGTGGCTCAGTGGGCTGCTGCTGTGACAGCAAAACAGGAAGCAAACCATTTTTTTATTGCATACACCTCTAAAAATACTCTTTTCAACTTAATGTAGCTTGACACACAAAATAAACTTGAATTGAAATCAACTTAAGTAAATTGCAAATCTAACATGGGTCAAAAATAGACTTTTGACCCACAAAACTTGATGATCCAAACACCCCTTTGGGCAGAAGAGCTTTAAAACTGTTTGTTTGTTTTTTTTGTTTTTTTGTTTTTTTTTTTTTTTAATCTGAGATATAATGAAACTCACTTTTGCAACTGTAATCTACTTTGAACTGAATTAAATCACTTAGAACAAGCTCTCAAATGGAATGGCAGAATAAGTGCATGAATCAAAAACATGAAATTTAAAAATCTGAAAATTGCATTTACTACAAATTAAAGAGTACAAATTAGAAATGACAAAGGAATTTAAAAGTGGGACTAGAACTTGAGAATTCTAGACTAGTTTTTCACAAATCCTCTAATGTCTATTTATACAAAAAGTCTAATCTCTGTCTTCTCTTCTTGATTTTTGTGTTGTGTTTGTTTGGTGAGACAAAACAAGCAAAAATACACTTGGTGCTTTCTTCCAATTAATCCCAGCCTTAGATTACTTCTTGGGAATCCACTGCTTCATCCCAGCCATAGATTGGCATATGTAGTGTTGAGGATTGATGACATGGAGGTGCAACATGTGAAGAGGGGGACACATGTGACCTTGCTTGGGTTTCTGGGATTGAGAGTGTGATATGAATAAAAGGTCAAACTGGAAAGTCAACTATATGAAAGTCAAATAACAACTTTTGGCGGGAAAAGTTGTTACAACTCAATCCATCTTCCTTACGCTAATTGTAACAGTTAGCATTTCTCTCTCAAATTCCATTGTAACAAACCATTGTAACTATAATTCATATTTCTATAACAAATCCTTTGAAATATCATTGTGTTGCTATTATCTTCTTCATTCTTATATAGAATCTGGAAGTATTATCATTGTTCATACCAAATGGTATCAGAGCATAATCCTGCTACCTAACCACCATTAATGGCTAAAAATTGTTACAAATTCAGTTAGTTTGTTGGAAAAATCTGTTATTCAGTTACCTCACCAAATACTCCAATCTTGATCTTTGATCTTGATTACCACCATACAAACATCAATTCTGGTCATTCTAGACCGTTTGCCCAATCCAAAACACGTTTCTATTCGTTTTGATTCCATTTTCAATTGATACACACGTTAGTTAGGAATTGTATGGTGGATTCACTCTGTGATGTAACTGTCTCTTTTCTTGACACAAACTAACTGAAGTCATGGTTTTGGGAACGAGAAACAACACTTTGGAACCACATGTGGATGATAGTATCAAACTTTGGGTAACTGCTCATGTTGATGCAGCTTTGGAAAGAGTTAGAGCTGATATGAGATCTATTGTGACTGAAGCTTTGAATGCTCATAGCAATAGGACTGTGGAAGTGGCAAGATCAGATGGTGAAGGTACAAGTAGAGGTCCACAACCACCACAATTCACCAGAATGACTAAGATAGAGTTTCCAAAGTTTGGGGGTCAAAATGTAAGGGAATGGATGTATAAGTGTGAACAGTTCTTTGTGATTGACAATGTGCCAGATCATCATAAGGTACAACTTGTTTCCATTCATCTTTTTGACATTGCTAGTATGTGGCATAGACAATTTGTTCAGATTATGGGTGAAACTGTGACTTGGCCTATGTATAGAACTGCTATTCTTGAAAGATTTGGGAATGCTTTTGATGATCCTATGGTTGATATAAAGAATGTTAGGCATGTAGGCACTATTGAGGAATATCAGAATGCATTTGACAAATTGGTTAGTAGAGTAATTTTGCCTGAAGATCAGCAAATAAGTTTTTACATTGCTGGTTTTACAAACTGATGTGGAGTTAGCAGTGAGAATGTTTAAGCCTAGGACTTTAGCAGAAGCAAACCAATTGTCTAAAATCCAAGAAGCTATGATTAAGCTGAATAAGCAGAAGTATAAGCCACCATTGCTACCTACACCTAGATTTGTGACTCATAATCAGAACCACATTCCTCAAACTGGCACAACAGTGAAACAGTTGCCTGCACCAGCCACTACTTTAGCAGCTAAGAGTAGTTTTAACACACCTTATCCGAAAAGGCAATTGTCACAAAAGGAATTTCAGGAAAGGAGAGCAAAGCATTTGTGTTTTTATTATGATGAAAAGTATGTTCCAGGTCATAAGTGTAGTGGTCAATTGTTTGCTTTAGAGGTTGTGGTGGACAGAAATGGGCCAGAGGAAGATGAGCAGTTGTTGTTACCAGATTATTCTGAGCACCAAACACAGGAAGAAACAGGAGAGTTGATTGAGTATACACCACAAATCACACCTCAAATTTCCCTTCATGCTTTAACTGGAATTCCTCATTTTCAAACCATGAAAGTTTGTGGTCACATGAGGAAATACAAATCCATATCCATTGATTCAGGTAGCACACACAATTTCATTGACACCAATACAGCTAAGAATATGGGGTGTAGAATCACTGCTACAGTTCCTTTGCAAGTGGATGTGGCAGATGGCAATCATTTGACTAGCACTTCAGTTTGTAGAAATTTTACTTGGAAGTTGCAGGGTGAAACTTTTACATCTGATGCTATGTTAGTTCCTTTGGGGGGTTGTGAAATGGTTCTTGGGGTCCAATGGCTGTCTACTTTAGAAGATATCCTGTGGAACTTCAGGGAATTGAGGATGGCTTTCTACCATGAAGGAAGGAAGGATACACTTAGAGGCACACAAAAGTCAACTTTGCAATGGATGGAAGGCAAGAAAATACCAATTGCTACAGCTCAATTGTCCTCAATGGTACTTTGTGTCTATCCAATGGCTGAAATGGCAATGTTGCAGACTACTAATGTGGCCCATCAAGATACAACAATCACTCATTATTGCGAATTATGAAGATGTGTTTGCTTTACCAACTATGTTAATACAAATAAGCCGTAAAAACGTTTATTTATATTTTACGATCTTTAATGTTTTGTCGATAACAAACGTAAAATCATTTTAACGAAACAAATAGAGTACTGAATAGTTTGAACTAATAATTTTCTAACACACTTACGCTCTCACATAAAACACTAAAACAAGTATAAGTGATTTTATGATTTAGATACATATGTACAAACAACTAGTGTTTACATATTGGGTTAAACATATACTTAAACTAAGTGTATGCTAAAATGGGTAAATACAAGTATATACTAAATGGGTAAATACTAGCAAATGGTTTTGACCCATAACCCATGGTTTTATATATACCACTTAACCAAGTTCATTGTATCCTTAAGATACATTGTATCTAGAAAGAAAACCATGGATCAACCCATAACCCATGACCCATGACCCATAACCAAAAATACCCATGGGCAAAGAGGAGCGGACCACGGATCCCTATCTTTGTGCTAGCCGGATCCCAAGTGGAAGGGATCCGTGGGATCCGGGGAACAGTAGAGAATTTTCTCTATAAATAGAGAGCCATTTCTTCCTCTCTACACATGATTTTACACACATACTTCCCCAAAGTATTCTAACCCTCTAACCTTAGATCTAAGTGATCTATGTAGTTTGTCTTTTGTTTTTGTGTAATCTTCTAGGTTCCTCTTAAAGGAGAGATCACCACTTCTTGAAGACGTGCAAGCTCAAGTCCATGAGTTGCCATGCTTCGTCATCATCAAGACAACTAAGGTTCTCTTGTTGATAGTTCTTCCTTTCTACATAGATGATGGGTTGAAGCCATTAGTGAAGAATGCCAAAAGTGTCAAGATGAAAGCATTAGTGAAAGATGCTCATAATCCGTGTCAAAGCATTAGTGAAGGATGCTAAAGGTGTCAAGACGAAGGCATTAGTGAAGGGTGCCAAGCGTTGTGTCAAAGGCATTAGTGAAGGATGCCTAAGAATCAAATCAAGTTGCATTTGGGAAGAATGCCTAGGTCGTATAATCGATGAGGTGCATCGTTATACATATAAGTATCTGTTTGTTTACAAGGATGGTGATATCCTTGATGGTGTTGTAACAAGGAGAAGATCTCCTTGAGATTAGGTGTCGTGTCGTGAAGGGTAGTATTTCCTCCATAGTAATGGAACTAGGTGCTTAGCCTAGTACCTAATAAAGGGTAGGCGACGTGTGAAGGATTAGTTTTCCTAAGGTGTGAAAGAACTCGGTGGTTAGCCTAGCACCGTATAAAGGGTAGGCGACGTTGTGTTAGGTGTGGTTCGCCTTGGTGTGAAAGAAATCGGTATTTAGCTTTGTACCGGAAAAAGGTTAAGCGACGTTGTGAAGGCTTCTCCGCCACAAGGAGTTGGTGTAGTGCTTACGAACTCTCGAGTAGGTGACTGATGAGTGTCTAAATACTCATCATTTTTGTACAATATAAACTGCAAAATCATCTGAAAACACTCAGAAACACATCAAAATGATCAAAATATCACAAATCAGTGTTTTATGAGTTTTAAATGCAAAATTATCAAAATCAGATGAAAACATATCAATTTTGCAAAATTGCAGTTTCAGTCCCCAAGTTTCAAATTTGTCAAAAACATCCCCGAGCACAAAATTTCAAAAGTAAAGTCACCAAAGGTCCTTTTTAAATCACAAATTGTCATATTTAGTCATTTGGTGGAAAATCTAAAAGTTTTGAGAAAAATTACAGTTTTGGTCCCTGGGCTTTTAAATTGGTCAAAATTTATCCTTGGAGTTTCAAAAATGTTTAAATTAGCCCTTGGATTATTAAAGGTTGGCAAAAACAACCCTTTGACTACTCTTCATAATTTTCATGTTTGGTCCCTTGGATTTCCAAATATTACACAAGTGGTCCTTTGTATTAATAATTTCACAAACCAAATGGACCCTTTTTAATATCCAAGCCCAACAGCCAGCTAGCCCAATTCCTTAACCCGGTCAACCAACCCATCCCCAGTCAAATAAAACAACCCGCCAAGACTTTCTTCTTCCTCCCAACCATATCCCTGAAATCACTCACCCTCCCCTCACTTACAGTCAACCTTCAACCCCCCATGTCCCCTCTTCTTCAACACAAGACAAGATACATTAAATACAACCTTTCCTCCCACACTCAACCCTCCAACTGCTAATACCCAATTGGCGCCAAAAATTCAATCCAAAGGTCAAAAAAATAGCTCTGCTCATCCTATGGCTACAATGAAAGTTAACTATTCAAAGTACAAATGGAAGCTGATAAAAGGTGTTTCAGGCTTGGATGTGGGTTGGAATAGCTTAATATAGTTTAGTTTTGGGTTTTGTTCTTAGCCTGCTAACAGCTGGAAACTTGTGAGTGTTGGTTTCACTTTTCATTTTCAAGCTAATTTGCATTTTATGGTTGTTTGTATATCTGTGGTCTTAAACTGCTAAAACCTGCTTATATAGTTTTACTTAGGTCTTAAAAATCGTCTTTTTATCATAATACATGTTGGTTTGGTGTTTAGCTTATTTTAATTTCAAAACAGGTAGATAAAAGGGTGTTTGGATTTATAGTCTAAAGGGTGTTAGAGGTGTAATCAGTGATAGGTTTCTGTTGTTTGAAGTTTGTTTAGTCATTATAGACTCATTTGAGTCTTAGTTTGTGCCTGCAATTGTCTCAAAGTCAAAAATCCATCTCCACTATCTTCAGCCACTTTTGGGATTTGGGATAGCCAATCATTTGTTTTGTGTTCAAAAGTCATCAATCTAGCTTGATTCAGTCTTAATTCATCATAACTAACCATTATCAGTCATTAAATCAAGATCTAACTTCACAAAAGTCAAACCTTTCATTTCTCAAAAAGTCAAAAATGCATGAATCTCAGTTTGGAGCCAACTAGAAGGATTTTTATCAAGCTCATTTTTGAGTCATTTGCTATGAAATTTGTTGATTTAGAAAGTGCTTCTGCTCTATTTTATCATGGTCATTTTTTCCAAATTTTGTAAATTTTCCTTAAGCCTCAAAAGGCTTGTCAATGTTGGTGCATAATCCCTCTCATGATCTCAGCTTATGCTGTTTTTTATCGCCTTTTTGCAAGCTAGCACAGAGCTCATGTGAGCTTATCTTGGTCTGATCTTGGGTCTTGACATAGTTAGCCAGGTCCTTGTGAGGTTCCCATGGTTGTTTTCTAGTTTCAAGCTTATTTGGTAGCTTATTTATAGGTGTAGTACCTCCCCAGTCACTGTTTCTAGCTTTTATCTCATTTACTCAAATCTGTTCTAGCTTGTATCCAGAGGTCATGGGGTGTTGTTTTTAGTTGCTTTAGGGTTATTTTAGCTTGTTCAACCTTCTGTTTCAGTTTGGAGCTTGTTGTGCTAATCTAGCTTATTTAAAGTGCTTATTTTTAAGCACTTCCCATAGCAGCCCTCAAATCCTCCACATAACCTCCTGTTTTTATATTTTTCTTATATTCCTTATATTATTTTAAGCATTTTCCTTGAAATTTTCAGATTTTTCCAAGTAGTTTTGCTATTTTTCTTAATTTAAATTAGTTTTTAAGCATTTTTAATTAGTATTTAATATAAAAAATTAGAAAAAAGTTCAAAAAAAATAATTTTTCATTTTTCTTAAGTTTAGATAAATATAAAAAGAATAAAAAGTATTTTTCCCTATTTTTCTCCTTTTATTTGGTATTTTTAATAATTTAAATTAGTTTTAAATAGTTTTAAATTAGTAATAAATACATAAAAAGTCTAAAAAATATATTTTCAGTTTTAAAATTAGTTTTATCATATTTTAGATTTTTCTAAGTCTTAATCTTATTTTTCTAGTCTTATTTCATATTTTCTTTTATTTTAGAGTATTATTAATTAGTTAAAAATAGTTTTTAATTAATAATAATTAATTTAATAGTTGTAAAAATAATTTTCCTTTTCTATAAATTTTCTCATATTATTAGGTTTGTAAAAATGTATTTTTCATATTTTTAGGATTTATCTTGTGTAAGTTTCACTTTTTATTTGTCACGTTTACGTTATTTTTATTTAAACGTAAGTTTTAGGTTTTAAACGTTCATCACTTTAAATATAGTGATAGCGTTTATTTAATATCTTTTATCTTTTAATTTTCTTAATTTGCATTTAAGCCGCTTTTATTTATTTCCTTTTTCAGTAGTGTAATTATCCTATCCAATCTTTTCTCGATCACTATCATTAGTGATCATTCTACCGTCTGATCTAGTGCTTGCACACCATTGAGTCTCCGTGGGACTTAACGACCCGGGAATCCACTGTATTCTCTGATCTTCATTTGCATTTGTGTCTGAGCTGTTCTGAGTCTTTTAGACTTGACGGTTTTGCACGAATCAAATTTTGGCGCCGCTGCCGGGGAGGCTTTAGCGTGTGTTTAGCCATTTTCAGACCCATTCTTGCACATATACCATCTTTTGTAAAAAGTTTTTTGTAATGTTTTTCAAAAATGCCAAAAATATTCCTCTTTACCCTCTTACCCTTTTTGATTCTTTATTCCTTTACCCTCTATCCATTTGATTCTACCTTCTTCTATTCTCATGGAATCGTTCATTCCTTGTGTCGGTTGTGGTGAGCCTCTTTATGGTTCACCCTGTCGCTGGTGTACGTGTGTACAGTGTGGTAATGATATTCAAAACGGGAGTTGTTTGTTCTGTGGTTCAAGGAATTCATTTGATTATGATCCTAATCAGAACTCATTGAACGACTCCTCTAACTTTTCCAACTACCCACCACAGCCCGACTTTTCTAACTACTGTGATTTTTGTGGAGGTCCTCACCAAGGATTTGAGTGTCAATCCGGAAACACTTTGACTATGAACAGCTTTCCATGATGCTCGAACTTTGGTTGTGACCAACATCCATATGATTCACCAGGCCGACTCAACATTTTTTACTGTTGTGAGTACTGTGGTGGTTCACACTCAGCTCTGATTGTCAATCAGAAACACGCTTGTCTATGAGCAGTTTCCTGATAACAATTATACACCAGCACATACGACTCACACACGCCACATCATTTTTACTGTTGTGATTACTGTGGTGGTCCTCACTCTAGCTCGGATTGTCAGACGGGGAACCTATTTCCTTGCAACAATTACGACTATTCGTTTCAAAACCAACCTCCACAGTGTCATACGATTCAGCCTCAGCCTCAGCCATCTCCTCACGATTTGGTTTTCGAAGATTTATTCCAAAAACTTCAAGATGCGAGGAATGCACTTAATGAATTGGCTGTGAGGCAACCCCAAGAAGAGCGTCCATGGTGAATCTATGGAAGATTTACTCGCAATAGAACGAGCAAAGACACAATCGTTTTTGTTTAATCAGGCGTGCATGCTCGATGACGAAGATGAAGACGACGAGGAGAGTACTATTCCTTTGAGCGATATCATTTCTCAACTCCCTCAGTCTATTGTTATCACACCCGATATTCCCACTCACTCTCTGAACATGGGGGACGAGCATCTAGACACTGTTCCTGAAAAGGAATCGGACAAATTCATAAAGTCCAGTGTTGAGAACCTTATCCCGATCCCAAGTGAGTCTGAGGGAATTCTTGACCATGAGTGTGATGTGTCTTCTCCTCTTACAAATGATCTTGTTGAGACTTTCTCCGATTTTTACAGATTATAGTGATGCCGATCCTTTATATTCTATAGACATAGAGTTTATTGATGCATCACTTCTACATTCTGAGATCGTCAACTTAGACGAGGATGTTGACCATGTTGTTTCCACAACATTTCATACGACTATCACTAATCCCTTATTCGAATTCGATTCATGATTTACTCTAAATTCAGTTAATCCAATCTTTGATAGTGATGAGTCCGACACGGAAACTATAATGGACGAGGTGCATATTTATAGCCCACGAAATACCGCACATGTCCCACCTCCGTATTCTCTTCATGAGGAGTTCGCCGTTGAACTCACCTCATATCATATCTCCATTGGAATATGATTGCTTGGATGGCAAAGATCATGATCGGGGGGAGAGAATCTCAATTTGCATAGTTATGACAAATCTTCCCACCCTCCCCACCGAGATGCCTTCCAACCCTAAGAGCTCAACCAATAAAATCCAAATAAGTGCAACTGCACTTAATCCCGAGGATGAAGATCTAATCATGATCGTTATCATGATTTTCTTTCTTTTCTTCACCTACTCGGTGACTTCCTCTCTTCTTCACTCCTTTGGGAGTGAGGACACTATCTTTGACCCCGGCATTTTCATTTATCATTTTTGAGCCGGTCTCTTATATCTCCATCGGTGGGAACTTTCACAGCTTCATATGTTTGTCCAAACATCTTGAATGAAAGTCCGCTGGAGATTGTTTCTTCCACTTGCTTCCCCATGAACCAATGAATTCGGGGCCGAGTCAAGCTAGCGACTCGGAAATCAAAAACAGCACCACAATATGGGTTTTCACCCATATTTCGACTTCTTTCTATTTTCTACACCCTAGTGTGGGGGGTTGCCCCACATGTTGTGTAAAAAAAAAAAAAAAAAAAAAAAAATCTCTTTCATAATAAAATGGCCGTAGTATTTCCCTTTTACGTTCTTTGTTTCGGCATAACCGCCGGTACTTTGAATATTGAGGGCAATATTCATTTCTAAGTGTGGGGGGGGAATTCTCACGAATTTCATATATTATCTACCCAATTCCCCCGTTTTTGGCCAAAATTTTTTTTGGAGTAAGTGTTTTACACTTACTCATTTGGTTATCAGTCCGCCTTGTCTGTAAGACAAAGATTGCTAATCCAGGAGCAATCGGCTCTTGGTAAAGATTTCTCAAATCCGTTTATATGGCTTGCAATTTGCCCAAAATTGTATGGTTCTTCAGCTCACCATATCCTAAAAAGTGAAGAGTTGGCTAGCCCGCAAGGTTATGGCTTGTGGTAAAGGCAGTGGAAAATCCATAATTGGTATTCAACTCACCAAAGATAATACTGATAATTTATCTAAGAGTTGGCTAGTCCAGAAGGGTACGGCTTCTGGTAAGACAAAATCAAATCTCGTTGAAAGCGGTGGTTTGCTCAAAAATCACATGGTTATCGGTGTACCATGGTTCTTACTTGAACTGAAACATTTGGCTACTCCGGAAGTAATGGCTTTTGGTAAAGAGATTCAAATCCATTAAGTTTTCTCAAATCATTGCTAGGGACTAGCAATATCTCAGTGTGGGGATTGATGAGTGTCTAAATACTCATCATTTTTGTACAATATAAACTGCAAAATCATCTGAAAACACTCAGAAACACATCAAAATGATCAAAATATCACAAATCAGTGTTTTATGAGTTTTAAATGCAAAAATATCAAAATCAGATGAAAAACATATCAATTTTGCAAAAATTGCAGTTTCAGTCCCCCAAGTTTCAAAATTTGTCAAAAACAGTCCCTGAGCACAAAATTTCAAAAGTAAAGTCACCAAAGGTCCTTTTTAAATCACAAATTGTCATATTTAGTCATTTGGTGGAAAATCTAAAAGTTTTGAGAAAAATTACAGTTTTGGTCCCTGGGCTTTTAAATTGGTCAAAATTTATCCTTGGAGTTTCAAAAATGTTTAAATTAGCCCTTGGATTATTAAAGGTTGGCAAAAACAACCCTTTGACTACTCTTCATAATTTTCATGTTTGGTCCCTTGGATTTCCAAATATTACACAAGTGGTCCTTTGTATTAATAATTTCACAAACCAAATGGACCCTTTTTAATATCCAAGCCCAACAACCAGCTAGCCCAATTCCTTAACCCGGTCAACCAACCCATCCCCAGTCAAATAAAACAACCCGCCAAGACTTTCTTCTTCCTCCCAACCATATCCCTGAAATCACTCACCCTCCCCTCACTTACAGTCAACCTTCAACCCCCCATGTCCCCTCTTCTTCAACACAAGACAAGATACATTAAATACAACCTTTCCTCCCACACTCAACCCTCCAACTGCTAATACCCAATTGGCGCCAAAAATTCAATCCAAAGGTCAAAAAAATAGCTCTGCTCATCCTATGGCTACAAATGAAAGTGGGAACTATTCAAAGTACAAATGGAAGCTGATAAAAGGTGTTTCAGGCTTGGATGTGGGTTGGAATAGCTTAATATAGTTTAGTTTTGGGTTTTGTTCTTAGCCTGCTAACAGCTGGAAACTTGTGAGTGTTGGTTTCACTTTTCATTTTCAAGCTAATTTGCATTTTATGGTTGTTTGTATATCTGTGGTCTTAAACTGCTAAAACCTGCTTATATAGTTTTACTTAGGTCTTAAAAACTCAGTTTTATCAGTAATACATGTTGGTTTGGTGTTTAGCTTATTTTAATTTCAAAACAGTATATAAAAGGGTGTTTTGGATTTATAGTCTAAAGGGTGTTAGAGGTGTAATCAGTGATAGGTTTCTGTTGTTTGAAGTTTGTTTAGTCATATAGACTCATTGAGTCTTAGTTTGTGCCTGCAATTGTCTCAAAGTCAAAAATCCATCTCCACTATCTTAGCAGCCACTGTTGGGATGGGATAGCCAATCATTTGTTTTGTGTTCAAAAGTCATCAATCTAGCTTGATTCATTTTAATTCATCATAACTAACCATTATCATCCATAAAATCAGATCTAACTTCACAAAAGTCAAACCTTTCAGTTTCTTCAAAAAGTCAAAAATGCATGAATCTCAGTTTGGAGCCAACTAGAAGGATTTTTATCAAGCTCATTTTTGAGTCATTTGCTATGAAATTTGTTGATTTAGAAAGTGCTTCTGCTCTATTTTATCATGGTCATTTTTTCCAAATTTTGTAAATTTTCCTTAAGCCTCAAAAAGGCTTGTCAATGTGGTGCATAATCCCCTGCTCACTGATCTCAGCTTATGCTGAGTTTTTATCAGCTTTTTGCAAGCTAGCACAGAGCTCATGTGAGCTTATCTTGGTCTGATCTTGGGTCTTGACATAGTTAGCCAGGTCCTTGTGAGGTTCCCATGGTTGTTTTCTAGTTTCAAGCTTATTTGGTAGCTTTTTTATAGGCTGTAAGTACCTCCCCCAGTCACTGTTTCTAGCTTTTATCTCATTTACTCAAATCTGTTCTAGCTTGTATCCAGAGGTCATGGGGTGTTGTTTTTAGTTGCTTTAGGGTTATTTTAGCTTGTTCAACCTTCTGTTTCAGTTTGGAGCTTGTTGTGCTAATCTAGCTTATTTAAAGTGCTTATTTTTAAGCACTTCCCATAGCAGCCCTCAAATCCTCCACATAACCTCCTGTTTTTATATTTTTCTTATATTCCTTATATTATTTTAAGCATTTCCTGAAATTTTCAGATTTTTCCAAGTAGTTTTGCTATTTTTCTTAATTTAAATTAGTTTTTAAGCATTTTTAATTAGTATTTAATATAAAAAATTAGAAAAAAGTTCAAAAAAAATAATTTTTCATTTTTCTTAAGTTTAGATAAATATAAAAGAATAAAAAGTATTTTTCCCTATGTTTCTCCTTTTATTTGGTATTTTTAATAATTTAAATTAGTTTTAAATAGTTTTAAATTAGTAATAAATACATAAAAAGTCTAAAAAATATATTTTCAGTTAAAAATTAGTTTTTATCATATTTTATATTTTTCTAAGTCTTAATCTTATTTTTCTAGTCTTATTTCATATTTTCTTTTATTTTAGAGTATTATTAATTAGTTAAAAATAGTTTTTAATTAATAGTAATTAATTTAATAGTTGTAAAAATAATTTTCCTTTTCTATAAATTTTCTCATATTATTAGGTTTGTAAAAATGTATTTTTCATATTTTTAGGATTTATCTTGTGTAAGTTTCACTTTTTATTTTGTACGTTTACGTTATTTTTTTATTTAAACGTAAGTTTTAGGTTTTAAACGTTCATCACTTTAAATATAGTGATAGCGTTTATTTAATATCTTTTATCTTTTTAATTTTCTTAATTTGCATTTAAGCCGCTTTTATTTATTTCCTTTTTCAGTAGTGTAATTATCCTATCCGAATCTTTTCTGATCACTATCATTAGTGATCATTCTATCGTCTGATCTAGTGCTTGCACACCATTGAGTCTCCGTGGGACTTAACGACCAGGGAATCCACTGTATTCTCTGATCTTCATTTGCATTTGTGTCTGAGCTGTTCTGAGTCTTTTAGACTTGACGGTTTTGCACGAATCAGTGACTCGGGGAGTGGAGTAGGGCAAGGAAGGTGTCCTTGTAGCCGAACCACTATAAATAACTTGTGTCGTGGTGATGTGTTTCTTACTCTTTATATTTCATTACACGTTTATATATCTATCTATCAACGTCCAACATAAACAATCAAATAGATTGACATAAGTCGATCTAAATATTTAAAAGGAAGTTTTAAATTGGTAAAACTATTCAACCCCCCCCCCTTCTAGTTTTCCACAAACTACCTTACCCCCTATTAGGCATTATGATCACAAGATTGAATTGAAAGAGGGCTCAGTACCAGTTAATGTGAGACCTTACAGACATCCACCTATTCAGAAAGATGCCATAGAAGCCATGGTTAAAGAGTTACTAGATTCAAGGGTAATAAGGGAGAGCCAAAGTTCATTTGCATCACCTGTGGTCATGGTTAAAAAGAAGGATGAGAGCTGGAGAATGTGCATTGATTATAGGAAATTGAATGCTCAAACCATCAAAGATAAATTTCCTATACCAATAATTGAAGAACTGATTGATGAGTTGCAAGGGTCTAAGTATTTCACCTAGTTGGATCTTAGATCAGGATACCACCAAATAAGAATGAGGCCAGAGGACATTGCCAAAATAGCTTTTAAGACTCATGAGGGCCATTATGAGTTCTTGGTCCTCCTTTGGACTTACAAATGCCCCTTCCACCTTTCTAGCCTTGATGATTTCTGTCTTCAAACAATACTTAAGGAGTTTGTTTTGGTATTTTTGATGACATCTTAGTGTACCAAGATTTGCAGAGCCATTATGAACATTTGAGAGTGGTCTTGGAAGTCTTGAGAAGTCACACTCTTTATGCTAAGCAGTCCAAATGTGTTTTTGCAGCAGAAAGGGTGGAGTATTTGGGTCATGTCATTACTGCTGAAGGGGTTTCCACTGATGAATCCAAAATAGAAGCAATGAAACAGTGGCCACAGCCTACTAACATCAACAGTGATGGGTTTTTTGGTTTAACAGGATATTATAGAAGGTTCATTAAAGGTATGCAGCCTCTTAGTCACCACACTTACTCAGTTGTTGAAGAAAAATTATTTTTATTGGGGACAAGTAGCTCAAACAGCTTTTGAAACTCTCAAACAAGCAATGATTCAAGCACCTGTGCTTAAGCTACCAAATTTTGATGAAGAATTTGTGGTTGAAACTGATGCTTCAGGAGGAGGAATTGGGGCAGTGCTTCAACAAGGTGGCCATCCTATAGCTTACTTCAGTAAAACTCTATCACCTAGACATCAAACTTTATCCACATATGAAAGGGAATTGTTAGCAGTTATTCAAGCTTTGGACAAGTGGAGGGGTTATCTTTTGGGAAGGCATTTCAAGATTAAAACTGACCATTTCAGCTTGAAGTATTTGCTTGATCAGAGAATTACAACTCCTGCACAAATGAAATGGCTTCCTAAACTAATGGGCTTTGACTATGAGATCATTTACAAGAAGGGTAGTGAAAATTGTGTGGCAGATGCTTTGTCTAGAATTTCTACTAGCAGTCAGTTTTTGCAGATGGTTCTTACCACAATTACTACTGAGTTGCTGGCTAAGATAGAGAATACTTGGACACAATACCCTAATTTGCAGGCCTTAATTCAGAGATTGCAACAAGGGGAAGTTGTGAAACATTACACTTGGTCTAATGGACAGCTAAGAAGGAAAGGGAAGCTATTGGTAGGAAATGATATATTTAAACAAGCTCTCTTGGTACATTTTCACAATGACTCAGTGGGTGGCCATTCAGGGAGTACTGCAACTACCAATAGACTTAGTGGCATGTGTGTTTTGGAAAGGTATGAGGCAAGATGTGAAAATTTGTGGCTCTTTGTGATGTTGGGCAAAGAAGTAACCAGATTTAGCTGCTTATCCATGATTTCTTCAACAACCATTACCAGTTTCCTAATCTGATTTGGTCTAGATTTCCATGTTTCCATAGAAGGCCCGGACCTATGTCCTATGAGTAAATCTGTGATCGCTTAGTGGTGTAGAGACAGGCTCAGTAAATAT
>OU343216.1:167247012-167268419 GCA_910596185.1 Chrysanthemum makinoi | reverse complement strand
TAACAATAAGATTCCCAAATATATTTGGTGTTTCACACATAATAAATTCTTCAATTTTTTCTAGTCGTATAAAGCATTATAAAGCATCATTTTAGCTTCGTTATTTTTAGCAACTAATTCTTTTGTTCATCACAGAATATCCTTTGATTGTAGAACTAAATCCCCTTTAACAAATAATAACCAAAGATCTATATCTTTTGATTTTACATATAGTTTCAAAACGGTTTTCCAATAGTATAATCCATGGTTTCATAAGAAGTGGCGCATTTGATAGCATTGCCCCCTTTTCTTTAAAGTTTTCAGGAATCCATGGATCGCTTTCAAGTTTATAAATACAGATTATTTTAGAAATTCTGAGAAACGAGCGCGTGAGTACCAATTGTAGAAAACTAGAAGGGGGGTATGAATAGTTTACCAATTAAAACTTGTTTTGAACTTATTGTAAAGATCAATTGATATTGATCTTAGATATTTTAATGAAATATGCAAGCAATATGTAAGGAGTAAATAAGGAAAGAAATGATCAACCACAACAAGTTGTTTATAGTGGTTGCGGTCTACAAGGACTTTTCCTTTCCCTACTCCACTTCCTCGAGTCTCACACTCGAGAGTTTAACTTCACTAGTCAACAAGCTCCTTTCACCGGCGGAGAAAACCTTTACACTTCGCTTACACTATTTCCGACACTAAGCTAGATGTCGAGTTCTTTCCAAGGGTACAACTACTCCCACACACAATGTATTTGGAGGACTAAAATACTAACCACTCACACTCACAAGATTATGATGGTTTAATGCAACAATGAAGTATGAATCAACACAGATCATACAACACTAAACAAACAAGACTTCACTTCCTTCTCGCTTTGAAGCTTGAATGTGACTTGATCTTCTTTGCTACAAAGAGATCACTAATATGATATGAAACTGAGTTAGAAAGGGTAGAGAGAAGATAATATGTAGAGAGTATGTTTGAAAGGGATGAAAACTACTTGGCTTGGCATTGCTATTTATAGCCAAATGCGACAGTGAGCGTCACGGACCGCGGAACCTTAAAAGGGTTTCGCTATGTACCAATTTAGGTAACGCCTCGATGGTCTGACAGACCAAGATACCAAATCTTTGCTAAAGTCAACTCTATCTAAGTGAGATTGTGCAAGATATGAAGAGCACAAATCCACACAAAATATCTAATGAAATATTCCAATGATTTCCATGATGCATCACATGATGTCATATGTTGTATTTCTATTTTTAGAATATGCAAGTACATAGCAGTGTTTGGTTTTAAGAACCTAACACATTCTAAAACTACTATTATACATAATGATTAGAGTCATATCAAGATGTTACTAATCATAAATGTAAATGCTTGAATGATGAATATATTGTTTGAAAAAGCTTGTTTTAATATCTATTAAACTTGACAAGCTTTAAGCTTTTATACAAATTAAATTTACTTTTGTCATTAACAAAACTTAGGTAAAGATCAAAAATATAAATAACGTTTAATGAAGATATTTGTATTAACAATTTCCCCTTTTTGTTGAGAGGCAAAAAATAAATTTTATTTTTATAAAAGATACAAAGTTTGTGCAAGAGTTATAAAAATATTAGTTTTAGAACTTGAAAAGAGAAGGATAATCCAAGTGTATGACGTTTGACTATTTATGAAAGTCAAAGTATTCACTAGTTGATGCATGATGTTTACTTTTTCAGAAAGTCAAAGTATGCAGTTGACTTTTTAAGAAAAGTCAAGTATTACCAATGAAGTATCATGTTTGACTTTTTCTGAAAAAATCAATGTCAGTTTGAGTTTTTCAGAAAAGTCAAAATATAATAAAGTTCTATATTTTCTCCCCCTTTTTGTCTCAACAAAAAGAAGAGGCGATGCGGAATGTAATGAGCCCAAGCCATTATCTCCCCCTTGATCAAAGCTCCCCCTAAATTGGGTGCTTAATGGGAGGATACATGGATTGTGAAAATAAAAGCTACAAAAAAGATGTTAGTAATAATGATCATTCACAAGCATTTCCAAACACTATGTAAAAGCACCAACACTATAATAAAAACACCATTCATTAGTTAAAAATTTTTCATGAATAAAGATCATGAAATGGGAACACAATGATGTGTTTTAGTACAAGAAGAAAAAAAATAATCCTAATAAGAGAGAACTAGAATTGCTAAACTATGACCATCCTAATTTGATGGTGGATGAGAAAGAGCGTTGAGGCGCTCAAGGATATGGTTGAGGATGAACCTCATTTCTTCTTGAAAGTCAAGGACCATAACCCGTGTCCTATCAACGGTTTGGGACGTTTGCTCACAAGTTGAGCAACCATGCCTAGGGGGTAGTATGTTTGGGGAGGTTGTGGTGGAGGAATGGTAGTTGTATGGTGTGTGGGAAATGTTTGGGGTGGTCATGTGGATGGAAGCCAAGCAAGCGCTTTGCATTTGCATTTTCTCACTCAAGTGAGAGTCCACCATGCCTTTGAATTGGTGGAGGTTGTGGAGTTCCATTTTGAATTCCTCTCTAGTGGGATCGGCATCCCACATACACTCCTCAATGTCCTCAAGATGAGGGGACATTGATGTGGGAAGTGAATGATCCCCATACAAAGGACCATGAATGTCTTTGTGAATGGGGTGGAGAGAGAGGTTTAGGCCCTAATGGGGGCTTGGGGTCAAAGGATGACCGAGGTGACTCATGAGCCACCATCCGAGCCAATTGTGCCAAATGATGACAATGGTGGTGGATGATTTGGCCTAGGAGGCAAGTCATCCAAGTCCTCCAAGAAAGGATTTGGTGAGTTGGAGTGGTGAAAATAACTCCATAGGAATGAGAGTTGGAGACCTTGGTGAAGGTGGTGAGGTGTTTTGGATGTTTGGATGGGTGCGGTGGAGGTGAAGTGTGTTTTGTTGGTGGTGGAGTGGTGATCACATGATGTGTGATTGTGTTGGGGGTGGCTAAGGTAGCTGTATCTCTCATCATCTCGATGGGAGATGAGATTGTGAGGAGAAGACTCCGGATGAGGAACTACGAGTTACGAAGCAACAAGGCCTCACACTAATTCTAGCGGTCTTCTTGCAAGGTTTTGGAGATGATTTTGTTGGTTTTTTGACTTTGGTGCTTTGCTATAGTCGTTTCTGAAGGTGGAGGATGTCAAGTGAAACCTCGCCAATTTATAGAAGGGTAATTTCAATTGTTAGAATGTGTTAAACATGATTGAGTGAAGATCGATGTTAAACCATTAGAGATGAGGTTGTTGTTTGTTGAATGCTAGTCAAATCACCCAAGTCAAGCCATTCAAGAGAGATGGAGTGAAGAAGAAAAGATTTGCAATAAATGTGTTCTAGTGAGTGGAATTTCCTAATATTCAGATCACCCGCGGATTTGAAGGTACCAAAAATTTGGTTCCTTCCTTTATGCCAAAGGGCTTGGGGTGGATTTTTCAAATTTTTGAATTTTGGTGGGAAATGGATTTCTTATATACCTAAGTGAATTATACTAGTTTAATAAGAGTATAAGCCACTTTAGGATTGACTTATAAGCATTGGATGGTAATTTGGAATCACGAAATAGTCGAAATTCAGAAAAGTTACCTGAAGGATCCACGACACCAAAATCATACACGCGGAACCTAAAAGGGTGCCGTCTGGTCCGCCTGTAAGTACTGCAGCCAGGTACCAATTTACATAACTGACGGTACCAAAATTATGGTGTCGCCTGATCGTTCGTGAAGTGCATAGAAAAATGGACAGAGTACGTTTTTAGGTGTCGGGGGACTTTTCCGACCTGAATTTTTCCGAAGTGTTACACAAAAACATTTCTAGTAGGACAAGCAAGATAACACATATATAAACATAGTGGAGCATGTATTTTGAGCAAGGCTTGTTGATTTTCACATTATAGTGAAAATGGGTAAAATTTGATAGCATACTTGCGCTATCCCCCTGCATGAAGATTGTTAGCACTCACTATTGTTTCAGGTTATATTATCATCCTACATAATAAAAACAACAAAATTGTATCAAACATTAACGATAATGCATTGTTCCAAACACTCCTTAAAAGTACCCTCATTTGTCCAACTTCTTGTAAATCTGGTTCATCATCCTACCAAGGCACTTGAACATTCCCTTAGTTTGCTTGAACTCCACTGATTCCTTTCTATTTCGAAGAGAGATGCATAATACTCATTTGAGAGGCGGCAGAAGAAGAGCTTGGAAGACCATCTCCGGAGCTATGTTGATGATGATGATGATGGAGTTGGAGGTTTTTTTCTCTCTTGCTTTTGTCTTAGCAACTCGTGCATCACTCAAAGGTCAAAGATGTGAGGGATGAGCTCATCATAGTGTAGATGCATGCATGTTTGTGTTTGGGCTTGGTTGAATTGTGCAAGTTTCTATAGAGACGGGTGAGGAGCATTCCGTATGTGCAACAGCTAATCCCTATCCTTTGAGTTGATATCAATCATTCTCCTCGCGCATGTCGGTAAGCTAAGTATTGAGTGAATGGTTGACGGGTGGACAAGTTGTAGAGCATATGACAAAGGCAAGCGTTACAAGGTGATCCCTATTTCCTATTGGTGCTAATGACGTTGGCTCTAAGTAGCTCCTTTCCCATTTTTAAATTCGTCTTAAGTTCATTTAGCTCTTCATTCATAGGATCTCGGTTTACTTCTTTCCCTTTCGGGTAACCGGGTTGTATCACGGTTTTGACGTGTGGGTAAAAAGGTGTCACGGATGACATCCTTGTCGGCCAAACGGGGTTGGTAGGGTAGAGAGCGGTCATTGATTGCATCAAGAGCCGTGAGTGACCACTTATCCGGGTAGACACAAGTTCCTCGGTTGGGAATTCCTAACACTTGAGCAAAGTTGCCTAAGGTGATGGTGTAGTCGTTTTGATTAATTCTAAACCTAAGACAAAATTCATCATCGTCTTCATCGCTAAAGATCGTCACACTAGCATAGAATTCTAACACAAACCTAGGCCAAATTGGTGTCATCGATGTCAAGAAGGACAATCGAATTGAATGGCGGTAGTTCTTCAAGGTTGGTATTTTCAAGGAAGGATGAGTGAATGGTTCTACCCTCGTGGAAATACCTTGATTCTAGCCCCTTAAATATTTCACTGTCCTTTTGTTAAGGCTTGGTGTTTGGTTTGTCGTGTTTGTGGTTAATGTAGTTTTGTCTGCGGCGTCTCTGTGGTCTATGGATATTTTGTTTTACCATGGTTTCCTAAGGCAAGAATTGATATGTTAAAATATATGAGAATAAATTTTACTTTTTTGTTTCTAGTGTGTGCCTATATGAAAACAATTTTGAGCGCGTTGCGTTATCTCTCGACTCATTTTATGCGCAAAATGGTTTTAGTGGGGTGTTTGGCAAATACCATGAGATAACCCAAATGCTCCTAATTCAATGTGGCTTCATTTGAATATACCCGGGAATGCATATTAGATTATGCCCTACCTAGTATGTCAAGAGCATGCAAGTGATGAAAATTTAACGTTTCTATTTGTATTAGCAATGAAAAAATTGTTTTCCTATAAGTGAGAAGCCTTTTCAAAACTTTGACATGGGGTGTTTGGTTGTTTGAATAGGGCCTTATATTCATTATCTATCAATTAGTGGAAGCATGATTTGTTTATGCAATATGATAATGTAGTACCTAATTTCAATGACTAGTTATGCCATTTGCCAATTGAATTCATATTTGGTATAAAAGCATACATAGAACCCCATGTAATGATTTGTGATAGTTTTGTGCATAAATAAGAATCCTAGCCTTCGTAACTAAGAGATGAAATGTAGTTAGGTCATGGTGTTCCGATACTTACAATGATGTTATCTTCATGATTTAGTGAGTGTAAGGGAAGAGGAGACCATAATAGCTTGGTTAAGTTTTACACGTTTTGGTAAAGTGGGTTTTGAGGAAGAGGATGATTGTATATAGCAGTTTTGCTCTGTAGACCCACGGACATACGCGCCCACAAATTTTGGTTCCGCTTTTGTCGTTTGTCTAGTGGCTCTACAGTAGCAGGTACAAGACAACTGTGTTTTGACTATTCTAATATTTTGGGCTATGTTTATCCTACATGTTTGGTTCCATTAACCCTAAACCAAGTCTAAGAAGATAAAAGGTCTCTCGTTTAAGAGGCTTATTAAGATGTCGGCAATGTTGTTGGGATACTTCCGATTGAAAGTTCCTTTTTTTGAACATTGTCGCGAAGAGTGATGGCGTATCGATTTGTTCAATATGGTTTGTGAGAGATCTATCTTGCTGAGATCGATGGCTCCTTTGTTGTCGGTCCCAAAGTATCCGAATTTTGTTGAGATGAATTCCGTAATCTACTAGAGCTTGCTTCATCCAAAGAGCTTGTTGACATGCTTCCCGCTAGAGACGTACTGGCGCTTCAGTGGTTGAGATGGCTAAGGTTCGCTTGTTTCTGCTACCATGAGGTGAAGACAATGTCCAACAAAAGTGTCATACACTTCACTTTTTCTCATCCCCATAATCACCCGCGTATGATCCGAAGCGGCATACACTAGTGGTTTCTATATACGTGCCTTTTTGGAACATAATCCTAAACACGATGGTTCGTTAATGTGTCGTGTTTTTATCTTAAATCTTTTAAGGCTTTTATTTTTAATCCTTTGGATTTTGTTTTTCTTGAAAGCGAGGCCATAGACAAACACTAAACATAATGTCGGGTCTACTATTCGTATAATTATAGTAGAGCTAGTACCAATCATTCCTCTATATTTAGTGTTATCTCTGGATTCACCTTCTTAGATCCTTGGTGAGTTTAGTGTCCGAGGACATGGGTGCTTTAGTTGGTTTGGAATCTTCAAGACCAAATTTCTTAAGCATGTCTTTTATATATTTAGATTGGTTAAAAAAAATACCATCTTCTAGTTGTTTAATTTGAAGTCCTAGAAAGTTTACTTCACCATCATACTCATTTCAAACTCGTCATGCATGATTTTAGAGAAATCATCACATAGTTCTTGACAAGTTGATCCGAATATAATGTCATCAAGCATTATTTGAACAATGATAATTTGTGATTCCTTTTCTTGGTAAAAGAGTATTATCTACTATCCCATGATTGTATTTGTTATCAATAAGAAAAGTCTTAAGTCAGTCGTACCAAGCTTTAGGTGCTTGTTTAAGGCCGTATAATGCTTTCTTGAGTTTGAAGACATGATGTGGTTTCTCAATTGGTAAAACCGGGAGGTCGAGCAACATACACTTCTTCGTTAATAAACCCATTAAGGAAAGCACTTTTAACATCCATTTGAAATAATTTAAAGTCATAAGCACATGCATAAGCAAGTAATATTCTAATAGATTCAAGTCTAGCTACAGGTGCATAAGTTTCATCATAGTCAATTCCTTCTTGTTGATTATAACCTTGTGCAACAAGCCTAGCTTTGTTTCCTGATACTACCATTTTCGTCCATTTTGTTTCAAAGACCCATTTTGTTCCAATTATAGTTTGATCTTTGGGTTTTGGAACTAGTTTCCAAACATCATTTCTAACAAATTGGTTTAATTCTTCTTGCATGTAATAACCATGATTCATCTTTTATTGCTTCATTTATGTTTTTGGTTCAATGGTGGATACAAAACAAAAATAATTACTTTGATTTTGGCTTGTGACCTAAGGTTATTTGATTGTTGTCCTATGACCTTGCCTAAAGGATGACTTTTAGATTCTTTGATGTTTATAATTTCTTTATTTAATGGTTCATCTTCCTTATTATTAATTTGACTTTCTATATTTGACTTTCACTAAGTCATCATCTACCAAAGGTGATGTCTTAGAGAGGTTTAGACTAAATGTTATGTTCAACGATTCCTCGACTATCATTGTTTCTTTATTAGGACAATGTAGCTTTACTAGTTTGAGAGTAACCAAGAAATACATAAGACTTTGGGTTAAACTTGGTGAGATAATCCTTAGTATTAAGAATAAAGCATTTACAACCAAAGACTCTAAAATATCCTAATGTTGGCTTTTTACCTTTATAAAGTTCATATGGTGTTTTGTTTAAGAAAGGACGTATGAAGACTATTTAAAATATGTAGAAGTGTCAAGCAGTTACACCAACTTTTTGAGGAATGTTTTATTCATTAAGCATTGTTCTACTCATTTCTTGAATTGTTCTATTTTTACGTTCTACTACATTTGATTGAGGTGTTCGTGGAGCGGAAAAGTTATGTGTTATACCATTTGTATCACAAAAGTTTCCAAATTGAGTTTAGTTGTCAAATTCACGACCATGATCCGTTCGGATCGACACAATTTTGACACCTAGAAGATTTTGAATTTTCTTGCTAAGTATTTCAAATTTATCAAAAGCTTCATTTTTGGTTTTCAAAACAACGTCCAAGTAAACCTTGAGTAATCATCTACTATGACCAAAGTGTATAAGTTGCGTCCATAGCTTCTTATAGTGGATGGTCCAAACAAGTCCATATGTAATAATTCTAGACACTTAGATGTGGACACCATATTTTTAGATTTGTGACTACTATGTGTTTGTTTACCAATTTTGCAAGCGTCGCAAAAGTGTTGGTCATATTAAAGTTTTGGTAAATTCCTAACCAATTCTTTTGAAGATAGGTTTTGTATAAGTCTCATATTAGCGTGACCTAAACGTCTATGCCAAAGAGATGAGCTATCGTCTAATGTTGTTAGGCAAAGTTTGTCATTATATGTTTATCTATTTTCATGACGTATATGTTATTTTTCCTAACTCCTTTAGCTATGGTGATACCATCTTTTAGTATTTTACTACCATTTTCATCAAATAGTACTTTATACTTTTTATCACATAGTTGGCTAATACTAAGTAGATTAAATCCTAACCTATCCACATGAGCAACATTTTCAATAGTTAGGAAGTTATGAGCAATCGTACCTTTGCCAATAATTTTGCTTTTGAGATTGCTACCAAAGGTGACATTACCTCCGTCATACTCTTTGTATGATGAGAAGAGACTTTGTTGCCGCGTATGTGTGTGAGCAACCACTATCTTTTATCCATTCATCGGGTTCCAATCCAACTTTCAAGCATACCTAAAGCAAATAACTCAACATTTGGTCCCAATATCTCATGGGTCATTTGGGTTAATATACCATTTATTTGATTCATGTATGGAAACGATGGGTAAGAGTTCCATGGCATGTAATCTGAGTTTGATATGGTCTAGGAAAGTTTTGATTCCAACCATTGTGTTGGTAGTTGGGTTGAACGTTGTGGTTGCTCTTAGGAAAGGGGCGTTTGGCAAAAGGAGTTTTATATCGTTGTTGAGTAGTTTTTATCTAAATTCATTTTGACAAGTCCTACTCTGAAGTAACGGTGGTTTTAGTTTAATACTATTATTGGTTTTCTTTTGTTATTTTAACAAATTCAAGATGCGGTTCCAGTATTGGAACATTCTCTGCTGAAGTACCCACGCACCATTTTGCACAACAGAATGAACCCTTATTTTGGTTCCGTCTCCCGTCCGTGCTGTAATGCAGCAGATTTGACAGATTGTTCGTCCTTTTCGGCCGTTTTGTTTTGACTTTTGGAATTAATACTTCATTAAAACCTAGCCCATTCATGTCTCCTGGTGTTTTATGAATTTTAACTATTTCATCGGCAAGAGCGATGTTCTTGTTAAACCTTTTAAATTTAGAATTGTTTTCGATTAAAACATCTTGTGTGAGCTTTAGTTTTTCTATTTCAAGTTTAAGCTCTTGACATGATTTACAATCATCGTCATTTGCTTTTCCTTTTCTAGTCGTTTTGCTTTTTCTTTTAACTCATAAACTTCATTTTCCAAAAATTCCTTTTTGGTTTTAAAAATTTATTTTTAGTTATGATTTTTAGACTTAGCTCACACAATTGATTATATTGTTTTTGCAAAGTGTCATCATCAATAGAAGAATAAGAAGAGTCGGAAAGTACCTCATTTGACTCATGTGCCATTAGAGCGATCTCTTCCTTGCTTGATTCTTCATCGTCTTCACTATCACTCCAAGCACCACTTACAAAAGCTCGTTGAGTTTTGCTTTTAGGTGGCTTGGGACATTCTCCTATGAGGTGACTTGCATCACCACATCTAAAACATTTTTTTCACCTTTACCCTTCTTGTCATCCCGATCTTTTCAGAATGGCTTCTTTTCTTCTCGAGGTTGTCTTACAAACTTTCCTCTTCTTCTAAAGAACTTCTTAAAATCTCTAACGGCCATGGCATATTCCTCATCTTCACTACCGGAGCAAGATTCGTCATCATCACTTGATTCCGCTTTTTGCTTTTAGAGCAACGGATTTGATCTTCTCCCTTTTTCCTTTGATAATCTCCGAATCTTTCTCCATCACCATTTCGTGTACTTTGAGGTTACCGATCAACTCGTCTAGTGACATTATTGAGAGATCTTTTGATTCCTCAATGGCGGTCACTTTAGCTCTCCATTTGGGATGGAGTGCTCTAAGAAATTTCCTGACAAAGTTCTTACTACGAAAAGATTCATCAAGTGCTTTAAGTGATGTAATAATAGTGTTAAAGCGAGCAAAGCCACAATCAATGGTTTCATCTTCAGGGATAACAAATTGTTCATATTGTTGAACAAGAAGATCAATTTTGTTATCCTTGACTTGTGAATTACCTTGATGTGTAACAATTAAAGATTCCCAAATATCTTTGGCGGTTTCACACATAAAAATTCTTTCATATTCTTTTCTAGGTAAAGCATTATAAAGCATCATTTTAGCTTCATTATTTTTAGCAACTAATTTCTTTTGTTCATCAACGGAAATATCCTTTGTTGTAGAACTAAAATCCCTTTAACAATAATAAACCAAAGATCTATATCTTTTGATTTTACATATGTTTCAAAACGGTTTTTCCAATAGATAAATCCATTGGTTTCAAAGAGTGGTGGTCTTTGCATAGATTGCCCTTCTTTAAAGTTTTCGAATCCATGGATCGTTTCAAGTTTATAAAATACAATATATTTTAGAAATTCTTGAGCAACGAGGCTCGTACCAATTGTAGAAAACTAGAAGGGGGGGAGGGTTGAATAGTTTACCAATTAAAACTTTGTTTTGAAACTTATTGTAAAGATCAATTGATATTGATCTTAGATATGTTAATGAAATATGCAAGCAATATGTAAGGAGTAAATAAGGAAAGAAATGATCAAACCACAACAAGTTGTTTATAGTGGTTCGGTCTACAAGGACTCTTTTTCCTTGCCCTACTCCACTCCTCGAGTCTCACACTCGAGAGTTTAACTTCACTAGTCAACAAGCTCCTTTCACTTGCGGAGAAAACCTTTACACTTCAAACACACTATTTCCGACATTAAGCTAGATGTCGAGTTCTTTCCAAGGGTACAACCACTCCCACACACAATGTATTTTGAGGACTAAAATACTAACCACTCACACTCACAAGATTATGATGGTTTAATGCAACAATGAAGTACGAATCAACACAAGATCATACAACACTAAACAAACAAGACTTCCAACTTCTCGTTGAAGCTTGAATGTGACTTGATCTTCTTTGCTACAAAAGAGATCACTAATATGATATGGAACTGAGTTAGAAAGGTTAGAGAGAAGATATGTATGAGTATGTTAGAAAGGGATGAAAAACTACTTGGCTTGGCATTGCTATTTATAGCCAAAATGGATGAGGCGTCCACGGACCGCGGAACCCTTTAAAGGGTTCCGCCCGTGTACCAATTTGGTACCGCCGGTCTGACAGCCAAGATATCAAATCTTTGCTAAAGTCAACTCTATCTAAGTGATATTGTACAAGATATGAAGAGTACAAATCCACACAAAATATCTAATGAAATCTTCCAATGATTTCCATGATGCATCACATGATGTCATATGTTGTATTTCTATTTTTAGAAATATGCAAGTACATAAGTAGTGTTTGGTTTTAAGAACCTAACACATTCTAAAAACTACTATCATACATAATGATTAGAGTCGTATCAAGATGTTACTAATCATAAATGTAAATGCTTGAATGATGAATATATTGTTTGAAAAAGCTTGTTTTAATATCTATTAAACTTGACAAGCTTTAAGCTTTTACACAAATTAAATTTACTTTTGTCGTTAACAAAACTTAGGTAAAGATCAAAAATATAAATAACGTTTAATGACGATATTTGTATTAACACTGTTAAAAGGCAAGATCACCACCTTTGAAGTCGAGCAAGCTCAAGTCCATGAGTTGCCATGCTTCCACATCATCAAGGCTACTGAAGTCTTCTTGTTGATGATTCCTTTCTATCTTCAAAGGAGTGTAGTGTTGAAGACATTAGTGAAAGATGTCTCAAGTATCAAGACGAAGATATTAGTGAAAGGTATCTATCGTCTATAGGATAATCACTTGTGGTAGGTGCTTAGAAGTCAAGACAAAGAAGCATTAGTGAAAGGTGCTTAGAAGTCAAGACAAAGAAGCATTAGTGAAAGGTGCTTAGAAGTGAAGACATAAGACATTAGTCAAAGGTGTCTTGTAGATCTAGTCAAAGGCATTAGTGAAAGGTGCCTTAGATGTACATTTGAAATGGTGTGTTTCAATGTACAAGATAGACTAGCATTAGATCCAAGGATATTGATATCCTGTATGATGTTGTAAAGGAGTAGATCTCCTTTGGGATTAGTCGTTGGTGTAGTGTGGTAGTAGTTCCTCCATTGCAATGGAACTAGGTGCTTAGCCTAGTACCTAATAAAGGGTAGGCGACGTTGCGAAAGGTGTAGTTCACCTTGGAGTGAAAGAACTAGGTACTTAGCCTAGTACCTTATAAAGGGTAGGCGACGTTGTGTAGGTGTGGTTCACCTTGGAGTGAAAGAACCCGTGGTTAGCCTAGCACCGGAAAAAGGGTAGGCGACGTTGTGAAGGCTTCTCCGCCATAAGGAGATTGGTGTAGTGATTACGAACTCTCGAGTAGGTGACTCGGGGAGTGGAGTAGGGCAAGGAAGGTGTCCTTGTAGCCGAACCACTATAAATACTTGTGTTGTGGTTTTGTGCTTCTTATTCTTATCTTTTCATTACTTACCTTTATATGCTTGTTTATCAACATCCAACACACACATCCAAATAGATTGACATAAGTCGATCTAAATAGATTAAAAGGAAGTTTTAATTGGCAAAACTATTAAACCCCCCCTTCTAGTTTTCCACAAGCTACATGCTTAACAACAACGATCCCTTTATCACTGTGCACTTCATGTTTAGATTTTCAAACCTGGAAGCTCTTGTAGTAGATTCGTCGGCGTTCCAGCCAATGGTGAATCCCATACATTGCATCAATTTCATACTGATCCACACGGTTAGAAAACATGTGAGTAGCCTTTTCTTCGATGGCTATGCAGTTGTAGTATATGGCTGCCGGGAACGGAAGTGTAAGTGATGTAGCGTATTTCTTTGAACCATCGCTACCGTGTAGAAGAAATTCCAAGTCTTTGTTGAAGAAGTAGCGGAATGGAATCTTATGTTGATCTGGTTGGCCAATCGTTGGTAGAGGTCTAGACCAGTCGGTGTAGTATGGAGCGTTGTCTCTTCTGGTGAAGTCAATGTTTGCTTTAGGGTTGATCCAATCAATGTTGTTGGACATGGCTCGTGCTATGTTTTCAAGGTGATATTCAACTTCAATAGCACTTTCCGAGCTGTCTTTGAGTAGTTGAAAGGCTTCATTCTTGATTCGTCGCAACTCTGATTTCGTCATCTTCTTCACCCGAAACTTCTCTTGAAGTAACTTAGCATGCTCCAATGTTTGACCTTCTACCATATCTGGATCATCAGTAAGGGCGGGAGTAGCATCAACAAGTGTTGAGAACCATTTAAACTCGGTGTCATCTTCGTCTAGCCATGAGACGACATCGACCTTAGGCCTTCTTTTTCTTCTTTGTCCTAGATGAGGATGTTGGTTTCTTTGTTGGCGGAGAGGTGGGTTGTTGTTGGGGCTCAGTATCTCTTCATCGTTACCACCAGGTGTACTCGAAGTGATCATCGGTTTTCTCTGTCTGGTGGTAACTCGAGTCCGAGGTTTATCGCAGCAAAGACAAAACTTGGTGAGATCTTCTTCGGTTGGAGTCTTTTGGGTTGGTGGTGGCATTGAGGAAGATTCACCAGACTTCTTTGGGCGTTTAGGTGCAGAGTCCTTGTCCTTATCATCGATGTCTCTTGGTCGTTTAGGTTGATCTGCTGATTCCTTGCATGATGATATGAGTTGATAATCTAGTAGACCTTCAAAAAATTTAGCTTCATCCGAAGTAAAAGTTGCAGATCGTTTTGACATTTGCATCACCAATTTAGCAATTAACTTCTCGAGAGAGATCAGATTCTTTGGCCATTATATGTTTAACCAATGCAATGATATTGGGAGTAAGTTGTCTGGAAAATACTTCTCTTGTCACACCCAGGACAGGTCGAGAAGAAACTTTTGAGTATATTCTCTTGCCGTCTTCTCCAATTCCTTTTGGAAATCTCCTTTGATAAACTTCTGGATTTGTTCCCTTTCTTTCAACATCTCGTTTATCCTGTCTTGAAGAAAGTTGATTCTGTCAGCAAGTTGATTCAGCTTTTTGTTGATCACATCTTTCTTCTTGACTTGCTTGATAGCTTTGACAATCTTTTTCTTAGCTCGGGATATCCAAGAGTTTGTTGGTTTCTTCACTGATTTAGATGTGGATATGGTTATTCCTTTGGATGGTGGTAGAGATGAATGAGAGGATGAATCTGATGATGATGAGATATGAGGAGACTCAAGGTCCTTTGCTTTGGTTCGAAGTTTCTTCTTTTTGAGCGTGCTTTGGACTATCAAGAAGAAAATCATCATATTCAAGTTCGTCATATTTTCCGTGACTTGGCCAATTGTTCTGCTTCTCAATCTTGGCTTCTTCATCGCTTTTTATTTCTCGACTTCTCCTTTTGAGGTTCCTAAAATGCATAGGTGATGGTATCTTCCAATCGTTGTTGTTGTAGATCGTGTGGTGGTACCATTCCCTTATCGGGTTGATTAACCAGCAGTCAGGGCTGGTGTAGATAGTGCACCACCACTTGACCCTACGGGGCCACGAGTTTGATCCTTTATAAATTCATCGGCAAGATGTTTGAGTCTGAGGTTCTTCAACTTCTTTTGATATTCTCTTTCCTCATCAACTGTTCTTCTTCAGAACTTTCCTTATCATGCTCAAGCACAAGAGTTTTTCCTTTGCCTTTTTCAACTATTGGACTGGGAGGTTTAGCTACTGTTGGAGTGTCATCGATTGCCGTTTCAGAGTAGGTGACCTCTTCGTCTGATTCAGTTTCCTCAGAGCTTTCATCCAGTAGCTTTCGTTGCGGTTCAGGCTTGGGAATAGGAATAGCTTCCTTAGAGGGAAGTTTCCTTTTGAGAGTATGTGACCTCTTAGGAAACTTTCTTTGACTCTCGGTGCTTGTAATCACTCCCTGCACTGCCTTTCCTGGTTTTCCTAGTAGGTGTACCAGAGGACTTCTCATCAAGAAAGCCTACTTTGCCTTCATCAACCGCTACCAGATACCTTTTGTATGAATAGAGTTGTTTGACTGCATCGGTTAGAAGGTGATATGGCAACATTGCACCCTGTTTCTTTGTTGTAGATTCCTTAAATCTGACTGTAAGTGTAGGCTCATACAGCATGGAGTGATTTTTGGAGTCATTGGTTCTCAAGGGGATATCAGGGTTATACCCTAGAGCTCTTTGGATCAACAGTTTGGTATATCTGATATATAGGATCTTGGAGCCAAGCTTTTTGAGGAATGACATCATGTCGTCCCATATCAGAGCTTCAACTTCAATATGTTTCATGTTGACCATAGCCCAAAAGATTTGTAGTTCAACGAGCTTGGGATGCTCATAACCACTATCACGTCCAGAAATGGATTTTCTGATGATAATGTAGAGGGTTCTCCATGGATGAGGAATATTCTTAAGATCCACGTATGAATGCTTTGTGATTACTCCTGGAGCTTCGTCATAACCAATGTCGATCATGAATCGCATAACAGCCTCTTCAGCTTGGTGTGGCGGTGTATTTGGTTGGCTCGATGGCAATGTATGAGAAGAACAACCCCTTAAGTCTGCTGGTGTGATGGTGACTTGTTTGTGGTTGAGCGTCACCGTCACGGCATTTTGACCTTTGATCTTTGCATTGCATGCCAAAACGGTGAATGTAGATCTCCGGCGCCGTAGCAGAATTGTGAGCATGTTCGATAAGGGTGATTCTTCATAATGTCCACAGCTATTAAGCAAGAAGACTCTGAGCAGGTGAGACTATCAAAATCAACACGAAGGTTGTTCTTTCCTATCTTCATTGGATAGCCATTAGGAAAGATATCTTCAACGGTGAGAATGTTTGGTGCTTCCACGTTTTGCATTTGAGCGTCCATGTCGTGATCTGAAAGATATTTAGCCAAAAGAACCAACATATCGAAAGACATTTCGTTAGTCAACATATGGTTTTATTGTCTAATTATTGAATGTGATATGTCGATGATTGTTACGAGTCCAATGTCACTTGTTAGTCCAATAGTCCAAAGACGTCATGATAAGTTTCGTGAGTTGATTAACATCAAGTTTTAAAGTCCAAGTTTTCACTTATTTTTCACAACTTATTAAACGTTTAAGCTTATAAGTGACATTATTGGTTTCGTGGCGTTATGATTTATTTATTTACAAGTTGCACGCGAACAATTCATAATTAAGGTGAAAACTAGGCTTAGGCGTAGAAATGGAAAGCTTATGCGTAAACAGGAGTGATTATACTGCGTAACGTAAGCTTATGCGTAGGTTCTTGACTTATGCGTAAGAAATATTACGCGTAGAAAAAGAGGGCCTTATGCGTAGAGCTTACGCGTAAGTGTATATGGAACCTTACGCGTAAGGCTAACTCGTAAGAGTCAACCTTATGCGTAGAGGTTACTGTTTACGCATATCCTTCACAAGATACGCGTAGTCCCCGATGTAGAACCTTACGCGTAAACGTTACGCCTAAGATTTCTCTTACGCATAACATGCTACGCGTAAGGTGATTCTTATGCGTAGATGGCAAGTAACCTTGATTCTGAGTTATTAACGCGTAGAAACCTGAAATATGTCACCATATTACCAATATTAACATATACATTCATTCCTTTTCAAATCAAATCATGAATACTCATACAAGCTGTTATGCGTAGAACTGGTTTACGCGTAAACCTAAACCCTAAAGTTCAATTTCTACGAGTAAGTGTTCTAGCCATAGGAATTGCACCAAAGTTTTTCTGGGATGTATAGGAAGCATATTGAGTTGTTCTATCCAAGTTTTAACATCAGAATCTAAGCGAATCAAAAATACCTAAATACTTAAGAACATAAACCCTAATCTTCAATTTTCATGCAATTAGTGTTTCTGGGTAAATTCAAAGCCTAGATACAATCAATTAAACATGTAAACAACATCTTTCAAGCAACCAATTAGCCAGAAACGTTCACATATGAAAATACCCAATTTCACGCATAAACCCTAGTTTTAGAAAATCATTCAATTCGTGTATCTGGGTGAGTTTTGAGGATAAAAATGGTATCATAGATATTATACAAACATTTTGACACAACCATTTCAATCACAAACACTCACACTTGATTAGGTATTCATACGCTTATGCGTAGAACACCAAATCATTCATAAGTAAAGATTTAACCGTTAGTTTTTAAAATGAATCAAAACCTTTGTTTAAAATCTTGTTACAAACACAGAAACACTTACAAATTTGAGATAAAAAACACAGATTTGTGAGTTGATTTTTACGCGTTGGATGATGGTGGTTGAGATATTTAATGTAAGTATTAAATGTGAAAGAGAAGTTGGTGGAGGTGTTTTTGTTTAAAAATAGTTTGAACATTTGACATCTTTAGTCCCTCCACCTTAACCATTTTCATCCAACGCCCATGACTTCCAATTTGGTTACCAAACGAAAAATATTTTGAAAAGAAACTTGATGACACTCCCCCTTGACTTAAGAAATAATGAAATTTTGTTAATTTTAGTCCAAGGAGTGTCAGTAAACCAGAAATTTGACCACCATTAATAAAGAAACAACTGGGATAAGCTAACATGCAAGTACAAGGTTTTATGAAACCAAGAATATTTGCTTTCTCCCCCTCAACACTTGATCGAAAAAAATACTGAATTTTGAAAGATTTGAGTGTTGACGGAAGATTTGTACTTTGCCATGTTAAAAGAAATATAGATAGAAGAATATTTTTGTTGTTTTATCAGATTTTATATTTTTGTATTTTGCCTTTGAAAAAATATTTACAAAAGAGGTTTTGGTGTTTGACTGGTTTTAAGAATGTTTTAAGAGTTCATCTAGTTCCTCTGGAGTCAAACACCGCTTACCAATCCGGTGGACCAACTCATTAAACCTAGCAGGAGCTAAGGCTTTGGTGAGAGGAGATCTCGCGGTTGGTATTCAGACCCACAAAGTATAATTCAACTGTACACTGTTCCACGTGGTCCTTGATGAAATGATATCGAAGATCGATGTGCTTTGATTTCAATGTTGAACAGAGTTGCATGAGATTGCAATAGCACTTCGATTGTCGCAGTACATCGAGATTCTGTCAAATACATAACCATAGTCTTTGAGTTGTGTTCTCATCCAAATGACTTGAGCACAACACGCCGACATGGCTACATATTCTCGCCGGTTGAGGACAACGATGTACAATCCTGCTTCTTCGATTGCCATGACACCAATTTATCACCAAGAAATTGTAATGCTCTCGATGTACTTTTCCGTGAATCTAAGCATCCTCGCGTGGATCGATCGAAAAAGCTATTAGTTCAAACCAGAATCCTTCGGATACCAGATCCCCAAGTTAATGGTTCCCTTGATGTATCAGAGGATTCTTTTAGCCTCAGAGAGGTGGGTTTCAGTTGGTCTCGACTGATAACGTGAGCAAAGATATACTACAAAAACAATGTTAGGCCTGCTGGCTATTAGATACATGAGAGACCCAATGATACTACGGTACTTGGTAAGGTCCACCAATTTCCCATGTAAATCAGCGTCTAGCTTCTTGGTATGAGCCATTGGTGTGGCATAGGTGTCATAGTTTTGAATTCCAAATTTGTTTAACAGTTCAAGGGCATATTTGGACTGACTCAAGAAAATACCACGGGGTGATTGATGAACTTGCAGTCCTAGAAAGAACGTAAGTTCACCCATCATGGACATTTCAAAATGTTTCTTCATTAGTTTTGCAAAAGCGATTGAGTACTTTTTATGTGTTGACCCAAAAATGATGTCATCCACGTAAATTTGAACAATTAAGATATGTGCCCCGTGATATTGTATGAAAAGAGTTGGGTCGACCGAACCTTTGGTAAAATTATTGGCAATGAGAAAATATGATAACTTATCGTACCACACCGAGGGCTTGTTTGAGTCCGTCTGAGCTTTGTTCAGTTTGTAGACATGGTTCGGGAACTCGGATCAACGAATCCTTCGGTTGGTGACATAAACCGTTTCTTTCAGTTGACCATTCGAAAAGCAGCTTTGACGTCCCATCCGAAAGACCGTGATATTCATATGAGCCGTGAACGCGAGAAAGATCCGAACGACCTCAAGGCGAGCAACAGGAGCGAATGATTCTTCAAAGTCAATACCCTCTTCCTGTCTATAACCCTTAGCCACCGACGTGACTTGTTTCGATTACGTTCCCTTCAAAATCCAATTTGTTCTTCCAAATCCATTTGAGACCAATGACGTAGACCCCTGTTAGTCTTTCAACCAGTTCCCATACTTCAAGACGTTTGAATTGGTTGAGTTCTTCTTGCATGGATTCAATCCAGTTGTCCTTTGTCATTGCGTCTTTAATGTTTTAGGCTCAGATTGGCGGTGTGAGTGCATAAATGCAATGTTCACCGTCTGTGTGAAGACGTTGTCTTGTTACGACGGTTGATTCGGTTGCCAATTATGTTTTCAAGAGGATGGTCTTTTGTCCAACGATGTGTATAGGGTTGATGTTGGTATACATTGTGCATATTTTGAGGATTCAAATGGCTTGTAGATGATTCCGCGACATCAGGTGTAGCAGTTTCATTGGCAAACGGGTTAAAGAACGCATTTGGATAAAAATCTGCAGGTGGGGGTACTTCATTAAGAACATCATCACCGGTTCATCGTTGGATGCGGTTTGTTCAACTGTTGTAGAGTCTACTAGTGGTGCTTCTTCAACCGTAGTTGTTGTAGCAGTGTATCACGTATAAGAGTATGATCGGGTTGAGCAACGGAAACATCGGATACACACGAGCACGCTCATCAATGTCATCACTAAACAGCGGAGCAAATATCTTTTCCATTTGTTGACGAGTAAGTCGGGCGCTTGGATCGGTGATGATGGGGTTTGAGGGAAGTTTAAATGGTTGTGACCGAGTTAAGTCAAGTTATGCTCGAAGCCATTTCATAAGCTCATTGAAATTTGCATGAATCGCTTTCCATAACCTTTGCTTTGTATGACGATTTCAGATCCGGTAACCTTTAGAATTCTCACAATATCCAATAAAGACTCCAATGTCAGCTTTGGCTTTGAGCTTACCAAAGTCATCACGATCATTATCCGGATAGCAAAGGGATCCAAATACATGAACGGTTCTGAGTGTAGCATGCAGTTGAGACAGCTTCAGCCCACAAGTAACCTGGAAGTTTAGCATTGATTAACATCGTTCTGGCAGCTTCCACTAACGTACGGTTTTGTCTTTCAACAACTCTGTTTTGTTCTGGGGTACATGCAATGGATGTTTGATCCTCAATTCCCACTTTCTCATAATATTCACGAAGAGTTTGACTCACAAATTCAGATCCTTTGTTTGTTCGAATTTGTCTGACGGTGTTCCGGAGCTGAATTTGAATTTTCGTGAGAAAGGTGATGATCATCTGTGGAGCTTAATCTTTACTTTGAAGAAAATAAACCCAAGTCCATCTTGAGTAGTCATCAACAACTACCAAGATGTAGCGTTTGCCATTAATCGTCTGCACGCGCATCGGGCCATACAAATCCATGTGAAGAAGATGAAGCACATTCTGAGAGTTGTGTTCCACCTTTGAAGGAAAGTGAGCACGAGTACTTTTCCCTTGTTCACAAGCTGAGAATAGGTGATCTTTAGAATACCAGAATCTCGGGAGACCTTCAACAAGTTTGTGTCGAGCAAGGTTGGTTATGGTTTGAAAGTTTAGATGTGAGAGATGACGGTGCCATAGCCAAGATTTTGTAGATGTAGCCTTTTAGAGTAGACAGATGGGAGATGAAGCAACTATGTCTTGCATTGATATTATTTACAGACTAGAATTGCTAGAGCCAGACATAA
>OU343216.1:167200621-167246912 GCA_910596185.1 Chrysanthemum makinoi | reverse complement strand
TATGCATTGGATGGTACAAGTGTGAGCTTATGGTTTAGATACAAGCTTTTCGGGCTTAACCTTGATGAAGGAAGGCTTGAATAAGCCCGGTATAAGCTCCACACTAGAAAGTAAAGGAAAAATAATATATGTACAAGTGATATGAACAAGTATAAACAAGCATGTGTATTGGATTTCATCAACAAGCTCACATAAGCTAATAAGCATTCCAAATCCAAAGTACTAACCATTGCAAGGTATGCCGACTTGATTTCAAATATGAAATAAGCTATAACTTGAATACAAGATGGTAATCTTAAGTTAGCTAGTGTGAACTAATTATAAACCAAAAGTCAAGATCTCAAATTACTGATAAGCCAATAATAAGCCGGAAAGCAGCAACAAGGTTCAGACCTGCTACATGTATGTCGATATACCATAACACGAAAACGGGACAAGTTATAAGATTGGGCCCTAGCAAATAAGTCGCTAGGGGAAAATTAAGCAATAGATCTTAAAGTTGGGTGGATGAGCTTTACAAAAAACTAAACCACACAAGCTTATGACCACAAATGAGCTTTTAGAGTGTTGGTAATGGTGTAAGTTCAATCGAAGTTCTCAAAGGAACTGTTGAGAATGGGCAAACAACAAGCTCTAATTTAACTTATCAAATTAGCCTCATTAGCTCAACAAGCACCTAAAACACTGAGTATGATAGATTAGCCTCACATAAGGCCACAAATCACAAGCTCAAGCTCAATGAGGAGCTATTTGAGAAAACTTAGGAAACAACTCCAACTACATGCTTTGCTTCTGTAGCTTAGTAGACGGGACAAAAAAAGGTTGATTAAGTAGTCTAATTAAGCAATAAGATAAAAATAAGCATACATTATAAAAAACTAGGCCACAAGGGCTACACAAAGAAGCCAAGTGCATAAGCTTGGGCCAAATAATGAAGCTTCTTTAAGCTCATTAATTTGATACCTAAAGTCGCACAAGGCAAAAAACAAGCTATAAAAGCTATAAAATAAGCTATAACATGACATATAAAAAATAACAAAATAGAATAAACAAGATTAGCAACAAAACTAAAAACATCCTAAAAGCAATGTGATTATGAAATTCATTATTAAAGCCTAGAGAAAAATTATCTAGTTAATTCAAAATGACAAAAAAGGAATTTGACTTTTAACTAAAAACTAAAAGTTGACTAAACCGAATTTAAAACTAAACTACCTGATTTAATATGTTATATTAAGCAATAAGAACATGAAATTAACAAAGATAAACAAGATTAAAACAAGTATGCAAGATTATGAGTTCTAACAATCTCACAAAGGCTCATAATGAGATTGTCAAGTGTCAAATTGACTTTCTACCATGCTACACTACTTGATTAAGGTTTCACCGAGGTAAACAGGCCATATGTGGAGTTCATCAAACAAGAACAAACTACAAACACAAACTTAAACACAAGATTCACATATTAGATCCAAACAACCCTTTAATGTAATGTTATGCGTTTTTCAAAGCAAAAGTGTAAACCAATTCCATCAAATCAGAGAACCAAAGTGTCAAATGGACCTTTTAAGCCTAAACAAGTAGTCACCATTCTAGGTCTAGGATTTTCAAAAACTAGTATATTGATACCAAGTGCATATCAAACCACAATCAAATCCAAAACATAACAACCTAATATAAGGCTATAATATCATTAACAAACAACAAAGAAACACAGAAACATGAAAATTGTAGCATCTAAAAACACTAAAACAAGAAATGCAAAATGGTAAAATGAGCTTATAGTGAACCAAGTTTAAAATAAGAACCAAAATAAGAACCATGGCCACATCACATCCTAAGTCTTTCCCACAAAGTTTCTTAACCAAAGGCAATCCACAACTAACCTTTGCTCCATGCATTTTACACCAAGATTACTTCTTATTTTTTTTTCATTTGTTTTCTGATTTTTAGTGTTTTCTTAATTTTAAATACTAAGTCTGAATTAAGGTTTAAAAAGCTTTAAAAGAGCTTTTGTCAGAGCTATACGAAGCTATGAAGTCCATTAAACAACCTTTACATGAAATTAAAGAACAAGAAATTAAAGGAAATTTAAGCAAACATGAACCGAAAGAAACTTAAAATTAAACTGGAAATAAAGTTTCATTACACTAATTTGAGAAAGATTACAACATTAAAACATTAAAAGACAATGAATTTAAAGAAAGCTTTTTAAATCGTCACACTACATGACCAAGGCTACCCAAGGTATCTTCTCTTTGCCCTCCTCCTCGATCTTTATATCATTTGAGTTCCCACTACTTTCCTGGTCAAATCCCATCTTTAATTCTTGACCATTGATCGCAGAGATGATCCTAGTTTTGAATTCACTTTACGCCAAAGTGATACTAGTAGATCGAGGCAGCTCACGTGAATTAATGCTTGTTCACATGCAGAGTGGAGGGACATGTTTGGTGCGTTTTAGAGCCTCGTTGGAGAGTTGATAGCAAAATGTGGTATGCGAGGTGAAGAGATGTCGATGGAAAGGGAATGCATTAAATGCATTGTAGGCAGTGGAGTAGTGTAGAGATGTAGGGTGAGTAGGTAAATGAAATTGGTGGTGATGAGGAAGTGAAGAAACCAGGAGGTGAGGAGTGGTTTTGGTTTAAGCGGGGTAGGGGAAGAACAGGGAAGAGGTATACAGGATTGGGTTTGAATTTAAGTCAAACCCTGCATTATATAAAAGGAGTCAATGGTTTATTTTTGGGCTTATTGGTTTATGAAGCGCATAAGGTTTGGTTGGTTTATATAGATAGAAGCCCAAGGACTAAAGTTGTAATTTTTGAAACTTGAGGGACCTGATGTGACAAGCTTCCAAATTTCCTTCAAAGGACTATACCTGCCAAGTTAGATAAACCAAAGGACCTTTGTTGTATTTATTACAATTTAAACACCCGGGGACCTTTTTATGACATTTTCAAAAGTTGAGGGGTGAAATTGTAAATTTTCCAAAGTTATCAAAAGGTTCCAAATTGTAAGTTATGAATAGTACAAGGGTATTACCGGAATAAATTTATTTTTAAATACCTGTGACGACTTTGGCCATTTGGTAACTTGAGGGTAAAGCGTGCCATTTGTAGAAAACTTTCATCCGTGGACTATTTTTGAACATGTTTGATTATCCAAGGACTAAAGTTGACTTTTCTTCCATTTTAAACCTTCAGGGACTAGTTTTGCCATTTGTGAAACTCCGTGGACTTTAAAATGACAATTTTGTGAACTTTGATCATTTTTCACTTGTTTTCAATCTTTTTGTACCTGATTCATATAAAACACATTTTCATGATATTTGTAACATTTATATAGTCATTTGTGTGTTTTTGGCTGTTTTTATGGGTTTAAATAATATAAAATATATGTGTATTTAGACACATATTCTTTAACAACATGTTTCTTTCTTCTTTTGGTATATTCACTTCATATCTTTATCCCAATCTTTCTGCTTTTGTTTAACAAAATGTCCACTATATCCCCCGGATGTTCAACTTAGATATCATTCGCAGTTACCTCCTAAGTCTATACTCCACCTACGAAGTTTTGCAATTTATGGAAGCTATATGATTGTGGTTTTTTCATCTCTAATTACGGTGTTCGGCCTAACGATGAGTGTTTTTTTTACGCTAACATTTGATCAGGGTCACAAAGGTTTTATGTTAGCTTTTAGTGAACAAATGATCATGCTACGGTACTTCGTACAGATTGAATTAATGCATCCCCCCTATGATCATGCTTGGCAAATTCGTCACGTCTTTCTGTTTTTTTATGGCTCCAATCTAATGTCTGTTATTTGGAACCCGGCAATCCAGAAATCACTTGCAGTATGTCCTGCTTTACACCATGCAAATTGAATGTAAAAGGATTTGTTTTGTTTTTGCCGTCCGTCCCTGACACTCTTGACCCGACATCGTGAAGGTCTCCTTATCCTTTTTCCAAGTGGTTTCGGTATGTTCGTCTTTTCTTTCAACTCGTAAGGTGGACATGCCTTGAAAATTTCCATCCCTCGGTGGAAACTATCAAATGAAACGCAAAGTCGGCAGGTGTCATCATTTTATCTATTGGATCTGAGTGAAAAGTTACTAATGAGACGGTACAATACAGATTTATGTTGATTTCGCTTATTTGGTAACCAACCAATTTAAAGTTATAGACCATCCAAGATATTTTAAAAATGAATCCCAGCCCATCTATGTTTTCGATCTTGAACCTCTCTAGTCATTTCCGGTATGATCATTGGATTACGATACGTGATGATGTGTAATACTCATCATTTTTGTACAAAATAAACTGCAAATTCATCTGAAAACACTCAGAAACACATCAAAATGATAAAAATATCACAAATCGTGTTTTTATGTGTTTTAATGCAAAATATCAAAATCGATGAAAATATCAATTTTTGCAAAAATTGCAGTTTCAGTCCCCCAAGTTTCAAGAATTGTCAAAACATCCCTGAGCACATAATTCAAAGTAAAGTCACCAAAGGTCTTTTAAAATCATAAATGTCATGTTTAGTCCTTTGGTGGGAAATCTAAAAGTTTTGAGAAAATTACAATTTAGTCCCTGAAAATCCAAAATTTGTCAAATCTAGTCCTTGGAAATTTCAAAAATGTCAAAATCAACCCATGGATTATTTAACTTGGCAAGACTTGTCCTTTGACTACTTTTCATAAGTTACATGTTTGGTCCTTGGAAATTGGAGCTTTACATCTTTGGTCCCTATGCTAATAATTTCACAAACCATCCGGACCCTAATTAAATCCCAAGCCCAATACTAACACCCCGGCCCAATCTTGTACCCGGTCCAATCCCACAACCCGACCAACCCAAACCCACTATTTAAAATAAACAAACCCGCCCGGTTGTCTTCCCCGCAACCTTGTCTGCTCCACCACCACCGCCCACATCCCTACCAACCCACTCTACCACACCATTGTCTCCCCCACCTCACCAACCATCCCACCACATTAATTAACACTCTTCCTGTCCCAGATATCCAAAATGTAATTTGGCGCCAAAATTGCATAAACGGCTAAGATGAGTTCTAGCCCCTATGGCTCGATTGTTGCTGAAGTGTCCAGAGAGAGAAAAGAGAGACTTTGGGTGTATAAGAAGCCAGAGGAAGGATAGAGAGAGTTAGTTTTAGTTTTAGATAATTGTATGTCGTTTTAATTTCAATATGTCCTAATTAGCTTCTAAATTGTATTTTTAAGTCGTTTTGTACTCACTTTAGCATTTCCGTACAGAACCTTTATTAACTTTAATTCCAAGTTAATGTTCAAATTTCATATCTTATGTCTACTATTGATATTTTCAACTACAAACACCTTGTTAAAGCGGGTAGCAGTTCAGTTTATCTCATACAAGCTATATAAGCTTGTAATAGCTTTTATAAGTTTGTATTTCATTTTTAAACAAGTTGAGTTACTGGTCAACAAAAGTCAACACAAGAGCAGAAAATGGTGCATGGATGATATGGGGTGATTCAGAACTTAAAATGGGTTGAAATGGAAGCATTGGGTTGAATTGGATAGGTTAGAGTTCTTGGTTTTAGTATTGGCTAACCATTGTGGTTTGGACCCTTTGTAAGTGAATTTTAAAGTTTCTTTGCATTATCTTTCTTTGGGGTTAAAACTGGTGCAAATCTTTCAAAATAGTTGTATTTAGGACTTATAAACTTAGTTTGATCATAAATCTTAGTTGGTTTAGTTGTTACATCATTAATTTTTCAACAGTCTTAAAGAGGTGTTTGGTTTAGCTTATTAACTGCATAAATGAAAGGTTAGTGGTAATGCTGTGGTGCTATATTGTTTAGTTGTAATTAACTCATTCAAGTCCAAAAATTGTACTGCAACTCTCAAAGTCAAAAACCAGTCCTCACTGATTTAATCACGCTTACCGTTGTTTTTTCAAAGATCAAAGCATTTGTTTTGTGTTCAAAATCTATAAACACAGCTTGTACTAGCCTCACTTCACTCATAAACATCATAATCAATCATAAAATTGGATCCAAACTTCACCAAAGTCAAACTTTCAATCTGTTTTAAAAGTCAAAAGGTGTCTAAAAGTGGATTTGTGCAGAACTTGCAGCTGATCCACAGGATTTATTAAACCTTTTTAGAGTCTGATTTTTGGTTTATAAGTAGTTCACTAGGTGGTGTTTAAGACCTAATATCTTTTTTTATCTTAGCTTTTCTGAAAAGCTTGTGGACAACTCAAAGTAAGGGCCAGCTTGCCTGCTCCGTTCTCGCGTCACTGAAGATTTTTCTCAGTTTGTGCAGCTTGTGTACAGACTCATAAGAGCTCGTCATGGCCTCATTTTTGGTTTAAGTAGCTCTCAACCTAGTCTTTTTCAAGTCCTAATTGGTAGTTTTCAGTGTAGTGCTTATTTTTAGCTTGTGCTGTACTTGTCGTCACCCAGTAAACCGTTTAGCTTTTAAGGCTCAATCATCAAAATCTGATCAAACCTGTGAATCAGAGTATTAGCTTGTTAAAACTGTTCTATTTTAGTTATTTTAGCTATTATACTTCTTTTTTAACAGTTGGTAGCTTGTTTGGCTCATTTAGCTTATTTTAGTGCTTATTCATAAGCACTTGAATCATCAGTTCCATTTCTTCCACACACAGCACCTGTTTTTCCATTTTTCATAGCTTCTTAATATTATTTTAGACTTTTCCTGAAATTTTCAGATTTTTCTCAGCTGTTTTACTATTTTTCTTGATTTTTATTGGTTTTTAGCACTTTTTAAATAGCATTTAATACAAAAAATTCAGAAAAGGTTCAAAAAAATAAGTTTTCATTTTTATTAGGCTTAGATAAATATAAAAAGTGAAAAAAGTAATTTTCCATATTTTTCATAGTTTATTTGGTAATTTTAGTAATTAATTAGTTTTAATAGTTTAAAATTCATAGAAAATAGATAAATATCATAAAATACAAAATAGTTTTGGAAATTCTATTTTGATATTTTAGACTTTTCCATTTCATAATTTTATTTTTCTAGCTTTATTTTCTATTTTCTTTTTTATTTTAGGTTATTATTAATTAGTTAAAAATAGTTTTTAATTAATAATATTAATTAGTAGTTATAAAAATAATTTTCTTTTCTATAAAGTTTCTTATATCATTAGGTTTGTAAAATGTATTTTCATATTTTTAGGACTTTTATTTCTTAGATTTCACTTTTTATTTTTTCGTTAATATTTTATTTTAAACGTAAGTTTTAATTTTTAAACGCTCATCACTTTAAAAATAGTGATAGCGTTTATTTAATAGATTTTATCTTTTTAATTTCTTTTAATTTGCATTTAAGCCTATATGTTGTTTGGCTTTTTCCGTAGTTATATCATAATATCAATTCCCTTTATCGTTCAAAATTTCCTCGATCACTATACGTTGATTGATCCATTGCATAGCTCGCTGGGACATAACGACCCGAGGAGACTCTATACTCCCAGATCTTCATTGATTTCGTGCTTAAGCGCTTTTAAGTTTCCTTACGCCATGCTGTGAGAGAACTTGACTGTTTGGCGCATCAAATTTTTGGCGCTGCTGCCGGGGAGCTGTGCTGTTCTATCTTCCGTGTAGCAGATTAGTTGTTTGAATCCGCACTCTTTGTTTATATCATCCATTTCTGTATATATATATATATCCATATTTTCTTCTAAAAAATCCAAAAACCCAAAAACATCCAAAAACGTATAAAACACAAAAATATTTTTCCTTTTGTTTCTATATATGTATCAAATATAAAAAAAAAATATACAAAAAGATTCGTCGTTTTCTTTAATAATTAACAACTTAAAAGATTACCACCGAAAACCAAGGCAGTGCATTACCTAACTGGGGGTGGCGACCATATAGTTCCCAACTAAAGATTTAAAACTTGCCTTTGTGTCCTTGTGATTGGTGTACCTTTTTTAAAGAAACCATTCATCTTGGATTATTTGGTTAAGTTCACTGTTGTTTTGCCTCGATTTTGTGTTAATTGATTTTGTTATGATATCGACGTTTCGAACCGAAAAACCCATAAAGATTCTCTCACCCCATTTTATAAAACGTCCTTCATAATTCTCATTCTCATCTGAAATATCTTCATAATTCCATTTCTCTCCTAACTCTTCTTAGAGTTACTCTAGTGCATGCGCACTCGTTCTTCTAGATCATTGAGTCCTTTGCGGGATCTAGCAGAAATTCCTAGACGACGTTCTCGTAGAGGTGCTGCCCAAATAGTCGAACCCGAGATTCGTACTATTTCTAACAACACCATGGCAGACGAACGTAAATGCGGAAATGCTCCGTGCCCCACCGAGGGTTATGGAGATGCCATCGTTTTACCAGTAATCAACTCTGACACCTTCGAATTGAAGACACACTTGATCCAACTTGTGTCTACAAATCAATTCCGCGGGTCTGACCGAGAGACCCGATGCACACATCCGTTGGTTTAACAAGTTGACTTCAACTATCAATTTCAAGGATGTGCCACAAAAAGTAATCAAGTTGATGCTTTTTCCATTCTCACTTGAGGGGACAGCCCAGATTTGGCTGGAAAAAGAACCCCCTCGATCCATCGAAACTTGGGAGGATCTGGTTCAAAAGTTTGTAAATTACTTCTTCCCTCCATCAAAGACGACTAATCTAAAAATGAAATTTCGGATTTCGTCAAATTTCGATGAAAATTTTGGAGAAGCATGGGAGAGATTCAAAGATCTCCTCAGGAAATGCCCCCATCATGAATTCACGGAGCTTCAACAAGTCAATATCTTTTATAATGGGTTGAACTGTAATGATCAAGATTCCTTGAACGCATCCGCGGGTGGAAATATCTTGAATCGTAAACCTAAAGATGTGCTTGAAATTTGCGAGAGTAAATCAAAAGTTCCTTTTTCTCGAAACAAAGTCAATGTTCCGAACACTCTGCTTCTTCATCCGGTAACTCTTCCGAGTTAGCCGCTCCGTTAGCCGCTCTAACGGATATGATCCATTGTATGATAAAAGAGGTAAAGGAAATCAAAAGCGAAATTCATAAGCCAGAACCAATCAAAGCCATAAACAAGGTGTGTGGAATTTGTAGTGGTCCACATGCGTATTATGATTGTCAAGCAACCGATGCTTCCTTTTACCAAGCTCCCGTAGCTTCGGTAAACCACAATCAATACCGACCACAGGCTGATCCTCACTACCGTGCACCTAGCGGTATGACACCACCTGGTTTTCCTCCTGTGCAAAACCATGGCAATCAAAACCATGGCAATCAAAATCGCTTTGTTCCGAATCAAGGACAAAACTTCAATAACTCTCAAAATTTCAATCAGAACCGGAACAATTTCAACCAACCACATCAAGCTCCTAATCATCAAAGTTATCAACAACCTCCTCAAGCTCCCATGCCAAATGACTTCATGAAAATGACTGAGTCAAACATGCGTTCAATGCAAACTCCGATCAATAACATGAGAGGTGAGCTAAAAAGGGAAATTGATACCACACTGTCTCGGCAGACAAATGAGTTGAAGAATATGATGAGCAGTTTCATGAACATGAATATGAACAAAGCTTCACCATCTTCTGGGGGACTCCCAGCAATACTATTCCCAATCCTAATGCCGAGTTGAAAGCCGTCACCACTCGTAGTGGTAAGACGCACAATGGACCTTCGACTCCAATGCCCCTCCTCCTGTGGCATTCAGTCAAGTTACCAAGGAGACAACGACAAGGTGCATTATTCAAGCCCACGAAGTACCGCACACGTCCCACCTTCGGTAGTCAAGCTTAAGTCCGGAACCCGAAGTTCCGAAGGAAAATCCTGAGCCAGAAATACCTTCCATCCCGGCTCAAAATTCTAGTCAGCTTCCTTACCCATCAAGAATGAATGATGAGAAGCTCAAAGACAAAAACAAAGAGCAAATGGAAAATTTTTCCAAATCTTCAATGAGCTTCACTTTGATATAAGCTTCGTTGATGCTCTCGTTCTAATGCCTAAATTTGCATCCACGCTTAAAGGCTTACTCACCAACAAAGATAAGTTGTCTGAGATGGCGAAAACTCCTCTCAATGAGCAATGCTCAGCGGCCATTCTTAATAAGCTTCCCGAAAAGCTTGAAGATCCTGGCCGGTTTTTAATCCCGTGTGATTTCCTGGGGATGTTTCAATGCTCCGCCTTGGCCGATCTTGGCGCTAGCATTAACCTCATGCCACTCTCAGTATGGAAGAAACTGTCTCTTCCTGAACTTTCATCCACTCGTATGACACTCGAGCTAGCGGACCGTACCGTAACTCGTCCACTTGGGATAGCCGAGGATGTCGTGATGAAAGTGGGAAAGTTTCACTTTCATGCTGACTTTGTTGTAGTAGACTTCGATGCAGATCCTAGAGTTCCCCTCATCTTAGGGAGAGCTTTCTTAAGAACGAGTCGTGCTCTGATTGATGTGTTTGCTGAAGAGTTGACCATACGGGTTGACAACGAAGAGCTCACGTTAAATATCAACCAGAACTCCAAACCTCTGTACAAACAGAGTGTTGCCACAATTGATCAAAGATCTGAAAGATTCAATGCAACACTCTCAAACTTCACGGTTAAGAGGAGTCATGAAAAACGTGCTGAGCTCAAAGCTTTAAAAATTACCCCTGGTTCAAACAAATGGTTTGAAAGTTGTACCAGGGAAGTCAAGAGTATTCTTGATGATGATGATGATCTAGATTCGGAGACTTCATCGAAGTGGTGGAAACTGCTAGCTCTAAGAGCACACCACTTGTCCCACCTCCTGAATCAGTTTGTCGCATCGAGTTTGTTAACTCTGTGGATGAAACCAAACTCTCTTCAGTTTCATCTGAGTTAGATGATGATGTTTGTGATCCAATGGGAGACATCCTTCCCATTGATGAATTGCTCAAAAATGATCCATCATCTTCTAGTCTTATTATTCCGACTCTTCCATTCCTTCTCTCACTCCCGATGAGGAAGATGACAACTTTTGGAATGAAGTCGATGCATTTCTTAGTGATGAGTCAATTTCAACAGGAATTGATAACACTTACTTGGATCCGGAGGGAGACATCCTTTTTCTGAAAGTCTGTTGATTGAAGAACTATTTTCCACCCTCCCCCCGACATCTTCTTGACAATCACCATCTAAGCTTCAAGTTTAAGCTTAAAGATGTCAAAACTGGTGATTTGCTTCTCTCTGCTGAGGAATGGACTTGCATTGTCATACATATCTTTGTTCCATTCTTCACAGATGGTGTGGTTGCTCTTCCCTTTTCTCTTTCGGGAATGAGGACACCATCTTTGACCCCGGTCATCCTTTTATAGTTTCTTCTATTAACAATACCGCTGTTATATCTCGTCGGTGTGGAACTTTCTGATGTTCATATGTTTATTAACATTGTGAACGAAAAGTCCGACTGAGATTGGTTTTCCACGTCACTTACTCCCCCCTGAACAAATGAATTCGGGGTCGAGTCAAGCTAGCGACTCGGAAATCAAAAACAATAGCACACACCATATGGGTTTTCACCCATATTTCTGACTTCTTTCTATTTTCTACCACCCTAGTGTGGGGGGGTTGCCCCACATGTTGTGTATATAAGTGTTTCCAAAAAAAAAAAAAAAAAAAAAAAAAAAAAAAAAAATCTTCTTTCTAACTAATGGCCGTAGTATTTCCCTTTTCCGTTCTTTGTTTCGGCATAACCACCGGTACTTTGAATATTGAGGGCAATATTCATCTCTAGTGTGGGGGGGATTCTCACGAATTTTATCATGTAATTATCCGCCTAATTCCCCCGTTTTTGGCCAAAATTTTTTTTGGAGTAAGTGTTCTACACTTACTCAATTGGTTATCAGTCCGCCATGTCTGTAAGACTAAAGGATTGGCTAATCCAGGAGCAAACGGCTCTTGGTAAAGATTTCTCAAATCCGTTTATATGGCTTGCAATTTGCCCAAAATTGTCTGGTTCTCAACTCACCATATCCTAAAAAAGTGAAGAGTTGGCTAGCCCGCAAGGTTATGGCTTGTGGTAAAGGCAGTGGAAAAACCATAATTGGTATTCAGCTCACCAAAGATAATTCTGATAATTTATCTAAGAGTTGGCTAGTCCAGAAGGGTACGGCTTCTGGTAAAGACACATCAAATCCGTTATATGGTTTATGATTTGCCAATAAATCAGATGGTTATCGGTGTACCGTGGTTCTTGCTTGAACAAACATTTGCTACTCAAAGTAATGGCTTTGGTAAAGAGATGCAAATCCATTATGTTTTCTCAAAAGATTGCTAGGGACTAGCAATAGTTTAGTGTGGGGGATTGATGAGTGTGTAAATACTCATCATTTTTGTACAAAATAAACTGCAAATTCATCTGAAAACACTCAGAAACACATCAAAATGATCAAAATATCACAAATCAGTGTTTTATGTGTTTTAAATGCAAAAATATCAAAATCAGATGAAAAACATATCAAATTTGCAAAATTGCAGTTTTAGTCCCCCAAGTTTCAAAAGTTGTCAAAAACAGTCCCTGAGCACATAATTTCAAAAGTAAAGTCACCAAAGGTCTTTTTAAAATCATAAAGTGTCATGTTTAGTCCTTTGGTAGGAAATCTAAAAGTTTTGAGAAAATTACAATTTAGTCCCTGAAAATCCAAAATTTGTCAAATCTAGTCCTTGGAAATTTCAAAAATGTCAAAATCAACCATGGTTATTTAACTTGGCAAGACTTGTCCTTTGACTACTTTTCATAAGTTACATGTTTGGTCCTTGGAAATTGGAGCTTTACATCTTTGGTCCCTATGCTAATAATTTCACAAACCATCCGGACCCTAATTAAATCCCAAGCCCAAATAATTAACACCCCGGCCCAATCTTGTACCCGGTCCAATCCCACAACCCGACCAACCCAAACCCACTATTTAAAATAAACAAAACCCGCCCCCGGTTTGTCTTCCCCGACAACCTTGTCTGCTCCCACCACCAGCCACCAACATCCCTACCAACCCACTCTACCACACCATTTGTCTCCCCCCACCTCACCAACCATCCCACCACATTAATTACACCTCTTTCCTGTCCCAGATCCAAAAAAATTTGGCGCCAAATTGCATAAACGGCTAAGATGAGTTCTAGCCAATCCTATGGCTCAGATTGTTGCTGGAAGTGTCCAAGAGAGAAAAGAGAGACTTTGGGTGTATAAGAAGCCAAGAAGGAAGGATAGAGAGAGAGTTAGTTTTAGTTTTAGATAATTGTATGTCGTTTTAATTTCAATATGTCCTACTAGCTTCTAATTGTATTTTTAAGTCGCTTTGTACTCTTTAGCATTTCCAGTGTACTCAAACCTTATTAAGCTTTAATTCAAGTTAATGTTCAAAATTGCATATCTTATGTCTACTATTGATATTTTCAACTACAAACACCTTTGTTAAAGCCGGTAGCAGTTCATTTTATCTCATACAGCTTATATAAGCTTGTAATAGCTTTTTATAAGTTTGTATTTCATTTTTTAAACAAGTTGAGTTACTGTCAACAAAGTCAACACAAGAGCGTAAAATGGTGCATGGATGATATGGGGTGATTCAGAACTTAAATGGGTTGAAATGGAAGCTTGGGTTGAATTGATAGGTTAGAGTTCTTGGTTTCACTGTGATGGCTACCATTGTGGTTTGGACCCTTTGTAAGTGAATTTTAAAGTTTCTTTGCATTATCTTTCTTTGGGGTTAAAACTGGTGCAAATCTGTTCAAATAGTTGTATTTAGGACTTATAAACTTAGTTTGATCATAAATCTTAGTTGGTTTAGTTGTTACATCATTTAATTTTCAAAACAGTCTTTAAAGAGGTGTTTGGTTTAGCTTATTAATCTGCATAAATGAAAGGTTCAGTGGGTAATGCATGTGGTGCTATATTTGTTTAGTTGTAATTAACTCATTCAAGTCCAAAAAAATTGTACTTGCAACTCTCAAAGTCAAAAAACCAGTCTCACTGATTTAACTGCTGACCTGTTGTGTTTTCAAAGATCAAAGCATTTGTTTTGTGTTCAAAATCTATAAACACAGCTTGTACTAGCCTCACTTCACTCATAAACATCATAATCAATCATAAAATTGGATCCAAACTTCACCAAAGTCAAACTTTCAATCTGTTTTAAAAGTCAAAAGGTGTCTAAAAGTGGATTTGTGCAGAACTTGCAGCTGATCCACAGGATTTATTAAACCTTTTTAGAGTCTGATTTTTGGTTTATAAGTAGTTCACTAGGTGGTGTTTAAGACCTAATATCTGTTTTTATCTTAAGCTTTCGGAAAGCTTGTGGACAAGCTCAAAGTAAGGGCAGTTTGCCCTGCTCTGTCTCAGCAGTCACTGAGATTTTCTCAGTTTGTCGCTTGTGTCCATGAGCTCATAAGAGCTCACCATGGCCCATTTTTGGTTTAAGTACTCTCAACCATGTCTTTCAAGTCCTAATTGGTAGTTTTCAGTAGTGCTTATTTGTAGCTTGTGCTTGTCTTTAAGTCAGTACCCGTAACTTTTTAGCTTTAAAGGCTCAATCATCAATCTGATCAAACCTGTAATCAGTAGTATTAGCTTGTTAAAACTTGTTCTATTTTAGTTATTTGCTTATTATACTTCTTTTTACAGTTGGTAGCTTGTTTGGCTCATTTAGCTTATTTTAGTGCTTATTCATAAGCACTTGAATCATCAGTTTCAATTTTCTCCACATAGCACACTGTTTTTCCATTTTTCATAGCTTCTTAATATTATTTTAGACTTTTCCTGAAATTTTCAGATTTTTCTCAGCTGTTTTACTATTTTTCTTGATTTTTATTGGTTTTTAGCACTTTTTTAAATAGCATTTACAAAAAATTCGAAAAGTTCAAAAAATAAGTTTTCATTTTTATTAGGCTTAGATAAATATAAAAAGTGAAAAAAGTAATTTTCCATATTTTTCATAGTTTATTTGGTAATTTTTAGTAATTTAATTAGTTTTTAATAGTTTAAAATTCATAGAAAATAGATAAATAGTCATAAAATTACAAAAATAGTTTTGGAAATTCTATTTTGATATTTTAGACTTTTCCATTTCATAATTTTATTTTTCTAGCTTTATTTTCTATTTTCTTTCATTTTAGGTTATTATTAATTAGTTAAAAATAGTTTTTAATTAATAATAATTAATTAAGTAGTTTTAAAAATAATTTTCTTTTTCTATAAAGTTTCTTATATCATTAGGTTTGTAAAAATGTATTGTTCATATTTTTAGGACTTTTATTTCTTAGATTTCACTTTTTATTTTTGTACGTTTACATTTTTATTTAAACGTAGTTTTAATTTTTAAAACGTTCATCACTTTAAATATAGTGATAGCGTTTATTTAATAGATTTTATCTTTTTAATCTCCTTTAATTTGCATTTAAGCCGTTATTATTTGTTGGCTTTTTCCGTAGTTAATATCATAATATCAATTCCCTTTATCGTTCAAATTTCTCGATCACTAGACGTTGATTGATCCATTGCATAGCTCGCTGGGACATAACGACCCGGGGAGACTCTATACTCCTCAGATCTTCATTGATTTCGTGCTTAAGCAGTTTTAAGTTTCCTTACGCTTGCGTGAGAGAACTTGACGGTTTTGCGCGCATCAATATGCCATTGTTTTGTGGATGGTTAGTGGACGTGAATGGTTTTGCCATAAGATCATTTAGAAGCCTCTTTGCCATCCCTACCCTATTATCTTCGTTGCTTTGGGTTTACAAAGGATCAGGCTCCAATAGTGGAAGCGACATTGGCAACCATTGGTCACTCGTATTCATGTACACAAAGAACTTGAATTATTTGTCACATGGGAATTTTAGGAGAAACGGATCTTTCTACATCGCCCATACAAAGAATCTCTTCTTTTTTGTAATCATACAGACTGTTGTTCCTATAGTATGCTTTATTTATAACTTACCATTCTATTCATGTTCCTTTTAAACATTATCACTTGTTTGGTAATGATATATCAATGCCATTTTCAACAGCTAGTTCGGCTGAAGTTACGGATCAACTAAATGGGAATGAAGTTTGTGGTTTTAGTACCTGTCGTGTGGGAAGGAAGCATTGGACTGCTAAGATTTTCAGAGTCGATGAATGTTATCAATAAAGTGGTTATATAATATGTAACAATTAAAGGTACAACCATGTAGTAATCGTAATATGTACTTGGTTCTGTATCAAACGCTATATCAACGTATTACTATTTGATCTCTTCTGTTATTCCATTATCCATTTTTTTAACTGGCACAAGCAGTTGTTACCAAAATAATTTTGGCAACCTAATTTTGTTCTTAGGGCAACTTGTTTTCCATACGAATACTTTTTAAAACCCATGACTCCTTCTAGAACTACATTTCGTATTCTACAACCTACTAATAACTAACAACTTGAGACAATGCACACTTCCAAAAATAGAGGTTTAACATTCAACCCTATACAAATTAACTAGCATGTAAGTTTATTACAAGCAAAGGTAAATGACCTGTCCCTGTTCTCCCCACAAAAGCAGTAGTAAAAAACAACTAGCAGTTGTAAGTTAATTTAAGTAATCGAGCATAAAAGCAGTGTAGCATTTGTTTTATGTTTACAAACGTCGTATAAAGCTCAAAATAATCCACTCAAACGAATGTCACTGTACACATCCGATAACTCGATGCTTGTGAAGATGTTCTTCAAAAAATAATCCAAGTGAAGATGTTGATGTTTTTAGAATGAGTAATGGTCTTTAAAATTGTTTCGTCCGTTAACATAAAAATCTGCTTTAAATCCCAGCCAGCGAAGGATCTACAATAGAAGTGACTAAACCAACACAACCTAGTACTCCTAAGAAGACTAATAATTAACGAACATTTTCTCACTAAACACCTCGATATTTTGTTAATAGTATTACGTTACAACCTTGAAGTGTATCGACTCTAGATATCACCAAAATTTATATAGAACTCAAACCTAGGACCTCCTTTAACGTGATAAGAGTCCTTTACAAAATACACTAGTAGTGTACAAGATAAATATACTTACAATACTTATCTATGGGATTGATACTCACACCACCTTTTTTTATTCATGCACCACTAGATGTGCACAGATTGTACGTATCATACTATAATGCACAACTAGTAGTGCATGAATCAAAAAGTGTGGTGTGAGTATCACCTCTCTTATCTAATACAAAACATCCTACCGAAGACATTCTAGAATATTACATATTCATCCCTCACAATCATAGTAGCAGTGACAATACTTAGCAGTGGTAATGACTTTTACCGCCACGGTTTGTGTATTGCTTACACTCTTCTTTTCCGCCGGCTTTCCGGGTGGGTCTTTTGCCTTTATCCTTTCCTTGAAGAGTTTCGCGCTTGCTTCCTCGTGGCCCCCGCGTATTGATCAACCCATGGGATTCCCCGAGTAATTAGATAGGCCTTTCAACTTCAATTGGCCTTTCGTGGGTTTCCGTCTAAATACGCCATCTGCGGGTACGGAAGGGCGTTGGTAATGTAGCTTCCAACCCCGCAGTTTTATTTTATCCCGATCCCTCAAGCGTCATTTTTTTCCATAGACCCGCCTATCCAACCCATATCCCTGAATTAGTAGACGCCACTTGAATGGGGGGTCGCTGCACCAACAGAGGAAGAAGGCATAGCTTTCATCCTCGTTGTTTGACTTTCTTAGGAAGTTTCTTGTTGGAAGAGGCTGGTTTACTACCGTTGGCCCTAACTTCCTTTGTCACCCTTCCCTACGGGCCCATCTCCGAACATATATTATCAGTCACTCCTATGACCCATCCATGATTTATTTCCTTCTTCGCTCCTCCAACGGCGAGGTTAAGATGAAATGCCTGCCTTTCAAGATCCCATATTGCTAATGAGAGTCTAATAGGTTTAGACTCCCACCTTTGGTATGCATATGGTCCTGCAGACTACACACGTGAAAGGACATGGTTTTGGGTGAAGGGTTGCTGTGGATGTTCGTGGAGATGGTTTTTTAGTCGTCATTTTAGAACGACTCAACTGTTTTAGTAGTCATTTTAGAACATGTTTCAGTTGTCGCAGCATCAGCTTTGCGCTTTTTTTTTGGGTAAAGGTTTAGGCTATGTATGGGTTTTTGGAAACGGCGTATGCGTGGGCAACGAGTTGTTGTTGACGTCCGTATGTATTCTTTTTGCATTGTGTACCATTGGTATCTTTTTCTGAATAACATCTTCAACTTCTCTTCGGTTTAAATTATTCGTTGCCTGATTTCAGGTGAAATATTTTGTAGGTGAAGGAATTGTTCCTTTTATGCTTTTTCTGGACTTTCCCCTTGATTTACCTCGTGTATTTATAGCGAGGATTTTACTTGTCTGCACAGCGTTTATCATTAATTTTCATTAACTGTTTTGTGGGTAGGCACGTGCCTAGGCTACTACACTATTGCTTCTATATTAGACATAATATTACTTGGGAAGAACGAGAAGCTTTACATGCGATTTTCTCTCCTTTTGGTATTTGAATATAAATGATTACGTAAACACACAAAAATTTGCTTTTTGCGTGGAAACTAGCGGTGGTTTTTGCGACACTAGCAAAGGTACAACGATGTTAGCAGTGGTTATATCGACGTTAGCAGTGGTTGGGATTTCGTATGAACATCGCAAGAATTTGTTCAAAACATTTAGCCTCCTTTCGCGGCAGCAGTTGTAACACTTAATCGAGTTTGTATCCCCAATTCAATCCAAATTAATTTGTACTAAAAACTTACCTTTTTAACACTTGTAGCAGTTGTTACCACTATGACTTTTTTTTTTAACTAAAAAAAATTTCATCTTCATATTACTCCTTTATTAGTAAATTTTTTTATTTTGTAAAGTGACTTACTATCTCGAACACAGTTTGAATAACTACGCAAACAAATACAGTAAATACTAGTAAGTAGTAACATAAAAGGGATTACATCCATAGGTTAACATGACATACACAGAATATACAAAGATGAGATAAGTGACTCCAAAATGTAACAACGATCCCCTAATAAACAAAAGGCAGCAGCTTCCATGTAATTAATACAAATCACATCAAACCTCCATTGACCCAACCGTTTCAATTAAACCATTCAGCTCTTTAACACAGTCATGTTTTCTAAACCAAGAATATAGAAGTTTGGAACTCTCAGCCAGATCCTCATTTTGCATCCTTAACAGGTGATTAATAGTTGGCAACCAACAATCCGAACCGCATAAAAGCTCCACTTCCGCTATCATTTGTTGTCTACGGTTGACACGGCCCCTAATTTCAACAGCATTCCTCCTATGATCTGCTTCGTCACATAAAGCAACTTCCAATTCACCTCTGTAGTACGCGATCGTAATATCTTTTAACAACTTTGAGCCACCAAACATTGGTAATTCATCACATAAAACCATGCTAGCAGACATCGTTATGTTTGCTTTTATAATAGTATCACTAATAGAGATAGTATTAGAACTGCTTTTGTTACATACGTCATATATAACACGAAATTTCTGACAAACTAGTTATGGCAATTGTCTGTTTCAAATATTTTTTATGACGAGTTTGCTAGTGCATAGCTAGTAAATGGTACTTTGGGCCTAAATTGTTGTACTCATGGCAACTATACTTTGGGCAACTAAATTGTGTACTCACGGTAACTAGTTTAAATAGTAGTACTTTTAGTCAAGTGGTGATGTATGCAACAAGGGGCTGGGTTTGACTGATTAATTACATCTTTCTATTTTTTTAACTTTTTTTATGACTAGTTTGCTAGTGCATACCTAGCAAATGGTACTTTAGGCAACTAAATATTGTACTCATGGCAACTAGTTTTAGTAGTAGTACTTTTAGCCAAGTGGTGATGCATGCAACAAGGGGCTAGGGTTTCACTGGATTTATTTAATTTACATCTTTCTATTTTTTTTTCAAATAATTTTTTTGACGACTTTGCTAGTGCATAGCTAGCAAATGCTACTTTGGGCAACTAAATAGTGTACTCATGGAAACTACAATAGTACTTTTAGTCCAGTTGTGATATGAAAAAAAGGGGGTGGGGATTGAGTGGATATAATTTGCATTCAAGTTTTTTTTATAGTCATACATGTATTCATGTAAACTGGCCAACTAGTTACAAAAATGGACAAATTTATTTCGGTAAAAAAATAAAATACAATAGACATTTGGGTAAATAAAACAAATAATATACCTACCTAATTATTTTTAATGTGTGAACGTTTGGAATAAACTTATGCCAAGTTCTTTATTCTTGTATTGTTATGCCCCAAAAAATCAAACCTGCAAAGTGCAAGAAAAAAGTAAAGAAATAAAAAATAAAATAAAAAAACAATAAAAAGGTACATATTGCAAGTAAGTAAGCATAGAATATGAATAAGTGTCCATAAAAAATGAATGTAAATCCGACACTTCTTACGTTCCAGCTTTTATCTATTTTATTTTATTATTATTTGTAATTTGTTAAAAAAAATGTTGTCCTCCTGGTTTCATATATATACACGCAATTTGTTTGACGTGGTTTCGTTTTTAATATTAATAGTAGTAAACTGCGGTATATGTAATAATAAAAAAGGGGAAAATGAAAAGGCGTGTATGTGAAAGGTTGGTTTTTTAATGCTACTTCTGTGGTAGACAAAAGGAGGGTGGTGTCAACTCAATCTGACGCATCGGTTTTACACTGACACAACACTAATTATATTATAACTTAAACTAAATCTTCTGTTTAAAACACACGTACCACCAAAGGGAAAAAATAAAACATACAAAACAAAACTTAAAAGGGATGAATACACCTATGCCATTCTCGGAAGAACTTGCTGTGTTGCAGGATCTAGTTTTGTTAGAGATATGATGATAATTCGTTTCAAGGGATGTGAGTGTTGTCATGGTGGATGAAGCAGAGTTGATGAAGAAGGCTCAAGAAATCAGTGCACGTGTGGTGAAAGGGGCTCATGTTATTGGAGAGTTGGAGCTTTTATACCCATTTGAATCTTGTGTGGAAAGTATTTCAGAATCAACAAAGCTGCAAACCAAAGATCGGTCAGAACCGCAGCATATTGGTCAATGTAATGAAGAAGCAGAACGAGCCCAGGAGCTTCTGTCATTCATAAGACTGAAAGGCATGGTGTACTGATTCGGTTAATTGTTGTCTTGGCGGTGACGATGTCTTGTTTATGTTGGTATTTCTATTTCTAGTCATGTATCTTGTGTTGAATTTTAGTTTGACTGCTGTTGTGAAATGTGGGTCTAGGCTTTGGCAAATGGATGTAAAATATTTGAATAGATAAAAGCCATGGTTTCGTTAAAATAATTATATTATGGTCACCTTTAATTGTGCCTGCATCTCATGATCTATTCTGAAAGAATACCACCTCCATTGTTTCAAGAATAAATCTGTTTGAGCGGCCGTCATTGTGGACCTGTTTACCTGGTTAATGCAAGTAATCTCATTATTAAAATGCATATGGAATGTAACTTTTCAAACCAAGAAAGTGTATCAAGTAAGCGGTGCCAAAAAAACATCATGCTGTTGGTTTCCGACATGTCATAAAAATAAACCCTAAGAATTAAGCACTAGAGTTAAAGGGTATAATGAGCATACCTATAAAACATAAACCCTAATAACAATTTAAATAACTTTGAATTAAATAAAAATTTACTATAGAATGTAAATATAAAAGTGTACACAGTTATTTATATTCATGTATAAATGTACGAACGATACGATAACAAAGTACATACTGGAGAGTACAACAAACCTGGATTTGTTTCTAAAAACGAAAAGACACGATCATATTTTTATTTGATTCTTCGCTGAAAGTGACCTAGTGTATAACAAGGAATGTGGGATGGTTGATTGTTGGGACTTGGGACCATAAACTGATGTGTGGGGTATCAAAGGTTTAAGTGTTTGTCATTCTAGGTCCCTCATGTATCTTACTCTTTGTACAGTGATACGACTAAAACTGCTAGTTAAAGATAGAACTGCTAGTGCTGAAGACAATTTATCATATAAACGTGTTGTCACTACATGTTGTCTAAAGTTTCGGAATTAAGACTTAAAAATGTTATTACATGTTACTACTGCTAGTGGTAAAGACCAAATAATATAAACATGGTTTTACTACAATTTTTATAAGGTTACTCCTGCTATAACAATCTTGACTGGACTTTAATTTGACTAGTCACAAGGTAATTGAATATTTTAGAAACAGTGTGTGTTACTCTTCAATTAAATTCTCCAACCAACTAGTATGGCACACCATTCAAGTGTAATAAATGAAGAGGAAAAATACAGATGGTTATGCTAGTAGACGTTCTTATATAAACCGCGAATGCTATTGTTTACGTTATAACATCGAAACCGGTTGAGTAAATGGTATGCATTCGGTGCAGGATGGAAAAAGAAAACAAGTATGATTGACCTTAGATGCAAGGCGTGCACCGAATAGAGAAATCATGTGGTACTCTTATCCAATGAATTTTTACGCAAGCAAAAACAATACTCTTTGTGGGGTTGATGCATGTAGACTTGGTGGTGTACATGTTATCAGGTAAAAAACAACTGTAGTTCGTAGAGGTGAAGGTGTGATGGTGTGATGGGGCTACATGTTCCAGCATCTTGTATAGGCGGTGGTTCAGTGAGTATGAGGTACAAGTGAGACTACATCAACAGCTGATGAAATTCATGATTCTATGTGTACAGAACCCAATGACCTTAGTGATGAAGAAACCCAACCACTTGCAAGTCGAATAACAAGTGAACCACCTAAAAATGATCGAGCAATTGAACAAGCTGCAATTGATACACCTAGGTTATGACATGGTCGTCAATGAACAAGTGAGCCACAACCAATTCTCGTTATATGTTGTATTTCATAATATATGTAGACTAAATTGTATTATGTATTTGTTATGTTATGCCAATGCAAGGACGCATTTAGTTAGCAAAAATGGGTAAATCCAAACACTAGATACACAAGATGCAAACTGTATAATCAAGTTGCAAAACTGTCAAATACAATTTTTTAAGTGTTTTTATTTTATTTTTTTTTTTTTTAGGTGAAAGTGGGTAAATACTAACAAGGCTGGATAAAGCACTAAAGCAGGAAGAGATAGTTACCATGCATGTGCCCAAAACATAGTTGAACACGTGTACACCCACCAAAAAATGCTGACTATTGAAAGGAAAAAAAAACAAAATTATCTACAGATCCCCCAAATAAAATGAAGTTGCCATATATGATAAGTTTCTACTTTGTTATGAAGTTGCCCTATAGGGTTGCTATCCTAAAACAGAGATGCCCCATCAAGGTTGCCATGATATACATCATAGTATAAAGCATTCATACACTATATGTAAACGGACACCGAACGTAGATCAAAAAACAGGTGCATACTACGATAACCCCAAAGCAGATGGTTACACAAAAACATCGCATGTTAATTTTATGTAATTGTTGAACATTTTTTTTTTGTAATCATAAGAAGCACAAACAAAAAAATGTTTAACAATTACATAACGTCGGCTTACAAAAAAGGCTAAACTAGACAAACTATTTTGAGTTTTAAGTTATGCTAACACCCCAGTTTCTAAACGTTATCGGCAGCATGAGCATGCTGCATAAAAATACCTACACTCCAACCTTCCGTTCCTTAAAAACCAAGTTGCTTTTAATCCCGCACCTCCTCGACGGCGGTCTTTTGTTAGAGCCTTTAAATGCCTCGACATCTTGAACTTTCGTAAGGCCGATCTTGGTGTTTGAAGGCAGTGCCTCCTTGCATAAGGTTTTCTAGAGGCCTTATGACCAGAACTGTCCTTAACGGAAGAAGAAGAATGCCCAACATCCATAGACCAGACCCGAAATACTCCATAGTACCATTCATCGTCACTGAACAATGTCAGCATCAACAATTTCGCTATCCAAAGAATTCATGAAAAGATTCTTTCCTTGACATTCAATTCCTTGACTTATAGTTTGGATCAGAGGGCTTCTTAGGGGAGGTGACCGCCTTTCTTCCTCCTCCCATGCAGCAATATCATAGGCAGAATTAGAAGTAGCAAGCTCCACAAGTTTATCATGTATTGCTATCCTGTCACGCGTTGGCTCATCAAGAAGATCCACAAAGGTTATCATAGTAGAATAATGCTAAGTTATCAGGTGCATGTGCAATGTACAAGCCGATCAACCCACATTCCTCGGCAAGTTGAAACATCCTTTTAATGTCATTATCGCATTCAACAACTGTCAAACCGGTTGAAAGAGCAAATATTGGCCTACATAAATACAAAGCCCGTATCTCACACTCTAACTTGTTGGCCAAAAAGTCAAGCATTTGATTAAAATTCATCCTTGTGGACTTACTGAACGCTTGCACAAGGGTGTGCCCATACGCGTAAGTTAATTTGGGCAATCGAATGAACTCACCATCGTAGTGAATCTCAACTACAAGATGCTCAGATACATAGCGTGTAGTACTCCTGTAATAAAGGAAAAAAATGTATACAAATGAGATTAGCATGTATGGACAAAAACCTAGTAAGTGCAAGTGACAATCAAGAAAGGTAATGGCAGGCATACCTTGACTTGAAATCAAATAAGGCAACTGGAGGCTTAGCAGAATTTTTTGATGAAATAGAGGGTTTAGAGATTGCCATTATCACTTGTGTACAAATGTGATATATATGAAGATTTGATATATATTAGGAAAGGTTGTATTATTATTTTACTATTAATAATGTACTTATTAATAGTATGAAAAATGAAAAGTATGATCCGTTTATTTCAATATGGAAATAGTAAAAGGGAAATTTTTGGTTAGTTTGTTATAAGTTTTTATGTGTAGTGTGTTTGTGTAATGATATGGTAATAAATCAATTGACAAACCTATGTGTGGCCCTTTTTAAATTTTTCTTGGAATGGACGGTCAAATGACATGATTAAATGGACGTCCAAATGTAGAATAAATGAACTGGAGTTGTGGAGTTTTAAAAAGAAAGATTAACTGTACTGTACAACAAATTTAGATGTAAATGTGTACATACTTTTACGTCTTGTCTCCCATTGTTTTTTGAATGAATGTTACACGTACACAAGGTTGCTGCATGCAAGGTACAGTGTGATTATTGGTTTATGTATGCATGTTATAAGTGTGTTTAGTGTAGTAAATAGTTGTTATGAATCCATTGTCTAGACATTAATGGCTTATGTGTGAATGAATACATCAATAGATGGTGCATGATAAAACAATGAAAGTGTTGTTGGAGATAAGTTTAAAACTGTTAGTACAAACGATAAAATCTATGTTTATAAAAAAAGTTGGAGATAAGTTTAAAAGTGTTAGTACAAACGATAAAATCTATGTTTATAAAAAAAACTGAATCATCTTCTCGCGATATGCTAGCGCGACATCAGCGGGATCATCAACGTGCAACGATAGACCATGTGCCAATCGATATAAAAATATACAAACCCACACACCACAATCACCAAAAATCCCACATTGCTTAGGAACGTTTTCGGCTAACCTAAATGAAATCTTATAGTCATTCGGATGTATTCCAGTCTTATCAAAAACGTTTGCTTGCTCTAGAACAACTGGTAGTTTGACCTGTAGAATAACAGAAACTGTTAAAATAAATAGAGGGGTGATCTTCTTAGAGGCTTGTCAGAAAAATGTAAGTATTATATAATCGAAATAACCACGTTTGTCACCAAATTATTGATGAAATATAGGTGTTTGTTCAAGCCGTATTAAATATGATATCTAGTTTCATCTTAAATTATATATGTGTTCAAAAGTATTACATGTTTTATATTGGTGATTCATAAACAACGTTCGAACATTTGACATGTGCTTCAAAATATTTTTATTCATAATAGATTTCATTTCAATACATTAAAGGATAACAAAATACATCAACGTAGCAACGACATTCATGAAGATACCAAAACACATAATATGACAATCACAGAACGTCAGAGAGAACACATAGGAGTAGAGGATTAATAATTTTTGCGGCTTTGCTTGAGAAAGGAGATTTTTGAGAACTTGGAGCTGAGTCTCACTCATTAGCCTCATCAGCGTCCTGTTTTTCTCAAGCTCCTCGTCCTGAATTGCACGCAGGATTTCCAAAACAGCACTGGCAAGCCTGGACCCAACCACGCACTCCAACTGCTTGATTTGCTCGGCCCTCACAGTGCAACAACGAGTTAGGTCGATCACCTTTGCATGCATGTCACTTAAGAACTTGAAGTCACGTTCATTGTCACGCACAAACACGTTGTTAACCATGTCTTTAAGTACGTTATCCATTTCTTTTGTAGTAAATTGTGCTGTGGCTAGTGTGTGTCCCCTAACAAAAGTTGTATGATATTGGGATATATGCTGTCCATTTATATAAACCAAATGGGGTGGGGGGAAAGAGCGGGGGTGGGGTGACATGGAGTTTATTTTCAATTGAAGTCTATCTAAATTAATGTGGATAGTCAAGTGGTGAATAGTTGAGTCATGTCAAGTAATTACTGTTGCACATTAGGCCAAGTTTAAATAATGAAGCTTCTCTTGTACTCAAACGATTCCTGGCCACAAGATAATCATTTTGGGCAACTAGTTTCAGTTTGGGGGCAAGTAAACCAGTTTGAATTTTGTTTAGTTCCAAATGCAACAAAATTTTACTTCCCTTGGGTTAGAAAAATTATTAATTTAGTATGTTTGTAAATAGACGCCATTAAAGGGTTTATATTGATTACTTTTTGGTTAAATGAACTAAAACACATATGCTATTATTATATGTACACATCGTTTATATTTTATGTAATAATACACTAACATAATATAACTCAGACTTTTATATCATAAAGTCTGACTAAGTGTGCACTTGGTTGTGGTATTTCAATATTGAATGGATATTTTGTAAAAAACCCAAATCGGGGATGCACATAAGTAGGACAAACTTCATTAATTAGGAAAGGACGTAATGAAATGATGGTGGTAGCTAGTGGCATGTACTTGAAGGGAACTAGTCCATTACTTTTTCAACTTTAACTATTACACAAAATAGTCCCAAATTATTGTCCTATTGACTTTTAGCTCTTTCTTCAACTGCCATAATTATTTTCGTTTGTGTTATATAATACTTGATGAAAAATATATGAATGTATTGGGTTTGAATGTATTTTAATTGGTATAATTTTTCTAAAGTATTATATAACACAAATAAATATATTAATGGTCAAAGTTGAACAAGAAAGACTGGTCAAAGTCAAACTGGACAATAAAAATGGGACGGAGGGAGTAATTGTTTTTGGGCAACCACATACATAAGATGGGCAACTAAATCATATGTGTCAGTATTGAATCATTGAACCTTATGTGCAGTTGTAAATCTAAAGTAATCAAGCTTGCTAGCTAAGTATATATTTCCTATATCGTATTATATGTGCGGGACACAATGTAAATTAAAATCAGGAAAATAAATTGTTAAAATACGGAAGCAAGCAGATTTATGTACTTTATCTTTGGTTGGTTCTAGTTAATGTACACATATTTTAGATAATCTGTTGTTGGTTGTGGAATTCGTTTGATGTTACTACTATAGAGTATCGGCTTTGTTTCTTTTTTGTTTTGAATTAAATGGAGTGGGGCCCCTTTCTCTTGCTTGATCTGATTGGGAAGGAGTGAATATTTCTCCATCTCTCTAACCAGACCATTTAAGGAAAAATGAAACATAAAGCTTTAATTTGGTAGGACCACACTTTTAGCTAAGGACCCGTTAAGCAAAAAATAAACGCCCCCTAAGTATAACAAATGTTTATGAGAAACTATGTTGATGGTTGTGGTAAATAAAAAATAAAAATGGGATTTCAAATAAGAATGACGGTTTATTAATGGTGAATAGATGAAAGAAAATGATGGTGGTGCATAGTTGCATGTACTTGAAGGGAACTAGTGTGCACAAAACTCAAAGTCAAACTGCTACAACACAACACCCAAGAAACTTTGGCCAACAATAAATTTGTTCTTAGGCAACTACACACAAATAATGGGCAACTACTCACAAGCATGGTTTATTCGTGCCTGGTCACAAAGTATAACAAATTACTGTATAAGTTTATTTATGTATGTGTTGTCCGTAATTGTATTATATATGTTGGTTATAAGAAGCATGGTGTATGGTCACAAAGTATAACAAACAAGTAATAATATGACTGGGTTATAATAAGAAGATACATGTAAGCACTCCCTAACACGGACATACCATACACGTGACTCATAGTCACGCGTGTCGCCGCTATCATAGAATGTTACCACTCCGGTATGTATGTTAAATTGGGCAAGACCAGTGTTTAACATCTCGTTGAGAGGAATAAAAACCTAAAAGAAAGTTGGCTGTTTATTAGGATATAGTTGGTCAACGTCTGAAATTAATAAAAGTGACTTTTTATTTATCTGGTCAAAGGTAAATACAACAATACAATTTTCGTGTTTGTATGTGCTGTTGACATGGCTTACGGCTGGTAAGCAATATGTTACTTACTAATGGACGGTTTAGTACTGCTATTGGAAATCTTACAACTGCTAGTGTGTATGAATCAACTGCTTGTTCTTTTTGTTAAGTCCTGCTAGTGGATATCATGTTTTTTTGGTTGGGTTACACTTAGATTTTTTTGGCCTTTGATGCTGGAACTTTTAGTGTAAAAAAATAATAATAAAAAAATAATAAAATAAAAAATTAAAAAATAATAAAAAATAAAAAATAATAAAACGAACAAAAAAACAATGAATTGAAACATTAAATAAATAAATAATTAAATAACAAATAATAATAATAATAATAACATTGTGTAAAAAAAATTATAATAAGTTGGTTGGAAGATTGGAGTGCAAAACTGTTCCAACTGCTAGTGTTACGAAAACACTGCTACTTAGTTTATCATGAGGATACCATGAAACTTATAAAGGAATTGACGGATAAATGTACTACAATGGAGTCTAATATCACTGGCATACAAAGAAGGTATTCAGATTCTGAGATGGAGCATACAGATTATAGCACTTTGGAAGCACCGTCCAAAAAGAAGGTATTTTGTGCGTAAGAAGAAACTTGATGATTTGGATTGTAAATATGAAATTTAGGGGAGGATTGTTTGGTTTTTTGGTTCTGTTGGACGAATTATTCAAAGTATGCATCAAATAGCATCTTTTAAAAGAAACCACAGCTAGTGGCAATGGAAGAACTGCTGATAGATCAAAAGTTGTGGATAAAGTTTGTGAGTATCAAGTTTGTTAATACGTAAAGGAAAGTTTATGATTTGCTATCAAGTTTAAAAGATGAGCGACAAATATCAAGTTTGTTCATACTTTAAAAGATGCCGTTTTTAAAGTTGCTATCATGAACTACCTGATTATTGAGTGACCGTAAATGATAAAAATAGGAGGAAATGAAAAGTAAATGTATAACCTGTTCAACATCATTCCAGGGCATGGGATACCTCGTCCCGTCTGCATAAAACACGGGCATGCCATTTTGAAGAAGAATCTGAACAAAGTAACTACTAACCATCGCCCAATTAGCATTTTCGGGTCGTATATGCCACATGTAGTCAACCCATAGGTCTATATGCTACGCATTTGCAGCAAATAAAATACCAATTTAAGAAATGTTGAAAATCAAATACAGGTAAAAAAATAAAATCTGAATAAGAAAGCGTATATAAACTAACCTCCTCAGTTAGCCAACCTTTTCTAGCAGGGTCTAAGAAAACTAAGCGAAGCCAGAAATGGCGGTCTACAGTATAATCATCTGACCATGGAAATTTACACCGGTGTCTATCAGGATCACAGAGGAATTCTTCAATCTCATCAGACAAACAAAGAGTTTCGAGACAATGAAACCATCTACTTAGATCCTAGAAAACAGGTTCAATGTATTAGTTTGACAGAGCATTATTGATAGGCAAGTATATTGACAAGTTCGTAAAACTATCACAATACCTCTACCCAAGGTTTCACTCTGTTAAGCTCCTCAGCAATAGTTGGGTCGTTCATGTTAGGACCGTGTTTTTTTATTTTACGCCGTTTAACCACCTGATTGTTTTGTGGCGAAACAGGTTCCATGACAATCCTCTTGTCGGGTGGTAACCGACTTAAAGCCTTTTGAAAATGTGACGAATTCATACGCGCGTCGTTTTTTCTTCTTCTCCTCCTCCAACTTCAACATGTCAGCTTCTTCCAACCGCAACCTACTAGCCTCTTCGAGCCTTAAGATGTTGGCCTCAGCATTCAGCTTCTCTTCTTCCAACTGTAACCTTTCTTCCTCTGCCAACGTGAATCTCAATTCCTCTAAAAGGAGATACTCCTGGAACAGACTAGCGCTGATGACATTTGTATATAACGGCCATACAACTAAATGCAAAGAATAAATATTAACCTGAGCAACGTCCACGTCAGATTCCGGCAACCAATCGAGTTGAATCAGTTTGAGATAAATGCTGTTAAGTGAATCAGAAAAGGCAGTCCTTGTGTTTGGAAAATGTGACTCAAAATCAAGTTTGTCCTGTAAAAAATATGCATGAAATTTCTAAAAATAAACAATGGCAGTGAGAAATAGCTATAGATTAGTTGAAAGGAATACCCGAAGACCACTTGTTGTCATGTGCAAGAACCTGTCAAGGTCTAAGTGTTAGGAAATTCCGGCAGGTGATGTTAAAAAAAGTGAATCTACTATTCTTATATTATAATGAATATAAAGAGAACCTGAATAATACACTCAAGTTTAAAAACTTGGCGATTCAGACCGGAAATTACACGATCCTTAAGGCTTTTGTTCGGAACTACTTCCACTCTTGCATTGTTTTGAATTTACTTTCAAACCAGTTTTCCGCGTTCGTGACTTTTCCAGCCTCGAAAAGTAGGTATCAACAAGGCTGCTTTGGATCTGCGGTCCGTGACCGGCGGTCTGGGAAAGTAGTCATTGAAAAAATCTTGGCTATCTATCCACCATGCACATTGGAACTCATGTATAGTAGGTCTCAGATCAGTAATTGTAGTTGAATCCTAAAGTTCAGTAATGGTTAAAAAATAAAAATAAATGGTTTAGTTAATTACTTTGAGATACATACGATAACATTTTATAAGGGATTCGTAATTAAAGTCATAAACTACTAGTTCTGGGCAATCACTGCAAATAATATTTCCACTGCTAGCTAGCTTGAAAACACTGCTAGTTCTGTAAAATCACTGCTAGTTAGTTTCTGATGATTGTGGAAACTATAAGAGCTGTTTTGTAACTTTTTGGTGATAACATATTTATTGCCCAAATCACTGCTGAGGCAGGGCAAGGGAAACATAAGAACGACCCAACCAATGGCAACTCCTTATGTGAATAGTTCTTTGCAATTCAACACAGGTGAAGGAATCCCTAGACAACTGGCTAATTTGGGGGACATGGATGTTCAGGCAGGTCTGATGCAATGTTAGACACATCTAAAATAGATGAGGGTAGTTTGGAACACCAACATGATTTGACGAATAATGGCTTTCTACATGATGACAATTCTAATGATCCACTTCTAGGACCAGGTTACACAGGTCAAGTTGGGTGAGGATAATATGAAACCCAATCTCATATTGCCGGATATATTCACAAGTCTAGAGTCAAAGATCACTGGTCTTAAAAATTCGACAACAACTCGCGGTGAATCGGAGGTTAGGGTAGTGTTTTGGAAGACTTAGAGCCAAGGTTCCATGCATTCAGGAAAGTGAAGAAACTGGGAAAGAAGGCAACCTGCAATATGATTAAAAGTTTAGATGATGCATACAAACAGGGGAGGAGTGAGAGTACAAATTTAGGTGACGCCATCGAAGGTAAAGAAGCAGTACTTGATGATTCTTTAAAGGCTGCAGTTGAAGAAAAGGATAAAGAAGTGGTGCAGGCAATCACTGCCAGTGTTCTGCATCCCTGATAGTATTCAAGTTACCACTGCTGCAACAACTATTGGTATTATTATAGCCACCGCCAATTCAGACGTTTCAAGGCCAGAGGCAACATCTGCTACAATTATAAGCACCACAATAACACCAGCACCAAAACCAAAATAAGCCTGGGAATGAGGTTGCCATACAATTGGTCAACTTAAAGCAATCTGACCCTATCCCTGCACCCAAACCTATTGCTAAGAGTATTTAGATTGGTGAAACTGTGCAGAAAGGTGTAGTTCTGAACCGATATTGGAAAGGGTATAGGGATTGCAGAGCCAACATTGAAGTTTAAAAGTAGAGAGGACCATATAGCCTTAATTTGTAGTGTACTAAATCAACTAATCCAATTGTTCATCCACTGCGATTATGAAATTCATTTGGCCATCAAAGGCAAGCCTCAAGGTAGAATGAAAAGAAAGGCAGACAGATAAAAAACATTTGATGAAGAATCTGAGTCTGAAAAGATATTGTGTGCTTAGATAGGTGGAAATGGAACATCTAATTTTGTGTGTAGGTTTACTTTTTTTACCTATAAACAATAAATAAATAACAAAGTTTAACTGGCTTACGTTTGAAAAAAGGTTCGAACGATCAGTTCTTTTAAAGATGGACTTCCTAGGCAAGTGCTCTTGGTATCACATTTGGATGTTTAATCCACCAAGCATGAGATTTTTCAAACGACTCAAGGATCTACACCTATGAGAATAAAAAAATAAAAAATGAAAATAAAACATAAACTTATATACAAATCAGTAAAAATGTTAAGTTGGAAAATGGATACCTGAAACCCAAACACAAATCCAGACAGTGTGTATGTTGGACAATGCTTTGGATCTTTCTTCAATCTTAAAAGGTGGTCATCCACGTGCTTATCAAATACATTATGAAGTTGGTCGTATAAATGAGTCCAAATATTCTCACCCCATGGAAAAGCATTCCAATCATCTAGATTATCAACTAACCTCATCAGTGTATCATCCACCTCGCATGTCAACAAACGACCCATAAAGATCACCTCTAAGGCTAACAAAAGACAAAGACGTACAGCATCTTCATCAGATATCTGTCCAAACCGCTCTTCATCCTCGATAACACCAATAACATGTAGGTTGGTTAGAATATACCCTTGCTTGTCAGGAAATACCCTGTTACAAAATTTAGAGAACCAGATGTATACAACCCAAAGCTTACAGATCCAACCGCAGTGGTCATTAGACAAAACTCACGACGACCAAAATGTAAAGCATGCCCTTCAATGTAATAAATGAAGGGCATATCATAGTGAGAGTCATCGACTTTATGCTGTTTCCTTAGCATATAATCTATGATGTGCGTTTCATGTTCAAAAAACAACAGATCAATCCATCTTCCAAAGCAGGTATTCCTAAACAAGATGCGGCGTCTTGCGTCTAACTTTTGCTTTATCAACCAAAAGTAGTTCAGTTTACTGGTAATGATTAACTTAGCTTCATAGTCCTAAAAAAGGTAAAAAAAAATACAATTTAAATCAGACCATGCACGGAATCTATACCAACGCCGTAAACAATTGCGTATACAATGCATATAAAGCACTCCTTATTAGTCTAGAGAGTGCCACTAAAATTTTTAATGAACCAGGTTATGTTACATACGTAACAGACGACATCTACCGTATTATACCCTACATAATTACGAATAAGACAGACGTAAAAGAGGAGAAATAAAAGGTATTAATCTAATAACAACAGCGATTTGTTGAAGCATATAACCAATTGGAAATAAATAATGTACAGTAAACAACGAGGAAAATATTTACGTACCATATTTGGCCACATTTTTTAAACAAACTTGATCAATCCAATGTGGGTTGCACTCAACAGTGTACCTTTATAGCTGGTGACATAACTGACGATACAAGGAAAAGAGGGACTGATGAAGAAGACGGTCTCATTTGTGAAAACAACTTAGTTACAATGTTTTTATGCGAGAAGCAAAAACAGATAAACTGGTACCGTAACTATGAATGTTTTTGTGCGAGTGGGAAATTGATTTTGAATACATATGTAATGTACTTTCACTATTCAATTGTGTACGTTCTATGTAATGTAAAATGACCAAAAAATCCTTTTTAAAAAATACGGTTGCCCACCGCTTTTTCTTTCGCCAAAAAACAATACCTTACACATACGGGACACGTGTCACAATTTCAATGAGTTGCCCAATAACAGCGGTTGCCTTCGGTCCATTTTCAAATTATAAATAAAAGTGGTCCAGAAAGTGATATGCATCAGGGCGCGCGGTCTATTTGCGTCATTTTCCCTTATTCTTATGGCCAAAAGGTATCCAATGATAGCCTATCTTTATAAATGTTCTTCCTATGGGTTTCCACTGTTTTTAACACAAATTTTTCGTCTTTGCCTTTTTGCCTTTTTTGTATGATTTTTAGCATTAACAATTTTAACTGGGCATTTGACAGCATTAGACAAAGCATTCACACCATAATCATGATTAGCAACAGAATTCAAACAAACATCATTACATGGTTTGCAAATAGTATCAGAATTTGAATTAATTAAGACGCCTATGGCTAATACTAGAATCAACACGATTCGTTTTATTCAACACAGACTTAAAGTTCCTAGGTTGGTCTTCTACTCTCTTTCAATGCACAATTTTAGCTTGTGAGGTCCTATCTTGCTTGGTATTGCCGGAGGCTTTGACACTTGCTTTAATGTCACGATTACTCCGAAGGGAATTATGGGAACATTAGTTGGTTGATCTACTTTTTGCATTTCTGAACTAGACGTGCAAGGATCTGTATTACTAGAAGGCACATTGATGTTCACTTTCTTAAAACTGGGCCTAGAATGGTTTGAATGCTTGGCACTAGTCATAGAACAAGGCATAAAACACACTTTGCTTTTGCACCTAAGGATTATGAAATCCACAAAACAAAACATGAAAGATGAGTGATCAAACCATGGCTCTTGATACCAATTGTAACATATAGGATTTCACAAACACACTAAACCATAATCACTATAGGGCGTACAATGTGTTTATAGAGAGAAAGTTCTAGAGAGAGAAATGGAAGAGAGTTGGGAACTTTAGTGAGAGAAAGAAAAACTTATTATGAGCTCTAACTCTCTACCTTGGGAGGTAGAGAGTATTTATAGTACTTACATAAGCATACTGACGAGTGTGGATCAGGCATACAGTGGGTAAAGACCCGTCCGTCCTTCACGGTGTTACAAAACTAAATACTACTTAACACTAAATAACTACGACTACGAGCTTTCTAACAATTACATATACTTGAGGTGACCGACACTTTAATTACTGGATTTTCCAAATCCTAACACCTTTGCTTGAATTGGACAACAAACATTAGTGGGTCAACCTCGTATTTGACTGTCCGATTCTTCCATGTCCAACGGTACTATTAATATATTTAGTTGAGACAGTTTATGAGAATGTATAAAATAGATGTACTTTGAAGAATATGACTGAGTCAGTACCACTGGAAATGGATCTTAGAGTACATGCCGCATGATTCCATGATGAAACCATTGACAAAGCATCTTGGCGCCACATAGTATCTGTTAAATGAAAGTTTGATTCCATAATTTTATCAACTGAATATCCCATTCTGCAACAAAAGAGTCCAATGTTAATCTTCGCATTGGTATTATCATTTTCTTATGAAATTTTAAATATCTTAATTCTAGATGGTAGTGTATCGATATTTGCCTTAAAACACATAAAATGGTCATGTACATCAAGCCAAGCTTGCTCTGGCTTACTATGGTTCAACTTAGATACACCCCTAAACATGAATATTGTAGAAGGGATGATACTTACAATTTATCATGTAACTTCCCGTGGATAAACAAAAAGATCAATGCCATCACGAATACCATGGAAATAGCAGTATTTGATTCTGATTAAAAAATAACCCTGAACATTCATATCGTAACACTTTCGTAAATACTCTTTCCATGATTGAAGTTAAAAAATTACTTCAAATTCTCAGGTCTCTAAGAAAATCGGATATTACGTCACCTTTTACAGCATATAATGTAAACTAAAACAATGTTACACCAAGTAAAAACTCACCCAAACCAACTGAAGTGATTCGTCTCAAGCTTATCCTCCACATCAAGCTTATTCACCCTCGTAGCTTCAAACCTAAAAAAATGCAAACGTGCAAAATCAAAACCCCACCAATGAAAACCCAAAAGCTACAACTTACACAATTGATTTTTCTCCTTCTTCAATCCACTCAATGATACTGAAAATTAAAAGATTGCTGAAACTCATAATCAAACTCAAGCCATCTAACAAAATCATTAGAAAATTAGAAAATATAGATAATAAAAAAAAGATTGAATCGTTACCATCATGAAGAAAGGAGTTAAACCTTGCGATAAGAAATTCCAAACACCGCTAACTAAATAATCAGCCTGTTCAACGATTCCTTGTGACGCCGCACCTTGAAATCCATCTGTTAGCATGGATCTGGTTTTTGATAAGAATGTTCATACGTTTTCAAAAGCGGTGTATGTGCCGGTGGGTGTAGAAGCTTTGAGAAGAAGCTCAGATATTAGTATGTTCTGTTTGACCAACGCATGTAAACCGGTCCAACATGAAAGCCTTGATTTGTAAACCACCGACATGGAGAAAAATACTACTCCCTCCGTCTCGAAATAATTGTCCATATTTCCTTTTTTGGGTGTCTCAAAATAATTGTCCACCTTCTATTTTAGGTAAAAAAAAAGAGAATTTAGTAGAGGAATATTCTATTTGAGTGGTTGAAATTTGTAAGGGTCTCACTTTTATTAAACTATGTGCTTCTTGTCTCCTGACAATAATTTTGAGACGGAGGGAATATTTCTTTGATTGTTGGGCAACGTGCCCTTTATTCAAATGGGCATCACGTGTAGTCACAGGACTTTGTAAGAGCAAAGGGTATGGTATTCGTTACTTCTCGCCGGTTCCAACGTGGCTTGTCGCCACTTTTTTTTTAATCTCGCCGTGATACCATCATGGCTCGCCAATGTTGATTTCGCCACTTAAACGATGAAGTAAACGACAAAGAAAATATTAACCGTTTATTTACAACGGATACTTTTATTAACTTTTCAAATTCAAAACCATTTCACACAAACAATACTTAAACAACTCTATAAATATAAACCACACTCTACACAAAAAAATCACATTTCACACACACAATTTAATTTCAAAATTCACATTCTCTTTACGCAACAAATGACTTGTCGTCTCCCTCATTCATTCGCGATATCGCGAATTACATTCAAAATCAATGCGAGAACGATGATGAAGCTAGAAAAGAGGCTATTATACGCGTCATCCAATTGTTTGAGGACAAAAGAAATGAGAAGCTGCAGATGAGAGACAGCTACAAGACTTGCAACGACATCAGCACTCAACGAAAAGATGTTATCGAGAACTTTCTGAAGGAGGAAGCCCGCAGGGATGGCGAACTTATTGACAAACTGTGGAAGTGTGTTCACGAGATAACGAACAACATCAACACCAAAGTCAACTGGAGCTATCGGGTGAACAAAGATGATAATCCAGAGTCTCGGTGAGGATCTTCGGTGAGCGAGGAAGCTTTGTCTCGCCTCAAGGATTATATACCCTCCGCGTTTGATCCTACGGAGGACTTTTCAGATTAGGATTTAAAAGTTATGTATTTTTCGTATGGTTTATTTTCGTACCGTAAGTTTTTATTTTTTTTATTTTTATTTTTTTTCCGTATGTTTTTTTTTTTATTTTGCGTATTGTAGTTGTATTTTTATTTTAAATGAATGAAATGAATTTATTTGTGTTTGGAAAATATGGAAAATAAATAAAATGATAGTGGGTGGGTACGAAGTGAAGAAGTGGTGATGTTGTGATTGAGGGGTATTTTTTTGTTAGTGTGTTGGAGTGATGTGGAGGTGATGTGGCACACGTGGGGCCCAAGTGAAGAGAAGTGGTGATGTTGTGATACCCCTTGCTCTAAACGTAATACCATTTACTATATAGGATGCCACGTATAAGTAGAAAGAACACATATGTGCATGTCTGGATGCCACCAAACTGTATGTGAATAGGAAAACAAAATGCTATTTTAATACACACCAACACACTCTATGTGAGTAGAAACGAAACTAATATTGTATGCAAAAGTACCACTCTACGTGAGTGAGGAAGAAAACCCTTTTTTATTCTGTTCCTACACTCGTTGTGAGTAAGAATCGACCACATTGTTTATTACTATATTTTACGAAAAAGGTCTTCAAGAAATGTTATATAGAGAGAATATAACTTGAATATAAGCTCTTATAACAACCCGGACATAACTCATTTGCGATTATAATAAGTTTTCCAATATTACATCAAAGTTACAAAAATTAACCCTCAACTTATATAAAAGTTACACTTTTTACCCAAACTCCTACTCTTTACATTTCTAGTCCAAAGTTAGAAAATTATTATTTTTATTCTTATTTTCTGAATGTTGACAGTTTCTACCCAGATTCATATCATCTTCAGTTTTAGTCCAAAAAGTTACTGTTTTCGCTTATAACCCTTATGTTTACCGAAAGTTACATTTTTCACTCAAGTTTCGTAAAATTTGCATTTTTTGTCCAAAAATCAATATGTTGTAAGATTTAGTTTCTTGTTTGTATGACATGTTTCAAATAATTATTTTGAGCTTATTCAAACTACTTATTCCTTATGAGCTTATACAAATTGGCTTATGGGCCTTAAGGCCCAATCGGGATTTCGCTTGGTTTAAAGAAATGGGTCTCGAGAGCTTAGGAAAGCTTAAGGCTTATATTTGTAACTTCAAAAGTGTGTTGTTAACTTATCGGTACAGCTTATACTAAGCAGCTTATGGGCTAGCTTATTAAAAAACGAAGTGGGCCTTTAAGCCCATTTAAGGTGCGTTTGTTTTAGAAGTACAAACCCGATTGGGTTGTGTTTAGTTTTTGAGGTTATACAAAGTATTTCCATCTTGTTCTCATCAACTTATTATCAGGTTAAAGGTGTAGCTTATTCGAATCTGGGTTGGGCTTAAATACCAAATGAGAGTGTTTGTTTTGTAAAAATGAAACCGCATAGTGTATGTGTTTTAGGCTTAGCTTTAGAGCTCGTTCAAAGTGTAAAATATTTTATAATCGTGGCTTATCATATCAGCTTATGGAGAAACGGGTTGGGTTCATAGAGCTCAACATGGTTCGATTTGTAGTGAAATATAGATCCGATTTGAAAGGGGTTTTTAAGAGACAAGTTTAATGCTTTTCAAAAGTGTACGCAAGCTTATATATGAGTGCTTTTTAAAAGTGTTTACTAGAATGTTGTGGCTTGATTTGGGTTAGTACGTGAGCTAGGAAGCTCACGAAACACACCGATGCATACCTAGTTTGTTAATGTCCCTATGTTCATGAGTTTCGATAACTTGTCACAAGTTAGCTTTTACATTAGTTTAGAAGTTAGTTTTCATATTTCAACCATACAAGAGTTTCGTTACTGTACGAAAGTATAAGCAACACAAGGTGAACAATAGAACCTTTATTCAAACCTAAGCCACAATAGTCAGCTTAGATTAAGTTTACAATAGTATCCAAAATGTTACAAGGTTAGATTAATGTCAATGAGACAATAATCATGTAAGTACTAAGACAAGACAAGATCAATGAAATGATCAGAAATAGGAGAAGAGTGTGTAACAATGACTGCACACACACCGTGTATGTAACCCTAGATTAAGGGACTTATTAAATAGGAGATTAAGTTACACATAGACCCCTCTAACGGCTATAAATGACTCATCAGCAGAAATGGGTATAGCTTCAGTGACTTGAGCATCTTGGAACTTTAAACCTTTTATTCTTTGTCCATGATTAACCCCTGTAGAATCTCCGCAATGAACATAACTTGAAAGCCATTAGCAATTGATAGAATGATATGTTTGCCACAGATTGATACCCCAAAATTTAACATTCCCCTTAATCGATGGGCAAACATGTCAAACAATATCAATTTTCACACAAAATTTATCTGATAGACAGGGGAGGTTTTAGTGAGTATGTCGGCAGTTTGGTTTGAAGAGCCAATCTTTTAGCACTTATAACACCTCTAGCAATTTTTTCCACGATGAAGTGAACATCAATTTCAAAGTGTTTTGATCTTTCATGGAAAACAGGGTTGACACAAGTTGTAAAGCGATTTGTTATCACAAAAAGATTAACAGGGAGATTAATATCAACTTTTAGATCCTTTAAGATTTTTTGAATCCAAATAATTTCATGATAGCAGTAGACATAGATCTATACTCGCTTCGTGGAAGATTTTGAAAGAGTGTTTTGGTTTTTACTTTTCCATGAGATCAGACAGTCATTAAAGAAAACACAATACCTTGTGACAGATTTTCTGGTTTTCTTGCATTTGGCCCAATCAGCATCACTATATCCTTCAAGATGATTTTCAGAGTTGCTAAAATTGTACCTTAGACCTTTTGCTGGAGCTCTTTTTAGATATCTCAGTACATTGAGGGCACATTCTAGATGAGATTTAAAGGGAGAATGCATATATTGTGCGAGACAATGAACGAGTATGAGATGTCGGTCTTGTATGGGTGAGATAGATAAGTTTCCCAAGTAACCGATAACCATGATGTTGACAAGTAAGGATCATCTGCAGTGGGAATGTATGGAAGGACGAGTTGGGTTCCATAGGAGTGAACACTGAGTTTGCACCAAGAAGGCCAAATTCTTTGAGGAGTTCAAGACAGTATTTTCTTTGGGAGAGACAAATGTCATTTCCAGTTTTTAAAACCTCAATGCCAAGAAAATATTTTAGATTTCCCAAGTCTTTAATATGAAATTTTGATTTTAGAAACTCTTTGAATAGGTTTATCTCATCAATACAGTTTCAGTAAGGACAATATCATCCACATAAACAAGCAGAGCAATAAACTTGTTATTCTCTGTTTTGGTGAACAAAGAATGATCATTGACAGATTGAACAAATTTATTTTCCTTTAAAACACGACAAGTTTTCATTCCATTTCCAGGAGCTTATTTTAGGCCATACGGGGGACTTGACAAGTTTGCAAACTTTATTTTTATTGTTCTCATTACAGAACCCCTTAGGGATGGTCATATAGATATCTTCATCAAGATCTCCATACAAGAAAGCATTGTTAACACCAAGTTGGAAAAGAGGCCATTTGTTTTTCACAGCTAAAGCAATAAGACATCTAACAGTAGACATTTTCACAACAAGAGAAAAGGTTTCATCATAGTCTATTCCTTCCCTTTGATTATAACCTTTAACAACTAATCTAGCCTTGTATCTATCAACTTCACCATTGGCTTTATATTTGATTTTAAAGATCCATTTGTAACCAATGGGAGTTCTATTAGGTGGGAGATCAGTTATATCCCAAGCATGATTTTCATTTAAGGCCTCAATTTCAGAGTTCATAGCATCAACCCAATTACTATCAAGGATAGCTTCTTCATAGCTGGTAGGTTCAATACTTTTATTAAGACTAGAAGCAAAGCAGTAATTATCTTTGTTTAAATTAGAATAATTAACAACCTTTTCAACACCATATTTGACTTTCCCTTCTATAATAAAGTCATTAAGATTACTGGTCAACTTAGAAGCTCTGGTTGACCTTCTAACAGATAGTGGTGGCAAGCCTCTTTCTTGTTCGAGAATCGGGTGATGTATCAGCAGAATCGGAAGATGCATCAGCAGGATGTGATTCATGTGATATGGTGCCCTCAGGGTGTGTATTATCATCTATAGATATTGCAACCGGTTCATCAATCCTAGTAGGATGACTTACCACTGTGCCATCATCATAGGATGTCACTCTCCCTTCATCATTAGGACTTATTTGTGAGTCAAAGAAATTTTTGTGATTTAAATCTTTAGGCACATAAGTTTCAACAAAAGGTTTTGACAAAGTATTTTTCATTTTGAAAGGAAAAATAGTTTCTTAAAATTTGACATCTCGGAGTAAAAATATTTTTGTTTCTAAGCTCAAGAGTTTGTAACCTTTTTCTCATTTGAATAGCCAATAAAGACACTTTTTTCAGACCTACTACCAAATTTATCGGAGATGTTGAGAATGGTGGCATAGCATAAGCAGCCAAAGACTCTAAGGAGAGAGAGTGAAGGGTCATGCCCATACACAAGGAAGAAGGGAGACTTGCCAGACAACACAGAAGAGGGTAACTTGTTTATGACATAAGCGCAGTTAGAACACATTCAGGCCAAAGATATAGAGGTAATTCCCCCTGAAACATAAGGGATCTAGCCATATTAAGGAGATGCCTATGTTTCCTTTCTGCAATACCATTTTGTTGAGGTGTGTAAACACAAGAGGTTTGATGTAAAATTCCCTTTTCATGAAAGAAGTGTTGAAGTTTGTTATTGACAAATTCTGTCCCGTTATCACTTCTGAATATCTTAACATTGTGTTCAAATTGATTTGTTAGCATGTGAGTAAAGTTAACAATGGAAACATAAACATCATCCTTTCCCTTAAGCATGTAAACCCAGACTGCCTAGAATAGTCATCAACAATGGTCAAAAAAATATTTGTAACCATCTCTGCTAGTGACTTTATATGGTCCCCATACATCTAGATGAACAAGTTGACCAATTTTAGTTGATTTATGTTCACTTAAAGGAAATGGTTCCCTGGTTTGTTTAGCTTTATTATAAGTATCACAGAGATGGTCGATTGGAGGTTCCATCAAGATTAAGTGTGGACTTAAGTATATGTAGGACTTGGTCAGAGGGATGACCAAGTCTTTGATGTCAGAGATTTCTAGAAACATGACAAACATAAATGCAGTTATTAGAAGCAATCTTACATGTGGAATCAATATCAAACATATATAACCCATTACATTGTTTACCAATCCCCACAATCCTTTTTGATGTAAATCCTGTATATAGCAATTAGATTCATTAAAGCCAACAAACATTTTATTGTCTCTAGCAATCTTATGAACAGACAACAAACTGACAGTGTACTCGGGAACAACCGAACATCAAAAGAGTTAGGTCATTAGTGACCTTTAAATCACCAATTTTAGTAATTAAAGGCTGAGTACCATTGGGATGACCAACGGTTAGACCAAGATTTGAAATGTCAACAAAATTAATTAAATTTTTGCGAAACAGTCATATCTTTGATTTGCACGGAATCAACAATCCAACCAAGACATATGTTTCGGATAAGGTTTTAGTATTGTTGTTAAAAATTTATCAAAGTTTATGTTAAACTTGACACGCCATTAAAGAAGGTTCTGAAAAATTTTACTGCTACATTGGCATTAACAGAAGACACATTGTTGTTATTAAGCAGACTCATAAGTCCGGAGAGCATTCATTAGACAAAGAGACATGAGAGTTGCTAGCTCCATTATTAGTGGAAAGATTAGTGTCAGCAGAAACATTGTTACTGCTGAAGGGTTTGGAATTAAAATTCCTTTTAACATATCCAGCAGGATAACCAACTAAATCATAACATCTATCAATAGTGTGACCGGGTTTTTGCAGTTAGTACATTTGAGATTCATGTTTGGTCCTCTATTGTTTGAGCTGTTACCAGCATTGAAACCAGAATTTTTAAAATTGTTGTTAAATCCTTTTTGTTATAAAAATTTTTCCACCATCGAAGTTTTTGGCAAAACTGTAGCATTGGGTTTAGCGAGCTATTCCCGATGAAACATTTCTGTGAGATTCTTCTCTAGAGACAACAGAGAAAGCAGTTTTGACATTAGGTAAAGGGTCTCTGGTTAAAATATTGCTTCTGATGGGAACATAGGAGTCATCAAGACCCATAAGAAATTGCATTAATTTGATTAGCTGATTGTGTTTTTCAAAATTTTTTGCAGCCTCACAAGTGCAAGGAGGCAAGCTAATCATACAATCAAATTGTTTCCATAAAGAGTTAAGGTTGTTATAGTAATCAGCAAAAGAGGACCCACTTTGACTAAGAGAGTTTATATTTTTATGTAAATTAAAGATAGTGAACCATCAACCTTATCATAGGTATCTTTAAGATCATTCCACATTTCATAGGCAGTTTTAGCATATATAACACCAGCAAATAGTTCGGGTGAGAGTTAAGGATACAAGTAACTACAACAGAGTTGCAAGTATCCTATTGATTAGCAAGACTAGGGTTCGAATCATCTCTTATGCAAGTACCATCAATAAACCCTAACTTATTATGGTTCCTTAAGGCAAAAGTCATGGCCATATTCCATATTTTGTAATTTTCAGTTCCATTGAGTTTGATAGTAATAATGGGTGTACCATTTGTGTTATTGGGGTGTAAATACAAAGCATCCCCAAAGGATAAGCTTTTCTCAGTGGAAGAACCACCCCCCAATATTATCATCACCAATAGCCATAGAACAAACAATAAGATAGACAGATATGATAATATAGACAAAAACACAGACAGAAATAAAAGACAAGAGCAGATAGACAGATAAAGAAATAAATAAGACTTTGTATATAAGAAACAACAAGCACCAAGCCTGTGGACTAGGGTAAACCAGAGCAGGTATTCGTACCACTCAAAGGTGGCAGATCAAGATGTTAGTCTACCCGTTTGCACCTACAAAGATTTAAGTACTGTATGTTTGAAGAAGAGATAAGACTTAGACTTACAGAGAAATATGCAGCGGAAGAACAAATCACAATTACCCTAGATTCACTTAGTCTAGGGCTAATTGTAAGTAGAAGATAACCAGTGATTACGCCAATAGCAATAACCCCAAACCACCAATTTGTTGCCGAAGGGAATCAATGAGCCTGAAGCTCTGATACCATGTACGAAAGTATAAGCAACACAAGGTGAACAATAGAACCTTTATTCAAACCTAAGCCACAATAGTCAGCTTAGATTAAGTTTACAATAGTATCCAAAATGTTACAAGGTTAGATTAATGTCAATGAGACAATAATCATGTAAGTACTAAGACAAGACAAGATCAATGAAATGATCAGAAATAGGAGAAGAGTGTGTAACAATGACTTCACACACCAGTGTATGTAACCCTAGATTAAGGGACTTATTAAATAGGAGATTAAGTTACACATAGACCCCTCTAACGGCTATAAATGACTCATCAGCAGAAATGGGTATAGCTTCAGCAGAAACGAGCATCTTGGAACTTTAAACCTTTTATTCTTTGTCCATGATTAACCCCTGTAGAATCTCTGAAATGAACATAACTTGAAAGCCATTATTAATTGATAGAATGATATGTTTGCCACAGATTGATACCCCAAAATTTAACAGTTACAAAGATGTTTTGTTTATGTTCATGTGTACGTGACATTTGTGAAACAAGAGTAAGCTTTCGAAAGCTTATAGTAAACTGGTACAACATGCATTATTTAAGAAGCTCGACAACGAAAAATAAGTTACTCTAGCTACGTATGGAAATCGGTTCAAGAGACTTACAACACCAAAAGGTGGTAAAGAGTTCGATTGAGAAGTGAACGAGAACAAAGAAACCCGATGTGTAACCTAGCTTTCAAAAGCTTAAACCCGAATAGAAACTTAAGCCAAAAAGCTACTAAACCTGTGAAATATTACCAAATACCCTTGCTTCCTTTTCCTTCTTACTCGGCAGTGACAAGAGAAATATTGAGGTGTGTTTGTGAGGTTTTGTAAGTGTAAATGAGATGAGACCAAGTGGTCTTATTTTGATGTTCAAACCCATGCAAAATGAGAAGAAGAAGCATGGGTGTCTCTTTAGTCTTCAACCGATCGGCATGAGATGGGGAATAGGAGAAGAAGTCATGTCAAGCTTTGTCCCTTAGAAACATATTATCCCATGGTTAATGAAGTTCTTTGGTAAAAGTGTGGATTAAGCATTATTTAAATGGGTAGTTTATGGTTTCCATGGTGGTTTCGGTGTTGACGCAAAGCAAAAGAGAAAATATGGGTACACACGTGTTGTTACTAGGACGTGTTTTGTTTCTTACATGGTAAAAGTATGTGTGTGTTGTTTTGTATGCCAACAGATCACAAGCCATATCGCTGGGCTCAATATAGATCGAAACCCTAAGGGAGAAAATATGGTGAGTTGGGCTTGAGTTAGTGTGTGAGTCTAAGCCCACGATGAAAAATAAAAGAGTGTGTTTGTTTAGTGATGACACGAGCCCAATCCCAAAGAAAATGCTATACTTGTTTGGTTTATAATTTT
>OU343216.1:167165934-167200521 GCA_910596185.1 Chrysanthemum makinoi | reverse complement strand
CTTTTCTTTTGCACATCGGCTGTGTATGTAACGCCCCGACCCGACAAGGGTAAAGGAATCACAAGTAATGGTATCATATCAAAGCAAACATAAATATCCAAAAGAAATCTCAACATCAATATTGAAATAATCCAAGTCAAATGACTTCAATACATAGGTCCCAGCGGAAACTAAACTCCAAATGAAATGTCTAAAATATAAAGTCTAAAATCTCTAAGGTAAGTCCACACAGCACTCATCCCAAAGCAATACCCAGCTCCAACGCTTAGATACCTGCCGCGGAAGAAAAGAAATGCGGCTGAGCTTCAAAAGCCCGGTGAACAGATATACAAGCAAAACGAATACGAAGCGAGAACGAATCTCTAGAAATAAAGTGAAAGAAAGATAGCAAAATCATAATCATTTCAAAAGATAAATCAGGATTGTAACACCCAACCGACAAGGGTAGAATTATCCTGATCAGGTGTCATATCGAGAATACAAGTAAAGTTTTCAAGGAAGTCTTTAAATAAAACATACCAAGTCATAATAACAAAAGATTTACAGAAATTACAAAATCCAAATGTCTAATATAAATCTAAATTTCAAAACAATAGCCGCCAAAATAAGTCCAGAAGGTATCTATGGTTAGTCACTCAAATGATCCAACTCTCATTAAACAAAGCCCATCTTCAAACCTAAAACGCGAGAAAAGAAATGCGAATGAGCTTAAAAGCCGGTGAGCAGATATAACAAGCAGACACTAAATAAAGACGAAATGAAACAAAGGAAGCCGATAACAAAGTCGCAGTGAAAATGAGAACAATGAGTCAATGAGGATCCTGCAGAACACAATTATCTGAGATATCCAAAACACATATAGCAAGGAGAACGAAGCAAAGCAAGGCATCAAGACAAACATACAAGTACATACAAACCAAGCACACAGAATGTCTTGAAACATAAGCAAGCATAGCGAGCGTCATACTCACACAACATATACATCATACAATCAATTAGGAAAATCGAGAAAACATACAAGCCAAACAGATATCTACAGGAAAGCGGAAGCAATTAACTAATAAGTGAGCATGGCAATTCACCGAGTCAAAACCCTTAGTTGCAAACATAACGGTATCATAACAGTAGGAAGTACTAACATCATCAACACATGGCGGTCACACATAATAAGTAGAATACGTTATAAAGATATAATTAAATGAATTAAATACATAGCGAGGCAATTAAACAAGTTAACAAGCTAGACTTCATAAGTTGAACCATTTACCCAAATCAAACCGTAGCATAAACGAAATGAAACATGGCAGTCAACAACAAGGAATAAGGAAACTATCGGATAATCATAGTCCACGAGATTAATGAGCGAGGTACAAAGATAAACAGATCAACAATCGATTTCACACAAGCACGGTTACCAGATAAATCAAAGGATCACATACTTGATAGATAGCATATCATGAGATGACAACAGGTAAATCTTATATGGCATACATACATATCATACGAGTAATGGGTAATTAGAGTATAAACATGAATATCATAATCAATCCAATGACATATAATAACCCGGTACGTGAATGGAACTTCAGTCTAAGTAACGGAATGAAAGTGTGACAGGTCAATGTAATGGAGTATCTATATCTTGGTAAAAGTGAACCATCTAAGGTACTGAGTAATGAACAATTAATATAAGTTATAGTGCATTGGGGAATACGGAAGGTACAATGTAGGTATATCAATAGTGTAAGGTCTGTCAGAAATCCATCCCGAGCCAACAAAACAAACCAATATCAATAGTGGCAATAGTCGCCAATAGTATCCAATAGTAGCCATTGTATTAGGGTGACCTCGGAATACCAAACCAAATAGGAGGGGAGACCTCGGTATGAATGGAGTAGCTAGCTCCGAAAATGTGAGGGGTGTATTGCACACACGCACCACATCACCAAAACAATATATCAATATCAATACAATACAAATCTAGGATGCATCCATACATACCAAAACAAATAGTGGCCATACAATATATATCCAAGCGCGCGCAATCAATACAAATATGGGGACGGTGTGCAGCACATCACTCGTGCACTTTGGAGTCATGCCATTGGTGAATCAATGACACGGACATGGAACCCCATGCCTAGTTAATGGCTCGGGTATCAATCTGAAGGGTCAATCAAAGGTTCAAAGTGTAGCAATATGTAAGTCTTCACAATTAAAGGTTCAATATCAATGTCAATATCAAAGTTCAATATCAAGGTTCATTGTCAAAGATTAAGTATCAAAGTTCATATCATAAGTTCATATAAGAGGTTCATATCAAAGGTTCATAATCAAACAGTTCACATAGGAGAATCAATCAAAGGGAGCATAGCAAAGTTATAGGGAAGCCCTAATAAGAAGGCTCAGAGCAGAGTATAACGGTTCAAAGCTAATATCGAAAGATGTAAACGAATCATGAGAAACCTTAAGAGGTAAGGTCAGAATATCTGTACCTTATTCGAAGCAATCAACAATGAAAGTAAAGTCAAGAAAGGAGATCAATCGCGTCGCCCGGAACCTATATGAATTAGATAACGTTCTATAAGAATCCGAAACACTTGTTTAAGACGGCTTTCCATTTTTACAAACTTTCCGAATTAAGTAACTTTCCAAATTATGTAAATTTCGAATGCTTGAGTTTTCATATATAAATAACTTGAATACTTTAGTGTTATAAATGACAAATAAATAGACTTGAGAGTTTAACATAACAATTATCATAGTCTTAGGCTCTATAATAATATATTAGTAAAGTCTAAGGTTAGATATGACACTTATCAATGTTTAAAGCTTAATATGTAACTTACCAAAGTTTAAAGTTTATTATGGCAAGTTATCAAAGTTTAGGGTTCAAATGACAAATGTACAACTTGAAGATTTAATATTATCAAGTTTTATAGTTTAAGGTGTAATATGTTAATGTATAAAAGTATAGGGTTTGCATGCGACCATGACAAAAGCTTAAGGTTTAATGTGTAAATAAGTTAAATATAAAATATAACATTACATGTTCCAATTCAAAGTTAACGTAATTCAAGTCATGTTTTACTCAGTTTCGGTACATTTTCATGCTTTCGCTTCATGAGTTCATAACACTAATCACGACCTCATGAACATGCATTATGATTAACCCCCGACTCGTCTCCCTCGATGTACTTTCAAAACTCCAAACGACTCAACCATTTATCCCGCGATCCCCCTCAAACTCGACCCACAAGACCATGCTTATACCACATCAACTACACATTTCCTATACATAATTACATATCCACACGCATGACCCCTTTTACATTCATTTCATTGATTTTACCAGCTTACTACTCTCGTTCCATACCATCTTTATTTCCCACGTTGAGTTCAGTTTCTTTTAAAATGATAACAGATCACATTGGGTACCTTAAATGACCAAAACAAAAGTGTCCCACAATATATTTCGAAAGATTCAAGACAAAATTAGATTTATGATTTCATGCGACAGTATCCAAGTTGTTCATTTACAGTTTTACCGAAACATTTATGAGCATACTTATCGTAATCCATAAGGCATGTTTTCATTTTTTTTTTTTTTTAAAGGCGAGAAGCAAGGGAGGATACCTTGAGGACGACCGAGCGAAATGCTCAACGATTAAAGAACCAAAGCACACTTCTAATTAAACCACAACCCTTCGGATCAACCCACGATCAACCAAGCTCGAGCACCACCCGATTACAAGCCTTAGCTAACCCAACGATCACCACTGCTACCCTCGTTATCTTCTTTATTTCTTGGAGAAAAAAAATGGCAGCGGCTTTGTATGGAGTTTAGGGTTTTATGTGATATCCTTTGAATGAGATTTAAAAGGGATATGTGGTGATAATGTTCGGTTATTTTTAGCTAAGATTGGGGAGTCCTTAGGCGTTTTCCTTAGGCGAAATCATGGCATTACAAGACCAATTCACCAATAAATTTTACCTTCCAAAGATACTTGTACATTCATTTTTATTTTATTTTTCTTAAGTAGTATAATGTAACATCTCAATGTATGATAGTATATTTATATTATAAGTATAAGTTTTATTATTATATCCTTCAATATTACTTATAAGGAAACATGTAACGTCCTCAACGAACTCGCTATATTTTACGGATTTTTACAATGAAGGGTATTATAGTCAATTAATGTATTTACAATTTTAGGGTTTTACAACTCTTCCCCTCTAAAAGAAAATTTTCGTCCTCGAAAATTAAAGCCGCAGAAGTACACGAAGAAGTACAAGTTTAAGGCAGACGTAGCAATCCTGATTTAAGCATAATAAATAACAATTTCGGTCCAAAAGAGTACCAAAACATACACGTAACAGATGTCGATGAGAATCTCTCGAAGAGGTACAGAATTTCAAAAGAACATGAGGAGTGACAATTAGCGGATATAAGTCATATTCCATTCACGTACCAATCCCAGACATTTCCCAAGATGTCGCATGATTCCAATAAGTTCAAATTATATGATCTCGGTATTATCACGTTGATCAGGCGTCATAATACTTGCATCACATAACAAGCCCTTATTGTTACCATATTCTGTCCCGGGTCATGACAAACCACATAGCCGATATCACACAAAACATATCATATACATATATCAAGTAATATACCAGAGCAGACCAGATCACATACAAACAACATACAACACATCAATCAAACTTACCATACCACAATGAAAGAGGCCACCAACTTGCACAAAACGGTTCCTCATGACTCATTAACGGCGGTTCAAAGAATAATTTGAGATATACTAGAATGCTAAGCGATAAACTTCACGATTCAAACCGAGAGTTCGAACAAATCAAGGAAAGCAATGCCGATCAAAATCACATGCAAAATATCAAACCGCCACAAAGCATGACAACAAATCGGGTAACACAAATCGCACCCAAATCATATGAAGTAGATGAACCTTCTCAGCCACGGTTGAATCTCGTCTCTCCGTCCTTTCGTCTTTGGTTGATCCGAATCGGCTTCCTCAACAGCATCCTAATGTCTCGGCAGGCCGCGGCGGTCGATTCACGACACGCTTCACGAACCTCTCGGCTCGAGAGGCTGATTGCGGCGAGGATTCAGCCTATCGTCTTCCGCTCCACGGGTAGTCTCCATCTAACGATCGACAACAGATAATGCGAAAACAAAATAAACAAAATCAAATGCAAAGAGAAGGAGGCCAAACCGGTGAAGATAAACGAATATCAAAATCAAATCTGAACGAACAATCAAAATAATCGGAGAAGATGAGCAATCGCGGAAGCCTGAGTGTCTACCCAAGTCCTCACAGGTCAATCCTAAGGTCAACAAGACCGAAACACGGAGCTCGATACCATAATTGTAACACCCCAACCCGACAAGGGTAGAAGTGTCCTGATGCGGTGTCATATCGAACATACAAGTAAGTTTTCAAGCGAGTCTTTAAATAAAAACATACCAAGTCATAATAACAAAAGATTTACAAGGGAAATTACAAAATCCAAAATGTCTAATATAAATCTAAATTTCAAAACAATAGCCCGCCAAAATAAGTCAACGAAAGGTATCTATGGTTAGTCCACTCAAATGATCCAACTCTCATTGAAACAAAGCCCATCTTCAAACCTAAAACACAGCGAGAAAAGAAATGCTTGGTGAGCTTAAAAACCCATGAGCGAGATATAACAAAACGAACACTAAATAAAAACGAGTAAAACAAAGGAAGCGATAACAAGTCGCTGAAATGAGAACAATGAGTCAATGAGGATCTGCGGAACACAATTCTGAGATATCCAAAACACATATAGCAAGGAGAACGAAGCAAAGCAAGGCATCAAGACAAACATACAAGTACATACAAACCAAGCACACAAAGTCTTGAAACATAAGCAAGCATAGCGGTGTCATACTCACACAACATATACATCATACAATCAATTGAGAAAATCGAGAAAACATACAAGCCAAACAGGATATCTGAAGCGGAAGCAATTAACTAATAAGTGAGCATGGCAATTCCACGAGGTCAAAACCCTTAGTTGCAAACATAACGATGATCATACTTGTGGAAGTACTAACATCATCAACACATGGCGGTCACACATAATAAGTAGGAATACATTATAAAGATATAATTAAATGAATTAAATACATAGCAGAGCAATTAAACAAGTTAACAAGCTAGACTTCATAAGTTGAACCATTTACCCAAATCAAACGTAGCATAGCGAAATGCAAACATGCAGTCAACAACAAGCGGATAAGGAAACTATCAGATAATCATAGTCCACGAGATTAATCGAACGAGGTACAAAAGATAAACAGATCAACAATCGATTTCACACAAAACGCGGTTACCAGACAAATCAAAGGATCACATATGATAAGATAGCATATCATCGATGACAATTAAATCTTATATCGCATACATACATATCATACAGGTAATGGGTAGTCGAGTATAAACATGAATATCATAATCAATCCAATGACATATAATAAACCGATGCGTGAATGGAACTTCAGTCTAAGTAACGGAATGAAAATTAATGACAGTCAATGTAATGGAGTATCTATATCTTGGTAAAAGTGAACCATCTAAGGTACTGAGTAATGAACAATTAATATAAGTTATAGTGCATTGGGGAATACGGAAGGTACAATGTAGGTATATCAATAGTGTAAGGTCTGTCAGAAATCCATCCCGAGCCAACAAAACAAACCAATATCAATAGTGGCAATAGTCGTAATAGTATCCAATAGTAGCCATTGTATTCGGAGGGGTGACCTTGGAATACCAAACCAAATAGGAGGAGACCTCGTGTAATGGGTAGCTAGCTCCCAAAATGTGAGGGGTGTATTGCACACACAGCACCACATCACCAAACAATATATCAATATCAATACAATACAAATCTAGGATGCATCCATGCATGCAAAACAAATAGTGGCCATACAATATATCCAAAGCGCATAATCAATACAAATATGGGGCGGTGTGCAACATCACTTTCGTGCCACTTGGAGTCATGCCATTGGTGTATCAATGACACGGACATGGAACCCCCATGCCTAGTTAATGGCTCGGGTATCAATCTGAAGGGTCAATCAAAGGTTCAAAGTGTAGCAATATGTAAGTCTTCACAATTAAAGGTTCAATATCAATGTCCAATATCAAAAGTTCAATATCAAAGGTTCATTGTCAAAGATTCGTATCAAAGTTCATATCATAAGTTCATATAAGAGGTTCATATCAAAGGTTCATAATCAAACAGTTCACATAGGAGAATCAATCAAAGGGAGCATAGCAAAGTTATAGGGAAGCCTAATAAGAAATTTCGAATGAGAGTATAACGGTTCAAAGCTAATATCGAAAGATGTAAACGAATCATGAGAAACCTTAAGAGGTAAGGTCAGAATATCTGTACCTTATTCGAAGCAATCAACAATGAAAGTAAAGTCAAGAAAGGAGATCAATCGCGTCGCCCGGAACCTATATGAATTAGATAACGTTCTATAAGAATCCGAAACACTTGTTTAAGACGGCTTTCCATTTTTACAAACTTTCCGAATTAAGTAACTTTCCAAATTATGTAAATTTCCCGAATTAGCAGGTTTTCATATATAAATAACTTGAATACTTTAGTGTTATAAATGACAAATAAATAGACTTGAGAGTTTAACATAACAATTATCATAGTCTTAGGCTCTATAATAATATATTAGTAAAGTCTAAGGTTAGATATGACACTTATCAATGTTTAAAGCTTAATATGTAACTTACCAAAGTTTAAAGTTTATTATGGCAAGTTATCAAAGTTTAGGGTTCAAATGACAAATGTACAACTTGAAGATTTAATATTATCAAGTTTTATAGTTTAAGGTGTAATATGTTAAAGTATAAAAGTATAGGGTTTGCATGCGACCATGACAAAAGCTTAAGGTTTAATGTGTAAATAAGTTAAATATAAAATATAACATTACATGTTCCAATTCAAAGTTAACGTAATTCAAGTCATGTTTTACTCAGTTTCGGTACATTTTCATGCTCGCTCGCGGTTCATAACACTAACAATCACGACCTCATGAACATGCATTATGATTAACCCCCGACTCGTCTCCCTCGATGTACTTTCAAAACTCCAAACGACTCAACCATTTATCCCGCGATCCCCCTCAAACTCGACCCACAAGACCATGCTTATACCACATCAACTACACATTTCCTATACATAATTACATATCCACACGCATGACCCCTTTACATTCATTTCATTGATTTTACCAGCTTACTACTCTCGTTCCATACCATCTTTATTTCCCACGTTGAGTTCAGTTTCTTTTAAAATGATAACAGATCACATTGGGTACCTTAAATGACCAAAACAAAAGTGTCCCACAATATATTTCGAAAGATTCAAGACAAAATTAGATTTATGATTTCATGCGACAGTATCCAAGTTGTTCATTTACAGTTTTACCGAAACATTTATGAGCATACTTATCGTAATCCATAAGGCATGTTTTCATTCCCGGTTTCATATGCTACGCATACAAACATGTCGCGTAAGTTTTTAAGACAGAAGCAAGGGAGGATACCTTGAGGACGACCGAGCGAAATGCTCAACGATTAAAGAACCAAAGCACACTTCTAATTAAACCACAACCCTTCGGATCAACCCACGATCAACCAAGCTCGAGCACCACCCGATTACAAGCCTTAGCTAACCCAACGATCACCACTGCTACCCTCGTTATCTTCTTTATTTCTTGGAGAAAAAAAATGGCAGCGGCTTTGTATGGAGTTTAGGGTTTTATGTGATATCCTTTGAATGAGATTTAAAAGGGATATGTGGTGATAATGTTCGGTTATTTTTAGCTAAGATTGGGGAGTCCTTAGGCGTTTTCCTTAGGCCGAAAATCATGGCATTACAAGACCAATTCACCAATAAATTTTACCTTCCAAAGATACTTGTACATTCATTTTTATTTTATTTTTCTTAAGTAGTATAATGTAACATCTCAATGTATGATAGTATATTTATATTATAAGTATAAGTTTTATTATTATATCCTTCAATATTACTTATAAGGAAACATGTAACGTCCTCAACGAACTCGCTATATTTTACGGATTTTTACAATGAAGGGTATTATAGTCAATTAATGTATTTACAATTTTAGGGTTTTACAAGGATAATAGAATAAATTTTATAGCTAACTACCTCGAGCCCAAATACATATGCCATATCATAAACATAATCATATTCACATAAGGCAACATTTGTAGGGGAGACCTACCAGATTTATGAAGGACGTGCATGCACGCAGCATCAATCATCAGATAACATATAGCATATAACATATAATATATAACATATAAGAGATCTAGGATGCACCCATACGCCCACAAACATACATTGATAATATAATATAACTTGAGCTCATAACAAATGACAGATAAGGGAGAATTTCACTCTACGCCCTAGAGTCATGAAGTGCATTCTTGACGGACATGGAACCCCCATGACTAGTTAATAATTGGCTAGGGTGTCAAACTAACTTAGGTCAAATCAGAATGTCATAACTGACATAGATCATATTTTATCAAATGTTTAATCATGTTTTCAAAATCAAAGTCTTCATATCATATAGTTCAAAATCAATGTTTTATGATTCAAAAATCAAAGTTCGGATAAGCAACAGCTCAAATAGACACATTAGGGTTCATAGCAAAGGCTTAGGAAATCCTAATGTAAAAGTTAACGAAAAGAAACATCATAAGAAACCTTCTTGAAAATATATATCGTACCTTATTCCAAAGCAAATGGTCGAAAGAAGAAACAGGGGAAAGCAAAGGATTACTCCTTCTTCACAGAACCTATACACATTAATTGCGTACATGTTATTTATGATTCCATAATCATCGAAATGATCTTTTAATATTTGGCGTTCATACTTAGTATATTTAATGATCTTAATACTTTAGGGTTTTATATTTAAATGAGACTTAAGTGTTTTATAATTAATATCGTAGATTAGGGTTCATTATGTCATTAATTAAAGTTTAGGGTTAAATGTGAAAATAGTTTAAACGTCATAACTCACACATAAAATAATGAATTAATATACTTAGCTTCAAACCCTAATCGACTCTCATTTATGTTCTAGGGTTTTCTCCTTCTTTAATATCTTATTAATATGCATTTACTTACATGTTACGTCTTTTAATGACTCGTTACTTAACCTAACACGTCATAAAACAATCTTTCCCTTTATGTTTCACCATGCCGCTTTATGATTTTATGTGACAGACAAGTTACTTATTACTCGGATTAATTACACGTTTACACATTTACAAGTTCACCTGACTTATAATTACGCACACATATGAGACACGATTCACAAACCATTAGGGTTTGGCATACCTTATTCGATTCACATATCAAACTAGGGTTTATGTTTACATGACCTTACTTACTTAATGCACTTTCAAAACTTATACATGGTTCGGTTCAATCTAGGGTTTTCGGCTATTAGGTTTTACGCAAGTCCTAGCTTATCTACGTACTTTACATATTCAAGTTACCATGTTTATACCTTAGCTGAATATATTACAAGTGGTTCGGTTCACATATCATATGGTTCGGTTCTACTTCATTCGACATATACATGACTTGATTCAATTTTCGTTATTACGTACATGTTATTTAACAAGGTTTAAATTCGTTAGGGTTTGTTCTTGTTTGTATCACACGGCTCGACACAAAAGAAAAGAAACATAACTCGACCAAACGAAACATGATACAATAAACAAGCATGGTGTAACAAGGAAAACGAATAAGCATTATACCTTAGCTTTGTTGGAACAAAACTCGAGACCAAGGGAGTTGAGACTCTGGACGAATGAAACAAAAAGAAAAGAATAGGCAAATAAAACTAGGGTTCCAATCTTGTGATTATGTGTTGTATATATAGTGGTAACATTTTAGTTTAGGGCTTTGAGGAGGCCTTGGGTTTTCGGCTTGGTCCAACCGAACACACAAAACCCACGCCCATATGGGCTTCTCGGCTTGAGTCCACACGAGCAAAACAAGCCCTTGGGCTCTCTTAGCTCTCGGCTCCTTTGATCCAAACGAACAAACACTCTTGGCCTAACATATTAGCGAAACGTTTAATCTTCGTCGTACCAAATTCGATCACGTAATACATTTTAGTTAGGTTTTAATTATTCACGAGTTAAGTTTTAAATTTCGTTAAATGTTATAAATATATTTTACGTATTTTATAAATTTCGATTCCAAGGGTATTTTAGTCTTTAATCGATTTTAGATTTCGTGGTTTTACAATTCTTCCCCTCTAAAGAAAAATTTTCGTCCTCGAAAATTGAAATGAAACGAAACAAAAATGAAATGAGAACATACCAAACTATTCAAAGAAATGAGGATAACTAGCTCGCATCGACTCCTCGGTTTCCCAAGTAGCCTCACGTTCTGGATGATTTTTCCAAAGAATCTTAACAAACGGAATGACTTTATTTCTCATAACTCTTTCTTGTCTTTCTAAAATAGCTTCTGGTTCTTCAGATAAAGACATATCGGATTGAATTTGATCAAACGGATAAGAAGCAACGTGTAACGGATGATAGTTGTATCCCTTTAGGAGTGATACATGGAAAACGTCATGAACATGCGATAACTGAGGCGGAAGTGCTAATCGATACGAAACTTCTCCTATCCGTTCTAGAATTTCAAACGGACCGATAAATCGAGGACGAGCTCGCCCTGATTCCAAAACGTTTCACACCTCAAAACGGCGAAACTTTCAAAAATACACGATCTCCAACCCGAAATTCTAAATTACGACGATGCTTGTCGGCATAACTTTCGGCGAGACCTAGCTTCCTTCAACTTTTCTCTAGCCACAGCTACCTTCTCATTAGTGATCTCGATCATTTCCGGACCTTCAATCAAACGTTCACCTACTTCATCCCAGCAAATAGGTGATCTACATTTCCTTCCATAAAGAAGTTCAAACGGTGCCACCTTAATGCTAGCATGCCAATTGTTGTTGTATGCAAACTCTACTAAACATAAATATTCATCCCAAATGCCAGTCCATTCTAAAGCACAAGCCCTGAGCATATCCTCTAAGGTCGTATAGTCCTCTTGCGACCATCTGTTTGAGGAAGAAATGCCGTACTAAAATTAAGTCGAGTACCCCAAGCTTTTTGCAAACCCTTCCAGAAATGAGAAGTAAAACGCGGATCTCACTGGGACACAATAGATGCCAGAGTACCATGAAGTCTAACGATCTCTTGCTGAAAAATCTCCGCCAATTTACCAATACCAAAATCCTTTCTGATTGGCAAGAAATGAGCAGATTTGGTTAGTCGATCAACAACTACCCAAATCGCATCATGCTTCTTCGGAGTAAGAGGTAGTCCAGTCACAAAATCCATAGATATCTTATCCCACTTCCATGTTGGAATATCGAATGGCTGTAACAATCCACTAGCTCTTTGATGTTCGATCTTAACCTGCTGACAAATCATACACTTCGACACAAACGTCGCCACATCTTGCTTCATGCCATTCCACCAAAAGTATTGCTTCAAATCCCTATACATCTTGGTAGAACCAGGATGAATAGTGAAAGGAGAACTATGAGCTTCGGTCATAACTTTCTCACGAAGTACCTGATCATTGGGAATACAAAGCCTATCTCCATACCATACAATACCGTCAATATCAACCTTAAACTCCGTCTGCTTACCTTCTTCAACATTTTGCACCACAGCCCACAGCTCGCCGTCATCTTTCTGAGCTTCTTTAATTTGTAGTATAAGGTTCGACTCCACCTTCATACTAGCCCAGTATTCATCAAAATCTCGTACACACAACTCAACATCCAAACTCTCTAAGTCACGCAAAATCCTAGGCTCAATCTTGATACTCGCAAGAATGCGATTTCGGCTAAGTCGTCAGCAACTACGTTAGCCTTACGGATGGTGTGAATGTTGGTGTCGTAATCCTTAAGAAGTTCTAACCTTCTTCTTTGTCTCATGTTAAGTTCCTTCTGAGTGAAAATATACTTGAGACTCTTATGATCGATGAATATATCACCGCCTCTCCATACAAGTAATGTCTCGGATCTTCAACGCGAACACCATGCAGGCTAACTCAAGGTCATGAGTTGGGTAATTCTCCTCATAAGGTTTTAGATGCCTCGAAGCATAAGCTATTACCTTTCCATGTTGCATCAAAACACAGCTTAATCCTTTCTTAGATGCATCACAGAAATTTGAAATCCTCCGAACTAGTTGGAAGAGTCAAAATAGGGTGACACCAATCTCCGTTTCAACTCTTCAAAAATCTTTTCTCGTTCATCCGTCCATACAAACTTTTCACCTTTCCTCATCAGTTGGGTTAGGGGTAGAAGCTAGCGAGAAACCTTCTACAAAAGCGTCTGTAGTAACCAGCAAGTCCAAGAAAACTCGACCTCGATCCATGCGTAGGTCTTGGCCATTTGGTGATAGCCTCAACTTTAGATGGATCCATGGTGATACCATCTGTGATAATATGACCAAGGAAAGCGACTTGTCTTAACCAAAATTCGCGCCGAAAATTTGGCGTACAACTTCTTCTTCCTCAAAATCTCTAAAACTATCCGGAGATGTTCTTCATGCTCTTCTTTAGACTTGGAGTAAACTAAAATGTCGTCGATGAAAACAATAACGAACTTTTCGAGAAACTCATGGAAAACACGATTCATCAGGTCCATAAACACAGCAGGCGCATTGGTTAAACCAAAAGGCATAACGAGGAATTCGTAATGACCATATCTGGTACGCTAAGCGTCTTAGGAACATCTTGCTCCTTCACACGTAATCGATGATAACGGACCTCGTGTCAATCTTCGAAAAGAAATTAGCTCCTTGCAGTTGATCAAACAAATCATCAATACGCGGCAAAGGATAACAAGATTCGAATGGTAATAATGCGATTAAGTTCACGGTAGTCGATACATAGACGCATGCTTCCATCCTTCTTCTTTACAAACAAAACAGGTGCACCCCATGGAGAAACACTGGGGCGAATAAATCCATTTTCTATCATCTCTTGCAACTGTTCCTTCAACTCCTTCAGTTCTACAGGTGCCATGCGATACGGAGCCTTCGAAATCGGTTCAGCACCAGGAATTAACTCAATGCTAAACTCAACTTCTCTAGCCGGGGAAGACTAGGGAGTTCATCGGGAAAAACATCGGTAAATTCGCAAACAACCGAAAGATTTTCAATGTTAGGACTCTCCAAAGATATGTCCTTAACAGATGCTAGAAAACCTTGGCACCCATGAGCAATCATGGTCCGTGCCTTCATAGCGGAAATGAGTTTAACAGATTTGAGAGGTTGAGAACCATGATAAACGAATTCGGGATGTTTTACGTCTCCAAAGATCACCGTTCTAGCATAGCAACATTGAAGCTCTATGATAATCCAACCAATCCATGCCTAGAATGATATCAAAGTCGACCATATCGAGAGGATACAGATTTGCACAGCGAATACGATCATCAAAACGAAGAGGACACTTAACGTATTTATGATCAATGATCACGTGGTTCTTTATAGGCGTAGAAATCGATAAGTGATTTGTTAAAGGTTTGGGCTTCATATTAAGTTTCTTAGCAAATGTGATAGATATAATGGAGTGTGTGGCACCGGTATCAAATAAAACAAAGACAACATAATCATCAATGAAAAGAGTGCCCGTAATGGTACTGCGCTCGCTGGTTACGAGTAGTAGCATAGACACGTCCGATGTAGTCGTCGGCTTGATGTAGTTTCCAGGAATCACCGGGTTCTTCTTAGGACAATCTTTAATCTTGTGAGCAGTGGAGCCACAAGCAAAACAACCACCATGGCCTTGAAACACCGCCCGGATGAGCCTTTCCACAAGTAGTACAAATAGGTGGGGAGGCAAAACCTCACCGCCCTCCTCTGTTGACTAGAAGATCCCGGGGCACGACCACGATTTGATCCTCGGTGACCGATCCTTGTTGTAACGCTGGTTATTGTTACCTTGGTTCGGACGATCACTTCCATTCTTACCAGCATTTCTATTATCTTGACCCTCGTCTCGAGGCGTCCCAGTGTCAACATTCCTTCCGATGGCCGACTCGATCATAACTCCTATTCACTTGACTCCTCGAATCATAACTCCTACCAGAGTTTCCCTTATAGTCATTGCCTTGAGTCCTACCTTGAATCCGATCACCATCGCGATTCGCTTGTTGGAACCCGCAACCTCATGAAAGATCTCAATGTTACGAGCTGCGTCATTGCAGGCCGACACATTCTCATACTCAATATTAAGAAATCGGTCCAACACCCACTTCTTCAGTCCCCACTTGAAGTGCTTAGCTTGACGCCTACCATCTCCGGCAATAGCTCCCACAAAACTCACCAGCCTCATAAACCTACTCATGTACTCATTGGAATTCTCATAATCAAACCGGTAGATTGCCGATAATCTCTCTCATACCTTTTTCGCCAAAGATCGTGGAAAGTAACGGTTATAGAAGATAGTCGAAACTCATTCCGGTACAAGTAACAGCAAAATCATCTCCTCCTCTTGCTTGTTTGAGTGCCTTCCACCAATTTAAAGCATCACCTTCCAATTTGAATGCAGCCAAACGAGTCTTAAACTCATCTCCACAACCCAGTACTTCAAACAGATTCTCAATATGAGTGATCCAGGTCCTCGGCCTCGAGTGGGAGTAGCAGCAGTGCTAAACGAAAGAGGCTTGAGCTTACCAAAACGCTCGAGCCAAGTGTGAATACCGACGGGTTGATTTCCTCCACCATTACCCGAAGCACCATTCGATTACGAATGTTGCCGATCACCTTCCATCATCTCGGTGTAGTAAGACCAGGGAAAAGAGAGTTGAGAGCATTAGCAATCGCAATATCCATGTTAGTAGCATCATCGTCTCCATCCACGCCATTCATAAGGTGCGGCGAGTTTGAACCATCTGAACGATATTCAAACAATTAGCAAAATGAACAATGGTGAGATATGAAATGGAAGTACGCAGAAGGAATCCTAAAGTCTACCCAAATCCTCACAGGTCAAATCCTAAGCTCTAAAGTCTCAAAACCTAGGCTCCATATGTCACAGGTCCTGACTACAAGTCGTAAACCTGGCTCTGATGCCATAAATTGTAACGCCCCGACCCGACAAGGGTAAAGGAATCACAAGTAATGGTATCATATCAAAGCAAACATAAATATCCAAAAGAAATCTCAACATCAATATTGAAATAATCCAAGTCAAATGACTTCAATACATAGGTCCCAGCGGAAACTAAACTCCAAATGAAATGTCTAAAATATAAAGTCTAAAATCTCTAAGGTAAGTCCACACAGCACTCATCCCAAAGCAATACCCAGCTCCAACGCTTAGATACCTGCCGCGGAAGAAAAGAAATGCGGCTGAGCTTCAAAAGCCCAAAGGAACAGATATACAAGCAAAACGAATACGAAACGAGAACGAATATGAAATAAAGTGAAAGAAAGATAGCAAAATCATAATCATTTCAAAAGATAAATCAGGATAATAGAATAAATTTTATAGCTAACTACCTCGAGCCCAAATACATATGCCATATCATAAACATAATCATATTCACATAAGGCAACATTTGTAGGGAATACCTACCAGAGTTATGAAGGACGTGCATGCAGCAAGATCAATCATCAAATAACATATAGCATATAACATATAATGTATAACATATAACAGATCTAGGATGCACCCATACGCCCCACAAACATACATTGATAATATAATATAACTTTAGCTCATAACAAATGACGAGATAAGGGGCGTGGCGAACTTCACTCTATCGCCCTAGAGTCATGTCAATGGTGCATTACTGACACGGACATGGAACCCCCATGACTAGTTAATAATTGGCTCGGTGTCAAACTATCTTAGGTCAAATAGAATGTCATAACTGACATAGATCATATTTTATCAAATGTTTAATCATGTTTTCAAAATCAAAGTCTTCATATCATATAGTTCAAAATCAATGTTTTATGATTCAAAAATCAAAGTTCAGATAAGCAGCACTCAAATAGACACATTTGGGTTCATAGCAAAGGCTTAGGAAATCCTAATGTAAAAGTTAACGAAAATAAAACATCATAAGAAACCTTTACTTGAAAAGGTCGAATATCGTACCTTATTCCAAAGCAAATGATCAAAAAGAAGAAACAGGGAAAGCAAAGGATTACTCCTTCTTCACAGAACCTATACACATTAACGGTCGTACATGTTATTTATGATTCCATAATCATCGAAATGATCTTTTAATATTTGGCATTCATACTTAGTATATTTAATTATCTTAATACTTTAGGGTTTTATAATTAAATGAGACTTAAGTGTTTTATAATTAATATCGTAGATTAGGGTTCATTATGTCATTAATTAAAGTTTAGGGTTAAATGTGAAAATAGTTTAAACGTCATAACTCACACATAAAATAACGAATTAATATACTTAGCTTCAAACCCTAATCGACTCTCATTTATGTTCTAGGGTTTTCTCCTTCTTTAATATCTTATTAATATGCATTTACTTACATGTTACGTCTTTTAATGACTCGTTACTTAACCTAACACGTCATAAAAACAATCTTTCCCTTTATGTTTCACCATGCACGTTTATGATTTTATGTGACCTACAAGTTACTTATTACTCGGATTAATTACACGTTTACACATTTACAAGTTCACCTGACTTATAATTACGCACACATATGAGACACGATTCACAAACCATTAGGGTTTGGCATACCTTATTCGATTCACATATCAAACTAGGGTTTATGTTTACATGACCTTACTTACTTAATGCACTTTCAAAACTTATACATGGTTCGGTTCAATCTAGGGTTTTCGGCTATTAGGTTTTACGCAAGTCCTAGCTTATCTCACGACTTTACATATTCAAGTTACCATGTTTATACCTTAGCTGAATATATTACAAGTGGTTCGGTTCACATATCATATGGTTCGGTTCTACTTCATTCGACATATACATGACTTGATTCAATTTTACGTATTACGTACATGTTCTTAACAAGGTTTAAATTTGTTAGGGTTTGTTCTTGTTTGTATCACACGGCTACGACACAAAGAAAAGAAACATAACTCAACCAAACGAAACATGATACAATAAACAAACGTATGGTGTAACAAGGAAAACGAATAAGCATTATACCTTAGCTTTGTTGGAACAAAACTCGCGACCAAGGGAGTTGAGACTCTCGGACGAATGAAACAAAAAGAAAAGAAGAGGCAAATAAAACTAGGGTTCCAATCTTGTGATTATGTGTTGTATATATAGTGGTAACATTTTAGTTTAGGGCTTTGAGGAGGCCTTGGGTTTTCGGCTTGGTCCAACCGAACACACAAAACCCACGCCCATATGGGCTTCTCGGCTTGAGTCCACACGAAGCAAAAACAAACGCCCCTTGGGCTCTCTTAGCTCTCGGCTCCTTTGATCCAAACGAACAAACACTCTTGGCCCAACATATTAGCGAAACGTTTAATCTTCGCTGCACCAAATTCGATCACGTAATACATTTTAGTTAGGTTTTAATTATTCACGAGTTAAGTTTTAAATTTCGTTAAATGTTATAAATATATTTTACGTATTTTATAAATTTCGATTCCAAGGGTATTTTAGTCTTTAATCGATTTTAGATTTCCGGGTTTTACAATTCTTCCCCTCTAAAGAAAAATTTTCGTCCTCGAAAATTGAAATGAAACAAAACGAAAATGAAATGAGAACATACCAAACTATTCAAAGAAATGAGGATAACTAGCTCGCGATCGACTCCTCGGTTTCCCAAGTAGCCTCACGTTTCGGATGATTTTTCCAAAGAATCTTAACGAACGGAATGACTTTATTTCTCATAACTCTTTCTTGTCTTTCTAAAATAGCTTTCGGTTCTTCAGATAAAGACATATCGGATTGAATTTGATCAAACGGATAAGAAGCAACGCGTGTAACGGATGATAGTTGTATCCCCTTAGGAGTGATACATTGAAAACGTCATGAACATGCGATAACTGAGGCGGAAGTGCTAATCGATATGAAACTTCTCCTATACGTTCTAGAATTTCAAACGGTCCGATAAATCGAGGACTGAGCTCGCCCTTGATTCCAAAATGTTTCACACCTCTAAACGGCGAAACTTTCAAAAATACACGATCTCCAACCCGAAATTCTAAATTACGACGATGCTTGTCGGCATAACTTTTCTGACGAGACCTAGCTTCCTTCAACTTTTCTCTAGCCACAGCTACCTTCTCATTAGTGATCTCGATCATTCCTGACCTTCAATCAAACGCTCACCTACTTCATCCCAGCAAATAGGTGATCTACATTTCCTTCCATAAAGAAGTTCAAACGGTGCCACCTTAATGCTAGCATGCCAACCTGTTGTATGCAACTCTACTAAACATAAATATTCATCCCAACCGCCATCCATTCTAAAGCACAAGCCCGAGCATATCCTCTAAGGTCCGATAGTCCTCTCGACCCACCATCTGTTTGAGGATGAAATGCCGTGTGATATGTGCCATTATACCAGTTATACCACTGACAATTGCTACATAATCCTTTTTTGTATGATCTGCAAAAAGGATGATCACGAACTCTCGATCACTTACAGTATGTAAGTTCATTCAGTGAAGCAAAACATACTAAAGTTGGTCATCAATATGCTTCAACCTCCAAACCAGCTCACATGAATAGAGCAAAACCTTTCCTCCTTGCCCACACTGTGGCTTCAATGATCGTCATCCTGATGATTGTCTCATGAACACATGCTGTGATATTTTCGGAAATCCAGCTCATGAGACATCCCAAAGATGACGTGTCATCCAAGCAAGGAGAAGTTCAAAGCAACCCCGAATCACTGAGTCATCAAATGCAAAACCTGTGGTAGCACAATGCACTCAACCACTGACCATGAGTCAATTGCCAAATTCAAACAAACCTTTATACCCAAGCCCACTAGTATGTGGGTCAGCAAGAGAAACTAATCCAGTTTACTATTTGTGTAGAGACACGCCAGGGAGCCTATTTGGCATCTAGATAGTGGATGCTCAAGAAGCATGATCATGCTAAGGAGTATCCGCACAAGTATGTAAAGGAACGAAGACCCAAGGTAGTATTTGGTGATAACTCATCATGTCCCACTGAAGGTTATGGTTCAAGATATTGCAATGGAATAGTTTTCAAGAATAGCTTATGTCAATGGTCTAAAATACAATCTCATCGGTGTCACCAATTATGTGATGCTAAGTGCATTGTGCAATTCAATGACAAACAAGGCACCATTTTCAATGCCAAAAAAGAAGTTGTTTTGATAGCTCCTAGAAGAGATGATGTTTATGTCCTAGACATGTCAACACTCTCTCAAGATGGAACTTGTCTCTTTCAAAACCAATGAAACTATCAACCGCCTGCGGCACAAGAGACTCTCTCACTTAAATTTCAGAAACATCAACAACTTGGCAAAACAAAACAAGGTCCTTGGCCTACCATCACTGGTTTTTGCAAAAGATAAACCATGCTCAGCCTGTGAAAAAGGCAAACACCATAGGGCATCATTCAAAACAAAACAAAATTTCTCCATCAAAAGTTGCCTTCAACTCCTGCACATGGATCTCTGATACACTTGGGTATAATTTCTTGCCAAGAAAGGTCAGGCAGCTGATACAATAATGTCATTCATCAGGAAAATTGAAAACCAGAATGACATTATCTGTTAAACAAATCGAATCGACAATGGCACTGAGTTCAGAAATCAAGAGCTTGAGAGTTTCTGTGATGAAAAGGGAATCACCCAAAACTTTTCATCTCCTTACACCCCTTAACAAAATGGGGTAGCTGAAAGGAAAAACAGAACCCTCATTGAGGCTGTAACTATGTTAAATGGCTCAGACTCAAAGCATTTCGGATCATACCAAAACGGCCTGTTATACTCAAAACAGGTCAATCATTGTCAAAAGACATAACAAAACCCCATATGAGATATTCAAAGGTAGTGTAACACCCCCAAAATCACAAAGTGACAGCGGAAGACTATTTGGGGTATTACTTAGAGGATCACAGTCATAAGTCATAGAAAACGACTCTAAAGAGACGTTTTTAATAAAAGGTTGTTACCATTTCATAAAACTCGGTATTTTGGAACACAAAAGGAGATACCACATGTTTTGAGTTTACATAAAAGATAGTTCAAATGTTTACGAAATGATAACTTTATTTAAAACAACACCACTTCCAGCATCCCAAGACGTCCACTCCGTGCCTTCGTGATATCTTAATTAGTACCTGAGATAAGCATGCTTAAAAAGGTCAACAAAAATGTTGAGTGATATTCATAGGTTTAAATAATAAGTTGAACACAAGTAAGAGATGATAATTGCTTCGAATACAATCACCATGGAAAACATAGATTATTATTATGCACTAAGCTCATGACACCAAACTAACTGCATACACCTAATTACTGGTGTAAGTAAAATATCGCCCTCAGATGGAATTGCCAATTCCATAGTTAACCAAATATAGTGCCCGCTTATTTCGATAACCGAGTCAGGGTCGTTAATTCCCATAGTACTATCCACAATATTCGCGTTCACTCGCAAGTGATTAATGGTTCATGATGTAAGGGACTTATGGCAGGCAACTTAGGCTATAATAATAATGATCATGCAAGCATACGGTTTAAGAAAAGACTTGTGTTCTAGTTTATAGCATGCATCTCCCTCGCGGGGTTTGAAAAACAAGTAAAAGCGAGGCTATGAACTCACCTTAGCAAACAGAGTCCGAGTAGTGTAAAGTCAAGTAGTATGAGCTCGAAGTACCGTCACGCAACCTATAATTAGTATGGCAAGTCTTAGTTTATTGTTTTTATTCATAACTTAGTGTATTGAAAACGGTTGAGGCATTCTCAAGAGTTTGTGTTTATTATTGCTTGTGTGGCAACGGTTAAGTTTAAATAGGTTTCAAACGCTTTGTAAGTTTTGGCTCTTGGAAAAGTGCTTACGCATATAATTATATGAAAATAGTCATGACGAAAAAGTCCTCGGTTTGAAAGTAACCGAATGACTAAGTACGGAAAAATGTTCACAAATAAAGTGTTTGTGGGGTTTATACTGGCGCAAAAATAATAAATATTTACGTCAAGTATTTATAATATAAGTGTTAGTATTCTACTATAATTATTCATATATGTATATATATACTATACTAAATTTGCGAGTGATAAGTACAAAAAGTTTATGTTATATTTAATATCTAGTTTTCGTAATTTAATTAATTTTGTGAAAATAGACTAAGTATATTATTTTAATAAAAGTCGGCATGACTACTCGTAATTATTAGTTTTCCCTTATTAATCAAGTGTTGGAAAAATAACTCATGTCAATATATTTGATATCATAACTTACCCAATTAAATATGTTTTGTATTAACTTAGTTGAGAAACAAATAACTCTTAATAACTCAAAATATTAGAAAATCAACAACAAAAGAAAGTGATGAGCACAAGGCTCGAACACCTATCCCTACAACAAAAAGGACGCCCAAACCAATAGACCAACCCATCTTTTGTGTTTTACTAATGGTATATACATATACTTTACACTTTGACCAACTTTCACTTGACCATTATAAAACTTAGGTCCAAGGGTAAATAATAAAGCACTTGAAATCTAAAAATAAGCTTTAGTTAAGCTAATAGGAAGACTTTTCCAAGACGAGCCAATACTTAAGTAAACTTTAGATCCATGTTTTCTTAGTCGCTTAGTTCAAAACTCAAAATAGTCTCAAGTCATAAGGGTGTCGAATAAGCAAACAAGTAAGCACTAGCTTATATTTTTTCGAGATGTTTACAAGTATTAACAAGTTCAAGATTTCCACACAAGTTCTTAAACGTAAATCTTAGTTATCTTTGCATGTATATCTAACGATATATACATGTCGCAAGGAAAGTTTTTAAAGAACTCATTGTCTAGTTAAATATTAAGCATAAACATGTTTGTACTCATAAGAAAACTCAATGGAAACACATGCTAAATGAGACCAAGAATCCTTACAAAGTGATTGTGTCGATCAAGAGAGAAACAAGAACCCAAGATTTTTCTAACCCAAACTCCAAATGCTAGCTTGTTTACCCAATACTTTCTACCCAAGATCTTCCAAGTTGTTTACCCAAGATTTCCAAGCACTAACTTAGCAATTGTGAAGTGATCTTTGATAAAATGTAAGTGTGTGTGGGAATCCATATGGATCGGTCAGATAACATAAAAGAGAGAAGGATTTTTGGCTCCAAAGTCTTGTAGATATTAGTATGCTTTGTCCTTTAAGTCCAATTATCCAAGTATTTTAATGTAAAGAAGTCTTGGAACTAAGTCCTAAGTTAACATGTGACCTTGGTGGGATAAGACAAGTAGGAAAGGGGGGTTGTTTGTGGTGCTCGATCAAGGCGAAGGAAAAGGAACAAAGTAAGAAATTTGACTAGATTTAGAGGAGCCTAAAGGTCTAATAGATATTAGTTTGCATGCTTCTTTAAACCCCAATATCCATTTAATGAGATGCAAAGTTACTTTTGCTATTATGCATGTGACTATATATGTTTGCATGGGCGGCAAACCAAAGTCATTAGGAGAAAAAATTAGTTTCGAATTTTTATTGTGTAATTCGTGTGCCGTTTTGAGCTTAAGTGTGGTCGTGGTGTTTCGTTTGACGCTTATGACAAAACGTAATATATAATTTAGAGCACGCTTATAAAGGTGAAAATAAATAATTAAAAATATTAATTCTAATTCATAAAAATATTTATTCGACTTTAGCCATAACTAATTGAGTGTCAGACGCTGCGCTCGTAAGACAAGAAAATTTCTTGTGAGACTGATTTAGCTATCAGTAAATATCGGCATGATAAAATAAGACTACTCGGAGATGCATAAATTTTTGCAATAAAATGAAACGTACATGCTAAAATGCTCAACTTGGCTCAAATAAGTTTTGATAAACAATCTAGTTTATTAACATGAAAGTTGATGATAGTGAAATTTTACAGGTGGCTACAGTACCAACCCCTTAAGAGCCCGCGGAATATTTAGTTTACGGTGGTCGTCGGAGTTGAGTTTGCAAATAGATGCGGGTACTTAACACGCATGGTGTCCTCGCTCCTCCCGTACTCCGGTCCTCTCTTTGAGTTCCATCTAATCTTGACGATAGGAATGCGACTTTGCTTAAGTCGCTTGACTTCCCTATCCATGATTTCAATAGGTTCTTCGACAAAGTTGAGCTTGTCATCGAGTTTAATCTCTTTTAGCGAAACAACAAGAGATTCATCCGACAAGCATTTCTTTCAGTTTGAGACGTGAAAGGTAGGGTGCACTCTACTAAGTTCTTCCGGGAGATCAAGTTTGTAAGCCACCGGGCCGATTCTTTCGAGAATCTTGAAAGGGCCAATGTATCGAGGATGTAACTTTCCTCGTTTTCCAAATCGAACCTTACCTTTCCAAGGTGATACTTTCAACATAACTCGATCACCAACTTGAAATTCCATGGGTTTCCTTCTAACATCGGCGTAACTCTCTAGCAGCTTGAAGTCGTTGACGAATTTGCACAATCTTCTCGGTTGTTTCTTGGACAAGCTCGGTCATGAGTTGGGCATCTCCAACCTCGGCCCAACAAACGGTCGATCGACACTTTCGACCATAGAGTGCCTCGAATGGGGCGCCTTGATGCTAGCGCGGTAACTATTGTTGTAGGAGAATTTCGCCAAAGGTAAGTGTTTATCCCAACCTTTTCCAAAATCGATCACACATGCTCGAGCATGTCTTCAAGGTTTGATAGTCCTTTCGCTTTGGCCATCGGTTTGAGGATGATATGCAGTACTCATATCCAAACGAGTGCCTAAAGCCTTTTGAAGAGATTTCCGGAAGTGTGAAGTAAAACGACTGTCACGATCAGAAATGATGGAAATTGGCACTCCATGCCGTGATACAATTTCCTTTAGGTATAGTTGAGCAAGGGTTTCCATTTCGTCATTTTCCTTGATGGGTAAGAAATGAGCGGATTTGGTAAGGCGATCGATGATAACCCAAATGGTATCGTAACTCTAGCAGCTTTGGCGTTTGGTTATGAAATCCATGGTGATTCTTTCCCATTTCCAAACGGAGTTCGTTGAGTTAACAATCCGGAGGGCTTTTGACATTCGGATTTGACTCGAGAACATGTAAGACATTTCCGACATACGATAATCTCGGCTTTCATGTTTGGCCACCAATAAAGCTTCTTGAGATCTTGGTACATTTTGTCGGATCCCGTGTGAATGGAATATTTAGACTTGTGAGACTCATGCATAATGAGTTCCCGTATTCCTCCATGAAGTGGTATCCAACTTCTATCGCCAAAACATAAGGTTCCATCCGATCTTTGCGCAAAACCATTCTCGTTTTCCGGCATTCCAAAGATTCTCTCGTTGGGACGGTTTTCAGGTTTGAGAGCTTCAATTTGAGCTTCAAGGATTTTTGATGGAAGGGGTGACTTAATTGTCATTCCCAAAGATCTTACTCGAAGAGGTTTAGGTCGATCCTTTCGACTAAGAGCATCCGCTACAACATTTACTTTTCCCGGGTGATAACGGATTTCACAGTCGTAATCACTAAGCAACTCTAGCCATCGGCGTTGTCGCATGTTTAACTCCTTTTGATCCAGAATGTGTTGGAGACTTTTATGGTCGGTAAACACCGTACACTTGGTCCCATATAGGTAATGTCTCCATATTTTGAGAGCGAAAACCACGGCTCCTAATTCCAAGTCATGGGTAGTGTAGTTCTTTTCGTGAGTTTTGAGTTGTCGCTAGCATGCGATCACCTTGTTTCTTCGCATCAATACCGCACCTAACCCTAGGTGTGATGCATCACAGTAGACCACAAAATCTTCTACCCCATCGGGTAAGGCTAAGATAGGAGCTTCACAAAGCTTTTGTTTCAAGAGTTGAAAGGCTAACTCTTGTTCTTCACCCCAGTCAAAATTTTTCTTTTTCTCGGTTAGCTCTGCTAGAGGTTTAGCGATTTTTGAGAATCCTTCAATAAATCTTCGATAATAACTAGCGAGACCTAAGAATTGGCGATTTCTCGGAGTAGTAGGGGATGACCAATCTTTAACAGCTTCAATTTTGCGGATCAACGTGAAGACCATTACTATCTATCACATGACCAAGGAATTGTACTTTTTGAATCCGTAAGTCGCACTTGGAAAACTTAGCATACGCTTCTTTCTTGAGTAGTTCCGAATGGCTTTCAAGTGTTCCGTATGTTCCTCCTTGGGAGTAGATGAGAATGTCATCGATAAACACAATCACAAATTTGTCCAAGTAAGGTTTGCATATACCGGTTCATTAGGTCCATAAATGCCGTGCATTTGTCAAACCAAATGGCATCACTTGGAACTCATAGTGGCCGATCGTGTTCGAAAAGCGCTTTTGGAATATCTTCTCTAACTCATTGGTGATACCCGATCTCAAATCAATCTTGAGTAGACGCTTGACCCGCGCATTGGTCAAACAAATCATCAATTCTAGGTAACGGATATCGATTCTTCATCGTTAGTTTGTTCATTACTCGGTAATCGATAACACATAAAAAATATCCGCCCTTCTTGACAAATAAGACCGAGCTCCCAAGGCGAAGAACTCGGTCGAATGAATCCTTTTTCGACAGCTTGTAGTTGGTCGACAATTCTTGTAGTTCGGAGGGTGCCAATCTATAAGGTGCTCGTACACGGGGCCGCCCCGGCACTAACTCAATTTGGAATTCTACTTGCCGAATCGGAGGAAGGCCGTGCAAGTCTTCGTGGAATACTGAAAGTCCCTAGCCACGGGGACATCTTTTAGTTGTTTCTCATCCGCTTTCTTCCTCTCCGTTACTTGTGCTAGAAAAATGTGGCATCCTTTTTCTATGTACTTTGCGTCTTAACGCGACGAGATGATATTCAATCGGGTCTTACTACGATCACCCCGAATGATTAGAGTTTCGCCATCGAGAGGAAGGTGAACGACTTTCTCGTCACAGATGATTCTTGCACGATTCTTGGATAGCCAATCCATGCCAATGACAAAGATCGGCTACCACGTTGAATAGGCATAAGGTCTATATTGAATGGGTGATTTGATAAGGATAGGTTGCAACCTCGAAGGACAGTGTTAGTTCCTACTATTTTTCCATCGGCTAGTTCTACTTCATAAGTGGTATCTAGGGTAGTTGGGGTGACTTTTAACAAAGGTGCAAACTTAGAGGACACAAAGCTTTTGTCTGCTCCAGAATCAAATAACACTTTAGCTAGATGATGGTTGAGTGAAAACGCACTGTAACGACGTCCGGGTTTTCTTGTGCATCTCCATCTCCTAGCACATAAGCTCTTGCTCTAGCGGGGTTGTTGTTGTTGTTGTTGTTGTTGTTCCCGTACAGCTTTGGGCATCTACTCTTGACATGCCCAGCCTCTCCACATCCAAAGCAAGTTATTCCAATGGGTTGAAGGTTACTTCCAAGAGGGCTTGCAATCCTTGTGGGTATGGCCCACCTTGTTACACTTTCCACACTTAATAGTACAACGCCCCACGGATGCAGGTTGCATCGAGTGCACAAAGGGTGTGGTCCAGATAGCCTCTTCCAAAGAGCGGGGTAGCAGATAAGCCCGCGCAACTTGTTGCCTACGGTTTTGTTGATTGTGGTGGTTGTTTCGGTTTTGGTGGTATGGGTTGGGATTGTTGTTGTGTTGATTGTGATTTTTGCGGCCTTGGTTGTTATTGTTACGGTTATGGAAAGAGTTGTTGTGATGGTAGTTGTTGGAAGTGTTGCCTCGACGGTCATCAAATTTCCTTTTGTTGTCGGTATTGCCTTGCACGGATCCATGTTTCAGGACTTGATCCATGAGTTGGTAGGAAATTGTGATCACTTCTTCCACATCTTGGGCTGATGTGCAGAACATTGCCCTCAATGCTGGGTAATCCCCAATGAGGTTTTTCCAAGAACTTGACATCATCGAAACCATGGAGGGGTATAGAGCTTTCAATTCTTGGAAGCGCTTGAAGTAGGTTTTGAGATCATTGCCCTTAGCGCGATGATAGAACTCATCTTCCGCTTGATCTCGGTCCTTGGACAATATTACTTCATCATCAATTGCTTCAGTTCAGTCCAAGTGGTTTTGTAAGCTTCTTCCATGCCAATAGGTTGGGCATGAGCTTTCCACCAAGACAATGCATCTTCTAGTAAAGTACCAGTAGCAAATTTCACCTTGCAATCTTCCGAGCAATCGCTAGAAGAAACACGCCAGATCTTTCGAACCAATGAATAAGGCCAAGCGCTTCTTCAGCCTTGAAGAAAGTAGGTTTTCAATTCATGAACTCCTTGTATCCACATTTGCGATTCACCACAGCCATTCCGGTTGGCTTGATTTGGGCCTCGTTTGTTCGAACCACAGGTCTTGCAAAAAAGCAAAGACCAATTTCATTGGTAACCACCGAATTGCTTCAGGGTCATCTCGGAGTTTTCAGTAGAGGTAGAGGTAGTTCTTGTTCTTGCCATTTTTCTAAAGACATACACTCAGATTTCAGAATCATTCAACATAATTGTGAATTATTATAAAAAAATGATTTCATAATCGTCAAGATCATCACATTATATCAATAGAGTATAATCATCATAAGAAGAATCATAACATGTTAGAACCACACAAGAGAATATATATAAATGATCACTTCGATTCACACAAACCGATAAATAAGAAAGATCACCATACATAAGAACATAAAGAAACGACAACCATAATGTCATAGGTCTATCATCCATACATAGTGATACAATAACCATACAATGTCACATAAATAGCTTGTTCGATAGTTTACAAAACATGCGAATACAAAGCCTTTATTAGTGCCACATGCGGCAGGCTAAAGTACTAGAAAACTAAGTAGATGAATCACCGATCTAGAGGCCGCGGGTGTTCCTCAATCGGCGCTGCAGGTCACGGACTAGCTCTGCCAGGTCATCCACCTCTCTATCTCGTGCCTCCAACTCTGCCCAAAGCAGAGCACGAGTCTCCATGATCGTCATCCTCTCGTGATCGCCGCCACAACCTCCAACATCTCACTGCCTAGCAGCCTAATCTATCTGACTCCATCCTCCTCTCCAACACCGTGAATCGCTCCACTAGCCCTCTCACTCGGCACCAATCCTATCAAGCACTCCCTCCATTGTGGTCCTCCCGTTGAGGAGCTCTCCAACCTCATCCTCGATGTTCTCGATACGAACTAATGGAACCTCATCAACGAATGCCACAACATCCTCAAGCGATCCTCAACGCTAACTCGGGCAGCTATCAATGGAATGGTATGATGAAGGGGTTCTCCAGAATCGAAGAGTCTCGCCAAAGAAACCGAGATACCCCAAGCCCACAGCGCTAGGTGCACCCTCCTCCGACCTCTATCGACTAATGAGCGGCATCATGTAAGACCAACGTCTAGCATCGACCCTCCACGGGCTCGCTCAGAGGTACCAAACATAGCCCGGTAATATGGGTCGAATATGCGGTGAGAGACGGGCTCTCCCAAGAGATGTCACCGGCCAGTGCAAGGCCACCGGGTGATGGTGCACGGATGAGGATGAAACCGCAGTGGTGGTCCGATAAATGAATGTGGTAGGTGGTGGTAGTGGTGAAAGGTATGAGTGGTGGTGCAAAAGTACTGAGGGTGGAAAAGCAGAGGATAATGGTATGTCAGATGGTGGAACAAAAGTGATGGGTGTCCTTACTCGTTTCCGAGCGGTATGTATAAACGTAGCACCCTTCTTACGGTAACGAATGGTCGGTCGAATGGCGCAGCTCGTAGGGTTTGAGAACCCTAGCTCGCTTCGCCTGCGCAACGTGTAGTGATGATGGGCGAGAAGTAGAAGATACGAATCAGCGTGAGGTGTCCGGGACATAATGTCGAAGGTGATAGCCACCTGCCACTCCGATATCGGTCATGGGGGGACCAAAAACGCAAACGCCGTGTATGGTCAAAGCGGTGGGGTGACAACGACTTCACCCTCCTAAGGGCTCATTCTCGAGGACACAGTGTGATGAGAGCCGGTGCCAAGGGAGCAGGGGCAGAGGACATAGCATCCTCCATCTCGATGTCGGAGGTCGTCGATAGGTGAGTAGCGACGACATGGTACTGTGAACAACCCAAAAGAAGATATGCACTTATAAGTAAATAAAGCCATGCAAGAAATAAGATTTAGTTAGTCATAATAATCGCCACGCAAATCTAAATGCCTAACTAAATGAAAGCTAGCATTATAAGTTTTATCATGCAAAGTTTTACTAGTCATGTATTATCCGCCAGCGAATCTCATAATGCAATCGGTACGAGTAGGCACGGAGGACGTGAAGTGGTGGTGTAAAATGGTCCATTTAAAAACGTGGTTATAGTCCAATTTGATTTGACAATACAACTTGGTTCTCTATAACCTAGGCTCGATGCCAATCTGAACACCCCAAAATCACAAAGTGACAAATGAAGACTATTTGGGGTATTACTTAGAGGATCACAGTCATAAGTCATAGAAAACGACTCTAAAGAGACGTTTTTAATAAAAGGTTGTTACCATTTCATAAAACTCAGTATTTTGGAACACAAAAGGAGATACCACATGTTTTGAGTTTACATAAAAGATAGTTCAAATGTTTACGAAATGATAACTTTATTTAAAACAACACCACTTCCAGCATCCCAAGACGTCCACTCCGTGCCTTCGTGATATCTTAATTAGTACCTGAGATAAGCATGCTTAAAAAGGTCAACAAAAATGTTGAGTGATATTCATAGGTTTAAATAATAAGTTGAACACAAGTAAGGGATGATAATTGCTTCGAATACAATCACCATGGAAAACATAGATTATTATTATGCACTAAGCTCATGACACCAAACTAACTGCATACACCTAATTACTGGTGTAAGTAAAATATCGCCTCGATGGAATTGCCAATTCCATAGTTAACCAAATATAGTGCCCCGCTTATTTCCGATAACCGAAGTCGGGTCGTTAATTCCCATAGTACTATCCACAATATTCGCGCTCACTCGTAAGTGATTAATGGTTCATGATGTAAGGGACTTATGGCAGGCAACTTAGGCTATAATAATAATGATCGTGCAAGCATACGTTTAAGAAAAGACTTGTGTTCTAGTTTATAGCATGCATCTCCTCGCAGGTTTGAAAACAAGTAAAAGCGAGGCTATGAACTCACCTTAGCAAACAGAGTCCGAGTAGTGTAAAGTCAAGTAGTATGAGCACGGCACCGCCACGCAACCTATAATTAGTATGGCAAGTCTTAGTTTATTGTTTTTATTCATAACTTAGTGTATTGAAAACGGTTGAGGCATTCTCAAGAGTTTGTGTTTATTATTGCTTGTGGCAACTAAGTTTAAATAGGTTTCAAACGCTTGTAAGTTTTGGCTCTTGGAAAAGTGCTTACGCATATAATTATATGAAAATAGTCATCATGACGAAAAGTCCTCGGTTTGAAAGTAACCGAATGACTAAGTACGGAAAAATGTTCACAAATAAAGTGTTTGTGGGTTTATACGGCGCCGCAAATAATAAATATTTACGTCAAGTATTTATAATATAAGTGTTAGTATTCTACTATAATTATTCATATATGTATATATATACTATACTAAATTTGCGAGTGATAAGTACAAAAAGTTTATGTTATATTTAATATCTAGTTTTCGTAATTTAATTAATTTTGTGAAAATAGACTAAGTATATTATTTTAATAAAAGTCGGCATGACTCACTGAATTATTAGTTTTCCCTTATTAATCAAGTGTTGGAAAAATAACTCATGTCAATATATTTGATATCATAACTTACCCAATTAAATATGTTTTGTATTAACTTAGTTGAGAAACAAATAACTCTTAATAACTCAAAATATTAGAAAATCAACAACAAAAAGAGTGATGAGCACAAGGCTCGAACATCATCCCTACAACAAAAGGACAAATACCCAAACCAATAGACCAACTCATCTTTTGTGTTTTACTAATGAAACAGTTGGTATATATATACTAGTTTTGACTTAGTGGTTTCCTTTACAATCTTCACAAAGGAACATATATATATCAACTTTCACTTGAGCATAAAAATGGTTTGTGTTTATACGCATGAAACTTAGGTCCAAGGGTAAATAATAAAGCACTTGAAATCGAAAATAAGCTTTAGTTAAGCTAATAGGAAGACTTTTCCAAGACGAGCCAATACTTAAGTAAACTTTAGATCCATGTTTTCTTAGTCGTTTAGTCGAAAACTCAAAATAGTCTCAAGTCATAAGGGTGTCGAATAAGCAAACAAATAAGCACTAGCTTATATTTTTCGAGATGTTTACAAGTATTAACAAGTTCAAGATTTCCACACAAGTTCTTAAACGTAAATCTTAGTTATCTTTGCATGTATATCTAACGTATATATACATGTCGTGCAAGGAAAGTTTTTAAAGAACTCATTGTCTAGTTAAATATTAAGCATAAACATGTTTGTACTCATAAGAAAACTCAATGGAAACACATGCTAAATGAGACCAAGAATCCTTACAGTGGGGAAGTGATTGTGTCGATCAAGAGAGAAACAAGAACCCAAGATTTTTCTAACCCAAACTCCAAATGCTAGCTTGTTTACCCAATACTTTCTACCCAAGATCTTCCAAGTTGTTTACCCAAGATTTCCAAGCACTAACTTAGCAATTGTGAAGTGATCTTTGATAAAATGTAAGTGTGTGTGGGAATCCATATGGATCGGCTAGATTTAACATAAAAGAGAGAAGGATTTTTGGCTCCAAAGTCTTGTAGATATTAGTATGCTTTGTCCTTTAAGTCCAATTATCCAAGTTTTTGTAAAGAAGTCTTGGAACTAGGTCCTAAGTTAACATGTGACCTTGGTGGGATAAGACAAGTAGGAAAGGGGGTTGTTTGTGGTGCTCGATCAAGGTAGGAAAAGGAACAAAGTAAGAAATTTGACTAGATTTAGAGGAGCCTAAAGGTCTAATAGATATTAGTTTGCATGCTTCTTTAAACCCCAATATCCATTTAATGAGATGCAAAGTTACTTTTGCTATTATGCATGTGACTATATATGTTTGCATGGGCGGCAAACCAAAGTCATTAGGAGAAAAAATTAGTTTCGAATTTTTATTGTGTAATTCGGGTGCCGCTTTTGAGCTTAAGTGTCGTGGTGTTTCGGTTTGACGCTTATGACAAAACGTGTAATATATAATTTAGAGCACGTTTTTATAAAGGTGAAAATAAATAATTAAAAATATTAATTCTAATTCATAAAAATATTTATTCGACTTTAGCCATAACTAATTGAGTGTCGGTACGCTGCGCTCGTAAGACAAGAAAATTTCTTGTGAGACTGATTTAGCTATCAGTAAATATCGGCATGATAAAATAAGACTACTCGGAGATGCATAAATTTTTGCAATAAAATGAAACGTACATGCTAAAATGCTCAACTTGGCTCAAATAAGTTTTGATAAACAATCTAGTTTATTAATATGAAAGTTGATGATAGTGAAATTTTACAGGTGGCTACAGGTAGACTTCCTGATATCAACTACTTTCATGTGTTTGGGTGTCCTGTGTTCATTCACAACCACAAGGATCACCTAGGCAAGTTTGATGCAAAAGATGATGATGGGTATTTCCTAGGTTACTCAATGATCTCTAAAGCCTTCAGGGTGTTTAACACCAGAAGACAACAAGTTGAGGAAACCTTTCATGTCACTTTTGATGAAAGTTCGAAAGCATCGGTTTACCAATACCTCGGAGGAAATAGGATTAATAACTCATCAAGATATCCTCGATGAGTACAACATGAAATCAATTCCTCATATCAAGCCGATGTCGACATCTCATACTATGTCTTACCCCACAACCTTCCTCAACCAACCATCAGTGATTTCATTGATAATCAACCGTCCTACTAGGATAGGTAATATGAACCAAATGTTCAGAACCCGTGATTCAAGAACCCCAACCCAACAAAGCATCTCAACAGATGATCTCAATGATTATGTGGCTCTCTGCACTCCAACTCACTCATGAGTTTCCAGTGACCTCTTCAAGCTCAAATCCTAAACCACAAAGTTAGTGGACAAAATCTCAGGACATTGAGCTAGTAAACATCATTGGTGAACCCATTGAGGGCATGCTCACTAGAAGCATGGCTGCTAAATTAACTGCAACTTCAGCCAATGAATGTCTATATGCTGATTTTTTATCAGAATAAGAACCCAAAAGTGTCACTGAGGCTTTAAAACATCCAAGTTGGGTTCAGGCTATGCAAGAAGAACTTCAATAGTTTGATAAAAACAAGGTCATGACCTT
>OU343216.1:167129721-167165834 GCA_910596185.1 Chrysanthemum makinoi | reverse complement strand
CATAGTCGATATAAATATAGCTAAAACAAAGTTTTAATTGGTAAAAACTATTCAACCCCCCTCTTCTAGTTTACCACAATTGGCCTCAGAGCTTCGTTACCAAGTTCCTTAAAGTATATTGTACTTTAAAAAACTTGATACGATCCATGGTTAATTGAAAAACTACAAGAAAGGTCTTTTGTAAAAATAAATACCATGTTTCTAAAACTCTTTGTTTGGATGTTGGTTAGTGCAACACCCCCAAATTTGGTTTAGCGGAAGCATACGTGATATTGGGGAATGTTACGAAATTGGTGAATCACAACACAAATGATAAAGAACGGAATACATACCCCGTTTAATTTCATAAAATATATTAAAGCATTATCTTACAACATTGTTTAGATAAATGGGCACATCCCATAAGTTTCAGTGGTCCCAATAGAAGGGCCCAATGGTGATGTAGGAGTTGGCTGCTCCAACAGAAGGGGTACACACAAGTTGTTACTCACGCAATTTTTAGAAGACAAATGCTAAAATGTAAACACAAGTTTTATCAATATGCACAAGTCTAGTTTCAAAGCTTCAAGGGAACAACTTTGCTCAGCATACTTGTTCGTTTCGCTCAATTTGTGATGAAGTCGAACCTCTCGGATGTGAGTATGACTCCGTCATTCGGGTACCACACAGAACGAAGCCGTCGACACACTTTCATGGTCCTAAAGTATGTCTATTAGATTACGGATATGTACTTAATGTCGACAAGTTAACAAAAGGGAAAATGACCATGTACAAGACTTGTTTCGAACGAGAACTAGCTAACATCATTAACTAGAAAAAATGCAAGCAAAGGTGTGACGGTATCATATATTAGTTGAGTACTACTCAACTCGGTTCCATTCCGTCAAGTACTTTACCATCACGGACCTTGACAAAACATAGACTATTCGAAATATACTTTAGCAAATGAGCACACTTGACTTGAGTTTCTCCCTAGGCATACATAACGACTTAGACACAAGGTTCACCACTAAAATTTGAGTACCAAGACACTAAGATAACGAAATGTTTCTCATGTTTAAGCAAGGTTATAACAAGGTTCGACATACTTTAAATGACATGAATGTCGACTGAAAAATGCGAGCATCAAAATGGGTTACTAGTGACTTTGTAAAACTTGACTCATCTACTTTTTCTTGTTCCTTACCCTCGACAGAAAGCCAAACGGACCCTTGTGCAAATGACGACTTAACTTTATGGTCACAAAACAAGATTATGGTACCAAAGACACCTAGTTCCTAGTCATTTTATTTAGTTTTTATAAACTTGCCTTCTCTTTTTCTTCATATCTCTCGCAGCAAAACCAAACACACAAACCAAGAAGAAAGACCAAATTCAAGCCTAAGTTAATATAGATGTTTGAAACACAAAGATTACAACATGAAAACTCAACTTTTCTAATTTTTTGGTTTATACCACTCACAGGAACAAGGTTAAACACACAAAGACAAAAAAAAAAAAAAAAAACCAAAAAAACAAAAACAAAACAACCTCAAATCCAATAATCAGGCTCACAACTCGACATGGAATCCAAGAACAAATACAATCGACATGACCAAATCATATAACAATTTCTTGGATAAAATTTTCCAACTTAATATCATAAAACAACATGAAAACATTACAACAAGAAGAATGAATAACCTCAACTGGAAGAGAGGGTGAAGAACGAAAGTTGCTTCGGGGGTTCGAACAAACAAGTCTTGATTTAGCTCCAATATACTCCCAATTGCAAAACCCCCAATTCAATTTTTTTGAAAACCCTAAGTTTCACAAACCCTAATTTTTGGTGAAATTGATGAGGAAACTGAGTAGTAGGCGTTTGATCTCTACTAGAGATAAAGGGAGTTTTGGGGAAGAGCTTGACTATCTTCTCTCCTTGGACTTGGTTTGAAGCCAAAATTAGTTAACTTCCAAAAATCTAGAAAATCTTGGAACTTGGCTCAAGGTAGATTGATGTTGAGATATGCTTCTCTGGGTGGCTTTGTCTTGAATCTTCGGGGATTCATTCAAAGTAGCCGGGCCTCAAAGGAGGAGTGGATTGAGAGACAAACAGTTACATGGTTTTGGTAAGAAAGAAGAGGAGATGATGGAAGAAGCATGTTGGGTTTTCTTCTTTGGGGAGATTCGACCTACAAGGAGGGTGCAGGAGTAGAGGCTGAAGAAGAATATTTGATATCTCTTTCCAGGTTTTGTGCTTTTGTCGTGTGTGGGAAGAGAAGACAAGGGAGTATTTATCTCAAATTTGATAAAGGTTTTTGTTTATAAAAGAAATATAAACATGTGTATATATGTAAATTACACTTATGGTTTATTTGTGTTTGAGTCTTATAAGAGTTATTGTTTAAGTGAAAGTGTATTAAATATTTTTGTGTCCCGCGAAATTAAGTTGTGACCGAAGTATCATTGTTTGATAATTTTTATAACGTAGTATCTTATAGTTACGTGTCAGAAATAATATTATCTTGTAATATTCTTCATTACGGAAATTTGTCATTTGTTTTATCAAGCCCTTATCATAGTGGTCGGTACGGTGCAAGTGTCGGTCACTGGGGGAAACGAGATAACCTTCTTCTTACAATTTAATCATAAGACAAAATGAAATGAAATATTCATAAAATGATATGAATGCAAGAGTGGTGCAATTTTCTAGTATGCGAGTTATCTACTCAAATGATCAGGCAAAGCTTATGCATGCTTAATGACTTATGCTTAGTAATAATAAATTACTAATTATTAGTTGAATTTTAGTGAAAATTACCGTGGTCACGTCCTCCCCGCCTAGAGAGAAAACCGTCCTCGGTTTTCAGTTAGAATTATTTGCTGAAGTAAAGAAGAGATGTGGGTATTTACGCTTGAATTGGTCTTCACGCTCCCACATGTATTCAGGACCTCTTTGAGAGTTCCAACGGACTTTGACGATCGGGATGCGGCTTTGCTTAAGCCGTTTGATCTCCCTATCCATAATTTCAATGGGTTCCTCGACAAAATTCAATCTTTCGTCAACATGGATTTCTTCCAAGGGGACAGCAAGAGTTTCGTCAGAAAGACATTTCTTCAAGTTGCACACGTGAAACACGTTGTGCACAGAGCTGAGTTCTTGTGGTAATTCAAGCCGGTATGCTACCGGTCCGATTCTTGCGAGAATTTTGAAAGGTCCAATGTAACGAGGATTTAACTTTCCACGTTTTCCGAAACGGATTACGCCTTTCCATGGCGCAACTTTTAGCATAACTTTATCTCCCACTTGGAACTCAAGTGGTTTCCTCCTTTTGTCCGCGTAACTCTTTTGACGGTCACGAGCTGCTTGCAGTCGGTTTTTGATTTGTACAATCTTCTCAGTAGTTTCTTGAATTAACTCCGGACCAGTAAGTTGACTTTCTCCGACTTCGGCCCAACACACAGGTGATCTAAACTTCCGACCATAGAGTGCTTCATATGGTGCGGCCTTGATGCTTGTGTGATAGCTGTTGTTGTAAGAAAACTCGGCTAATGGCAAGTGCTTATCCCAGCCATTTCCAAAGTCTATCACGCACGCTCTTAGCATATCCTCCAGAGTTTGAATGGTTCTTTCGCTTTGCCCATCAGTCTAAGGACGGTAAGCGGTGCTCATGTCGAGGTTAGATCCTAAAGCATCTTGAAGAGATTTCCAGAAATTTAAGGTGAAACGGCTATCTCTGTAGAGATGTGGAGATTGGACCATGACGCATGATGTTCCTTCAGGTATAGTTGTGCAAGTTTGTCCATTCCGTCACTTTCTTTCATCGATAGAAAATGTGCTGACTTGGTGGAGACGGTCAACTATTACCCAAATAGTGTCGTAGCCTTTAGAGGTTTTAGGTAGTTTAGTGATAAAGTCCATTGTTATACGTTCCCATTTCCATTCGGAATTGGGTTGTAGTAGTAGACCTGAGGGTCTCTGATGTTCGGCTTTGACTTTTGAACAGGTTAAACACCGGCTGACATATGTTGCAATGTCGGCTTTCATGTTTGGCCACCAGTACAATTTCTTCAGATCGAGATACATCTTGTCGGATCCTGGGTGGATGGAGTATTTAGACTTGTGGGATTCGTGCATAATGATATCGCGAATTCCTCCATAAAGTGGTATCCAACTTCGCTCTTTGAGACACAAAATTCCATCCGACCTTTTTACGAATCCATTTTCACTTTCTGGCATTCCGTAAAGGTTCTCGTTCGGACTGTTTTCTTCCTTGAGTGCTTCTGATTGTGCCTCTAAAATCTTGGATGGAAGGGGTGAACTAATTATCATACCCAAAGATCTGACTCTAAGAGGTTTTGGTCGCTCTTTCCTACTGAGAGCATCAGCAACTACATTCGCTTTACCCGGATGATAACGAATCTCGTAGTCGTAATCACTGAGTAATTCCAACCATCGGCGTTGTCTCATGTTCAGTTCTTTCTGATCTAAAATGTGTTGTAGACTTTTGTGATCGGTGTATACGACACATTTCGTGCCATATAAATAATTTCTCCAAATTCTGAGTGCGAACACAACTGATCCTAACTCCAAATCGTGCGTCGTGTAGTTTTTCTCATGAGTCTTCAACTGGCGGGAGGCGTATGCTATCACCTTCTCTCTTTGCATTAACACCGCTCCTAGCCCCTTATGTGAAGCGTCGCAATAAAAAACAAAGTCTTCACTACCTTCAGGTAAGCCAGAATGGTGCACTACACAACTTTTCTTTAAGGAGTTGAAAAGCTTCTTCTTTTTCTCCCCAGTCAAACTTGGTGTTTTTCTGGGTTAGCTTGGTTAAAGATTTGGCAATCTTTGAGAAACCTTCAATGAATCTTCTGTAGTACCCAGAGAGTCCTAAGAATTGGCGAATTTCAGTAGGGGTTGTGGGTGTCGCCCAATCCTTTATTGACTCGATCTTAGCGGGATCCACATGAATACCCTGGCTGTCAATTACATGACCTAGGAATTGCACAGTCGATATCCAAAATTCACACTTCGAGAACTTTGCATACAGTTCTTCCTTCTTCAAAAATTCCAAGATCAATCTAAGATGCTCCTCGTGTTCTTTCATACTCTTGGAATAAATTAGGATATCGTCAATGAATATGATCACAAATTTATCCAGGTAGGGTTTACACACCCTGTTCATGAGGTCCATGAAACACAGCTGGGCATTGGTAACCCAAAAGGCATGACTTGGAACTCGTAATGTCCATAACGAGTTCTGGGGCGGTTTTGGGAATTTCTTCTTCCCGAACTCTTAGTTGATGGTATCCGGACCTTAAGTCAATTTTCGAATAAACACTCGAACCTTGAAGTTGATCGAATAAGTCATCGATCCTCGGGAGTGGTTAACGGTTCTTAATGGTTAGTTTATTAAACTCACGATAGTCAATGCACATCCTAAAAGTTCCGTCCTTCTTCTTGACGAATAGGACGGGTGCTCCCCATGGTGATGAGCTCGGTCTATTGAACCCTTTTTCCGCAAGTTCCGACAACTGGTTTGATAACTCCTGGAGTTCCGTTGGAGCTAATCGATAAGGTGCTCTTGCCACTGGTGCGGCACCAGGTACTAAATCGATTTGAAATTCAACCTTTCGGGTTGGCGGGAGTCCTGGCAAATCTTCAGGAAAGACTCCAGGAAATTCTCTCACTATTCCCACATCTTCCAGACGTTTTTCTTCCTTTTCTTTTTTGTCCTTTCCAGTGACTTGTGCTAGGAAGATGTGACATCCTTCCTCGATACACCTCAACACCTTGGTACAGGAAATGACATGCAGTCTTGAAGCGTTTCTTCTGTCACTTCTGTCTCCTTCTATTGTTAGGACTTCATCTCCATAGGGTACTTGGACGAGCTTCTCGTCACAAATGATGGCAGCGTGATATTTTGATAACCAATCCATCCCGACGATGACATCGAAACTACCCAATTCTACTGGTATCAAGTCGACATTGAATGGGTGGTTTAACAGATTCAGGGTGCAACCTCTTATGATGGTATCTACCCTTTCTACGTTACCGTTAGCTAGTTCCACATTGTATGCATTTCCTAATGCAGTTGGGGCAATATCGAGTAGTGGACTAAATGCCTTAGAAACAAAACTCCTATCGGCTCCCGTATCAAACAATATGGATGCATAACGGTTATTTATAAGAAACGTACCCGTCACAACATTCGTGTCTTCCTGAGCTTCCACTTTGGTCACAGCATAGACTCTTCCACGAGCTCCTTCACCATTTCCCGGGTTACTTGGCTGTCCTACATTTCCCTGAATCCTGCCATTCCCATGGCTTCCTGAATTTCCTCGGTTTCCTTGATTTCCTCCATTTCCTTGGTTTCTGGTTTTTCGGCACTCATTCTTATAATGCCCTTTTTCACCATAACCAAAGCATGTTATAGCAGCTTTTGGGTCCTGAGCTGGTGCTGTTTGAACCGTCGCCAATGACTTGGACCTTTAGTTTCTGGTCAAGTGTCCGATTTTCTGACAGTTACGGCACTTGACTGTACAATCCTTTGTGATGCGTGTGCATCGGTACACAGTGGTGAAGTCCCTGCGTACGGTTTCCTTTCTTCAAATCACCTGGCATATGCTCTGGCAACATTTTGCCTTTGTTTTGATTGTGCTGTTGTTCCCACTGTTGTTGCCACGGTACCCATTGTTGTTGTAGCTTCGGGAGTGGTCATCCCATTTCCTCTTATTGTCAACCACTTTGTCCATGGAATCCTCAATCACTTGGTCCATGAGTTTGTTGGCTACTTCGATGGTTTCGTGAAGATCAGCAGCCTTAGAAGTGTTGACATTGCCCTTGATAGATTGGGGCAGTCCTCCGATGTACCTCTCCAACAATCGGGTCTCGGTTTGAACCATTTCAGGGCACAGTAAGGCTAGTTCTTGAAAACGCTGGTTATAAGCAGCCATATTGGTGCCTTGAACTTTGAGGTTCCAAAACTCATACTCTAGTTTCTTGATCTCATTACGAGGACAGTATTTCGAGTACCATCTCTTGAAGCTTTCCCATGGCATGGCATAGGCAACATCGATACTAGCAGATTTCAGAAAATTGTTCCACCACGTCAAGGCAGCATCTGTGAAAGTGAATGATGCGTACTTAACCTTAGCCTCTTCTTCACAATGGCAGATTCGGAACACAGTCGAGCTTCTGATCCATCTAGTCAGACCGACAGCTCCTTCGGTTCCACTAAAGCCTCCAGTCATGGTCTTACGAAAATCCTGATAGGTACAAGTGCGGCTGTGGGTGGATGGTCTCGAAGTTCTAGCATTAGTAGACGAGTGGTTCGCTACAGCCAAAGCGGCGTTCACTCGTTCATTGACCAGCTGGTCTATCATAGCTTGATTCATGGTAGGTTGGATTGGAGTAACCCTAGCAGGAGTAGTGGCTTCAGCAGTCTGATCGCGTGTGACTCTGTTTGGAATAGCAGCGTTTGCAGCTTGGTTGCGAGTAACTCTCGCTGGAATAGGAGCATTGGAAGCTCCACCAGGATTGGTACGGTTTGATCTTCGTTTCGGCGGCATTTCTGCAGTAAGAAGGGTGATGAGATATTGAACCTTTTAAACCAGGTAAGTGCCAAGTAAAAGTGTAGTTATCGCAGATAGATCATATGAGCAATCTATAAAAGAAAGGACAATTGGATAGGAAAATAATTTTGTCATAGATAGAACTTTGGTTACAAGGTTCCTAACGTACATGATGAGATACTAGATGGAATACAACTGAAATACAACGAAAATACAACGGAATTACAACGGAAATACAAACTGAAGTACAAGAGTCATAACTAACACTAACTGTTATAATCCAGTTTAGTGTGATACATCATGCAATAGGATCTAGGGATGTCCACGCTCAGCACGTAGTCGCTCAATGCTAGCCACCAACTCTCGCTGCGTAGCCTCTAAGCTCGCGATACGTCTCATCTGAGAAGCCAGCATGGACTCCAAACCTGTGGTCCTCTGCCATTCTTCTCTGGCAGTATCTCTAGCAATCCACTGAATGCGCTCTAGCTCCTCAAGTCGGCCGTGCATCTGGGCCTGACCTCTGTCCAATACCCGTGCTCTGCTGTCCAACTCTCTAACATCCTCAACCTAAGCCTCAAACCTGTAACCTAACCGAATCCTCTCATGCCTCTCTAGCTCCATACTCTCAAACAACACATCTGTGATGCGATCTAAGCCCTCAACACGCTGCTCGCAAGCCTGCAAGCGTGCTGGATCGACTCTCTCCAACTGATCAGTATGGACCCATAACGAGGTCTCATGAGAATCTAACTGTATGAATATCCTCTCAGTGAGGGTCAGCTCATCATCTGGAGATCCAGATAGATCTGGCACTGGCTGTGCCTCACTCGGAGCAGCTTCCTCAATGGTCTAAAGCTGTCTAGTGGCGCGAGCAAGGCGCTCCATGTCTGATGCAGATGGTATGAATGAAGGTGATGAAGGACTGTAGCTCGGACTCGCGATATGTGGCACAGAACTAATCAAGCAATCAACATCCCTCCAAGAAACCTCATCACTCTCCTCCTGGCTGCGGAGAAAAATAGCTCGCTGTCCTAACCCAACTGGTGCATCAATGTCCATGTCCTCTCTCAATCTCTGAGCCATCCTGGAGCTCTGTCCTAACTCCTGAATACTTTGGACAATCTCCAGGCCCTGTGTACTCATATCTGCTGCTGTGCTAACATATCCAGGAACACTCTCAATCGGCATAGGCTCTGGTAGTTCCTCCTCAGGATCCCCTTCCGGATCTTCTTCCGGGTCTTCCTCTGGGTAGGAATCAGTAGCTCTCCTGAGTCTCTGGTGGGGTGGTGACTCAGTGGATGATGGTGTCAGTGACTTTGAAGTAGTGGAAGGACCCATGTAAGCAACGCGGGTCATCTGAGAAGCTAGTGCAGGCATGAATGAATACCGCTCTCCATATCCGGGTACTCTCACGATCATGCGAGGTTTTCGCCTGCGTGTCAACAAAGCTGATGGAGTGGTGGTAAGGGTCGGTACAGATGGAGTAGGTATAATGACTGGCTGAGCTGCTAGTGTGGCCTGAATATACGGATCAGTGGCCAAGTGTGCAAGCTGATGGATGGTAGGTGAGTGAGCAAGTAGGATGTCCTCCTGAACATCGTGAGGGAAGGTTGGTGAAGGCATGGTCTGTGACAAGACGGTGCATATGTGTAAGTATGTGGAAAAATACTCATGATGAATATGAAATAGTGCACTAGTAAATAGGAAATAAAACATGCAATCCTATTTAAATGAACTCTTAAGTAAAATGGCAAGTAAGGCAAGCGGCAACTGGCGGTCGTAGTACGATGTTTTTGTAAAAAAGTAGTTATAGTTTAGGGTTTATATGTACCTAGTTCTCTATAACCTTGGCTCTGATGCCAATCTGTAACACCCCTAAATTTGGTTTAGCGAAAGCATACGTGATATTGGGGAATGTTACGAAATTGGTGAATCACAACACAAGTAATAAAGAATGGAATACATACCCCGTTTAATTACATAAAATATTTTAAAGCATTATCTTACAACATTGTTTAGATAAATGGGCACATCCCATAAGTTTCAGTGGTCCCAATATAAAACATCGTTTTTGTGTAAAAACACTTCTTTAGATATTACTACGACCATTTACCCGCCTCTTGCCTTGCATCCAAGATTCACAACTAAGCACCTGAGAAAATATGCTAAAAGGGTCAGCTAAAAGCTGGTGAGTTCATAGGTTTAGATTAAAATAGTAAGTTTGGACCATAATCAAAGTCATATAATCATTACAACGAATATAATGATATATGGATGAATGTCTATTACGTTAGCTCTAAGTTCATGCAACCGATACTACGACAGTTTCTGTATGCTAAAAGATATCATACAATATAGGGGCCCATAGCGAGTTTTATGTCCCTCAACACTCGATTCCGACATGGTATACGTTTCGCCTTGACCTAAGCATGGCCAACCGAACGGAGGAGTCACCCTCAATAGATCTTGTTAATACAAATAAGCCATAAAAACGTTTATTTATATTTTACGATCTTTAATGTTTTGTCGATAACAAATGTAAAATCATTTTAACGAAACAAATAGAGTACGTAAATAGTTTGAGTTAATAGTTTTCTAACACACTTACTGATGAGTGTCTAAATACTCATCATTTTGGTACCATTTAAACTGCAAAAACATCTGAAAACACTCAGAAATGCATCAAAATGATAAAAATATCACAAACAAGTGTTTTATGTGTTTTAAATACAAAAATGTCAAAATCTGGTGAAAAACGTATCAAATTTGCATAATTGGCAGTTTTAGTCCCCCAAGTTTCAAAAGTTGTCAAAAACAGTCCCTGGAAAAACTAAATAAAGAAAAATGTTATTCAAGGTCCCTGAAATATTCTAATTTGTCAAAAATGGTCCTTGAATAAATCTTTTGTTAAATGGCAGAAAAGGTCCCTGAACTTTCAAAAATGTCAAGTTTGGTCCCTGGAAAATTTGAAATTGTCAGAACTAATCCTTGTACTATTGGAACTTGTCAATTTTGGTCCTTATGACAACTTTGGTATATTGGCAAAGATGGTCCCTCAAGTTTGGAAAAGTTACAAACAAGTCCTTATCATAATTACTAAACCTAGACTTGTCAAAATACATTTTGACCCTGCCACTACCATTTGACCCCCTGTCTTCTCTACTTTTGGACCCCTGGTAAATCAAACCAATCAAACCACTTTTGCCGCCCACACCTTATCCCTGTCCTCTCCCCACTTGCTACTCCTCTGCAACCACCCATCCCATCCACCTCACCTTATCTCCTTCCACTCTCACCCCTTCATCATATCATTACAAACCCACCCCCCCCTAGTTGCAGTCTAAAAAGCCACAGAAGTCAAATAACACCATTTCCCGCCAAAACCATCAAAAGGCTAAATCACTCAATACTCAACCATTGGTCAAATGGGGAGGTGGGATCTGCTCTAAAGGACACGTGGAGAGCTTTTGGGTATAAAAGAAAGAAGAAGAAAGAGGAAACGGGCAGTAGCTAGTTTTTTAATTTTCCTTTAATGTCGTTTTTACTTAAATGTCTTAGTTTAGTAGAAAAAATGTTGTAACTTCAGTTCTTTGTACCACATTCAAGTTAACTTATCATTTTGATGTGTTGTTAAGCATCAATTCAAGCTTTCATATAATTTCCATGTTTATGAGTTACTGTTGACAATCTCAGTTTTCAAATTCCATGTTCAGGTTCTTAGTAGCTGATTTTTAAGTTAAAACAAGCTTAAACAAGCCTTTCAAAGTTTTTTATAAGCTGACATTGTAGTTTGAACAATATTGGATCATAGTCAACCAAAGTCAACTGATTAGGCTCAAATTGGAGTTGGAAATGTTACTGGTGTTGCGACATGAAATGGTTGGATTAGGTTCAATTAGTGTAGTAATGGGTTTTGGTTTGGCCTGCAAATCAGTTGGAAATATGTAAGTGAGCATTTCACTTTTCAAGTTTCAACCCAATTTGCATACTGTTCTTGTATATGTATCTGTGGTTACCTATGGTTTAAGTCTGTTTAATTAGTGTTAACTATATCATATGAACTCAGTTTAATCTATATTTCATGCTTGTTCACTAGTTAGCTTTATTAGAATTTGTATTTCAGTTTTGAAAAGGGTGTTTGGATTAACTGTTTGAGCCATGGTTTGGGTTTACTCAGTGTTGAGTTCCTGTTGGATCATGCTTGTGTTGTTAATTTGAGCTCATTTGAGTCATCAAATTGGATTTGCAACTCACAAAAGTCAAATTCTATTGAATCTGTCATTGCAGCCTTTTTGTTGGAAACATTGAAAGCCAAAAGTTTATTTTATGCTTAAAATTCATAGAACTAGCTTTCTTAAGTATTTTCACCATAATATTTCATTTCCAGCCTTTAAATCATGATCAAAATCCAAAAACAACTTTCCAGTTTGCCTTGAAAGTCAAAATTCCAAAATCTTAGTTTTGGCTCAACTGGAGAGATTTTTAGTGAGCTCATTTTTGAGTCAAATTCTATGAAACTTGTGGTTTTGAAAATCTCTACTGGTCTAGTTTCTTATGAACATTTTTTCATAATTTTGTTAATTTTCTACAAGTGTCAAAAGAGCTTGTCAATATTGGCCTAAGTGCCCTGTGCATGGCTTTGATTCTGCACAGGACTTTTCCAAGATTTGCAGACCTTGCACAAGTCTCATTTGAGCTTGTCTAGGTCTGTAATTTGGTTTACAAGTTCTCTACCAGGTCTTCTTTAAGTTCTAGCATTTTCTTTTTAGTCTCCAGCTTATTCTTGTGCTTATTCCCATGTCCAAACCTGGTACCCCTTTAACAGTTTTCTGCCATAAGCTCAATTGCTCAAATCTGTTGTAATTGCTAATCAGAGGTCATGGCTTGTTGTTTCTAGTTGCATTAGAGTAGTCTTAGCATATTTGAGTTTCTGTCTCAGTTTGGTACCCTTTGGTATGCTTTTGGCTTATCCAAGTGTTTATTTATAAGCACTTGGCACATCAGATCCTTATTCTTCCAAGCAACCCCATGTTTTTCCATTTTTCATAGATTCCTCATATTATTTTAGAGTTTTCCTGAAATTTTCATAATTTTTCATAACTGTTTGCTATTTTTCTTTATTTTAAATAGTTTTTAAGCATTTTTAAATAGCTTTTAATACAAAAAATTAAAAAAAGGTTAAAAAAATAACTTTTCAATTTTCTTAAGTTTAGATAAATATAAAAAGCCAAAAAAGTATTTTTCCATATTTTTCTTAGTTAAAATTGTATTTTTAAATGATTTAAGTAGTTTTTAATAGTTTAAAATTCCTAGAAAATAGAAAAATAATCATAAAAATACAAAAATAGTTTTGAAAAGTCTATTTTGATATTTTAGACTTTTCTAAGTCTTAATTTTATTTTTCTAGCTTTATTTCCTAATTTCTTGTATTTTAGGTAATTATTAAATAGTTAAAAATAGTTTTTAATTAATAATAATTAATTAAATAGTTATAAAAATAAATTTATTTTTCTATAAATTTTATCATATCATTAGGTTTGTAAAAATGTATTTTTCATATTTTTAGGGTTAATATTGTGTAAGTTTCACTTTTTATTTTGCACGTTTACGTAATTTTATTCTAAACGTAAGTTTTAGTTTTAACGTTCATCAATTTTAAAAAGTAGATAGCGTTTATTTAATATTTTTTATCTTTTTAATTTCCTTTAATTTGCATTTAAGCCCCTGTAGTTTATGGGCTTTTTCCTTAGTTATAATCATCTTCAAATCTCTTTTCCCATTCAAATCTCTCGATCACTACACGTTTGACTATTCTCGCACAGCTCGTTGGGACTTAACGACCTGGGGAAACACTATACTCTCCTGATCTTCATTGCATTCGTGTCTGAACAGTTTTAAGCTGATTACGGTCTGCCATTCACAAGTGGCAGGCTTGAGTGATTTAGCTTGACTGTTTTGCGCGGATCACTTACGCTCTCACATAAAACACTAAAACAAGTATAAGTGATTTTATGATTTAGATACATATGTACAACAACTAGTGTTTACATATTGGGTTAAACATATACTTAAACTAAGCATACTAAAATGGGTAAAAAGTAAGTATATGCTAAAATGGGTAAATACAAGTATATACTAAATGGGTAAATACTAGCAAATGGTTTTGACCCATAAACCCATGGTTTTATATACCACTTAACCAAGTTCATTGTATCTAGAAAGAAAACCATGGATCAACCCATAACCCATGACCCATGACCCATAACCAAAAATACCCATGGGCAAAGAGGAGCGGACCACGGATCCCTAGCGTTGTGCTAGCCGGATCCCTTTTGGTAGGGATTCGTGGATCCGGGGAAGGAAGAGAATTTCCTCTATAAATAGAGAGCCATTTCTTTCTCTCTACACATGACTTTACACACATACTTCCCCAAAGTATTCTAACCCTCTAACCTCAGATCGAAGTGATCTATGTAATTTGTCTTTTGTTTTTGTGTGATCTACTAGGTTCCTCTTAAAGGAGAGATCACCACTTCTTGAAGACGTGCAAGCTCAAGTCCATGAGTTGCCATGCTTCGTCATCATCAAGACTACAAAGGTTCTCTTGTTGATAGTTCTTCCTTTCTCCATAGATGTTGGGTTGAATGCATTAGTGAAGAATGCCGAAAGTGTCAAGATGAAAGCATTAGTGAAAGGTGCTCATCATCCGTGTCAAAGCATTAGTGAAGGATGCTAAAGGTGTCAAGACGAAGGCATTAGTGAAGGGTGCCAAGCGTTGTGTCAAAGGCATTAGTGAAGGATGCCAAAGAATCAAATCAAGTAGCATTTGGGAAGAATGCCTAGGTCGTATAATCGATGAGGTGCATCCTTATACATATATGTATTTGTTTATCTACAAGGATGGTGATATCCTTGATGGTGTTGTAACAAGGAGTAGATCTCCTTGAGATTAGGTGTTGTGTCATGAAGGGTAGTAGTTCCTCCATAGTAATGGAACTAGGTGCTTAGCCTAGTACCTAATAAAGGGTAGGCGACATTGTGATAGGATTAGTTCTCCTAAGGTGTGAAAGAACTCGTTGGTTAGCCTAGCACCGTATAAAGGGTAGGCGACGTTGTGTTAGGTGTGTTTCGCCTTGGTGTGAAAGAACTCGGTATTTAGCTTTGTACCGGAAAAAGGTTTAGCGACGTTGTGAAGGCTTCTCCGCCACAAGGAGTTGGTGTAGTGCTTACGAACTCTCGAGTAGGTGACTCGGGGAGTGGAGTAGGGCAAGGAAGGTGTCCTTGTAGCCGAACCACTATAAATAACTTGTGTTGTGGTGATGTGCTTCTTACTCCTTATATTTCATTACACGTTTATATATCTATCTATCAACGTCCAACATAAACAATCAAATAGATTGACATAAGTCGATCTAAATATTTAAAAGGAAGTTTTAAATAGGTAAAACTATTCAACCCCCCCTTCTAGTTTTCCACAATTGGTATCAGAGCTTCGTTACCAAGTTTCTTAAAGTATGTTGTACTTTAAAGACTTGATACGATCCGTGTATGTTTGAAAACTACAAAGAAGGATTTTTTTTGGTTCATATTTTTAAATCATTTTGTTGGACATTGATAGAAGATTCTAACCACTTTTTCTCTTAAGAAATCTTTATGCTAGAATCTCTCAAAAATCTTCATTCAAAGAATAATGAAGTCAACATTCAAGGAAGGATCTAAAAGGTGATCACAACTTACGTACACCAAGTACAAAGGATTACTTTTAAAGCTCATGAAGTATTTTTGGTATTATACCAAATCAAGAAGCATAGAGGTGTGTTTTACTCTTCATTAGATAGGTTACATGAGTTCCATTTATTGTCATAAGTTCTCTTTGCTTAACTAATCACTAACATCATTAGAAGTCTCTTTCGTCACCTTTTCGTCTTTTTCAACATAGGGAATGATATTATTTTTTTTTCGTCAAACTAACGCCGTCATCACATATGAACCCTCGATATGTGATTCATCAAAAATCATCATTCAAAAACAATCCTTATCTAATACCTCAATTTTTTTTGGGCAAGCTAATTTATAAGCCTACTACAAAAATAATACCAAACAACTCCCTTTCTGTCCACAGTAGCCGAATCCCTCTAGTTGTACTAGCCGGATCCCAAATGCAAAGGATCCGGGGGAACCGTGGAACAGAACTCAGCTATACGCTTTCAAAAATTCACCACTGATCTTTTTCCCTCTATTCAAATAACACTAAAACGACTAAGCTACTTAATCCATCCTCATTGGCTTCCATACTCTCAAGTATTCCTTCCTAGAACATCATTGTAAGTAATTACATTAACTTGTTCTAATCTTCATCATCCTCATCCTAGGGTTTATGGTCTCTTAATTTTTAATCAATTAATTTAATTAGGGCTTTTTAAATTAATCATGAAAAGGGGGTTTTTGAACAAAATCACATTGTGTTCACAACATTGTTAATACAAATCAAAACCATAAACCCATCCCAACTAATTTTACCTAATTGGAAAATTTGTATTTTTAGGACCAACCATGCCCAAAGCTACTCAACAAGATCATCATGACACCGCCCACTACCTTACTCATTACTATCGTAAAAAGGGGTTGACCAAAACCGACCGTAAAATTTTCAAAAGCCTTGTAAAACGACTTATCCACGAAGGCCGTGTAGTCAAGGAATGTTTCCTTGAAGATACCGACATTCGTCAAGTTTTCTCGACAATCAACTTTGATTGTCTCCTTGACATAGATGAACAAATTTGTCCGATTTTCATTTTTGAATTTTACAAAAGCTTTAGGATCATTCGAAACGTCAATGATAGCATTTCAATCGCTTTCATCATCAATAAACAAAACTTCACTCTTCCTCTCAACACCTTTGCTCAAATTCTTCGCGTTCCTTGTGAAGGAATTTGTATGTACTCTCAAGATTGGGCAATTAACGCTCAAAACCTTGCACTTGATCCTAAGCCTCTCTACAACACTCCTATTGATGAACCCGAAACCATCCAAGACACTATTTTCAAAATAAGAACCGACCAATCCCGTTTCGACCGAAACAAGAAGCTCATTCACCGTAATCCCTTTCAAATGGAACTTTTAGAAATGCACCCCATGTTTAGAAAATGGGAAGAAATCCTTAGGGAAAATGTCATTAGCCTAGTTGGAAACAAAGATCATCCAAACGCATGTCTTGTGCAAATGATCTATTATCTTATCCATCAAAGGCCATTTAATCTTGCCTATTACATGGTAAGGAGAATGGCTGGGGTATTAAAAGCTTCCAACATGGTACTTCCGTATGGTATGCTTCTAACACGACTTTGTAAGTATGTTGGTACATTGAAACCATCTCCTATCAACGATGATCATTATCTTTCCGATCAAGTCATGGTACCTCTTACCAAATGACCCTCTAAACGGTTCATGGTCAATGGAGAGCAACCGGAAGCTCTCTCGGACTCCTCGGCCGATGAAGAAGAAGAAGATGAAGAAGATGTCGACCCCGTAGCCAACATCAAATTGGAAATCCTTGAATACCACAAACAACCTCCGACCATTCCAAACGAGACCGCGGAATTTAAGCAATTGAGGAGCATGATTCAAAACCTCGCGTACAACCTCACTAAGCTGTCAAAAAGGAAAATAAAGGATTGACAAAAGAGACAATAGGATTTTGCTTGTTTTCCTTGTCTTATATTTGGATGATTACATTTTAGCACTTTCGGTTTATGATTACTTGGATATTGTCTTTAACTAGTGTTTTGTGATAAACATGCTTGTTTCTACTGTTTATCTTTGGATTTACTAGTGTGCATAAACTGCGCATCATTTCTGTGTAGGTTCTGTGTTGGTTCTGATTTGCAGATGTCGGATCCCTAGGATTAGCCTAGCCGGATCCCTCCCTTGAGGGAACCGTGGGATCCGTGACATCAGATCAGCAATACAGCATTCAGTACATCAAAACTGCTTTCTAGATAACATCACGTTAGCTTAGCATATGATTTTAGAACCCAACTAAGTCCACTTCAAGGATGAGAAAGGCTTAGACTCACTAAAGGCTTACTTAAGATCTTAGTCTGATTTTATCAACACATCTAAACTCACCATATTTCCGCTTCAACTACTCACAAACTATTTCTCACCTCTCAAAACACTTAAAGAAGACAAGCTAAGAAATTTTAGGAAATTGCTTCTAGTCATTTATATCTCAAGGTAAGACAAAAATTAGTTTTTTCAATTTTTGTAATTTTTAAGAACTTTTCATAATATCACCTCAAGCTAAAATCTGATCACTAGGATCATTTATTATGACTTGACACCTTCATAACTCTTAGTGTTATCCTTGGACATCAATTGGTAGTCATTTTGTCCCATCCCTCTTCCATAAAAAGCAATCATTTGCTATAACACTTATCATTCAAGTACCCTTTCATCCTAAACACTTAGGAGAACTGAAACATTCAAAATGAGATAGGCTTTAGCTCCTAGAAACCTCATTTCAAACCTGTCATAACTGCTGAGAGCCGGATCCCTAGGATTAGCCTAGCCGGATCCCTTCAAGGAGGGAACCGTGGGATCCGGGTGACAGTTTATGTCAAACATAGCTAAAACAATCATTTCAACTCATCTTACTAACTCAAACACTCCATCTCATCTTAAATGAGTTCCTAGATCAATGAAACTCTGAATCTCAACCTTGTGCATGTTAATCATCACATTTCCAAGAACATTAGTGGATTAAGTCTTAAATGCAATTGCAAAGCTCTTCTCTTTATAACCCATATTGCCAAGAACACTTTAGTCATCAAACACAAACATAATTATCAGCAATTGCAACCATCCTTCTTAGTCATCTCATCATGAGAAAATCTCCTAGTGCTTACTCATCCACTCAAGAACCACCAAAGAAACTTGCTAGAATCATACACGAAGTTTCCTCAACCGAATCATCTCCGGTTAAGTCCACCAATGCTAGGATTTCCCCTACACCAAGGAAACCAATCAAACTAATCACCAAGAAGAGTGTTCCCACTAATATTTCATCACCAAATCCTATTATACCAAACATATCCTCCACAACTCAACCAACATCATTAGTGCCTAGAGCCACCTCACAATCATCTCCACACTCTCACAATGTAGAAGATTTACCCTCTTGGCCATCTCATCTCTCACCATTACCAACTAATTCACTTGAAAAGATTGAGCAACAAAATCAAAGTGTTGAATCAGCATTTGCTCCAAAAGCAAACTCTATCATTCCTCCCAATAGTCCATTTTAGATTATGAGAGACATCAAAGGCAACCACCCGACCAAATGGAAGTTGATGTTTCTTTACCTCTACCCTCAAACATTGTAGAACCACCACTTAATGAGCCACAATCAAATCCTCCTTCATTTGAAGATCCTCAACCCACTTCACTTGAACTTTCACTTCAAGAAACTTTAAACCATGACAAGGATTGCTATCATTGTAAACATGTTGAAAGGTTGATGCATGAACTACGTGAAGATCAACGTTTCATGTTTTATCACCTCCTCAAACGTTTCGAAGAGGTTAATAAGCCTAAACTACAATGAGCATCACATTCAAAAGCTCAAACTTAGAACGTTTAGGAAACCTTTCTCATCCTTGATCATCATTTAGTTTAGTTGAACCTTGAATTGGGGTAACTCATTTAGCATTAGTAGCCCTTGTTTGGCTAGTTCATTCTCTTAGTTTTAGAGATTTGGTTGTGTATCTCTTGTTTTATTGAATGAACACTTATATGCTATGATTATTTTTGTTGTGCTTGATATATTGTACATATATCTCATTTTCTCAAAATAGCATTCCTTGACATTTCTTCACTGCTGAAGATACTGTCAACAGATAGCCGGATCCCTTCCAGATAACTAGATGGATCCCTCCTTGAAGGGAACCGTGGGATCCGTGGTATAGGAGCACAAACTTATACTAACTTGAGTCTCATTTGCAGGAAATTATGCACTATACTCTTGTTTTTCTAACCTTTGTTTTGTAGTTATTCAAAATACACATGAAGATATTGACACCATAAAGCTAGGGGGAGCTTTGTGTCAAACAACATTGCAAAAATCATTTGCAACTTAATCCAATTTTGGATTACACTTCATGACACCCCATTGCAACATTGCAATATTCAAGGGGAGCACGTTCTCGTCACTTAGACGAACCATTTGCAAACTTAATTGCAAACACAATTAGTTTATTTTACGTTATGTCCTTGACACCCTTACATAGGGATGGACTCGTCAAAGGGGAGTTAAGACGAGTACCATTCCCGTCACTTGCTCTCTTTACATTTTTTACATTTTTTTATAAAAATCGTGTTAGTTTCTTTTAACACTTTTTGTTTCGACAAAAAGGGGGAGAAGAACGTAAAAACTACAAATTCAAATTTTTACGAATTTTATATTTTTCCTTAAAATAATTTTATGTTTTGTCATCAACAAAAAGGGGGAGATTGTTAATACAAATAAGCCATAAAAACGTTTATTTATATTTTACGATCTTCTAATGTTTTGTCGATAACAAATGTAAAATCATTTTAACGAAACAAATAGAGTACGTAAATAGTTTAAGTTAATAGTTTTCTAACACACTTACGCTCTCACATAAAACACTAAAACAAGTATAAGTGATTTTATAATTTAGATACATATGTACAACAACTATTGTTTACATATTGGGTTAAACATATACTTAAACTAAGTATACTAAAATGGGTAAAAAGTAAGTATATGCTAAAATGGGTAAATACAAGTATATACTAAATGGGTAAATACTAGCAAATGGTTTTGACCCATAAACCCATGGTTTTATATATACCACTTAACCAAGTTCATTGTATCTAGAAAGAAAACCATGGATCAACCCATAACCCATGACCCATGACCCATAACCAAAAATACCCATGGGCAAAGAGGAGCGGACCACGGATCCCTAGCTTTGTGCTAGCCAGATCCCTTGTGGTAGGGATCCGTGGGATCCGGGGAACAGAAGAGAATTTCCTCTATAAATAGAGAGCCATTTCTTCCTCTCTACACATGACTTTACACACATACTTCCCCAAAGTATTCTAACCCTCTAACCTCAGATCTAAGTGATCTATGTAGTTTGTCTTTTGTTTTTGTGTGATCTACTAGGTTCCTCTTAAAGGAGAGATCACCACTTCTTGAAGACGTGCAAGCTCAAGTCCATGAGTTGCCATGCTTCGTCATCATCAAGACTACAAAGGTTCTCTTGTTGATAGTTCTTCCTTTCTCCATAGATGTTGGGTTGAATGCATTAGTGAAGAATGCCGAAAGTGTCAAGATGAAAGCATTAGTGAAAGGTGCTCATCATCCGTGTCAAAGCATTAGTGAAGGATGCTAAAGGTGTCAAGACGAAGGCATTAGTGAAGGGTGCCAAGCGTTGTGTCAAAGGCATTAGTGAAGGATGCCAAAAGAATCAAATCAAGTAGCATTTGGGAAGAATGCCTAGGTCGTATAATCGATGAGGTGCATCCTTATACATATATGTATTTGTTTATCTACAAGGATGGTGATATCCTTGATGGTGTTGTAACAAGGAGTAGATCTCCTTGAGATTAGGTGTTGTGTCGTGAAGGGTAGTAGTTCCTCCATAGTAATGGAACTAGGTGCTTAGCCTAGTACCTAATAAAGGGTAGGCGACATTGTGATAGGATTAGTTCTCCTAAGGTGTGAAAGAACTCGTTGGTTAGCCTAGCACCGTATAAAGGGTAGGCGACGTTGTGTTAGGTGTGTTTCGCCTTGGTGTGAAAGAACTCGGTATTTAGCTTTGTACCGGAAAAAGGTTAAGCGACGTTGTGAAGGCTTCTCCGCCACAAGGAGTTGGTGTAGTGCTTACCAACTCTCGAGTAGGTGACTCGGGGAGTGGAGTAGGGCAAGGAAGGTGTCCTTGTAGCCGAACCACTATAAATAACTTGTGTTGTGGTGATGTGCTTCTTACTCCTTATATTTCATTACACGTTTATATATCTATCTATCAACGTCCAACATAAACAATCAAATAGATTGACATAAGTCGATCTAAATATTTAAAAGGAAGTTTTAAATTGGTAAAACTATTCAACCCCCCCCTTCTAGTTTCCACAGATTTATTTATAACATTCGCGTTTCCCAATAGGGAATTGACGGTTCATGAAAAAGGGCATTCTCTAGGGACATAAGGGCTTAGGCTAAACCACGTAATAGTAATCATGTAATAGCTTAGGTCCATAAAAAGTTTTTGCATATTTCTCACCCCAAAATATATAAAACAGTTTATCAAGTAAAAGTGGGGCTATGAAAACTCACCTTAGCAAATGTGCAATCCAAAAGTGGGATCTAGTGAATGTTGTAAAGCGGCACCGACACGCGACCTAGATAAGGAGAGCAATGTTTTAGTTCATTGTTTTAAGTATCACTTACTTAAAGTAGTTCAATGGTTTTTATATTCGTATTAATACTAAACGTAAGTTTGTAAAAATCGTTAAAATAGTTTTACTAGTAAGTATACAAAGTATATATACTTTTCATATTGACATTAATATGGTTTTCAAATCCGAAGTTTGATATGAAAAATAATTACAAGGTTCCACTAGTAAGTATATAAATGTATATATACTTATTTAAGTTGACACAATTGGTATTGTCAAAATTATAGTTAATTTATTTTCTAAATGTATTTAGAAAAATACTTGAGTTAAAATTGAAGTCTTCTAATTTTTAATGGATCATAAAATAATATAGTGATCTTTATTTATTTATCAAGATTTGATTTTTGTATATATATAATTCTAACTGGGAGTTCACTTGACATACATTCATTTACACATTGTCGTTAAATTTTTACGTACATTACTACGTGAATCATGTTTTTAGAATACTTGTTGTTCATGCCAAGCTTTCATACATTTTTCGTTAAATTACAACTAGTGTACATAATTGACGTTAGGACGATATGTACGAAATGGAATGAAGACTAAGCGGTTACGAGTTTGGTTTTATAATCGATCCCAAGTTATGTTTTGTGTTAAAATCTGTGAACTCGTTTTATTACACGAACAATTACGCCGCATGTGTAATGGGCTGCGGCCCATTGTTTATTATTATGGGGAAACTGAATTTGGGCTAGGCCCGATGTGAGTTACATGCGTGAACTGGCTTCGGCCCAATGGTGATGTAGGAGTTGGCTGCTCCAATAGAAGGGGTACACACAAGTTGTTACTCACGCAATTTTTAGAAGACAAATGCTAAAATGTAAACACCAGGTTTTATCAATATGCACAAGTCTAGTTTCAAAGCTTCACGGGAGCAACTTGGCTCGAGACATACTTGTTCGTTTTTGCTCCAATTTGTGAAGTCGAACCTCTCGGCTAGAGAGTATGACTCCGTCATTATGGTACCACCAAAAGAACGAAGCTGTCTATTAGATGACGGATATGTACTTAATGTCGACAAGTTAACAAAAAGGAAAATGACCATGTACAAGACTTGTTTCGTACGAGAACTAGCTAACATCATTAACTAGAAAAAATGCAAGCAAAGGTGTGAAGGTATCATATATTAGTTGAGTACTACTCAACTCGGTTCCATTCCGTCAAGTACTTTACCATCACGGACCTTGACAAAACATAGACTACTCGAAATATACTTTAGCAAATGAGCACACTTGACTTGAGTTTCTAGGCATACATAGCGACTTAGACACAAGGTTCACCACTAAAATTTGAGTCACAAGACACTAAGATAACGAGCATGTTTCTCAAGTTTAAGCAAGGTTATAACAAGGTTCGACATACTTTAAATGACATGAATGTCGACTGAAAAATGCGAGCATCAAACATGGGTTACTAGTAGACTTTGTAAAACTTGACTCATCTACTTTTTCTTGTTCCTTACCCTCGACAGAAAGCCAAACGGACCCTTGTGCAAATGACGACTTAACTTTATGGTCACAAAACAAGATTATGGTACCAAAGACACCTAGTTCCTAGTCATTTTATTTAGTTTTTATAAACTTGACTTCTCTATTTTCTTTCATATCTCTCGACAGAAAAACCAAACACACAAACCAAAAGAAAGACCAAATTCAAGCCTAAGTTAATATAGATTGTTTGTCAAACACAAAGATTACAACATGTAAAACTCAACTTTTCTAATTTCTCTTGGTTTATACCACTCGACAGGAACAAGGTTAACCCAACAAATGCAAAAAAACTCAAATCTCAAATAATCAAGCTCACAACTCGACATGGAATCCAAGAACAAATACAATCGACATGACCAAATCATATAACAATTTCTTGGATAAAATTTTCCAACTTAATATCATAAAACAACATGAAAACATTACAACAAGAAGAATGAATAACCTCAACTTGGAAGAGACGGGTGAAGAACGAAAGTTGCTTCGTGGGTTTCGAACCAAACAAGTCTTGATTTAGCTCCAATACACTCCCAATTGCAAAACCCCCAATTCAATTTTTGAAATCCCTAATTTTTGGTGAAATTGATGAGGAAACTGAGTTGGGGCGTTTGCATCTCTACTAGAGATAAAGGGAGTATTTTGGGGAAGAGCTTGACTATCTTTCTCTCCTTGTGACTTGGTTTGAAGCCGAAATTAGTTAACTTCCAAAAACCTAGAAAATCTTGAACTTTGGCTCAAGGTAGATTGATGTTGAGATATGCTTCTCTTGGGTGGCTTTGTCTTGACTCTTCTTGGATTCATTCGAATAGTAGCCGGCGCCTTAAAGGAGTAGATTTGAGAGACAACAAGTTACATGGTTTTGGTAAGAGGGAAGAGGAGATGATGGAAGAAGCATGTTGGGTTTTCTTCTTTGGGGAGATTCGACCTACAAGGAGGGTGCAGGAGCAGAGGTTGAAGAAGAATATTTGATATCTCTTTTCCTGGTTTTTGTGCTTTTGTCGTGTGTGGGAAGAGAAGACAAGGGAGTATTTATCTCAAATTTGATAAAGGTTTTTGTTTATAAAAGAAATATAAACATGTGTATATATGTAAATTACACTTATGGTTTATTTGTTATTGAGTCTTATAAGAGTTATTGTTTAAGTGAAAGTGTATTAAATATTTTTGTGTCCCGCGAAATTAAGTTGTGACCGAAGTATCATTGTTTGATAATTTTTATAACGTAGAATCTTATAGTTACGTGTCGGAAATAATATTATCTTTGTAATATTCTTCCATTACGGAAATCTGTCATTTGTTTTATCAAGCCCTTATCATAGTGTCGGTACGCGTGCAGTGTCGGTCACTGGGGAAAACGAGATAACCTCTCTTCTTACAATTTAATCATAAGACAAAATGAAATGAAATATTCATAAAATGATATGAATGCAAGAGTGGTGCAATTTTCTACTGTATGCGAGTTATCTACTCAAATGATCAGGCAAAGCTTATGCATGCTTAATGACTTATGCTTAGTAATAATAAATTACTAATTATTAGTTAAATTTTAGTGAAAATTTACCGTGTGTCACAGTTAGATGACAACTTTTTTTCTTTTTATTTATTTAATTGCATTAATCATCTTTGTCATGTTGCTTAGTTAAAGCTCATACCTACCAAGCCATAGGAATTGCTTGTTAACAAGAATACCTTCCCTAAGAAGGTATCCTAAACACAAAGGAGCCGGAATTGTCTACTGACATTTGTTGTGTCATTTTTAAAAACATTCGTAAGTGCATTAGAGGTATAACTTTCAACTTATCTCTAAATAACATTAGCTTGATAAATAAGTACGCATACATAGGTATTTATATGATTATCTTTTGTGCATATTCATATATTACATATAGCTTCATTAGGAAGTCTTTCTCGCTTACGTGTTACTCTTTCGTCTAAAGCCGAGGTTTATAAAACTTGTGTTTTATTTTCATTTAATCCAAAAATCATATATTTCTAATAATAAAACAAAACACAAATCTCAAAAATTCCTCCTTCCCCATAAATATCTCTTCCGATCGCTTCTCCACCAAATCCCCACTTTTTCAAATCTTCCATTTTCAAAAATTACCTCTCATTCAAAAACTTCATCTTCCTCCTCATCTCATCCCATCTCAAACCAAAACCAACATGGTTCATCATCAACATGGTTTACATCTCCCTCTTACTCATCGCCGTAACACTCATCGCTCTCGTGTTCCCTATGATGAAGTTCTCATATGGAGAAATATACTTTGTGCTGTTAATCTACATTAGTGTTATATACCCAATCCTTTGTATCGTTATTAGCATTGAAATGAAATATTACTAATATTTTAGTCTATCTAGCTTATTATCATAATGTGTTTGTCATTTCTTTTGATTTATATCTTTCGTACTTTTTTATACATTAGAAACCATTAATGCATGCTAAAAGAAAATGTAGGCTAATACACATATCTTGGTGTAAAACTACAAAATCTAAAAACCTATTTTTTTATCAAAAATTTGTTTCTGTTACTACAGATCCACGAATCCCTGTAAGTATACTAGACGGATTCCTCATGAAAGGGAACCGTGGGAACCGTCCTTCTGGATAACAGTTTTTCATGCAAAATAAAAACCGTTTTCTTCCTAAAAGAAATATTCCACTAGATTGTCAAACATCAAGTGAGTTAATTATCATTGTTAATAAAAATCTAGTAAAAACGTTAGGTAATCATTTTTCTTTTCCCGTAATACGTCACATCCTATTAACTCTTCTTTTCTATAGGTTTCGCTATGTCGCATGAGTATGAGTTCGATTTTTCACTCACTAGCGTCTACACTCCTAACATCTCTCTTAAGCCCAACACACCTGGAAATCATGTCTGTAGGTTAAATAATCTCGAAAACCGTCACTTCCATGAAGGACGTATTGCCGTATTGTCGACACTCCTATACAATACGAAGAAGGTATTAATACCTCCTTCCGAACCATAGGACTGGAATATCTTCTCGAAATTAACGAGAAAATATGTCCAAGGTTTGTATTGGAATTCTTCCGTCAAGTTGAACTCGTTCATAACGAGGATCGCTCTCTATCTCTTTGGTTTTGGATCAAAAACCAAAAGTTTGTTTTAACCCTTGGGCAATTTGCTCACATCCTTCGAATTCCAAATCATGGACAATGTGCTTTCACTGAAGATTGGTCTATTGATTCTCTCTTCAACTTTCGTGAAGAAAATAGTCCATATTGTTCACACATACCCTCCCCGAAAGATTTGACTCGCATAATATGCAAACCTCGACCCTATTACTCCGATCCAAACATTATCTATACACGGGATATCCGAGAAGAGTACAAGGCTCTCGCACTCGTCCTACGTGAAAATGTTTGGAGTCTTAGGGGAAATCGAGAAATTCTTCCCGCTTGTTGTGCTCACATAATGTATTGTTTGCTAGCACAACAACCATACAATCTCGCCTACTTATTCGCAAGGCGAATTGTGAATCTTCAAGGCTCCAAGAATAAACTAATACCTTATGGAATGTTCTTGACACGCCTTTATCATAACATCATGCACTTCCATCCTCAATTTCAAAGTCCGTTGTACGTACTTGTGAACAAGATGATGGAACCTCTAAACACATCTCTCATAAAGACTTTCTTCATTCCCAAATCGGTGAACACTCATCAACCATTTGATGATCCAGCTAGCGAAAACGTTCAAGGAACTTAGCCTTCTTTCAAAATAGGATCAATCCTTAGTATCCATGCTTTATCAATGTAATCCAATTTCTTCATGAAATAAAATATCTTACATTTGATATCTATACTACATTAGTGTTAGAACCTCTTAGAAAAACACTAACTTTGAAATATGATGCATTGTCCAACCCTTGCATACCTTTTGTAAAGGTTCTGCTTAGCAGAGAGACGGATCCCAAAGTTTATTCTAGACGGATCCCTACTCTTAGGGAACCGTGGGATCCGGCAAACAGAAATGCAATTGCAATCATTGTATTTCAAAACATGTCTTTAGATCACTTCACACTAAGCTAGACATAGTACCTTAAGGCAAATTGAGTCCTTATCAAAGTTGAGTAAATTTTTCGTACTCACACTTAACTCGCTTAGATCACACTTTAAGAGCTTGTAGATCTATCACCAAAACTCATTGCTCTTCCGCTCTTATACTCACACATAATCCCTCACATGTTAAAACATCTAGTTTTAGAAGTCTTTCAACTATAGCAAATGGATTGTAGTCTTTCTTACCTCAAAATAGGTTGAAATGGGTCAAATTCTAGCTTTTCCATCTTAAGCTTTTAGGATATCTTCCAAGACATTATCTTAAGTTACTATCTGGTCTCTAGGATCATTTAGCTCCATTTGACACTCTCAAATCTTTAGTGTCATCCTTGATCACTTATTGGTACTCATAAAAGTTCCAATTTCTTCCATAAAAGGCAATCATTAAGCTACATCACTCATTTCCCTCAAGCATTTAAGTACCCTTTCATTTAAGACACTTAGATGGACTGAAACACTCAAGAAGGTATAGACTTTAGACCTTACAAACACCATTGTTATTCTTTCCTATCTGCTGAGAGACGGATCCCTCATTGGAGGGAACCGTGGGATTCGTATGACAGATTCATGTCAACTCTAGCTAAAACAATCATTTCAAGCTCATCTTGCTAACTTGAACACTTAATCTCATCTTAATTAAGTTTCTAGATTAGTAAAATTATGAAGTTGTCTCTAGTGCATGCTAATCATAACATTCTAAGGAATCTTAGTGGCTTAAGTCATGAGTGCACTTGCCAAATCCATTTCTTTATAAACCACATTGTTTGGACTCCTAAAGTCATCATCTTCGTTCACATTTTCAGCATTTTGAAATCCTTGCAAGCTTATTTGAATCGTCTTATCATGAGGAAATCTTCAAGTGGTAACTCATCCACCAAAGGACCACCCAAGAAAATTGCTCGTGTTGTACATGAAATTTCTTCAACCGAATCATCTCCGGTCAAATCCACAAATGCTAGAATTTCTCCTCCACCAACTCAACCAATCAAACCAATCCCTAAAAGGATAGTTCCCACAAAACTACCTATGTCAAACACCACCATACCTCCTAAACCAAACAATCCCATTTCCACTAAACCATCACCATTGGTGCCTAGAGCCCTTTCATTCACCACTCCACTCTCATCACCACACCTCTACAATCTAGAGGATTTGCCTCCTAGGCCATCTCACCCTCCACCACCGGCAACATTCTCCTCATTAGGAGGAATAATGAAATAAAATCAAGGTGCTGAGTCAACACTAGCTCCGGCTTCCTTTTCGCCATCACCATCAAATAATCCCATTTGGATTATGAGAAGTTATCAAAGTCAACCACCCGACCACATGGAAGTTGACACCTCTCTACCACCACCATCATTCTTGGTCGAGCCATCTTCAAATGCGCCTCCACCAATCCCTCCATCGTTTGAGGCTCCTCAACCCGCTTCACTTGATCCCTTACATTAAGCAATTTCATTTCTTCCATCACCACTACCTAGCCATGACAAAGATTGTTATCATTGTCAACATGTTGAAAGTTTGATACATGAAGTACGGGAAGATCAACGTTTCATGTTTTATCACCTCCTCGAATGTTTCGACGAGATTAAACCTAAACAAACTTGAGCTAGAGGTATTTAGTGGTGTCCTAGTATCAAGAGTAACCTAGATAAGTCTAGTAATTCCAAGTCATGTATCGTTCATTTTCTTAGTTTTTAGAGTCATGTATATCATATCTCTAGTTTTATTAAATGAAAATTACATGATACTTGCTATATTTCTGAGTATGTGACTATTTTGTATAATACATATCTCACTTTGATGTTAACATTATTTGTTACATCACCATTGCTGAATCTTGTCATCAGACAGACGGATCCCTGAAATTTGCCTAGGCGGATCCCTCCAGGGAGGGAACCGTGCAACAGAAGACCAATTTTCTACTAACTTGAGTCTTATTTGCAGGAAATTATGCATTATATACTTGTATTCTAACCTTTGTTTTGTAGATTTTCAATTTACACATGAAAACTTTGACACTCTAAAGCTAGGGGAGCTTTGTGTCAAAGCATTACATTTCAAGATCATTTGCAATATTAGGATTAAATTTCATGACATCCCCTTGCAAAGTTGCAATTATCTAGGGGGAGCATTTTCGTCACAAAGACGAAACCATTTGCAAACATAGTTGCAATGCATTAGCTTAGTAGTTTTTATTTACTTGATGCCCTCACAAAGGGATAGACTCGTCAAGGGGGAGTTAAGACGAGAACTTTTTTCGTCACTTGCTCTCTATTCTTTCTTTTCACATAGGTTTTCTTAAAACAAGTGTGTTAGTTTATTTTCGAAGCTCTTTTTGTTTCGACAAAAAGGGGGAGAAGAAAGTAAAAACTACAAATTTAAACTTTTACGAATTTTAGTTTTTCCTTAAAATAATTTTATGTTTTATCATCAACAAAAAGGGGGAGATTGTTAATACAAATAAGCCGTAAAAACGTTTATTTATATTTTACGATCTTCTAATGTTTTGTCGATAACAAACGTAAAATCATTTTTAACGAAACAAATAAAATATGTAAATGACTTGAGCCAATAGTTTTCTAACACACTTACGTTTTCACATAAAACACTAAAACAAGTATAAGTGATTTTATGATTTAATAATACATATGTACAACAACTAGTGTTTACATATTGGGCAAATATATACATAACTAGTATGTATTATAATGGGTAATATAAATGGGTAGAAACTTAAGTATTTGACTCATTGACCAAATACATTGAATATAGTTAGGTACAACCCAAAGTCCATGACCCATACCCATAGAGCTTGACCCATAACCCATTGCATGACATCATGCTTAAGTCATACATGGTTTTAATCCATGGCTCATAGTTTTAATCTATGAACCATGTACTATATGCATTTCATCTTGGAGATACATTGTATCTACTTTGATACCATGATCCACAACCCATGACCCATGACCCAAAATTCATGGGCAAAGGGGAGCGTCCCACGGATCCCCAGTTTTGCACTGGACGGATCCCTCAAGTGAGGGATCCGTGGGATCCGTGGAACAGTAGATGTTTTCTCTCTATAAATAGTGAGCCATTTCTTCATTGTTTCTCACCCCTTTCTCACATATTTTTCTCTTTGAGTTATAAACTCTCTAACCTCAGATCCAACTGATCTATGTATGTAGTTTTGTTTTTGTGTGATTCTCTAGGTTCCTCTTAAAGGCGAGATCATCATCTTTTGAAGACGAGCAAGCTCAAGTCCATGAGTTGCCATGCTTCGTTATCATCAAGATTACTGATGTTCTCTTGTTGATAGTTCTCTTCTTTCTCATAAGAAGTGTAGTGTTGAAGACATTAGTAAAAGATGTCTAAAGGGTCAAGACGAAGACATTAGTGAAAGGTGTCGAACGTCCATATTAGAAGCACTAGTGAAGAGTGCTTGGAAGTCAAGGCTAAAGGCATTGAGGTTGTCTAGAAGTCAAGTCAAAGGAATTAGTGAAAGGTGCCTAAGGTGTACATTCGATATGGTGTGTTTCGATGTACAAGATAGATTAGTATTGGATCCAAGGATATTGATATTTGATACGCGTACAACGCGCGTTCGGGGTCAAAGGAACTTCCTTTTTGTCGAGCAAGTTTTTCAACACCCTAGGCAGTGAACCTAATCATTGTAGTGTAGTATTAGGGTAAGCCTCGGGAATTGATATCGTTCTCTAGGGGAATAGGAATGCTAGTGAGAAATTACTACGCTAAGATTGGGGTTGAGGAAGATTATTTTTTATGTTTTTTATGTTTTTTTTAGAAAATTGAAAGGTACGAATCTCGGGGTTTGGATTTGGGGGGTTGGTATTTCTACCGATTACTCTACTTATCTAATTATATAATTATCTAAACTAAGGTGAGTGTAGTCTATGTCTATTGTTGTGTGCTCTTATGATGATTAAAAATGTGTTTACTTAGATGTTATTACTCCCTAGTTATCTCCTATTGATGGTTGAATTGTCATGTCCTTATTCTTAACGTGTTGTGTTTCTAAGGTCGTAGGGTATGCGTTTATCCCTAACTCTTTGAAGCTACCTAAGGTTAATGACTACGAAATCTCTAGGATTCATAAACTTAACACTAAGGTTATCTTTGGATATTTAGCCTAAAATTCCACTAGTAACTATAAGCTAAGGTTCAACAAAGACTAATCAAGCATTAATAACACAACGAATGACCTATCGCAATACTAGGTCAATCACAATTAAGATAAGAGACAACCAATCAATATTCAATAACTAGGTTTCATATTATCTAAGCAAACACACAAGTAAATTAGCCGGACATGGAGAACACGCAAGCATACACACAAACAATTGAAGACATGATTAAATCAAAGAAGTAAAACACTTATCTTGTTGTAAAATAGGGTATGGAACCCTAAGATATTGTACAAGACAGCCTTGTTCAGTTTAGGTTTTTACTCCACAAAACTACCTCTCAAAACTGAAAAATTCGTATTCTATATATAGTGTTACAAAATGCGACGGCGTCACTCTTTAATTGTGACGCCGTCGGGTCACCGCCATTAGGGTTTCGTCTTGGCCACATCAACTCTGTGACGGCGTCACCTTAGGCTTGTGACGCCGTCGGCTTCAACCTCTGACGCCGTCTGGATCCAAATCTAGGCCGTCTGAGTTGCGACGCCCTACTCCTTTAAACCTGATGCCGTCACTTGTAAATTAGCAATTTGGCTACTGAGTCGTCTCAAGATGTATCGCGATGGCGTCGCATTTAAGCAGTGATGTCGTCCCCTTTTAATTTCAGCAGCTTGAGTGTCTCGATGCTTGACTTTGGCAATTTGTTTCGTATATTTGCGCATTTTCGTCCGAATAAGTGTCATTCTAGCAATTTGCCTTCAAGAGACCTAAAAAGTGAAAAGGAACAAAATTAAGTAGTAACGGATACAAAAGTGATCAATTAAGGGCTTAAATGACCCCTCAAAAGTGTACCTTTTAAATCTTTATCAAATATCCCTACACTTGGTATTTGCTTGTCCTCAAGCAAATGTGCTTTTGGCCAATTAATTTATAAGTTAGGGGTCATGAAACATTAGTTTAGAACGATTCACAACACATATAAGCCCCGCAAAAGTCATAACAAGCACGGAAATTACATACTAGCACCTCACAAGTGGTGTTTGGATACTCTCATCTCTCGGGTGTATATGAAATATATCAAATTGGAAATGAAAGATAAACACTCATTAACCGGTCCTAGTACATAGATTACCATAGGATTGAGACTAGATCAAACCTCCATCGCTTTGGCGTAAGCACCTAGGAAAAAACTATCTAAGAGGTCTTTTAAAGGGTTGTAATGTTAGGCTTACGGTAGGGAAACAAATGGTTTGGTGGGATAGGCGATTTAGTGGTGGCAAGTCAAAAATCTTTATGTTACAAGCATGCGAAGAATGGCGTTGTTAAGCTAAGACTCGACACTCTAAACTCTAGATAACTTTGAAACAAACAAACATAAATTTAAAGATAGATGTAGGATGGTAGCCAGTATGTTATTTCATTTTTTTTCCATACACTTTTACTCTACCATCCTTTACGATAACATCAAAATAATAGGGATTTATAGGCACATCCCTACACTTGAGTTTTTATTACTCTAACACTAATTTGACCCGAATTGAAACGATCAAAACACTTGGAGTACATTATTACGCAGATAAAGGGAATTTGAATTTAACGTTCTTTTCCCGTCATTTCATAAAATTTAACTTTTCCCATGAGTCCCAATCGTCCCAAAACTGTGTACAAAGGATATGACTCGACTTAGCAACTTATGCAAACAACTAGATAATTGAACTAAGGGTTTAGTATGATAACAGTAATGCACTAAAAGTGAGTGCATACAAGGTAGGCTAAGGCGATTTGGGTGTACATTTGGGGGTGGATTGTTAACAATGCTCTTCATTGATATTCCGAAAAACCGAAACATCACGAGAACCGCGAAAAGGATAGGCTCTGAGGGGTTTGTGGAAAACTAGAAGGGGGGGTTGAATAGTTTTGCCGATTTTAAGTTAGTTTCAAAAATTTTAGATTCTTTAATATGTGAGATCTTATGGATGTAGAGAAAGTATAGATCTAATGATAAAGCAAGTAAATAAAGTAAAACGAAGGGAAAGAAAAAGACACAACCGATGTATAGTGGTTTGGCTACAAGGACACCTTCCTTGCCCTACTCCACTCCCCGAGTCACCTACTCGAGAGTTCAAGCACTATGTCAACAAACTCCTTCACTTGGCGGAGAAGCCTTCACAACGTTGCTTACACTTTTTCCGGTACAAAGCTAAATACCGAGTCCGTAGCACGGTGGACCAAACCAACACGACTATTACACAACAAGTATGTGAAATATCAAATTCAAGATCTTTGCTACAAAATCTTGCGGAGTGACAAATCAATCAAGGACCCCTTGCTTGGATGACTTGTAGAATGCTCGTGATCTCGCCTTAGAGAAGGACCTATATGAGGATCACAAATAGAAAGAAAGAAGAAAAACTCTCTAGATCAAGTGATCTATATGTTAGAAGAGAATGAGAGTGTATGAGAGATTTAGTAAGAAGAGGGGTGAGTTAGAATGAAGAAATGGCTCTCTATTTATAGGCAAAATTCTTCACTGTTCCCCGGATCCCACGGATCCCTTCCACTTAGGATCCGTCTAGTGTAATCCTAGGGATCCGTGGAACGCTCCTCTTTGCCCATGGGTTTTTTGGTTATGGGTCATGGGTTATAGGTTGGTCCATGGGTTTTCTTTAGATTCAATGTATCTAAGTATACATTGTATCAAGTCTACTTGGGTATGGTTTAAGATCCATGGGTTATGGTCCATGGGTTATGGTTTTTACCCATCCTAATAAACTATTACAACAAATGCTTAATTATTACATTTTTGTATTTAAATGGCTATATGTAAATGCTTTACAAAAATAACATGTATCCTTATAATTATACTTAAGATAACATTATATTTGTTATCAACAAAACACAAAGAGATCGCAAAATATTAATAAACGTTTTTACGGTTTATTTGTATTAACAATCTCCCCCTTTTTGTTGATGACAAAACATAATGTTATGATGAGTAAAACTTAAGAATAGATGTAAGTTTTGAAAGCCCCTAAGTTTTACTTCTTCTCCCCCTTTTTGTCGAAACAAAAAGTTAACCCTTGGAAGAAATAAACGTAAAAGTGTGGAAAAAGTAGTCCACATATTTCTTACTCCCCCTTGACGGTAGCTCCCCCTAGCTTGGGGCGTCAAGTGAAGAAAAAAAATCCTACAAAAAGAAAGGTTAGTAACATGCTTAAATAATCTTGTGATTGCCGAGAATCAAGATTGGGAGCCAAGGTATTTAAACAAGGCCTTGTAATAAAACAACAAATTGTAGTGGTATTTATGCCACTTACAAGCATGTAAAAGTAAGAACAAGACTTGTTCTTGAAAAATGACTTCAATAGAAGAGAAGAAAAAAAATACTAAAAGTAGAAAATAGTAGTAGTGACTCTTTCCATGCTTGCATAAGGTTATGGATGGAGGTTTTGATGAGTGATGGTACTGATGCGATCAAGGATGAGGTTGAGTATGAAACGCATTTCTTCCCTAACTTCTATTGCGATTTCCCTAGTGGATTGGCAATGTTCACAATGTAAATGATGTGGGTAATGAGTGCGAAAGTTTTTCGGGTTGTTTTGATTTGAGTTATGCGGAAGTTGTGGTGGAAAAATAGGAAAATATGGATCAACATCCGAAATGTTTGTAAATGGTGGTGTAAAAGAACCTAAATGTTCTTGTAATGTGATGGGAGCTAATGATGGTGATGTTTCAAGATCTTGAAAGATAGTATTTGGAGATGTGGGGGGTGTTGAAAAGACTGTTTCTTTTTGTTTAGGTTGTTTAGATCTTGTTGGAGTCTTAAGGAGTTCCAAAAGAGTGACTTTAGGTGGGGATGAAGTTGGTGTACTTGTTGGTGATGAGGGAGGTGCTGTAATGGAAGCATCTTATGGTGAGTTATTTGTTGAGGATGAACTATTTGAGGTTGGTTTTGCTAAACAACAAGATCGGATACTAATCCGTGCGGATATCCTAGAGTTTGATTGTGGTATTTTGGATGGTGGTAGCACAAAGGTTTGGGTATCATGAAGACGATTGTTTGCACTAGGTGATTCATCTAATGGGTTTTTGGAAGACATGGTGTATTTGTGTATGTGAGGATGAGATGGATTATGCAAGCATTTTGGGAGTTCTATATATAGAAAAACAAAGCATTGTAATGAATGCTTGACCAAAATGTGGATTAAAATATAATGATCATTAGATATGAATTCAAGGCATGTGATCATGAGAACACAAGCATTAAAGAGCATACTCCAAAAATGAAACAAATGAGGATTTTTCATCCAAAGTAAACAAAATAGAAGGTGAGAACAG
>OU343216.1:167046843-167129621 GCA_910596185.1 Chrysanthemum makinoi | reverse complement strand
TTCTGCACAAATATGACCATTCAAGACTTATAACATATGAGTTCACATATGTTAGGTCACTAGATTTACAACACAAGCTTTATAGAAAGAGATAGAGGCGGTTGAACAATAAACCAAACAAACACACACGATATGCTTATGACCGGTTATGCGTAAGATATGAATGAAAGAATAATTTGAACAACCAACCCCGTGAGGAGTTATACAACTCTCCATTCCTTCCTTTTGTTCCATTCAGTTATGGAATGAACCTTCAAACTAACAAACATCCATAATATACTATTTGTATAACTAATTTTATAGTTTAGGAGTGATTCCAACAATCTCCCCTCAAGTGTTGGTGATTAATAACGGTGAAGGCGTTGATGTAATAGTAGCTTTGGCGTCTTCTTCAATTCTTCTTTCTTGTGAGAAGGAATGTCTTGATTGAACAATCTCCCGGTGTAGAGATAGTTTACTTTGAACAGTTATGCTTTGGCGTCATCTTTAACTTTGTTCTTTGATCATTGTTCTTTGTGATGAAAGTGATAGTATGTTGTTATTCGCACATCAAATTCGGCCTCAGTGCACGCTTCATTTGCTCCGGTGTCTCTCACGTCATTCTTCAACATGCTCACAGCTCTTTTGGCGTTGGAATTGATCTTGATGAAGTTCTTAGGTCTTTAACTTTGTAGATTCTTTGATTTGGCGAAGAATCATTACACCGTTGTGTTGCTTTTGGATAGAACTTCCATTAGTAATGATGTTGGCGTGAGCATGAGAAGAATACGCACGATCATTCGCTCGAGCTTCCATAAGAGGTAAACATTAAAACGGTTAGTAATAAGCGGATTCCGGCACTTACAAGTTTGAACCGAGAGTGTTACCAAGCATAGTGTGAAAACACAACTCTAATTCTCAAGAGCCGTTCTGAGCCGGAGTCCCACAAATGAGATAACCGATGTACCAGAGTACACCTACGATTGAGATGAGTGTTGAGGTACAAACATCACCTCATCAGTAGACGTTTGAGACCACTAAGCGCCAATCCAGGGGAGTTGCGAAGCGACCTGTGTCGGTGTTTGATGTTGACCCGGCGGAGTTTCCATTCAATCGAGGATCAAAAGTGAACCTCTCATAAATGTTCTCGACAGTTGCTAAGATACGTGAAGGACTCGATAATGTACCACTTGAAGATCTTATTGTTGATCAACAAGTGATGAAATGTCAAGTGTTCCTAAGAGATCTTTTGATGAATCTCGTGGCTCTAGACTCAATAGTGCGTTTTGGTTTTCTGGAGCGGAGACTAGGGAGAGGGTCTCCTTCTTCAATACCAGCAATCTCTAAGAAAGCCGATAGTTTACGTAGGGTTCCTGTGAGAATGAAACAAGCTTATGTTAAGAGAAACTTGAGTGGTTAAGAAGGTTTAGTGCATCGTCCTTTGGGTCCATGGCGACTTTTAATCTTCAATACCGGTGTCATCTAGTGACAACCAGTAGCATATGAATTGAACCCGTGTGCGCCTAAGTTGAATAATCACGGAGGGCTATTTCTTTTCACCCTTTTTCTTTGATTTTCTTTTTAATTCTTCAACTCCTTCTTTCTCCAATTCTCATTTTCTCCTTTTTATAATCATACCTAAGGACTTCTAAATTCTAACTATTTGTGGTGTCCTTGGGTAGATCCATCCGACTCTGGCGGATCATAGGACGATTATTCCTAACCTTAGTCACCTTATAACTCCATGACTAACCTATGTTGCCATTAAAACCATTTTTGTGAAAAATCTCTCAAAGTGTTTGTGAATGAAAAACATTTTAGTACCAATTGTGAGATAAGATTTTGCATAAATACTCCCCCTTCACATGTGCTTAAGAGTTTTAATGGTTAAAATGCACAGTGAGGAAAAGCGGCACATTTTGATTGATTCACTCAAGATAGACAATCCCCGCGAGACACGGTTACGTGGCATAGTTAAAGAGTTGCATTGTCAGCTTTTAGGTGACAACTAGCTCTAATAACTACCTTGAAGGTGTAGACAATCCTCGAAGGTTGTCAAACCCGTCAGATTTCATGTCTACCAAGAGTTTCTCGAATGGTACATTCTACTCGGACAAGTCCTTTGCGAGACGCGTTTACATCACTAGCGAACTAGCTTGAAATTGTTACCGATCCCGGACAAGTCTTATCGAGTTACTAACAGTTAAGATCTCGTCAATTCATGGGTTAAGTCTATAGCACAAAGATTCATTTGCATTTACAACATATTTCTTATCACGTATTTTTCTCCCCCTCAAAAATAACATTTTAATGGCATATAAAATGTTATTTTTGAAAAGTTGAGAATAAATATGACCATTTCGGTGTTCTTGGGAAGAATGACCACTGTGAACAATTTGTGAACAAAGTTTTAAGTCAAGTACTCCCCTCAACAAGTGATATAAACGGTTGAGGTTTTGAAAATCATAAGGGAAAGTACTTGTTCTTTTTGAGCAAAACCTTGAAAAATGAAAGGTTTGATAGGTTTTACTCAAAAGTAAAAACTTTAAGCTCCTTTATAAGGATTGTGGCTGAAGCGTACCACGGGTCCTTTATTTACAAGTACCAGGTTGTACAGCTTGTAATATGTGCACAAGCCATGACATAATAAATCATACATCCAAATTTATAATGAAAAGCGGTTCAAGGGGTACGGGTAGTCAGAGATGTGCCCGTGAGTGTGAATCAGGCGTTGAAAGCGATGATGGGCGGGTTGGGCGGTTTCCTCGGTGGTTCTGACATCCGATCACGAGAATTCCAGCCAGCAGAACCCGATCTTTTGGTGTATCACCGACCCGGTAAAGCCAATCAAGTCTAACCATCTTCAAAGTGTGATCTCCAAACTTATGAAGATCTCACTTGCGCCATCAAGCAATTTCTTTGAAGTTCACTGCGGTAAACGGCGGCGAAAGGTTTGTTGGCGTATATTGTGGTTGATGTCGGGTAGATCAATGCGGTGGAGTGAAGTTGACAGTCTGATAAGATTCAACTGCCGTTGGAGATCTTCTACCGCGTTCTTTGATAACTATGCGTTCGATGAAGATGAGCGACTTGATAATTCACGTTGTACCCGATTGGAAATTGTCTCATGCGACCCTATACTTTGGCAAGGTACATGTCTTCGATGTGGATTGATAGACAAATTCTCAAAGTCACTTCGAGAAAATGCATAATCCCTTGCATCTTGTCGTTTGACCACGATATTCTTTAGGAAGGTGTAGTCCCACTTAGATGAATCGGCGTGTTTGATGGCGATATTTTTAGCCGAATCTTGCATGTTGAGACTTGAACCTGGCGGCTTCGTAGTAGATTCTTCGGCCAATGATGAATCCCATACAGCATCTCGATGGTATGCTTCCACTTTGTTGGAGAACAAGTGATTAGCTCTTTCCTCGATAGCTATGCAGTTTAATTAGGCTGCTGGGAATGGAAGTGTCAAGATGTAGCATACTTCTTGAACCATCGCCACCATGAAGAAGAAATTTCAAGTCTTTGTTGAAGAAATATCGGAATGGAATTCTAGGCTCATTAGGTTGGCCAATTGTTGGTAGTGGTTTAGACTGAGTCGATGTAATATGGAGGGTTGTCCCGCAGTGAAGTCGATGTTTGCTTATGGGTTGAGCCAATCCATGTTGTTAGACATAGCTCGAGCAATGTTATCAAGGTGATATTAGGCCTCGATGGCACTTTCGAGCTATCTTTCCGGTTGAAAAGCTTCATTCTTGATTAGCTTCAACTTCAATTTCAGTCATCTTCTTCACGTGGAACTTTTCTTGTAGAATTTGCCTCCAAAGTATTACCGTCTACGGATCTTGACCTTCTTGGGGTAGGAGTGGAATTAACAAAGTAGGGAACCATTCAAATTCCTCTTTTATCGTCATCTAGCCATGATACGGCGTCGGTCTGAGTGCCTTCTTCTTCTTTTCTTAGGCCTAGATGATGATTACGGTTTTACGTACTTGTTGGGAGGAAGTGGGTTGTTGTAGGGGCTCATGGTTTTCTTCATCGTCACCATCCGTATACTCAAAGTAATCACCGGTTTTGAGTGCGGGGTGGTGTCTCCATAATCGTAGAGGTTTATCGTAGAAAGAGCGAGGAGACCTTTGTTAAGCAAAGAGGCGTTGGGGAGGTGGTGGCATGGAGATGATTCACGGACTTCTTTAATGCGTTTAGCTTCATCATTCTTATCTGATCCTTATCTTCATCGTCTCTAGGGCGTTTAGACCTTCGGCTTCTTCACATGCTTCTTGGAGTTGGTAGTCCAACAATGCTTGAAACAACTTTCCATGTCAGTAAATGTCCCATCGTTTAGACATTTGTGTGACAAGCTTGGCCATCAATTCATTATCAGAAGCTTCTGAGTCCGGATGGTTGATTGATGGCGGTTAAGGTGTTGATCTTATAGTTTGCTTGGCTATCGCATAGATTTGGATATAGTTGTGCGGTAAACATCTCCTTTGTGACTTTAGGAGCGATATCGAAGGTACTTGTGAGTGTAGCCGATCATTCTGTCCATTTTCCTTGTAGATCATCGCATGAGCTTACGTACATATTCCCTTTCAACGCATCTTGTCATTCTCATCATGAAGATGTATTTGGTCCACAAACCAATTCAGTTTTACGTGAAACATGTCCTTCTTCGACTTGTTGGACATTTCACAATTCTTTCATGAGTATGAGAAATCAAGATCGAGTGGTTTCTTCCTGATTTGGATGATGATTTGGTTGATCTTTTGATGGTGGTGGTGAAGAATTGAGATGATGAATCGATGATGATGAGATGTGAGGAGTGCGGATCCTTTGGAGGCTGCAGGTTTTCTCCTTGACAGCGGGGACTATCTAGAAGAAACTTATCATAATAACGTCATCTAGACTTATCTTTCTCTTCATCTTTTCTGGTCTTTTCTTTGTCACCCTCATCTTTCTCGGACTTTTCTTCGGGTTCCTCAATTCATATTCAGATTTTCTTCCAGGCTTTGTTGTTGCTCCAAAGTGGTGGCACCGATCCTTATCGGGTTGATTAACCATCGGGATCGGTGAAGGTTAGCTGCACCACTTGACCCTCGGGGCCACCCATTTGTTCTTTGCAAATTCTTTTGCACATGTTGGAGTCTAAGGAATTTGAACTTCTTCCACGTATGAAATATCAATTGCTCTTCATCTTCATCTGAGCTTTCTTCATAAGCACAAGTAATGGGAGTCTTCCCTGTCGGTGGTGGACTTGGAGGTTTAGGCTAGTTGAAGGAGGTGTTTCGTTGCGATTGAGTAGAAAGCTCTTCATCCTGATTGGTATCCTCAGAGCCTCGTCCATTCTTTCTTTGCGGTTAGGAGCTTGAATGGAATAGAACGACTTCCTTAGCGGGAACTTCCTCTTTGGAGTGAGTTTCCTCTTTGGGACCTTCCTTTGACTCTCTGTATTGCACTTCCAGCACTTCCTCTTACGGTTCTCGAGTGGAGTTCCGAAGGCTTTTCATCGAGATGACCAACTTTGCCTTCTATCGCACTTGATACCTTTGTATGTTTCAAGCTTTTTGATTTCATTTGTCAGTGATCGGGCAACACGGCACCTTGTTTCTTTGTTGTCGATTCCTTGATTCCGATAGAAAGGATAGTTCGGACAACTGCGTCATTGATTTTGGTCATTGAGCCTCTTGGGAATTCGATTAAGTCCAAGTGCTCTCTGGATCAAAAGCTTTGTGTATCCGACATAGGGAATCTTTGAGCCAAGCTTCTTGTGAAATGACATCATGTCATCCCATATCCGTGCTTCGATTTCAATGTCCTTCTTATTGATCAATGACCGAAAGACTTTGCGTTCCATGAGCTTGGGATGCTCATAGCCACCTGTCACGACGAGCGGACTTAGTGATGATGAGGTAGAGTGTTCTCCACGGTTGAGGAATGTTCTTAAGCTCCACGTGAGAGTGCTTGTTAATAATTCCTGACGCTTCATCATAGCCAATATCAAGTAGAAATGCGAGCTGTCTTCGTAGGTGTGGCAAAGAAGTCGGTGGGCACGATGTCGGAATGATAGAGAATACGGCCCGTAAGTCTGCAGGGTGATAGTGACTTGTTTGTGATTAATGTCACCGTCCTTTGCCACTTTGACCTGTGATCCTCTGCATTGAATCCGAATTGTTGAATGTAGATCTCGATCTTGTAGCGAGTGTGAGAGCATGTTACGTAGGGATGATTCCTTAGAATATCCACAATCATCAGACAAGAAGATTCCGAGCATGTAGGGGGTTTCAAAGTCAATCCTAGGTTGTTCTTTCCAATCTTTCTTGGATAGCCATTGGGAAGATATCGCGACAATTGTGAGAACACGGTGCATCCACATTCATTTGAGTATATGTCGTGATCCGAAATAACATTATCCAAAAGAACCAACATATCGAAAGACATAATGTTAGTCAATAGAAGGTTTTATTGTCTAATTATTGAATGTACGGTGTAATGATTGTTCACGAGTCCTAAGTCACTTGTTTGTCTAATAGTCCAATGATGGCGTGCAGAAGCGTTTAGTGAGTTAGTTAACTTTAAGTTTTAAAGTTTATGTTATCACTTATAGTTCACAACATATCAAACGTTTAAGTTTATTAGTGACATTATTGGTTTCGGTGACGATATGATGGTTTATTTACAAGTTTGTACCGCTAAAACAATACAAAATGAAGGTCAATCAAGGCTTAGTAGAAATGATAAAGTTCTGTGCTTGAAGAAGTATATGCGTGGCGCCAAGCTTATGCGTAGGATCTTACTTACGGCGTAAGAAATGTTACGCGTGGGAAAAGGAACCTTGCGTGGGGCTTACGGCGTGGTATATAGACCTGCAGCGTGAGGCTTACCGTAAGAGTAGACCTTATCGCGTGGGGAGTCCTTTGTTCGCATATCCTTCACAAGATATGCGTAGTCCCATTGTAGAACCTTACGCGTAATAGTTATGCGTAGGATTTCTCTTACGCATAACTTTCTACGCGTAAGGTGATCCTTATCGTGAATATTCAAATGACCTTGATTCTGAATTTTAAAGCGTAGCAAGCTGAAATAAAATCATCAAATCATCAATATTAACACATATAGTCATATTAACAGTTATGGCATGAAAACTTGTTAAACATTTTGCAGTAGAAGTCATACAGTAAGTCAAAACCCTAAGGGTTATGAATTACGCATAAAATTTCTAACCATGGATTTGCACCAAACTTTTACGGTAGGTCTAAGAGTGTTGTGAGAGTCTATAAACCAAGTTATAACATCCAAATCGAGTGAATCAAAATACCCAACAGAACTTTAAACCCTAATTCCTAATTACAGATTAGGTGTTTCGGGTTGTTATAGGGCATGGATATCATTAATTCAACATCATATTACCCTCACAAAACAATCTTTTACCAAAAACCTTCATTTTGAAAACACCCAAATCGATCTTAAGAACCCTAATTTTGAAAAACCTTCAATTCGGTTTCACGGGTGGTTTGAGGATGAAAATGAGTATATTGATGTAATAAGAACGTTTTAACACTATCTTTTTTAACCTCAAACACCCATTTTGATTAGGTGTTCTTCGGCTTATGCGTAGAACACCAAATCAATCATATGCAAAAAATTTGACCGTTGGATTAGTGAAAAATCAAAACCAATGTTTGTAAACATGTTAAGATCATGAAACAACACAAATTGATGATCGGCATGATTTGTCAAACGAATTTAGAATTATGGGATTGGTTAGGTTTATGAGTATGTGTATGAAGTTAGGTGGAGTGTATTTATTAAAATAACTTTAAACTTTTGGCAGTTTGGTCCCTCCACTTTTTCCTTTTTCATACAAAGCCATTTAACTTCCATTTTGGTTACCAAACAAAGATTTTAAGAAAGAAACTTTGTGACACTCCCCACTGACTTAGAAAATAATGAAAGGTTATAATTTTAGTCCCGAGGAGTGTCGGTTTAACGAAAAAGTTTACCACCATTGATAAAAGAAACAACCGAATAGGTAACATGCAAGTACACAAATGTTTTGAAACAGTTAAGAGATTATTTTCTCCCCTCAACACTTGATCGGAAAAATACTGAATTTTGAAAGATTATAGTGTTGACGGAAGAAATGTACTGGCAATGTTGAAAGAAAATAGATAGAAGAATATTTTTGTTGTTTTATCTGATTTTATATTTTTGTATTTTGTTTTTGAAAAATATTTACAAAGAGATTTTTGGTGTTTGATGGTTTTAAAATCGTTTTAGGAGTTCATCCAATTCCTCTTGAGTCAAACACCTCATACCAATCCGATGGACCAACTCATTAAACCTAGCGGGAGGCAAGGCTTTGGTGAGAAGATGCATAATTGGTATTGTACACCACAAAATATAATTCAACGATACCACGTTCCATTGATCCTTGATGAAATGATATCGAAGATCGATGTGCTTTGATTTCAGTCTTTGGCCCGAGTTGCAATTACAATGGCACTCCGATTGTCGTGGTACATCGAGTTCTATCAAATACGTAACCATAGTATTTAAGTTGTGTTCTCATCCAAATGACTTGAGCACAACAACCGACATGGCTACATATTCGCCGGTTGAGGACACGGTACAATCCACGCTTCTTCGATTGCCATGACACAGTTTATCACCAAGAAATTGTAAAGCTCACGAAGTACTTTTCCGTAATCTAAGCATCCTCGTGGTGTCGTCACGAAAAGCGATTAGTTCAAAACCAGAATCCCGGATACCGGATCCCCAAGTTAATGGTTCCCTTGTAGTATCGGAGGATTCTTTTAGCCTAGAGGTGGGTTTCATTGGTGTATTGTCGCGAGCAAAGATATACGGCAAAGACAATACTCAGGAATTACGTTAGGCTACCGAGACCCAATAATACTACGATATTTTGTAGGGTCCACCAATTTCCATGTAAATCGAGTCTAGCTTCTTGGTTTGAGCCATTGGTGTGGCATAGGTGTCACAGGTTTTCATTCCAAATTTGTTTAACAATTCAAGGGCATATTTGGGCTGACTCAAGAAAATACCACGGGGTGATTGATGAACTTGTAGTCCTAGAAAGAGCGTAAGTTCACCCATCATGGACATTTCAAAATGTTTCTTCATTAGTTTTGCAAAAGCGTTGAGTACTTTTTATGAGTTGACCCAAAATGATGTCATCCACATAAATTTGAACAATTAAAATATGTTCCCCGTGATATTGTATGAAAGAGTAGGGTCAACCGAACCTTTGGTGAAATTATTGGCAATTAGGAAAGATGATAGCTTATCATACCATCCCGAGGAGCTTGTTTGAGACCATACAGAGCTTTGTTCAGTTTGTAGACATGATTCGAGAACGCGGGATCAACGAATCCTACGGTTGGCTAACATAAACCATTTCTTTAAGTTGTCCATTGACGGTTTTGGCATCCATCCGAAGACCGTCATATTCATATGAGCATGACGGAAAATATCGAAACGACCTCAGGCGAACAGCGAACAGATTCTTCAAAGTCAATACCCTCTTCTGCGATAATAACCCTTAGCCACCGGACGTGACTTATTTACGATAGCGTTCCTTCAACATCAATTTGTTTTTCAAATCCATTTGAGACCAATGGCGTAGACCTGTTGGTCTTTCAACAGTTCCCATACTTCAAGGCGTTTAAATTGGTTGAGTTCTTCTGCATGGATTCAATCCCGGTTGTCTTTTGTCATTGCATCTTTGATGTTTTTAGGTTCGGATTGGCAAGCGGTGAGTGCATAAATGCAATGTTCACCGTCTGTGTGAAGGCGTTGTCTCGTGTATTTGGTTGATTTGGATTGGCAATAATATTTTCCAGAGGATGGTCTTTTGTCCATCTATGTGTGGAGGTTGATGTTGGTATACATTGTCGGTTTTGAGGATTCAAATGGCTTGTTGAAGATTCGACATCAGTCGGCGATTCTCATAGCAAGCGGGTTAAAAATGCATTTGGATCAAAATCTGCGGGTGGGGGTACTTCATTTAGAACATCATCAGCCGGTTCATCATTGTTGGAAGCGGTTTGTTCAAGTTGTTGTTGGAGTCAAGCTGGTGGTGCTTCTTCAAGTAGTTGTTGTAGCGAGGTGTATCGGGTATGAATTATTATCGGGTTGAGCGTGAGCAGTGGATACACACAGAACACGTTCATCAATATCGTCGAACGTGAGGCAAATAACCTTTCCATTTGTTGTGAGTGGTAGGGCTTTTTGGTGATGATGGGGTTTGGGGAAGTTTAGCGGTTGTGAATCCGGGTTCAAGTCATTATACTCATAAGCCATTACCGTAAGTTCATCAAAATGAGCATGAATCGTTTCCATAACCTCCTTTGTTCGACGATTCAGTTCGAAACCTAGAATTATCACAATATCATATAAAGACTCCAATGTCAGCTTTGGCTTTGAGCTTTCCAAAGTCATCACGATCATTATTCGGATAGCAAAGAGATCCAAATACATGAAAGTGTTTGAGATTCGGTTTTGTGTTGTGGACAAGCTCGAAAGGTGTTTTGTTGTGGCGTTTTGTAATCATAGACCGGTTTTGAGTAGCATCAAGATGATACTGCTTACGCCCATAAGTAATCTAAAAGTTTAGCATTGATTAACATTGTTCTTGCAGCTTCCACTAACGTTTGGTTTCGTCTTTCAACAACTCCGTTTTGTTACGGTGTATGCATGCATGATAGATGTCGATCTTTGAATTCCCACTTTCTCATAAAATTCACGAAGAGTTTGGTTAACAAATTCATTGCCTCTGCATTGCGATTAGTTCGAGGCGGTTTTGGTGAACTTGTATTTTCGTGAGAAAGGTGATGATCATCGGTGGAGCTTGATCTTTGCATCGAAGAAAGTAGACCCAAGTCCAGCGTGAATAGTCATCAACAATTACTAAGATGTAGCGTTTGCCATTGATCGTTTGCACTTGCGTTGAAGATGAAACACATCTTTGAGGAGGCGTGTTCCACCTTTGAAAAATGAGCACGGTGCTTTTGCCTTGTTCACAAGGCGAGCAAAGGTGATCTTTAGAATACTAAAATCGTGGGAGTCCTTCAACTAGTTTGTGTCGAGCAAGGTTGGTGATGGTTTGAAAGTTTAGATGTGAGAGCGGCAGTTGCCATAGCCAGGATTTTGTTGATGTTGCCTTTGAAAGTAAGCATGGGAGAAAGCAACCATGTCTTGCATAGAGATAGTGTAAAGACTTGAATTACCTTGAGCGGACATAAGGTCGTTTCCTTGTAGATCAAATGAAACAAGTTTTCTCCCGAAAGCAACCTCCAAATCTCCATCACAGTGACCTCTTGAAGCAGATGTGTGGGAGGCCTTCCACATAATAAACCCTGCTAATTTCGATGTTTGATATAGTCTCGTAGCCATGATAGGCTGAAGTGATCATTCCCGAATCGGCGGTGCCAATGAACTTTGCAATAAAGTTTGATAACAGTTTAAGGTTGCCTGTCATGTGTCGGGAACATCCGTATCAATCCAGAGAGAATGATGTATCACACTGCATTACCACTGAGCGACATAGATGGAATAGAAGTAGATGTGGAACCGAAATGTTAGAGGGTTCGAGGCGATTATAGTGAACATACACACATCAATAAATTTAGGTATCCATTTAAATCCTAGTGTGTTATATATCCATTTCTGCCATCTCCAACTAGTATTTGCTTTAGTCTTAGTGAATGCACTAGGTGTTACTACATTCCTAGGAGGTGGCTAGACTCTGAGGGAGCATGTCGTTTCTTAGAATCTAAAGATGGCGGTCTACCAAGCAGAGACTTAGAAAGATTAGTGGGCCTAGAGGTATTCCGGTTCTTAGGATTCCTTAAGCGAGAGATGATAGCTTTAGCAACACATTTATCATGACAATCGAATTCATACTACGACAAATAACACAAGGTGCATCAGACTGAATATCAAAAGTACTTAATGGTTTAGCATTCGTTACATCACTATTTCTATTACATTTGCGAGGACAAATATCTATAGTGGAGGCAATGTGAGTCTTATTCATAGTCCTATGGTGTTCTTCTACTTTAGCATTCTTTATTGATCTTTTCTTAGGTCGTAACTTCCTATTCTTCGATGTAGTGCTCCTAGAACGTGAAGTGCTGGACGTTTGGAAAAGGCAACTATTCTGTTTCAGTAGAAGGAAGCACGTTAGCAACTTGTGATTTGTCGTGATGATTCTAGGTTCATGATTACTAAGTGTTCTTGGGGCTATTCTCTTAATCCGGTGAGCGAGGAAGTTGTTCATACTTTCCTAACATTTCTCTTAACTTGATGATAGTGTGAATCGGATCTTGATTTTCGGGCCGAATATTTCGACAAAATGCATAACTTATTTAGTGTGTGCAAGATAATGATCAAGTTCATTTGATGCTTCATCACGAATCTTTTGATTAAATCAATATTCCTTTTTAACTTTTACAAGTTCTTGTTCATATTTTGAGATTTGACACTTAAAAGACACGTTTTGATCATCCAGTTGCTCAATTTTTGGATCGAAGATTTTGCATGCGGCGATTTTGTGTTGAAAAATGAATAATCAATATCTTTTGACACCAATTAAGTCGACGTATTGCATTTGAAAGTTCGTTTGACAATCGTTTGTTTTCAACTTTTAAGGACTCGATCGAAGCATTATCGGTCTCAACATTTACCACAGAATCAATGATGTCATGAAGATATAATCAAATGCATATGACAAAGTTCAATAACACGTATGGACATCAATACGGATGACATCTTCCAAGAGTCGATCAACATCTTTTTCTCAACATTTTCTTTTTACGTTTAGTGTTAGAAATAGATGTTTCTATTTTCTCGAAAACGACCTTCATCAATCCAAGTTCCTTATGAAAGTCCCTTTCCCAAGACAATGCACAACTTTTCAAATTTTTAACATTTGGTAAAAGATTTTAGAAAAATGTCTCTTTGTTCTCGCTAGGCGATTGAAAATGTTGAACTTTGATTTCTGAATGATATTCTATCTCATGTTGTAAAGTTTTGAGGTCGACCATGAAAAGTCAAAATATCGAAGAATTTTGCGATTTTCAGTTTTGAGTTTACTTCAGCGATGGAAGGTAAAGGACCATAAGTTTGTGCATAATCTGGTTTGGGATTAACATTAGAAGACTCCGACGTTTTTATGATAATCCTTGGTGTGTTAGAAGAATCCGTTGGTGTGACAAAAGTGACCGCTTTTAATAGTTAAAGGTTTGTTGTAAACAACGTTTTCTAATTTTGATCGACTCGTCTTCGCATCTAATTCCTCTTGTGATGATATTCAACAACACTCATAACGAATTATCAATTTTATATTGCCTTGCGGAAACTTAGGATTTGGTTTGAATGCTTTGGTTGAAAGCTTAGGTTTGTAATCGACAAGATTGGTCCATATCCATTTGGATTGGGTTTTAAAGTAAACTTTTCAATGGCTATGACCGATTCGCCATGTTTGTAAACAACAGTTTTAAACTCTTTAAGTTTGTTTTGCAAGCGATGATTTCTTCAAGATGATCATCTATTAGTTTGTTGAATGCTTTTTGTATCAGACTGTTTTTGACAAGTTAACAACTCGGCCTTAGCTTTTTGATTTTCAAGGTGAAGCGTTAATTTGCTTTTTATGTTCATGTTTGGTTGTTCTATTTCGGACAACAAAGCATTCTTTGAAGCGGCTAGATCACGCATCTGTCTTTCTAAATATTTTTCGTTTTGATGAGATTTGGCAAAGGCGCTAAAACCGTTTTCACGTATTTCTTGAGTTTTGAAAAAGTTGAGTTGCTTTTGTAAACATTCAAAATCCTTGGTTATAATTGCATTTTTGCTTTTCAAGTCCTGATTAATGGCATGACATTTTTCCACTATGGTTTGTTGGTCTTGTATTAAACGAGCAAAATGTGGATGAGGCAAAAGTTCGGCGTGTTCAACGTGAGTCTCAACATGATCATTACTGAGATCCTCAAGTATAACCACGGAGTCAATTTGATTATCAAGGAAAACCGTTTGGTCATCTTGATCGTCAAATATAACTACGGGATCTAGTTGAAAATCGTCGAATGAGATGTGGGCGACTCATGAACATTGACCTGCGATTCGGATGTTGGCGAATATGAGATCGAGATAAATATGGTTTGTTCGGGTACACGAGACAAGCCATGTCATACACTTGGGCTGTGTCACTCATGTGTAACTCATGCATATTAGCCATCAACATAACTTGGTGCATTGGCCACGCAAGTCCTCCATATCATCATCCGAGTGTGCATTTGCCATAAAGCTTTGTTCTTTGTGCGTGAGAGTTCCACGGCTTCATCCTTAAGAGCCAAAGAAGAGCCTCTTTGTGATAAGCATTGCCCTTTTCCTCGCTTTGGGCATGCATTGGATAGGTGTCCCTTCTCATTGCAGTTGTAGCATCGAAGACCATTCAACCCATTATGAGCATTTCCTTGTTCCACCACTTGAGCTCGATTGTTATTCCTACCCATTAAACCCTGACCACCCATGACGTGACCATAACCACGATTGAACTTCAACTCGTCCATTGTTCACAACGGCTTAATTCCTTGTGATGAGGAGAATACGGTTGTTGGCTTTGTTGGTATAACGGCTAAAGGCATTAGCAATCATAGCAAATCCTTGTTGCAATGCTTGACGGATCGAGTTCCTCAGCTTCAGACAAGTGCTTGAGCATTGTTGTTGTTGTATGGAACCAATTGAGTTTGTTGAGATTGAGCCTGTGAAGGATCATATGGTGTGATTGTAGCAGTTGGTTGAGTTCTGGTTGAGGAGAATAACTGTTTTGAGCATATAAGGCAAGTTGTTGATTTTTGGATGTGGCGGTTGGAGCAATTTGAGCAAGGAGAATCCTTTCCCTATCAACTTCCTTTTCATGAGGCTTCAAGTAATCGTACAACAATCCATATGTAGAATGATGCAAATTCTTCGCTTGACGGAGAAAAATGACATACTTCTCCCATTCGGGACCAAGACTACTCGAGAACTTAGTATTCCTGCAATTCTTGGCATGATGATGTTGTGTTTATCCAAATCATTGATGATGTCCGAAAAACGATGATGATAAGACTCTAGTGTCTCTCCGTGTTCAATCATGAAGTGTTCATAAGCCAAGTAAATTTTGGATTCCATATCCTCTTGATTGAGTACAGATCCTTCCATAAGAAGATGAATATGATCCCACATTTCCTTTGCAGTCTTTTGAGCATCAACACTTTGGAGAATTGGGTTAGGTAATCCTAAGAGGATGTATTGCATTGCAAGTTCATCAGCTTCATAGTGTAGAAGTTCTTGATTCAAGTGCAACTTGATAGCAATGTTTGTTTGTTCATCTCTTGGTGGAATAGCATTTGGATCGTCGGGTACAATGACAGTAGGCATCTCAAATGGACCTTCCAAGATAACCTTCTTTAAGAACTTTCCATGTGGCTTCTTCAGATCACAAAACCTAAAGAACCTTATCACCCATTGATCGTAGTTTCCTGGAGTGAGCATTGGAGGTCTATCAAGTGATCCACCCTCATGAATTGATTGTTGGCTACTTAAAGCTTCACACATCTTTGCAAACCAAGTGGGTTCCTTCATAGTGTTCCTTGATGGATGTTGATTGAATTCATTTGTGTAGGGTTGTACTTGAAGACTTGGTGGTGGTTGAACCATTTGAGGTTGTGGAATGACAAGTTGTGGAGTATGTTGTTGATTAAATTGTTGATAAATTGCTTGTTGTTGATTCCATTGTTGATGTTGTGGAGTTAGTTGTTGTTGGCGTTGAGAATAAGTGTAAGGGAAATAGTTAGAGTATGGTGGTTGTGACATGTTGAAAACTTGTGTTGGTAAAATGGATCTTTGTAGTCGAATGAACCTTTGTTGATGAAGAGTCCTTAGGCGTAGAAATCACAATAACCAAGTAGCACTTAAGTGTAAAAACACCAAAGTTACGCGTAACAATCAAGAGTTAGCGTAGATTTATGCAGTAAGTTGGAAAAACGCTAAAGTTATGCGTGAACAAAGTTAGGCATAGAAAGTTAGGCGTAGGATTATCTTATGCGTAAGACTAGGCTTAGGCATAAGATGAATCTTATCGTGGGATTTCTACGCGTAAGCTATGCTTATGCGTTAATTTTAGGGTTTTATCCCAAGTGATCTTTTACACTTCATAGTGCAAAAGATATCCAAAGTCGACGTATTTTCGACTTATCCAAGCGAAAACACCCGATAAAACCTGTCGAAGATCAAGCCAAGGATAACCTTACAGCCAGTTTTAGGGTTTTGCTACGCGTAGGATTACTCGTAATAATGATAATGCCCAAAGATGTTTCTAAACCAGTTTTTGTGTGATGAAATAGCTTCAATAACACCAAAAGACACAAAAGTGTGAAACTTGATGATCCAAAGCTCTTAAAACAATTATGCGTAGGTTGAAACCCTCGTATAAAAACTAGTTTAAAAACTATGATCCACGCATAAAGTTTGAAACTTTTTGCCAAAAACATATTTTAACACCTTAAAAGCGTTGAAAGTACAAGAATCTTGGATTCAAAAGTGTAAAAAAGCGTTTGCTTGAACCAAAGTATCAACCACGTTTCGCGTAAGACCAAGAACAAAACTTCAAGAACAAAGCGTTTCACCCAACTAGTAGAAGCATTGATACCTTGTTAGGTCACTAGATTTACAACACAAGCTTTATAGAAAGAGATAGAGGCGGTTGAACAATAAACCAAACAAACACACACGATATACATAGTATTTATAGGCAAGGAGCTAGGGCAACACTCCTACTCCTTCCCCTTTCTGTGGACATGGGCCCAAGCTTATGGGCCTTCTACATAAGCTAGACCTTAAACAAACATAAAGGCCATAATAAGCTACCTATTACATAAGAATAACTAACACTTGAATTATAGTTTAGGAGTGATTCCAACAACATATACTTCCATAATAAAAGCAGGTGTAAAGTTTTTGAGTAAATGTCCACATAGCAAAAGTGATGTCAATCCATTTATTAAAAAATCCCGCCCACCTATGGATTCACAGACCATTTCATTGAAGATAGTACGTCTTATAGTCAAGCACACGTAATCATAAAAGTTCAAAATAAAAGCACCAGGTATATAGTAAAGTATGCGACAAAGCCCCTAAAATAAATAATATGCATTCTGTCAATAGAGGAGACTTAGTGTTGCTCCGTCGACAAGGGAGATTTGGTATTGTTTAGAAGGAGACTTAGTGTTGCTCAGAGGGAGACTTAGTATTTCTTTGAGGAAGACTTAGTATTGCTCATAGGGAGATTTAGAATGTACTAAAGGGCATAACAATATAATATACAAATGATAGTGAGGTGTCAAAGCCTAAAAGTACGTCCAATCATAAGTTCAATTCAAGTCATAAAAGTTTAAAATATACCAAAGGGTTTAAAATAAGTCACGAGAGTTCCAAATATATAATAAGGTTCAAAATCAAGTTCAAAGAGTTAAAGTAAAAAACACAAGTCATGCATTTCACCCCAAAAATATAGTAAAAAGGGTAAGAGAGGGGTTGTGATTACTCACCATAAAGATAAGCAATAGGTTACGACGAGATCAAGTGTACAGGAAGTCGCGAGCTTAGTCATGTCCGAAAAATATAACCAATGCATCTTAGGTTTAAATATAACGAAAACGTACAAAATAAGTTTTATAAAAGTATTCATATACTTTATATATTTTACATATTTTATAAGTTTATAAAGTGTAAAAGTTTAGTTTTTGTCAAGTTTAAAAATATTTACAAGCTCTATTTTATAAGTTATCCAAGGTTCGGGTTTTATGTCATTTTAATAGTCCAACTAATCCGTAAATATTTATGTTTAAGTCTATTTAATCTATAAAATGGTAAATGAGTCTATTTTTTCAATATTAGGTCTTACCACTTTGGCTTTTATATATAAGAGGTCAAAATGATACTATTTGTCAAGTTTTAGTTTTTATAAATTTAGTTTTTTCGATTATAATAACTCATTACTTTTAAACCATAAAATGTAATGATTTGGTTTTTATATCCTTAGAAAAGTTTTTAAATGTTTTAATAAAATATATAAGTCTTATGGTCCTAGATATTTTATAACATATGTAAATTTACTAGTATACTTTAATTGTCCAAATGATGCAGGTTTTACTGACCATGTCTTAATATTTATAGTGTCTCGCTATACCTATGGTCTACCCTAATGCACTAACGGGCAGTGTACCCGGTCGTGTGTAGTGTAGTAAATGGTAAAGCCGAGGTCGTCCCAAGAGCTATGTGTGTTGGATTATTACTAATTCTGGTGTCACAGAATAATAATTGTTTCGATAGAGATTTAATTAATTAAATTACTAATGCAGAATAAAAGCAAGTAAATGGGAAAAGAGAGATCAATATAGGAATAGTGGTGCTAACCTAGTCAATCCTTCTAGCTAGTTATGTCTACGTCTACCTACTTCCAATTACTTCAGGTGGGGTCAAATTGAGAGGACAATGACATTTGGTCAATTCGCCCAACCTATCAACAAAGATACCACCACGGAGAAATCGGCGCACCGTCATAAGTCCTGTTGTTCTGGTCCCTAAGCCAAGTCATTAAGTACCGCTACATACTAGATTCTAAATGGTGAGTGTCGGCGTTTATGAACTTAGACACTACACCCCAAATTCTTAAGTTCATCCAAATGATAGGTGTCAGTTGGTCAAATCTCCTTAGAAGAGTAGTGGTTTGGTCATATCTTACCTTCGTCTCAGTCCAGCTCACCTAGGGTTAGTTGGTCATATCTCCTAGGCAATTGGCCTCTACTGCCATTCAAAACTACCGAATCAAGGGTGACTACCAAAGAACTATGCATGCATACACTTAGAAATAATTGTACGGAAGTAAAGGTAAACGCAAACAAAACAATTAAGGAATCATAACTAGGCTGGCACCAAAGGGTGCTTAGCCGCTCATATTAATCATGCAAATCAATTCAATATTCAAAGGTACAGAAACACATGAATTGAAAGTAAAGAAATATAAAGCGCTAAAGCTTATAAATGGAGTGACTTCTCCCTTGGAAGCACTCAGTATGCTCCCTAGACCTGCATTGAGCTTTTTACCAAGTTCTCAGAGAGTTGTGTGTGGAATGGGATGATTAGAAATGCTGGAATTTGTGGTGTATTTATAGGCCAGTCGGGTTTAGTAACCAATATAGGAGTTACAGGTAACCTTCATTCCGTCGTAAATGCACTAGATACTGCTAGTTATGGTAACCTAATAAGTGGTTACATCGTAGTCTTCAATAAACATGGTTACGTCGTAAGCGATGCGGTAGTTAGTATATCCGGCCTTGAATCCTCATTTGACCTAATATAGTTACGTCGTAACCTTTGGGAAGAGTTACGCCGTAACCTCTTGATAAGTTGGTATTCTGAGGGATGAAGTTTCAAGGGCTAATGTTTCAAGGGCTGAAGTAAATTTATCGACCTTAACACACGTACCTCCTGTAATACCTAACGGTAATCTTAGTTTCGATTGTTGATGCAATCTCTATATCGTTTCCCAAGGTGGATTATCCTCAGTTTAAGAATATGGATAGAGGCATGATGTTTACACGGACCCAAAATCAACTACCAACATATCAATATCATGGCAGAACACGGAACGACTAACCCTCTTGCACTAATATCCTTAAGAGAATAAACTTGAACCTAAAGCGGATATCCCTGGCGGGGCATGGTTACACCGGAACTTAGGGAAGTAGTTACAGTAACTCTTCACGTTGGTCGGCATTCATGACCTCCAATTTGTCGATTGAGGATATACATTCCTTAATCACTTCTTGAGAATCATTGGTGAAAACAGCATTGCATTCCTCCTTGCGCTTGGCCTTAAGTTCGTTCAATCCCATCAATCTCAGTCTTGAGTTTTTCAATCATTACTTCAAGATTTTTAGGGTTTTGTCATTGGCTGGAAAGATTTTTATTTGTGTTTTCACGGAAACCCTTTAACCAAATATTTGTTCTTCTTGTTTCTAAATTGAAGTTTTGGGGAATTTATTAATTGTTTCTTCAGCGGGCTTTCTCTCCATAAGGCCCACGATTGTAATTTCTACGATAACCATTACTATTTCGATTATCTCTGTAAAATGGTCGATTTTCTCCATACTTAGCTTCTTCAATATTCTCTTCGTCCATATGATGACAATTTTTAGGTAAGATGTCCTCCTCCACAGATTTCACAACCTACACGGATGGCATGAGCGGTTTCTCGACTTTCAGCATATCTCGACGAGATTTTCAATTTTACGATTGCTGCAAATTCCGTCAAAACTTCCTCCTTGGTTTCTTTTGCTCCCACCGTCGTGCCATTTTTGAGAGTGGTCCGCCATTTTTCGAATGGCTTCAATTGCGCCGTAGGAGTCATGTTCGGGATAGATCCTTGATAGTCGGCATTTGCCTTGTAGTAACGTCAATTCCTTTGTAGAAAATATTGACCTTCTGGTTATTCGATCATTGGTAGGACACTTATAAAGAAGATCGTTGTATACGTTCCACGCTTCTGACGTTCGTTAGTCTTCTTGTTTGAAATTATGGATTTCCAAAAGCTGGTTAGAAATCTTCGATGGCGGGCAATATCTTTGGATAAAGTGTTTCTTTAGTAGTGCTCAAGTAGCTGCTCCTGGGGCAATCTTCGATCCATCTTCACGGGCACTCGATAGAGTCATTGGGAATACCTAAGCAAAACGGCATCATGAGACTGCGCCCAGTAATGTTGAAAATTTGGCGATGTATAGGACATTTCAACGTGCTCATATCGTCTTAGTCCCTGTTTCCTAAAAAGGGTTAGCGAAGCTCCCTCATAAATCGATCTTTAATTTCGAAACGAACATCCGCTCCAATTTCCGGTCTTACGAGACCCGGCCCTTGTTCCGCTCTTGTCAACGCCAAGTATTCCTCAAGAGTGAGGTCGTCGATGTTAACAACTTCCATGTTACCTGAAATCTAGAAATATGATCGTGAGAAAAGTTTGAAATAAAATGAAAGACTTAATATCAATCCTAATATAGCTCCCCGGCATCGGCCAAAACTTGATGCGGGTTTTCTTGACGGTCTTAATATTTATAGTGTCTCGTTATACCTATGGTCCCTAATGCACTAGCAGGAATTGTACCCGGTCGTGTGTTTGTGTAGTAAATGGTAAAGCCAGGAATTAGTCCCCGAGCTATGTGTGTTGAATTATTACTAAGTCTGGTGTCACAGAATAATAATTGTTTCGATAGAGATTTAATTAACTAAACTACTAATGCAGAATAAAAGCAAGTAAATGGGAAAAGAGAGATCAATATAGGAATAGTGGTGCTAACCTAGTCAATCCTCCAGCTAGTTATGTCTCGTCTACCTACTTCCAATTACTTGGTGGGGTCAAATTGAGAGGACAACATTTGGTCAATTCGCCTAACCTATCAACAAAGATGCCACCAGGGAGAAATCAGGACCGTCATAAGTCCTCTTGTTCCTGGTCCCCTAAGCCAAGTCATTAAATACCGCTACATGCTAGATTCTAAATAGTGAGTCGGCAGGTTAGGAACATACACTACACCCCCCGCTTCTTAAGTTCATCCAAACGATAGGTGATCAGTTGGTCAAATCGCACAAGCAGAAGGGTAGTCGGTTGGTCATATCTTACCCTTCCCGTCTCGGTCCGCTCACCTAGAATTGAGTTGGTCATATCTCCTAGGCAATTGGCCTCTACCGCCATTCAAAACTACCGAATCAGGGCTGACTACCAAAGAACTATTCATGCATACACTTAGAAATAATTGTACGGAAGTAAAGGTAAGCGTAAACAAAACAATTAAGGAATCATAACTAGGCTGGCCCAAGGGTGCTTAGCTAGCTCATATTAATCATGCAAATCAATTCAATATTCAAAGATACGAAATATATGAATTGAAAGTAAAGAAATATAAAAGCGCTAAAGCTTATCGTCGTGGGGTGACTTCTCCCTTGGAAACACTCAGTATGCTCCCCTAGACACCTTGAGCTTTTTCCCACGTTCTCGAGAGTTGTGTATGGAATGGGATGATTAGAAATGCTTTGGAATTAGTGGGGTATTTATAGGCAGTGTCAGGTTGCAGTACGTAACCAATATAGGAGTTACGCCGTAACCTATTATTCAGTAAATGCTGCTGGATCGCTAGTTACGGCAACCTAATAAATTGTTACGCCGTAGTCTTCAATAAACATGGTTGCGTCGTAAGTGATGCAGTAGTTGCCGTAAGTATCGGCAGCGGATCCTCATTTGACCTAATGTAGTTCGTTAACCTTTGGGAAGAGTTACGCCGTAACCTCTTGATAAGTTGGTATTGATAGGTCACGTAATAGTTACGGCGTAATGTGAGAGAGGAGTTACGCCGTAACTTCTTCAAAATAAGCATATTGTGATAAATCTTTAGTAATGTTTCCATTTCCGCGTCTCTTTAGCTACAATGCTCATAATTAACCTGAAAGTGGAAAACAATGGAAAACAAGCGTAAATCCATATAAATGATATAAATAACGAGCATTATCGTGGGAATTTGACACTTAATATTTAGGACTATTTGATGTTATCACCAAACAAATTTTTGGGCTGCACAATTCAGTCCCGCCAAAAAATGGCGATAACTTGAGTTCCACAAGTCTGTTTGGTCTGTTTTTCACGGCCACGTTTAAGTTAAAGTGTCCCCTACAACTTTTATTCTTTGTTCATCAGAGTTCTATGCAAATTTTAAGAGATTTTAGCCAAATAAGTTCGGAGTGCAGATTTTCACATTTTTAACCATTTTGGCTCTAATTTATTCTTCCATAGGAGTTACGAAATGTGCCACCGGGAAAATCAAAGTTAAGACATAGCTCACAATCCCATCTTTCTACCTAAAGTCCAAAGTCTACTGGGTTCACCGGTCAATTCAATTTTCGTCAATTCAATTTTTGGGCCTGATCTAAAATTTACTCTTGAAATTAAATCCTAAGGCTTGTTTAAGCTTGTTTTCATGTTCCAAATATTGTGTACAGTTTCGATCTCTTACAAAATGATACTTTCAAAGAGATGATGAAAAAAAACAATTATTACACAAACAAATCAACTCCTAATCCCTTCTAATCATCAATCAATCTTGAACCCTTTCTTCTAATCTTTTACCCAATCTTTATACTATCCTTTTTAACCTTTATAATCCTTGAAAGATCTCAGCCCCAAAACTCAAGAATTTGATGATGTTTTCATGGATGTTTTGTGTGAAGAGATGCGATCCTTTAAAAAGTAAAGAAAATTAAAAAGGCTAGAAAGTCACTCACAATGTGACAAGTGTCCCTCATTCATTCCATTCCTTTTTTCTTATTAAATTCGGTTAGGGGTATTTTTGTCATTTTAACTCTTTTTTTTATATTCCACCCCAAAATTCAAGCGCAAATAACTTTCAAACGACAAACTTTTACGAAAAACCGATTTCACCACAATTTTTAAAGTTCGATTCTCTTTAATTTGGTATAAATCTTGATAAATATTTCGAACTTTTATTTTACATATCAAATAGTTCTTGATTTTCTTATTTTTTTGGCATTTTCAGCCCTATTTTTTACCTTCATAAATGTCGAATCGTGAAAAACTTAAAACATAAAATTTATAGATTTTTGTTCACTCTTTACCCAAAAATTTAAATCACTCAAATTCGATGTCATATGGGTAAGATATCACACATTAAAGATGGTGTTTTACTCATATTTATTGCATACAAGGTGTTTGATGAAATGTCTTGATTAGATTTTTAGTGTTAAAGTTGAGCTAAATGCACTAATTTTTGTCCCACAACGCATCATTAATCATTTTATTAATGTAAGATTCAAAAAGTGATGTTTTTTAATAGTTAATGTTTTTAACTATTAAAACTGATGAACCAAACGAAACTGTTTAAAAAAAAGCATAAAACCAAAACTGATGAACCAAACCAAAACTGAAAATATGATTTATGAACCAAACTAAACTGATGAACCAAATCAAAACTGATGAACCAAACCAAATTGTTTAAAAAAAACATAGAACCAAAAATGATGGACCAAACCAAACTGATGAACCAAACCAAAACTGATTAACCAAACCAAAACTGAAACTATGATTTATGAACCAAACCAAACTGATGAACCAAACCAAAACTGATGAACCAAACCAAAAGTTAAACTATGATTGATGAAACAAAATAAACTGATGAACAAAACAAAACAAACACCAACATGTTAAGCTGAAAGTATGATTGATGAACCAAAATACACTGATGAACTATGTTTGATTTGGTTCATCAGTTTTGGTTTGTTCATCGGTTCATCATTTGGTTTGGTTCATCGGTTGAACTGATTATCACTCATCAGTTGGTTCATCGGTTTAATAGTTAAAAACTTTAACTATTAAAAAACATTACTTTTTGAGTTTTACATAATAAAATGATTAATGATGCGTTGTGGGACAAAAATTAGTTCATTTAGCTCAATTTTAACACTAAAAATATAAGCTAGACATTTCATCAAACACCTTGTGTGCAACAAATATGACTAAAGCGTCATCTTTAACGTGCGATATCTCACTCATATCATATCGGATTTGAGTGATTCAAATTCCTAGGTAAAGAGTGAATCAAAATCTAAAACTTTTGTGTTTTAAGTATTTTATGATTCGGCAATTTTTAAAGTAAAAAATATGATCGAAAATAGCAAATACATCATGAAAATCATGACCAAATAAATATGTAAAAAAAAAGGTTTTGATATAATTAAAAAGATTTATTCCAAATTAAAGAGAATCGAATTTTAAAAATTATGGTGAAATCGGTTTTTTCTAAAAGTTTGTGGTTTAAGAGATATGTGCGTTTCAAAATTGAGGTGGATAAGAAAAAATGGGTCAAAACACCATATTACTCCTGAGCGAATTTAATCTATAATTTAAAGTGAGAGACACTTGTCACACTATGAATGATTTTTTACACATTCTAATTTTACACACTTTACAATAGATCCCAACCTTTGTGTGAAAAGAACCAAAGAAATAAGCTATAATTACAAGGTTTTTTCTCTATAACAAAATAACTAACAAGGATTTTGAAATGGATTGGGTGATTTTGATGGTGATGATGTACGGTCATAGAAAGGAAAAAGAAAGAGTTGTAGACCTTTTATTTATTTATTTATTTTTTTTATAATCATCTTATCTTTTGCATGTGAAATGATAAGTTACTAGTTTGGCGGATGACTTGGTAAATGATTTGGCAAGTAAAGGTTACTACTTAAGGACACGTAATGTGTTAAACGTGGCATATAGTGGTGCAAGTGGAAGATTTCATGTATATCTTGTATAGATATTTGTTATATAATGATAGTTTAGGGTTTAGAGGGTATAGTTTGATCCCGGAAATTGCAAACGTAATGTTTTTAAGACGCTAAATTTGAAACCGGGTAAAGTAAAATACAATACTTGTAAAAATGTTAAAACTTATCAACATACCCTATAACTTAGTATATTAGATGAGTGATAAGTTTTACGGAGTGCTTATACGTTGTTAAAACTTAAAAACGTAGGTTAAATACGAGTAAAATTTAAAAAGTACAAGGTTTATGTAAAAATGGTAAAATAGCAATTGTACATATAAATATGTATAAAAGGAAAATAACATATCTAAAACATTTAGACCGACCATAGTCACGAGTTAAGAGTACGCGATTAAACTTTCTTGATTATACCTCAAAGTAAATTTACTAAAAATTATAATAATAATAAGTAAAAGTATATAATTAAATTATGACTTAAAAAGTACGGGTGGCTACATTTTTTCTCTATATTCCCATAAAGTAATTATCACTTTAGGAAATTACGTTTTAGTGCTCAGTGTCTCACGCAGTTGAGGATATGACAAGAGGAATTGTGCTTAATATATAGGTTATTATACTTTGTTAAGGAGTATTGTGTTCACCGTGCTTAGTTACATGGATAATACAAGAAAAAGTCACAAGTTTTACTTCATTCTCAAGTTAGTCATATTGGCTTATCTCCATAAGTCTTCATTATTAGCCGGTTGAATAGATAAGAGGTTGTGTTGGGATTTGATCAGAGAGCATCAGTAAAGAGAGTATTTAACAACATCTTCTCACATGGTTAGAGCTTATGCTTGTAGGTTTATGATGCTTCCAGTTAATCTAGACTTGGGATGTACACAATGTTATGCTATTTCTGAAACATTGTAATCATCATAGAGGGAAAAATATGTACATAAGGGACGCACAACAGTTTCACGTGATCGAGCTTAACGATTTATGCCGGAGAGACGTGTCTCATAACCAAAGAGATGATCAGTGTTTCAACTTGTTACTTTAGTGTTATCATTTCAAGTTCGAAGGTTGATTACTATTTTGGTGAAGCATCCTAAGTAGTTACTGATGAATCAATCTAAGTGAGTTGATGATGTTGATATTATCTTCCTCAAAAAGACAATTTTGTTTTAACAATTAGTGAAGCTTAAAGGAGTTACATTTCACAATCTCTTCTAATTAGTTTCCATTGTGAGATTAGAAGATTGCATACATCAAAAGATAATCAGAAGACACTTCTTAAACATTAAGTTTCGATTCAGAAATGGCTTCAGTTTGGGAGGGAGTTTTTCATTCTATTTTCTGTTTTTGTTTCTTTTAGAAAATCAGAATAGACCTAAAAGATTCTTCTATCTTATTTTCTGAAAAGGTTCACTGGTTAGGAGAGAGTAATAACCTAACTAGATCATTACAACACGAGAAGTTCAGAGCTCAAAGGATCAGTACCAAATATTAAATACCAAAGTATTCGGAAGAAGAAACTTCGAGGATGATGCATAAGAAGTTCAAAGTTACTAGGATTAGAGCCTTCAGTGGACAAAGATCAAAGCCGATATCGTCAGAAGAGAGAACTTCAAGTCATCCTCAATATCTAGACTATAGAGACTCTGCACCTCAATGACAATGACATTGTTTATAATTGTTATTTACTTTGTGATTGTATTTATAGGTCTTATTGTATCCATTTACGTGTGACGCTATCTTGAAGGGAGATTGTTAGCTTTGATATTTTGTAAAGATAACATCTTACACATGAATTGGACTAGATATGTAATAGAGTTGCACCAACATGTGTTTCATTCTTTTCTTTCTTCTTAATAAAACATCACATCTTGTTCCATCCTCTCTCTACTTTCTCTTACTAGAAATATGTCTTACATCATTTGGTTTGATCTTCCCCGACTTCTAGAAAAGTGTTTCTTGATGCTAACAATCCGAGTCTTGACTTAGTACTCTGCTTCTTTAATAAATGGGTAAATTGGACGTTAAACTTTAAAGGGTATGCGGTACTACTACATATGATACAAACAAACTGAGAGAACATGTTGACAAGTTTGCAATCGGCACACATCTTTCAAATCAGTTTATAGGATAGCATTCATCATTCACCAAGATTTAATGATGTTGACCAACAAGGGGCAGATGTCCAGTGCATTCATATTTAAGAATATTCAGTAATCAACTTTATGATAACATTACCAGATCTCAAGTGCATGCTAGAAACAGATAAAATGCAAACTAAAATGCTTTTGAAAGAAACTAAATTAAGTGTCATCAAACTTGGGCAATTTTGTGGACCAGCACAATTGTGGCATCTTTGAATTGAGAAAGAAAGCACAAAAATAATCATGAATTCCTCATTGATTGCATCTTTGATCATCTACAATATATCTTGCAGCAGTTATCCCCAAAATCAAACACTACAACAATCGTGACTTTCGCAGGCGAAATTTCATGGCTTTCGCCGGGGACATGTCCCCTGTGAATCCTTTCCCCGGGGACATGTCCCCAGCGAAAGTCCCCCGGCAATACCCTCTCAGGGATACTTTTCTCAGGGACTAGTTACCACCTTTCTCGGGGACATGTGGGTCTCGCAGCCAATTGTCACCGGTCAAACATGTCCGACGTGGCATCTATTTTTGCCGGGGACACGTCCCCTGAAACTATTTTTGAACATTAATTTAAGTACCCTAATTACGTTATTAGACCGACGTGGCACACGTTTTGCCGGGGACATGTCCCCGGGTAAATCGGATACCACTGTTGAGTTAAACCCTTTCACCGGGGACCAGTCCCCGGGGAAAGTAAGTATATGAAATTAGCTTTTATACTTTCGCCGGGGACTTGTCCCTTACAAAAAACCGTACGCACTGTTGTGGTTCCTTTTTCCCCGGGGACCTGTCCCTGTGGAAAGTGATAATATGAAATTAGTTTTTAAACTTTCGCCGGGGACATGTCCCCGGGGAATGGATCTGACCCATTTTGCATAATATTGCTGCAAAATGGGTAATTTCTAGATTTTTTCCGGAAATTTTCCGGAAAAAATCTACAATGTCACAACCTGTTTTTTCAGAACCTGTTTTATGCTACAACAACACAAATTAGCTAAACATAATATCATATATACCCATCAATCGCTAACATAGTTATCTTTTTCCAAAATCGCCAAAACGGTTCCTAAACCGTTAACGCATGATCATCTACAAAATTATACATAAGCTACCTATCCGCAAATGGTCCAAAACTATACGTATAATCCATTTACGGGAATCCTAGCACATAATGCACATAAACGAAATACTAATCCATGTTATTGCCTACAAACATATCCAAAACGTGTTAAAGTAACATAAATCCGCATCTCAAACCCCATTACCCCCCACTATCATCCCCGGTATCTCTAGACTCACCGGATGGAGTAGCACCAGATCTCGACCCAACCTCTTGAGTAGCACAGATCCCGACCCACCTGGTGGAGTAGCACTTGATCCGGGACTTGTAGTCGCTCTCGCCAACCCGGAATGACCTCACAAAGCGCATGACCTCCTGCATCTGACTCCTCTGTGTAGCGAGCTCCTCGGTCTGTTTTACGCTCTGTTTCCCGCAGTGAGGACACGTCCGCTTCAACACGACGTCGGGAGGCGCTAAAGGTCTTCTTCACTCCACCGCCGGGTAAGACCTAACCTACACCAGAATATGACACGCTTACCACCAATCACGGTGCGCGAATCTCGCGGTCGATCATGCGGGTCCCATCGAAGGTGCTCTCTTCCCGCATCCGCAACATCTCGTTCTGTTTAGTTACAAAAAAACAAGAAAAGTAATATATAAGTCGTGATGCATTATATTTCATCAAAATGGGTGACTTTGAAAATAAATTATACTTACGTATCTAGCTTCAGATAACGGGGACTCAAAGACATCGCCCCTCGTATGGTTCCGACGGTAAAGCTCTATCAAGTCTTCTCCAACCGCCGCCTCGTTCTCGCTGGTCAACTGTTTAGAAATAAAATCAATAACGACACACCCAACACCATGTATATATATAAATAAAATGATTAAATAGTTTCTTACAAAGTTATGGCGAATAGCAACATCGATGAAATCCGTGAAGGCTAAAACTCGTGTTCGCCATGCGGTTTTGTCGGTTGACCTCTGATATCTTTTGGTTCTTGGGGTTTGTCCAAAGCTTAACCTGCGTATTTTAAATTATGAAAAATATTATATAAATGAATTATTATTATTATTATTATTATTATTATTATTATTATTATTATTATTATTATTATTATTATTATTATTATTATTGTATAATAATAATAATAATAATAATAATAATGATAATTATTATTATTATAAAAGCGTCGATCCACAATTTACCAACGCATCACAATCCTCTTTTGCGTCTTGTTACTGGACGCTTTCTTTAATCTCCTCAATTTTCTCCACCCCACCTGCTGCCGTAGAAGTTATCTTTTTGTACCTATATTTGTTGTCATCGTATCGTTTTTGGAGATAATACTCGATCTGTCAACAATCCGGTCTCCATCCCAGCAATGTGTGGTCGAGATCAAAGTAGTGCTGCAATAAAATATAAATAAAAAAAATATACAAATTTAAATAATCAAACAAGTTTGAATAAATAAACACAATAATTTAAAAAATAAAGGTTAAAAAACCTTACGTGTAGATGCTCATGGATGTGGGCCTTGGCCGTTTCGGGAACCTTATCCCATGAATTGCAAAACATTGGAATCGAGTCCCGTAACACCTCCCCAACATAGTTGGAGAACCAAGAAGAGTGAGGGCCCACGTGTGTATAAAACCCCTCCTGGTTGACTCAAAAATCGATCGACACATGACGACCATCCAGTGCCCTCTTCACCTTGAGTGTCGTGTTCTTAGTGGGATCACGCACCACCTTCCCGCCTTTCCTAATTTTGGTGTTTGGGTTGGCAGCTTTGGAGTTAGAGCCTACAAGTAATCAAATTCAAGTGATGATGACATAAAATAACATTTTATCAATTTAAAATAACATGTAATCAAATACAGTTTAGTGAAAAATAATTCAGAAATTCTTACGCTGGCAATTGGTGCCTATCCTCCTGGAGGGACCACGAGGTGGCGAATTACCTCCATCGCCACCATGAGACCTAGCTACAACATCTGCCATCTGTTAAACGAACATAGAAATTAGTGAAGAAACATATATATAATTAAATAAATGAATAAATAATTAAATAAATAAATAAACAAACAAACAAATAAACACATTTAACAGTATATATCAACAAGATAAATATAATAATTAAATAAATAAATAAACATATTTAACCACTCGATAACAATTTCATTCAAATAATTAAGTGTTGTTCTACAAATTACAATTCGAAATTAATCTCCCACATCATCATCATAAAATTCAACATTATTAGTACTATCATCTTCATCATCTTCATTCTCGTGGTCATCATTATCATCAGATGCTAAATCATGAGGAACGAGATCATCATAATCAATATCATCTTCGTCTTCCACAATAGTGATAATTGGTGGTGGTGCCTCAACTTCCGCTGGTTGAACATCAATATTTATAATGTTACAATCCAACGATCCAACTCGCAGAGTGTGATATGTGATAAGTTGTTGTCATGTACAACATCCTGATTGTCTTCTACCACAATGATATCCGGGTTCCAAATCTTTCGATGATAAGAATCTTGAACGGCCTTCCAATTACCACGTTTACCAGGGAAATCAAGGTAAAAGACTTGTGTTGCTTGCGTTGCAAGAATGAATGGTTCATTTTGAAACGATACATGATCGGTCATAATTTGCGTAATGTTGTTTCTATATGTACAACGTTTTACGCGATTACTGTTATTAGTGTCGAACCAATTGACTTTGAACAACAAAACATTGAATGAAATATATGAAAACTCGAGAATTTCTTCAAGATGGCCATAATGCATTCCTCCATCAGGCTTAGGAGTTGAAATTCCGTTGTTTTGAGTTGAACGACGTAAATCACGGTCGTGTACAGTAAACTTCGAACCGTTGACTACGCAAGAGTTGACTGAGACTGCAGTACATGATGGTCCACAAGCCAAAGCGAATAACTCGGTGGTACAACTTGGGTCCTTCTGTACTTTTAATTCATGAATCTATGAAAAAGTTAAGAATAGATAGATATGAGTAATAGTCGTTATTTTTACAAGGTAATAGATACAATAAGTCTACCTTCATCTCAAACCAGCGAGGAAATCCTTCTTGCAAGTCTCTGCCAGGAAATGCCCTGTAAATGTTCATGATATTAGAATAAGTCGTCGAATAACAACTTACGTGAAACAAATTTTGAAATAAAATGCGTACCTCTTGTACGCGTTCATGCACGGGTCGATTTCATGACTGTTGTGTAGTATGTACCATACTACTTGCTTCATTGTGTCTGCATTAAACCGAACTAATGATAGTTTACCATTCTTTTTGCAGGTGATCGAAACACCTCAAATCGACTTGTTGGCCTTGGACGTCCTCATTCGGTCAGGGACGATTAAATCTCGTCTCAACACCCCAAAAATAATGCGAACAGAAAGTTAATGCATCATCAGCAATATAACCCTCCGCTATTGAACCTTCAGGCTTGACTTTATTTCTGACATAATTTTTGAGCTTTTTCATGTATCTTTCAAATGGATACATCCACCTCATGTAAATAGGACCGCCTTCAATAGCCTCTTCCGGTAGATGAATAACCAAGTGAATCATAATGTCAAAAAAAGTAGGAGGATATATTTGCTCGAAGCGCACAAAATATTGATCAGTTGTTCTCTAGCTTTCAACATGTCATCCACCATCAAAGTTCGAACGCATATTTGTTTGAAGAATGAACAAAGCTCGATTATTGGTGTTTTTTGGTCCTTCAAGTAATTTTGAAGTCCAGTAGGAAGCAACCGTTGCATCATTATGTGACACTCATGAGCCTTCAAGCCTGTTATGTTGCTATCGTTGTCGGTCACTTTATGCTTGAAGTTAGATCCAAACCCATCGGGTAGTTTAACACCTTTGATGAATTAAGAAAAAATCGGATATTAGAATAAGTTGTCGAAATGAATACGCGAATTAATTCAAACAAAGAAATTTTCAAATAAAACGCGTACCTTTAATGAATTGACAAAAAGGTTTTCTTTCTTCGGTTGTGAAAGAGTACGTAGGATGAGGCTTAGAGCACTTCATGTTTCCTTTGTTGACGAGCCACAAGTCGTCGAATATTCAAATTTTGCAAGTCTTGTCTTGCCTTGTTGGTGTCTTTTGATTTGTCATTCATTAACAAAGTACCCAACACACTCTCACACACATTTTTTTCGATATGCATGACATCTAAATTGTGTTTTAGTGTAAGAAAAGACCAATACTCTAGCTCGTAGAAAAGAGATTTTTTTGTCCAATTCAATTCGCGATCGGGATCACGTTTTTTTTCGCACCCCCATATCTTGGATGTTTCCTCGGGAGATGTTTAGGCAATCTTCTTAGTTGATCCAAGATGTCATCACTGGTAAATTTTCTAGGAGGGTCGTATCATCTACCTCAGTATAGAACGCCTTCGTTCTTTCGCCATTTATTGGTCGTGCTTTAGAATCTTCTGTGACCAACATAAGCGGTTTTGTTTAACACGCGCATAGCTGGAGTGTCTACATTACACGCCGGACATGCCTTGTAACCTGCCCACTCCACCCGGACAAACTACTTTGGCGGGAAAGTCATTGATAGTCCATAAAAGCGCGCTTTCATACGAATTCGGTGCACGTAACGGCATCCTTAGTCATGACTCCAACTTTCCATAAAGTCTTTAGGTCATCAATCAAAGGCCTCAGGTAAATATCAATATCCTTTCCTTGTGATTTGGGGCCCGGAATTAACAATGTCAAAATAAGAGAAGTCTCTCATACATATCCGGGGCGTATTGTATGTGGTTAATATGACTGGCCACATGTTGTATGACTGACTAAGGTTGCCGTACGGATTGAAACCATTAGCATTCAACCCTAACCGGACGTTTCTTTTTTCTTTAGCAAATTCCTTCGAATACTTGATGTCAAATTTCTTCCATGCTTGACCATCAACCGGATGTTGCATCTTACCGTTCTCCCTAGATCGCCTGACGCATGCCAAGTCACATGTTTTGCAGTGTGTTTAGACTTGTACAAACGTTGTAGTCTAGGAATGATAGGAAAGTAACGCAACACCTTGTTAGGACCTTTCTTCCCCAGTGTGTTCTTTTCTTTCCATCTACTAGCGCCGCAGATCGGACAAGTCTGCAAATCTTCGTTACTCGCCCCCCGATATAAAAAGCAATCATGTACACAAGCATGTATCGATTCATATCCTAACCCGATAGTTTTAAATGTCTTCTTTATTTCATAGTATGACGATGACATGTTGTATCCTAGAACGAGCGGGAAAACTTCCTTGAATAAAGTTAGTAACTCATTAAATGTGGTGTCACTCACTTTACCTTTGACCTTGATGTGCGTAATATTTGCCATAAAGTCTAATGAAGACATCCACTCACAGGCTGGGTATAGTTTTTCGTTGGCAGTGGCAAGTAACTCCTCATACTCATTACGTTGAGGAATTTAGGCGTTACTTGTCTGCCAATATTTCCTTGAGTTGGATCATCACGGTTCGTTATTCGGACCAATATCATGAAGGAACTCACCATGTCACTCATCCGGGGTGTCTTGTGTTGTGTACGATTGTTAGGGCATCCGCTCACCATGATTATACCATTTCAGTATAACTATGGTCCCACCATTTGTGTGTATGTGGTCAAACAAAAATTCATGCTTTATCGGTTTATGTTTAAACAACGAGCACATGGACATTTTATATTCCCATCAATATTCACCAAGGGCTTGCAATAGTTGCAGAAAGCTTTAAGACCAACTGAAAATTCTCTCTTGGTAATGCGTGCTAGTAAGACCCAACTTTTATCAATTGGCATAACTGCGTTTTAATGAAGCAATAAATAATTATATAGACTTAAAATGTTCACAAAAAATCTACACGTAAGCACATAAAGGTGGAATTACCGGTTGCGTTTTGTTCACCTAATCCAACTATGGAAGGCAATCCTAACCCACTCTTTGAATGTTTTGTCTCATATATGAATGCGTATAATTGAATTTACTATTTGAGAAAATTTGGCAGATTTCCCTCAAATCCCCGGATATGTGCATTAAAGACATATTCAGTAGGAGTAAAGGGAAACACTGTCGAAATTTTCACAAATAGTAAATCAATTATACGCATTCATATCCTAAATGAGACAAAACATTCAAAAAGCGATCCCAACAGGGACTTTCCAAAATTAATTTCTAATAAATTAATTTCGGACGGGTTTTCTATGGGATGATTAACTTCAGACGGGGACTTTCCGAAATTAATCACTAAAGTCCTAAAATCATTTCCAACAGTTGATTTTATAGCTTATTTAACATACTATAAACAAACGACTAGTTGGTCTTGACAAAAAACATACCGATTGTGGTCTTGGCTCTCGGCTAGCTGGTCTTGACAGAAGGCTGGTCTCGGCTCTCGGATGGTCTCGACTGCAAAAAAAATCAAAATTATTAATAAAAATCAAAATTATTAATAAAAAATCAAAAATACAACATAAACCAAACACCCCTTTTTTCAAATATTTTGTTTTTTTTATTTCTTTCTTTTGTTACTTGAAGGGAATTTGGTAGCATGTGTTGGTGTTGTGTCGTGTGTTAAGGAGCAGGAGGTCCAGGGTTCGAATCCCACCTCCTGCTTTTTCTTCTTATTATTATTATTTTGATTTTTTTTCTTTTGAAAACTGAACAAAGGACTAAGTTAAGACATTGTGTGGAAAATGCTTGCGTGAAACTTATGCAATAAGCTGTTTTGATAGCTTATTCCCACTGAGATGGACCTAAAGGGTATGTTTGGTTGTGGAAACTGCTTGTGTGAAACTTATGCAACTACTCTAGCCTACTGTTTGGACAGAAGCATAAACAAACACTCCTAATCAGTTTAATTCAAGTGAAAGTGAAAGACAAGGAAAAAGCTAACAACAACTCTAGCCTACTTATGAAGGACTGCAAAAGAAAGCTTATGGGATAGATTCAGGGTCTGTTGTGACAGGGACAAAAGGGCAAAGAGGGCTGTTTTAATGGCATTAATAAGCTACTAGATGAACTCAAAAATCAATTATAAGCTAACACATATCATGGGGCATTATAGAAACACGAAGACTGCCATATAACCAAGTACTATCCGATAAAACTGCCATATAACCCGTAGCAGCTTCTCAAGTTTCCTACCATTCAGTTTTCAAGTACTATCCCAAACACCCCTTTAGTGTCACAAAGACTTAAGTTTTGGGACAGCAAGTCAGTTTTGTAGCGGGAACTGATGGGGGGTTACTAAGGCCTAAAATAAGCTAGGCAACAAGCTATTAATAAGCACTAAACAATCTACTAACTATCAATCTTAACCTAAGCCAACTTGTAAACTCAACAAACAACTAAATGCACAAGCTACTCAACAAACAAAAAACAACTAAAGGGGCAGTTATGTTATAGCCAAAAATGCTCAACTATAAAGTTTCGACGGGGACATGTCCCAGCTACAAACATAAACACAAAAAAAATACCTCGGTTGTGGGGTCTCGAGAGCACGTGCATTGTGGTCTCGGCTTCGGGTATCGGCTTCACTTCTCGGCTTCACAACAGCAGCTATTAGTAACCAAAAAACAAAATAAACAAAAAAATTAATAAAAAATCGAAACAATTAACACAAAAATTATAAATTTATAAACAATTGACAAAAATTATAAACAATTAAAAGAAATTACAAAAATTAAAAATATGTTTAACTAATTAAAAAAATACCTTGGTTGAGAGTAAGAAATGAGAAGAGAACAGAAAGAATCAAACAATGAGAGGGTTTGAGGAAAGAATTAAACAATGAGAGGGGTTGAGATGCATCGTGCACAGTGGTGCGAGTGTGGGGAAGACAACGCAGTAGTGGTGGTGAAGTATTAGTGCTGAGAGTAGCAATGGAGGTGGTGCTGAAGTATTAGTGGTGAGGGAGTGGTGGTGTTGTGGTGTTGCCGGTGGTGAGTTGAGAGGGAGGAAGACGAGTGTTTTTCGTTTTTTTTTCCCTAGTATGACCAGATCTGTCAATAATAGAGGTTAATATTTCCTTTCTACTTTTGTCGAGGACATGTCCCCGGTGAAAGTTTTCTTTGTCTTCTAGCGACACTTTTTCCGGGGAGAAGTCCCCGGGGAAAGTGATGGCGGGATAAAGTAAAAGTGGGGAGGGAAAATGAAAATTTTGGCCAAATCTTTCCCAGAGGACATGTCCCCAGAAAAAGGTAGAATTATTCAATATTCCTTTTTAAAAAAACACTTTATTATCATTTTAAATAATTAAAATTAATAATAAATCAATTTAAATTTAACCTAAAAATTATAAAATTATTTTAGTTACTTTTAACATAGGTTGCACGGACACGGCGATACGGCAAAGTATAGGTGCTATGGTATACGTATCATGTTAAACGACCGAGTATAGGTGCTATGGTATACGTATCATGTTAAACGACCAAGTATAGGTGCTATGGTATACGTATCATGTTAAACAACCAAGTATAGGTGCTATGGTATACGTATCATGTTAAACAACCAAGTATCATGTTAAACGACCAAGTATAGGTGCATTGGTATACGTATCATGTTAAACGACCAAGTATAGGTGCATTGGTGTACGTATCATGTTACACAACCAAGTATAGGTGCTATGGTATACGTATCATGTTAAACGACCAAGTATAGGTGCATTGGTATACGTATCATGTTAAACGACCGAGTATAGGTGCATTGGTATACGTATCATGTTAAACGACCAAGTATAGGTGCATTGGTATAGGTATCATGTTAAACAACCAAGTATAGGTGCTATGGTATACGTATCATGTTAAACAACCAAGTATAGGTGCTATGGTATACGTATCATGTTAAACGACCAAGTATAGGTGCATTGGTATACGTATCATGTTAAACGACCGAGTATAGGTGCTATGGTATACGTATCATGTTAAACGACCAAGTATAGGTGCATTGGTATGCGTATCATGTTAAACAACCAAGTATAGGTGCTATGATATACGTATCATGTTAAACGACCAAGTATAGGTGCATTGGTATACGTATCATGTTAAACGACCAAGTATAGGTTCTATGGTATACGTATCATGTTAAACGACCGAGTATAGGTGCTATGGTATACGTATCATGTTAAACAACCAAGTATAGGTGCTATGGTATACGTATCATGTTAAACGACCAAGTATAGGTACTATGGTATACGTATCATGTTAAACAACCAAGTATAGGTGCTATGGTATACGTATCATGTTAAACGACCGAGTATAGGTGCATTGGTATACGTATCATGTTAAACGACCGAGTATAGGTGCATTGGTATACGTATCATGTTAAACGAGCGAGTATAGGTGCTATGGTATACGTATCATTTTAAACGACCAAGTATAGGTGCTATGGTATTCGTATCATGTTAAACGACCAATTATAGGTGCATTGGTATACGTATCATGTTAAACAACCAAGTATAGGTGCTATGGTATACGTATCATATTAAACAACCAAGTATAGGTGCTATGGTATACGTATCATGTTAAACGACCAAGTATATGTGCATTGGTATACGTATCATGTTAAACGACCAAGTATAGGTGCTATGGTATATTATCATGTTAAACCACCAAGTATAGGTGCTATGGTATACGTATCATGTTAAACGACCAAGTATAGGTGCATTGGTATACGTATTATTATTATTATTATTATTATTATTATTATTATTATTATTATTATTATTATTATTATTATTATTATTATTATTATTACTATTATTACTATTATTATTATTATTATTATTATGACATAGGTCAAAATTGTTGCAGTTGTCTACTGGTCTCAACTTCCTACCAAAAAAATGTGGCCAAGAATTCCCACAAAAAACATGGCGCCAAGAATTCCCACCAAAAAAATGGCGCCAAAATTTCCCACCAAAAGCTACCAGATCTGCTCTATATATCACATAAAGAAAACTTGAGATCTTATCCCACCAAAAGCTACCAGATCTTATCCTCAAAACCACTCAACCTCACAACCTCTTATCTTCACACAAATTTCAAAACCTGAGATGGAGCCATTTAATCCTTTTATGTGTTCTTGTGGAGCAGAAAATATGAAGTTAAGAACATCACATAGAGAATATTCAGCTGGATGACAATATTATCCATGTCCTCTGTCAAAGGTGAACAATCATACATTTCTTATTTATGTAAATATACAAATAATTGGGTTGTAATCTCTTATAATTTTCTTATTATGTAACAGCCCAGAAAAGATGATAATGGGTGCGGATATTTTATGTAGAAGGATGCATTTGACGAGTACTTAAGAACAATCTCTTCTCAAGGTTCTGGATCTGCACCAACAGAGTGCTCGAGCTGCCATGAAAAAGATCTTAGGATAAGCTTGTTGGAATCACAAAAACATGTGCTAGAGACAAGAGTAAGGTTCTTTGGAGGCTAGACTTCAAATGGCAAGGATTCTTGACGACCACGCATGTCAGTCAGATGCATTACTTCGTGAGCTGTTAGGTGACATGGAAAATCTTCGTATGTAGTAGTAGTAGTAGTAGTTGTTGTACGATGTTCTTGTAGTAGTTGTTGTTGTTGTTGTTGATGTTGTTGATGTTGTTGTTGTTGTTGTTGATCAAAGTAGTAGTTGTTCTTGTTGATGTTGTTGTTGTTCTTGTAGTATGTATCTGTCAAGTATTTTTATAAATCAAAGCACATGCTGGATTTGTAAAGCTGACCTTATTCTTAGTTAACCAGATTGTGGTGTCCAAACACCCCTTTTCTAATACTAACAAACACGAATTAAGAACCATATTAATTAATCATAAATTTAATATTTTTGTTTTTCCCATAGCTATATATCTACTCTGTTTCGTCAAGTCTCATCAATAAATCCCAAGCGTTAGATAACCTGGAGATACAACCCAGCTGCTCAAAATTCAAGTCTTCGTTTATTTTGACCAAATATTTTGTAACGACAGACGATGGAACTAAAGATATGCCGTTTTAATTTTAAAATAGTTTAGGGTTTTATGTAATGAAAAGACTATCCAAGCATCGGGGTTTTAGTTATGTATTAATAGTTGCAATAATTTTTTTTTTTATAATTACAGGTTTTGCCGGGGACATGTCCTCGGGGAAAGGTTTGGCAGGAATTTTCCCGCGAACAATTAGCATGCTTTTGACTTGGTCAAACTTTTGGTAAAAGTGAAATACACTTTCGGCGAGGACAGGTCCCCGGAGAAAGTTCACGTTGAGTTTAATGACTTTCGCTGGGGACTTTGTGTCCCCGGCGAAAGTCTCCTCGCCCGTCCATCCGATTGTTGTAGTGAAAGTTGTTGGGATTTTAGAAGCAGTTAACCAGTAACCTCTACGAGTACGCAGCGGATAATGGATCTAGTTAATACAATTATGTTAACACGTAATTAATAAACACTTAATTAATACATTATTAATTAATTAAAAGGGAATAAAGAAGGCTAACCTTGCTTGGCAATTGAACTCTAGTAACGGAACAAGAAACCCTACGAAACATTTAAGTATCTAAAATAGATACCTCGAAGAGTATCACACACAAACCCGATTCACGTATACGTTCGATAATGCTAGTCGAGAACTTAATTAAAACCCAACAACATTTGTCTACTTGAATATAATGTATGAACAGTAATCACCAAGAACAAGTCTTCACCTCGCCCAATATATATACTCCACGACCAAGAACGAAACCAACCAAATAAGCTTGTTCTTGTCCTAGTTGTAAAACGACCCTAGAACACCGTTTTCACTATACCGATATCGGATGGAGTTATCCGATATCTTCCATCCTTTTTGTCCGAGATGATCACGAACAGGAAAAACCCTATCTTTGCTTGCAAATCAATTCGACTAGGAATCACTTGGAAACAAACCTCCAAGAGATCACATACCTAAACACTTGGACCAAGATTAATTGATGCAAGTTAGGAATCAAAACCAACACAAAAATCTAATCGAATTAATGAGATAGTCGACTGGAATTATGAGCAGAGGTTGAGGATCAGATTTAGGGATATTAGGATGTAGATTCATGCGTACATGTGATGAGAGAAAGTTGTGTATATATACATAAAACAACCGACTCTTTTCTAAGCCTTAGACTTGATCGACAAGTCAAAAACCCAACCAAGCCCATTCACTTTCTGCCTTCTTGCCCGTCGGTGAACACGAGGCCCAAGGCTGTCACATTCGACCCATTTAGCTATCCAAGAACAGCCCATGAATCAACTAGTGGATCGGGTCAAGTAGCATGTATAATACGGGTAAATAATTCAAGTTTAAATTACGTTCGACACGTATACTCGTGTTTATCGTGTTTGCCCCCATCGGCTCACACACTTCTAGTCGTTTACGTGTGTTTATAACTCCCACAAACCAACAGCTCCCACTTGGGAGTTGGTGTGTCGAATGGCACACAAAACTAACGAAGGAAACGCCTAGCAAACGCTTCTCTACCGCTTTTTAACTAAAAGTGTCTCGAGAGAATAGTTTCAGTAAAGTTTCTCAGAGCATGGTCATTCAATATCTTGCTCTAATCATCCTTTGTTATAGATACCGTTAAACCATGGATTATGGATCTCAAACCATTCCATATAGTTTAACCATTTAGAATCTCGTTATAGATTTTAATTCAGATATACCAAATGTAATCAAGAATCATCTTGTATTACCCTTTGGGTCGGCCGCATTATCGATTAAATCGGAGAGGCGCCATTGTATCTTTCTGCACATATCAAGTGGAGTAACAAATCCTTTATTGACTACAAGTGTTGTGGATGCTTCTTCACATCACTCCGAAATATAGCTTTTATAACTACCTTGTTCAGATAGCGTTTTGCGTATACTTACAAAAAGTGATATCCACACATAACAGAACTTGCTTGTATCTCAAGTCTAAGGATGAAGATAACAAACCATTTTCAATATTTTACTTATGACAAGGATCCAAAAGTAAATGTTTGAAAATTGGGGAATCCAATATGCATCTCTAGTGAATACATATGAGTTTGGTGGGAACAATCCGAATTCTCGTTAGAATTATAACCAACACTTACATTTGCCTTATCATAACAATATTCCCATATTGTTAACCGACAATGGACATATCTAGAATAATAAAATTATTCAAGGATTAAACATGCAAATATAGGATAACAATTGTTATATGAATGAATAACAAATACCAAGTATCTTTATTCATCATAAAGAAAAAAAATTGTCTTTCAATCCCAAGTATCCAAATACTAAAACAGATATGCATGAGACTCATTTAGTAAGTTGAAGCCTAATGTTTCCAACATTTTCAACCTTTCTTTAAAAGAAAAACTAAATAGTCATCTGAGTAAACTTTCCGAATACTTATTTCAAATATCACATATAGTGAGTGATTTGAAATATAAGATGAGTGTCTTATCTCATATGCTCATACTATTGCAAGAATTATAATATGGAGATGTCGTCTTACCTTGCATGAGGTATTAGAAATGAACGACATACTGACAATCATCTTTACAGTTTCTAAAAGTGTAAAGTATTCTCATTCATTAATGTGTAATGCAACAATGCTCTATGTTGATCATAACTAGTTAGCAGATTTTTCATAAATGATAAAATCCTACTACAAGTAGTATAAATAATCCTCTAGCATCATTTGTACTTATACAACACTATGCTTTATAATTAGTAAACATTTATAAAAACAATAATCTAAACACTCTCAATTAGATATTGTTGTTGTCAGCTCATTTTGTTCTTGTACAAAAGCAACAACTAGTCTTATACACAATATAACATATATACATGATAAACCCTTAGTTTAAAAACACAAGGTTTCCTTCCATGTAAATTATTCCAAGTGAAATGTATCATTTAAGACTTGCTCGAATGATATATTGCATTTGTGTCAGACTTAATTTTCCGCATTTGTTTATTCCGGATAAACATTTATTCCAAGGTTGTTTGTTTTATTCCTAAATTCCAAGTGAAGTTTCATTCCAAGCTTAAGGATCAATATCTAGCTTAAATAGAATGATATCTTCAACACGTAAATTTTAAGGAAAAACACATTTGCTCCCACTCAATGTCAGATGTACTCAAGAGATATCTTAAATCAATCAGAATCATATTGTAATTAAATTCGGATCTCACTCTTAGATGCATGATCCAATCCAAAATATGGATTGCTCAAATTTTTTATACTACACAAAGATAATATAGATTTATAACCCTTTTGATTACACACCGTCCTCACAAAAGGTAATCATAAAGAAAGAGTTATAAAATCTTAATTGTCATATTCTTCATACAAATCACATGTATGACAATTAAATATCTTTATATAATTAATGCGTGTATATATAAGAAAATTTAATCACAGTCAATTGCTTAAGTATGATTAAAAACTTCTTATTAAATTCCATGCATTAATATGTATATAATTTTGTCCTTGCGAGTCTTTCTTCAAAAGAAACTCATTACAACCTCATAGGTTAACTGTTAGGCGAAATAACAATCAAGCTCAAAACTTCGAGTTGCCTTTTAAGGACTGCATCTTATCATTCATAGTTCTAAAACATTTATCAGATTCAAGATGTGATAATATATTTTAGTAGTTAGCTGATTTACAATAATCTTCTAACTTATATCCCTCGCATTGATATAGAATATCTCTCAAGTGATGAAGCATCCTTTCAGATTTATGAATGAGAGTAATCATTATACTTTGGTTGACATTTTCATGTTTAACCTTAGTATGACATTAATAAGTGCATTTTAGAAGGTTAAGTATTTTGTTCTCAAAAACTTTGAGAAATGTATATACTCCCACTTACTTTTGTAAGTAGAGACAATTCTCTAAATACTAAGTATTTAAGCAACAATAAATTGTTCTTTATGGAGAATCACAAAATACATTTTAAGTTCTCATTTCAAGATTTATTAATAAAATGCTTCATAAGTTTTAACAAATTCAGAACTTAAATCAAGACATAATGGAATTCTTTCCATCAACTCAAATTAGAGTTTATGGAAAAACTCTAATTTAGTATCACTCTATAACCAAAAGCTCTAGCAACAGTTTTGTGTTTCGTCAAGCTTGGAAGAACACCAAAACTACAATCTTCAAGCTAGGAAGTGTAGAAAAATCAAAAATCAAAAAGGGTTTATGATTCAATTGGTTTGACTGGTAAAACCTCAAATCCCTAATGAATTAGGGTTTTCAGTTATAGGTTGTCTTGAATACCTTCTAGGTTTGAACTATATTGAGTGTATTCATGACACACGCAATTTCTAACCTTGATATGTTTTGAAGGTAGAGAAATTAAAGTTATCATGAACCAAACAATGTGAATAAGGTTTGATTCAACACATTAGACATACCATAATGAAGTGGTATCCTATGAGTTATTAGAATTGTGAAACTATATCAGAATTCTATAGATAACTTAATTCTCTTAGGACCAAATACTTGTCAATTGGGTCGAGCCAAATTGCATATAAAGTATTTACGAACCAAGTGCATGCAATAATGTATATTCATTGAACAATACAAGAAACTTATGTTCACGTGTTCACAAGAAGACAGATCTGTTCAAGGATTATATGTTCATGTGTTAACAAGAAAACAGAACATTTCAATAATACATTATAAATCTTTGATATAATTCAAAGGCCTTATGTTTATGTGTTAACGAGAAGACATAACACATTTACTATATATACTTTATGTTATAAGTCATTGACTAATTCAAGGACTTTATAATTATGTCTTAACATGTAAGCATAATTATACTAACAAAAGTAATCATGAACACAAACTATTGAGTTCTATAGTAATTTCAAGTTAATTATATACTTCAGAATTATGATCATTATCATATAACCATAATTATGTTGACTAAAACATGTAGTCTAATGTTGAAGTATCTTAACACTATATCATGACATTTGAATGTAGTATGGCAACAAACATCTAACGTGTTCAAGTCCTAGTAAAATCATTATTAGAATGTAGTAGGGCAATAAACATCTCATGTGTTTAAGTCCTAGTAGAATTCTTATTTACATATAGTAGGGCATTAAACATCTAACGTTTTTAAGTCCTAGTAGAATTATTAGTTTCCTTTACCTTGCGGTCAAGAGATACCAATAATATTGTTGTTCCGTGCACACACTTTGAGATTTCTCCCACTTGTGCAAGGTACAACATCATATTATGAAAACAACCAACACGTGATTGATTGTTCAAATGATTAATGTCATATATACCATAAGTAGTTTAGAACCATAACCTGTAATAAGGAATTGTGGATTATTATTCTATAGATAACAGTTCAGGAAGCAACAGCAAGAAGGCAACGTGTTATCTTATAAAATAAAATGCAGTTTTCCTTTAAGCAATGGTTGTTCATATTCGGAAAGTAATGGATTATTTCAAAGCAAGTTTGAAATGATATGGGTGACTAACAAGAAATAAATCCCGCAGCTCCCACTGAAATTGACAACATTACATGAATGATTTTTTAGTAATAAAATGCAACTGCTCCCACTGGATTTGTCAACATTGTAAGTGTTACATTTCCAGTAGAAAACATATAGCAGTTTTACATACTTTCCTATTCTCTTCAATTGCCTACGAGTAGCATGTACTTAGGTATTGAGCAGAGTATATGAAGTTCTACTTATGTAGACAATGGACAAGCCATTATATTATTCAATTAACTTGAATCTTTAGCATGCATTCCTCCTTTATCGTCTACATAGGCCCAAGGGTAATTAGCACTTTAGGAATAATAAGAGTCCAAGAAGATTACCTAGCAAATATGCTAGTAATTCCTTTACTCTTTGCGGTTTAAACTCATACATCGTGACAAGTGCAGGATGTTATTTATTTTGGTAGCTCTAAACACAATGTTTCCAGTTACACAAAATATTCTATCTTTCAATTAACTCTAGACCACGAAAAGGGTAATGAAAAATCATATAAGAGTTTATCAATTTTGGAATCCTATCTTAGTTTGTCAACTAAGGAGAAAAGATAGGTATAAGTCTCACTCTTCTTACTAGGAAAAGAGACTAAGTTTGTCTTTCAAAGAAAAATAAATTTGTTTACGAATTATGTTGCAATAACACAATTAATCAGAACATACAAAGTTCAAATCTAGTATTTTCGATAATTATATTCTTAAAAGAATTAACTACCCAATTAATTACTAATTAAGACTAAGATCCATCTTGCAACCCTACTTAATTACCATAGGTCTGACCAGTGTGTAAAAAAATAGGACAAGAGGTAAGCGACGAGCGTTAATTGCAAAATGCAAGTCTTAGATTTATGAGACTGTTTAAGGCATTAGTATCAAGTAATAATGTCAAAAGCATGTTTAGTTCTCATCTTATGCCTCGGGTCCGAGGTCTGACCAGGTTAACTTGATATAAGTCGACCAAGTATGAGCGTGTAAAATTAACCGGAGGTCGACCAGGTGAGAAATAATTACCATGGGTTGGAAAGGCCCTTAGGTCGACCGAGAAGTCAATCCAAGTGCACGTGTCCATAGTTGGGTGGCATAGACTTAATATTAACAAATAGGCATGCACATATAAATATGGTAAAAGTCGTGTACAAAGTAGCATGCAAAACAAGTTTGTAACACTAATTTTAAAAACTTTGGTAATGACACTGTAGTGATCATCATGGTTCACGGTAGCTCCAATCGAACGCACAGGGAGGCAGAGGACATCCCAAGTGTCCATAGCGTCTAGTTTTAAAATTCTTGAAAACGTGTTTCATATATTAGGTCACTTTATTTTACAAAACAATTTTCCACGAATCAAATAGCAGGTCACAATGAGCATGGTATTTTGGCGTGTAAATAAAGACCAATATTAATGTTATGGTTACGATATGTATTATTCCATATTGCATACAATTAGGTGTCAAATCAAGTAATAATGCACATATAGGAATCACAAACATACAAGCATAAACATTAATATCAATAACCACATATTGTTCAGAGTCCTCTTGCGAGTCTTCCCCAAACGGAGAACCATAAGACCGTCCACAAGGATGCAAGATACCTAGATCGCCCCATTCATCACTTATAAAAGCAATTGAGTGGGTCTTGTGGCCGGAAAACACATAAAAGCATGGCAATCCCAATTAACAAGTAATTACGCAATATATGTATTTAAATCAATATGTAATTCTAATTATCACAATAATTCTAATTAACAATTAATAAATACAAATTAACTTTTAATTCTAATTAGCAAGTAATTATAATTTAACATGTAATTCTTAATTAACAATTTAATTTTAATTAACAAGGTAATTATAATTCACATGTAAATTAAATTCTAATTAACAAATTAATTCTAATTATCAATATAATTTTAATTTGTGTGTGACTAGTTATTATTTATTAAAATTGACAAGTATTGCATGTAGTTGTCAAAATTAAAATAAAACAAAATAACTAAACTAGGTTTCATGCAGCCTTTTAAAACATGTTTATTAATATCGGAAACGTGTAACCCATAATCGCAAAAACGAGTTGACTCGTGATGCCACTGTTGGGATTTTAGAAGCAGTTAACCATAACCTCTACTGTACGCAGCGGATAATGGATCTAGTTAATACAATTATCTTAACACGTAATTAATAAACACATAATTAATACATTATTAATTAATTAAAAGGGAATAAAGAAGGCTAACCTTGTTTGGCAATTGAAATCTAGTAACGGAACAAGAAACCCTACGAAACCTTTAAGTATCTAAAATAGATACCTCGAAGAGTATCAAACACAAACCCGATTCACGTATACGTTCGATAATGCTAGTCGAGAACTTAATTAAAACCCAACAACATTTGTCTACTTGAATATAATGCATGAACAAGAATCACCAAGAACAAGTCTTCCTGCCCAATATATATACTCCACGACCAAGAACAGAAACCAACCAAATAAGCTTGTTGCTGTCCTAGTTGTAAAACAGCCTAGAACACTGTTTTTCACTATACCCGATATCGGATGGAGTTATCCGATATCTTCCATCCTTTTTGTCCGAGATGATCACGAACAGGAAAAACCCTATCTTTGCTTGCAAATCAATTCGACTAGGAATCACTTGGAAACAAACCACCAGTAGATCACATACCTAAACACTTGGACCAAGATTAATTGATGCAAGTTAGGAATCAAAACCAACACAAAAATCTAATCGACTTAATGAGATAGTCATTTGGAATTATGAGCGAGGTTGAGGATCGATTTAGGGATATTAGGATGTAGATTCATGCGTACATGTGATGAGAGAAAGTTGTGTATATATACATAAAACAACCGACTCTTTTTTAAGCCTTAGACTTGATCGACAAGTCAAAAACCCAACCAAGCCCATTCACTTTCCTGCCTTCTTGCCCGATCAGTGAACACGAGGCCCAAGGCTGTCACATTCGACCCATTTAGCTATCCAAGAACAGCCCATGAATCAACTAGTGGATCGGGTCAAGTAGCATGTATAATACGGGTAAATAATTCAAGTTTAAATTACGTTCGACACGTATACTCATGTTTATCGTGTGTGCCCCCATCGGCTCACACACTTCTAGTCGTTTACGTGTGTTTATAACTCCCACAAACCAACAAAAGTACGTGTAACTTTCCTTTGGTAACGGTGTGTTTATCCTACTACTGAGTCCAAGAGAATTTAAACGAGTAATTAATGCACTCGACATAACCTCTTCCCAAGCAATATTGTGGCACGAGTATAAAGTCAGGTATGAAAGTGTCGGATGATCAGCAAAAGCACATAAAGCCTCACCAGTAATAGCCTCACAACCCGTCAAATTAAGCACAATCAGTTTCAAACAATTGTTGGCAATATCAAACAGCGATATATCTGTTACATTGATCAACCGAGACAACACCAATCTCTCAATGTTTGGGATTTTGGATTTGGCCAAAATTCCAGAGTCGGTGACGTTAACCCCACACTTGGACAAAGTCAAAACAGTTAGGTGAACCATTTGTCCCAAGTAGATAATACCATCATCACTAATCCTATCACATTCATCCAAGTAAAGAAACTTGAGACTATTCTTCAAGTCCTTATTTGCCAAATACTTCAAACCTAAATCAGTAATTAAATAACAACCTCGCAATACTAACTGTTTTAAACAAGTTACTTCTCCAATAGCTTTAAGTGATTCGTTCGTTACTCTAACACATCTTTCCAAACACAACGAAGTTATATTCTTGGATGATCCTCTGAGAAGGGATATAATATTGGATACTAATTTACTAATCCATGTAAGTCAAGATTAGAGTAGTATTTATGTATGTATATAAAGTATAGGGTCCTAGTGTGTCAAAAACAAAGCCTATAACCGAATGACAGTTATTTTCGGTTATGGCAGTTATTGTAAATGGTTGTGTCGGTTGGTGGGTTATATATACCCATAAAACCCAAGTCTGTAAAACCAACGATTGTTATATATCAAATAAACTTAGTATACTTATTATTTCGATTGTTCATAGAAGATTAGACTAACAATTGGCATCAGAGCCAAAGGATTCGAACCAGAGAACAGAAATAGAACCGATTGATTCAGGGAATCAATCAAGAGACAGAAAAGAAAGATAACGATTCAGGGAATCGTTTTAGAGTAGAAAACCAAAAGGTTCGGGGAACCAGAGACAGAGAAGAAGTACTAACGATTCAGGGAATCGTTCCAGAAAAAAGAAGAGATTGATTCAGGGAATCAATCAAGAGAAAGAGAAGAGAAAGAAACGTACCCGATTGTGCAAGAACCACCACCGTGTGCCTTGAAACGAGAACAGACAAGAAACCACCGCCGGAGAAGAAGAGGAACCATACCACATTAACCATCATTACCTGAGAAGAAGATTGAAACACCGATTAACCACCGTTTGATTAGAACCAGAGGAAGGAGCGTATTTTGAAGAAAAAAGGGGCGACCAAGGTTTGCCCTAATTACATGTAGAAGAAAGCAGGAAGGTAGCAGGTTTTTATTTGGGGATAAAAGGATAGCAGAAGCAATTTTGTTTGGGAATAGGAAGGAGATCGACAAGTTTTATTATTGGGTACAAGAGTACGATATTTTAAAAAAAGCCCACAAGGATTCTACAGGCCCAAGGAAAATATACAGGTTCCATTCTTTATCTGTGATAGTTTTTTGTTTAGTAGAATAGATTTTGTTTTCTATTACAATTCGTATTAGAAAACATTTAGAATTGCTTGAGAATTATTGTGATTAGGCAGAAAGTTTAAGTTCGACCATTATTAGGCAGAAAGTTTAGAAGTATTAAGATTATATTGGTTTTAGAAGTTGCATATTACTATTGTGGATTAGAAAGAAGAATTTAAGGTCGACTATTATTAAGAGTATATTGGTGTTAGAAGAAAATTAAATCGAAAGATATGACGGGAGATAAAAACGAAAACAGGGTTGTTTTCACCACATCGTTACCATCATATCAATGCCCAGTTTTAAGCAACACAAATTATACATTATGGGCATTAAGAATGAAGAAGATATTAACGGCAAATGGAGTATGTGATTTAGTAGAAGGAGTAACTACATAAAAAGAGATTGATGTAAAAAAGGATAGTTCGGCGTCAGCATACCTATTTCAAGGGTTACTAGAAGATTTGCAAATGCAAGTTGCGGGATGTGAAACAGGAAAAGAAATTTGGGACTCTTTAAAGTCCAGATTTATTGGAACAGAAGATGTACAACAAGCACACTCGCAACAACTTAAATCAGAATTTGAAAGACTTGTGATGAAAGAAGATGAATCAATAGATTCATTTCTTTGGGAGGTTGATGAGTATTATTACAAAGGCGCTAAATATGGATTGGCGTTTGATGAACAAACAAAGTACAAAATTACGAATGCAGTGCCAAATAAGTTTGTACCAGTAGTAGCAACCATTGAAATGGTTGTTGATTTTAAGAAAGCAAAATTAGAGGAGATTATTGGGAAACTTAAAACTTATGAAGAAAGGCTTAAGTTTAGAAAAGGAAGTGAGGAAGATAATAGTGAGAAATTGTTGTTCACGCGTCAAGGGAATAATAGAAATTATGAATGCAACTATGGAAATGATAGACGATGAGGTGGTAATCAGACACGAGGAAGAGGCCAAGGAAGATTCACAAGAGATAGTAAGAATGGAGATAGTTATGATAGAAACAAGAGAAACCATGGAAATCAAAACTACCATAGGAGAGACTTTAGAGAAATAGAGTGTTATAATTGTCATGAGTTTAGACACTTTGCTGCAAATTGTCCAAAACCAAACCGTAGAGAAGAAAAAGCAAACCTTATGTTTGAAGATGACGAACCAGCACTATTGATGGTTACTAGTAAAGATGAAAAGGAGATAAAGGAAGAACCGAAAAGGAAAGGAATTGTCATTGAGAAGGATGAAATTCAAAAGGAAAAGTTAGAAGATATGCGGTCAGAGATAGAAATTGATTTGAAGAGTAAATTAGAGTTTTGGAAGTTTGAAATGCTTCAAGAGTTAGAGATTGAAAAACAAGAGTTTGAGAAGAAAATAAGAAATAGAGAAATGGCATTTGAGAAACAAATGCAGAGAGAATCAGAGAACCTCAAGAAGTTGAGAGATTGCACAAGCAAAGAGATGAAAGAGTTAAAGACAGTAAGAGAATTGTTTGAGAAAGAGAACCATGAAGTTGTTTCAAATGAGAAACATCTAGAAGAAGAAAGAGTTGACAAAGGCGAATGCAAGAAACATCAAAGGACGCCATCAAGAGTTCCTAAGGAAAGCCATATTGAGAAAGACATTAAATCATGCAACAAGAAAGTTGAACCAGAAGATCGTGATACGAGAAATGGATTATTGGAGACACAAGATTATGAAATGATACAAATGAAGGAAGATAGTGACAAAGGAGACAAAGATGATCGAGATGAGATTGAAGACAAGGAAGAAAGAAGTCAAATCAAGGAGGAAGTTCAAGACATAGTTCGTGTTGAAGATCAAGACAAAGAAAGTGGAAACAAGCCAAAGTTTAAAGATAAAGATGATGGAGCTTGAAGATATCGAAGACATGGATTAATAAATTAGGGAGGAGTATTGGATACTAATTTACTAATCCATGTAAGTCAATATTAGAGTAGTATTTATGTATGTATATAAAGTATAGGGTCCTAGTGTGTCAAAAACAAAGCCAATAACCGAATGACAGTTATTTTCGGTTATGGCAGTTATTGTGAATGGTTGTGTCGGTTGGTGGGTTATATATACCCATAAAACCCAAGTCTGTAAAACCAACGATTGTCATATATCAAATAAACTTAGTATACTTATTATTTCGATTGTTCATAGAAGATTAGACTAACATATAACACCTACATCTCCAACATGCAATCTCCTGCCTAAACTAACTGAATTCAAATGGCTATAAGCATTAGCTAATGCACACAAAACATTATCATCAAAATCTAACTTATAATCTACCTAAGGATCAAGGTTTTTCTGTAAACGGAGATTTAGGATAGTGAGCTTCGGGCATGACTGGGATAGGAGTTTCATTTTTTTGTTCGAAAGTGGTTTGGAACAATCAATCTGCTTCAAATTCGGGGATGAAGGTAAGATATCATCGAGCATATCAGTGTATGAAATGTGTAAGGAGTGTCTGCGAAAGCAAGCAACTATAAAGAATTGCTTGGAAACTTGAGAGAATGATTTTATGTCTCGGAGATTGTGAATTTTGCATAAAATGGAGATAAGGATGTCATCTCCAAGTCGCTCCATCGCTCTTAGGGTTATGACTACAGACTCTTAGCTGATGCACGTTTATGGTTTTTTTAGCCACACCGCTTGCTACCTCCACCTTCATGTGTATAACAAAATGTATACATATATATAATATGATCCAGCTTGTATATATATATATATATTTTCCGATAAGCACTAAATTAAATTAAGGGTGAAGGCTGAGAATACGTAACTAACTTTCTCAAATATACCGATGTACGTAACATACAAATTTTATTACTTTTGTACGTAAATAACTTTCAAATTATGGTCAATGTACCTAATGTGACCGGTAACTACAAGTTACCAGGTCAAAAGTTTCAAATTATGATCAATGTACGTAAATAACTTTCAAATTATGATCAATGTACGTAATGTGACCGTTTTTCTTACGTTTTATCCGTTTTGTTAGTTTTTGTCCGTTTTCTTACGTTTTGTCCGTTTTTGTTCGTTTTCGTTTTTCTTACCTTTTGTCCGTTTTCTTACGTTTTGTCCGTTTTCTAACGTTTGTTCCGTTTTTCTTACGTTTGTCGTTTTGTCCGTTTTCTTACGTTTTGTCCGTTTTTGTTTAGTTTTGTCCGTTTTCTTACGTTTTGTCCGTTTTGTTTTTTTGTTTTTGTCCGTTTTTCTTACGTTTTGTCCGTTTTTCTTACGTTTTGTCCGTGTTTTCCGTTCCAGCTTCGTTTTTTTCGTTTTTCGTTTTTCTTCGTTTTGTCGTTTTCCGTTTTCGTTTTGTCCGTTTTTCTTACGTTTTGTTCCGTTTTCGTCCGTTTTTCTTACGTTTTGTCCGTTTTGTTCCGTAAAAAAAGGGACAAAACGTAAGAAAAACGGACAAAAACGGAACAAAAACGGACAAAACGTAAGAAAAACGGACAAAAACGGAATGGACAAAGCGTGAAAACGGAAAACGGGACAAAAAACATAAGAAAACGAACACGCAAAGAAAAAAAAACGGAAAACGTAAGATAACGGACAAAAACGAACAAAACGGACAAAACGGAACGGAAAACAAAAACGTGAAAAACGCAAAACATAAGAAAACGACAAAACGTAAGAAAACTCGGAAAAACAAAAACGAAGAAAACGGACAAAACGGAACAAAAACTTAAGAAAACGGACAAAACATAAGAAAAACGGACAAAAACAGAAAAAAAAAAAAAAAAAAAAAAAAAAGCGTGAAGAAAAACGGACAAAGAAGAAAAACGGACAAAACGTAAGAAAAACGGACAAAAACGGAACAAAAACGGACAAAACGTAAGAAAAACAGACAAAAACGGACAAAACGTAAGAAAAACGGACAAAACGTAAGAAAAACGGACAAAACGAAGAAAACGGACAGCGAACAAAAACGGACAAAACGTAAGAAAAACGGTCACATTACGTACATTGATCATAATTTGAAAGTTATTTACGTACATTGATAATAATTTGAAACTTTTGACACGGTAACTTGTAGTTACGGTCACATTACGACATTGATCATAATTTGAAAGTTATTTACGTACAAAAGTAATAAAATTTGTATGTTACGTACATCGGTATATTTGAGAAAGTTAGTTACGTATTCTCAGCCTTCACCCTTAAATTAAATCACTGAAATAACAAGTTAACCGCGTATACTGAAAATCTAGGTGTTATGTTTTTCCTCTTGCAAAACATTTAAGATCGGAATATTTCATCAAGAAATAAGAAACCATTAAGAGTAGCAAATGTGATTCTATGTCTTGGTGCAAGAGTCTACATGTTTAAAGAATTTTATTAGCTTTAAGCTTGTAGAAACTAAAACTTTCAGATCCGGATAGTTATGTAACGAAAACCATTAAGGCAGGAATTGCAATACTCCGTGCGTCTTTTGGAATTGCTTATTTATTTGTTTATATTTAAGCGAACAAGCATTTTAACTGTTTGGTAAAACTACGCGTACTTAATTGCTTTTTAGACTGGATATGCATATAGAAATAAAAATGCATCATTATATATAAATTAAAAGGCTTTAGTCGGAAACGACAACAACAACCAATCCCCTCCGAGCGAGGTTGAGCTGAAGTATGTGTAGACAAATAATACCTCTAACCTAAGGTAGACCCGAGAGTAGGGTTATTAATCCAAAACACCCTCTATATATTGGTGTACGAAGCATAAACCATAATTACATTAATAGTACACTGATTCTATAGCATATTTTATAAACATAAATAAATAAATAGCATGTTGAATTATCATAATGATCTCAATTTACAAACTCACTGGACAAAAATACATAAAAACCCTAAAAGCATCTACATGTTCAATTCTCATATTGAAACAAACAATTCACTAAATCATACAAAAAACGTACACTTCATAAATAAATGCACTTTAAAAGAATTAGTGGAGTCGAACCTAATGAGTTTGAATCGCAGCTAAGAAAGAGACTTGGCTAATTGATTTTTTACTTTTACCCTATTTTCACGTTGTACTTATAAAGTCCTAACTCGGCTAACAACTAGAAAAATAGGTAAGTATAAAAGAAAAAAGATATACTACTAAATAATAATAAAATCTAAACCTATTATATTAAAACCCACTTTCACCCCTCCTTTATTAATACTATATCACAAAAATCGTAAACTGTAACCTATATAAATTACAAATCGTGACAAGCATTTAATTATCTTTAAATAGAGGGATACTTTTGACAAACTTTATTTTGGTATCTTTTAGTTTTTTTCTTGGTGCGGTAGTTTGCTTGATATATCACATATGATATAACATTAATTTGTAAATTCGAACACTCAACTTGCTTTCGTAAAACGGGTATTAAATTTGTGTTGAACTCCAAATGATTCTTTGTTTTTTAAACTGAAAAATATACATCCTTGGCTTTCCAACCATATATTACACATAATTTTTTAATCGCTAAATCAATACAATTTATTCACAGAAGTTGGATAAATAGAAGATTTTTGGGATAATTTCATATTTACCCAATCTAAATATGAAAATGTCATATATACCCAAAATACAAGTTTTGAATGCATGATGTACAATAAATTTAAAGCATGTTTTGGGTAAATATGGCATTATCATATTTAAATTGGGTAAATATGGAATTGCCCCAAGATTTTTTATAGTAAAAACCGCTTGATTTATCACAAGTGATATAACATTAATATGTAAGTTTGAACACAACATGATATCGTGAAATAAGCATTAATCATTGAACTTGGAGGAAATAGAAAATATTTCTTTTTTTTTCTTTAATTTTTTTTTTTTTTTGAAGTCAAACTCGTTTGACATATCACATACAATACTAATTGTAAGTTCGAACACTCAACATAATATCGTGAAATTAGCATAAGTCATTGAATTTGTAGGAAATAGAAGATTCTTTTTCTTTTTTTTTTCTTTTTTTCTTTTTTTTTGAAGTCAAACTCGTTTGACATATCACGTGTGATACAACACTAATATGTAAGTTCGAACACTCAACATATTGGGTGAACTTTCATGCATGTGAGTTGCAGCTTGCAGGCGAACTGAGGACGGGGTTTTAGAGTTAGCTCACCCTTGTGGGATCGCGACTCTTTATCCCGGCCATTGAAGCAGTGTGTCGCCCAGGGCATAAAGGGCATGATGACTTGACGTCATCCTCACCTTCCTCTGGCTTATCACTGGCACTCTTTTCAGGGTTCCAAAACAATTTGTGAAAAAAATGTTTCCTATTTTATTATCAGAATTCCAGTTAAGTGTCACAAATTTTGTTTCGCACCAAAAATCTCTTAACAATATTTGTAGTACATATAGAGAAAAAAAAGAATAAAAAAATAAGATTATTTTTTCCTTAGTTTATGTGATCAAAAAAGAAACTTTGAAATTGATTCAATTTAGATCCGTTTCAAAACCTTGGAAGTCTCTGATCGATAGCTACAAGTTTATGCTGATTACCACATTATCCACAACACTAAGCCAAAACATCATCTATTGGTTAGGTAAGAGGATGAGAATTCTGAGCATAAATATGTTTCATTTGCTGATGATGATACTTTTCCGCAACAGATACTTTCCTTGAATGTTCCCATGTCTGTTAGTCAACTTTACAAACCGATGAGAGTAGGTATTTCTCAAGGTTTGTTATGTTTTTATAGTTATGATCGTCTAAAGCCAAGTCACGTTGAAACAAAAACGGCTATTATTGGAACCCTACTATTAGGAATTCTGTTGACGCTGTTGTTCCTAATGTGTTAGATTATGGGCCTTATAGTACTGCTTTTGGTTTTGGGGTTCATGGATGGACCCACATGTATGCCGATTTTAGGTCACGAAGTACAAAAAGATTTCAAAACTGCCGTTTTTGTGGTAAATGCAACCCCCAAAATGTTTATTGCTACTTTCGTTTTTTACGGTGTAACATTAGTTAGCCCAACATTTCTTTTGTGCAACACCCTTTTAAAAATCCGGGTCCATCCTGTTGGGGTTTGTCCAGATAGTAATGACATTAAGCTTGTTTACGCTAAGATTAGTCATATTATTTGTCCGATGACAATTGGCACTGCGATTGACATCCCAAATCAGGTTGAGGTGTTTACGTCATTAAGCTCGGGGGTTTGGAGAGTTCCAGCTGTTAGTTTCAGCGTAAAATCAATTGTGTTCACACCCCATAATCAGGTGGTTATAGAAGGATTTATTTATTTTCTTTGCATTGATAATGATACTTTGGATGATTGTGTAGGAGAGTGGTCTAAACTCATAATGTCATTTGATATGACAAGTGACGAACTTACAGAGGTATCCCTTCCTGATTGTTTATCAAATAAACATAGCTTTAATTCTTTTATATCTAAGCGAGGGGAGTCTCTTGTTGCAGTTAAATTACTTTGAATTTGGTTTATGGTGTATGGATGATGGAGGATGGTGTTCAAAGATCATTTACAAAACTGTTCACGATTGACACACCTGGTGCATCAATACTAAGTGTACATGGATTTAGGGAGATAACTGGTGAAGCTATACTTGAAATTGGTTTTGAGGAGCTTGCACTTTGTGTTTATGAGCCCAACTCAAATCACACCAATTATATTGGGATTTCTTGAAGAGTACTATCTTCATCTGTAGCAAGTTCCTACATCCATACTTTTGCTTGATCACTGAGATCGCGTATCTACTTCAGCATAAATTAAGGAAAAACATAATGTCAACATTGCAAAGTGTGGAGCCAAGAACACACCACTTTTGGAGCAGGCAAGAAAGGTACTGCAGTATGGAGATTGTAGTGCATTCACGGCGCAAAGTAGTTTAAGTTTATGAGGGTTAGATGCAATATGTATGGATTGATGCTTGGGTTAGATCTATGTTATATCAATGTCTCTAATTTGTATTATGGTGCATATGATTACTGAATGAAAAATTGAATGCACCACATATAGATTTGAAAGTTATATCTGACATTTTTTGTAGTTCATTTACTTTGTTTTGCAATATAAAATTCTCTTTTGCGATACTAAATTGGTAAATCTTTAGGATAGTATCGTAAACGATAGGCATATAATTATATGCCTGTTAAGTAAATTTCTCTTTATTCACCAAGTTTGTCGATATTTCAAATTTTGAACTTTTAGGAAAACCAGCTAAACTTTATAACCATTATGCTTTTTGATCTATTCATTCAGTAATAGCAGGTTGTCACGAGGTACTTAGAAGTTAGTAACATACAGTTTGGGATCATCTTTGTTACCTATGAGGATGCAGCACACTTTTACAATTCTAAGAGTCAGTAACTATCTTTCAGACATATCACAAATTTATAGAAAATACGACCTCTGTTATTCAACCTATAAACAAAACAAAGGTACTGTGGTTTACATACAACTAAACAACTTCATGAAACGAAAATAAGTAGCAAGATTTCAATTGTCCACCAAGGGAGGGACCTTAACTAAGCACACAAAACATATCGCCTGATTCATATTTCAGAACAGCGAGTAATTGAGTTCATAACAACTTTATTAAACGTCAAATGCATGCTAGAATGAAAAAGCAAAAACGGATAAAATTCAAACTACAATGCTAATGACAGAATGCCAAGTGTCAATCAACTTACACAATTATGTCGACGAGCACAAACATGACATCTTTGCATTGAGAAAGAAAGCGCAAAAAGGTATCCTGAATTCCTGATTTCTTTGATCTTTCTGTTGAGTTTATGATATATAAAATATAATAAAACATAAAGACATCAAGAGTACACAGCGGAAGACTTAAAGATCATAACAAATAAATTAATTAACTGAAAGTATGCGTAACGTACCTCTTGCGAATGTCAAATCCCTCGAGCAAAGCAAAACAAAGAAGTACTTATTGGTGTAAGAATAATGTCTTACAACCACGTTCTTGTACACACGAATTAACCAAACGAATCAAGCGATTGCTAGATCTAACACAAGTCCTCGTTTAAGAAAAACGAAACCAAACTCCCTTACAAATGGGGTGCTCGGCCGAATATAGACTAGAGAGAGGAGAGGAGAGATCTAGGGTTAATTCAATGCACAAGTGTATGAAACCCTAGAACCTAACCCTCCTTATATACTAGTAGGTAAACTTAGGGAACAAGTTAGGGAATTAGGCCTTGGAGAAGCCCTATGGCCGGCCACAATAGAAAGCCCAAAGCCAAACCCATAACTTTTCCAAGTTTTCCATTTCTAGTCCTTTCTCTTTTCATTTAACGGTCGTTAGTCATTTTTCCGTTAAATACTTAACGATCGTTAACCGGACTTAATGTGCAATAATTAATCGTAAACATAAACATTAATTATTAACTTTAATTCTCATTCGCTAATGTGTGCAATCCCGTGGTCACGAGTTCGAATCCGGACATTCACATGTTTGTAAATATATACATTTCCAACAGCTCCCACTTGGATATGTTTACAAAACGTGAAATGACATTGGTTAGCGTCTAGCAACACGCCAATGCCCCCGGTACAACTCATGTATGGTTTTCTGGAGAAAAAACCAAATTTGATGATTCATCATCATATTCATCCTTTTGTTTCTAATACCATGTTAATAAGAATATGGATCTCACTCATTTCTTAATTAACTATTACTTTCTCGCTTTATATAATTTATTAAGATTACCAATTCTTCTGAACAGAAGACCTTGGGTATGGCCATACAAACATCTTAACAATCCTACGAGGGGCCCAGAAGTATTATACTTCAAAATAAATTTGAAGGAAACAAATCCCATTTTGACTACAAGCAGGATTCATAAATTTCGCAACACTTCGGAAAACAACCCTTATAACTACCAGTTACGTGTAGCGTTAGATTGCTTCACAAAAATGCACTACATCCATGACATATCTCTTGTATCTCAAGTCAGAGGATAAATATCCATGATATACTTAATGACTAAGATCCATAAAGTATCATCATGTGGGTGGGATAAGTCCTATACTCAATACATTGAATATCATCTGAAATTAGTCATGCTACGCATCAATATACTTTCAAGTATATTCTAACTAATACTCAGATTTGTCTTAATTCAATATCATTCCCATGTTATTGATTGACAATGGACTATTTAGAATAACTTAAGTTATTCAAGGATTTAAACATGCAAATATAGGACACAATATTATAAATGAAATTAAACGTATACCGTACTTTAATTCATTATAAATAATAATTGTTTAACATCCTTTATCCAAATACTAAATAGATCAATGCATGATAATACTAGTTAATGAATTTTGCCACAAGTCATGAAAATCATACTTGTTGACAAGGCATAATTTCAATTAACTTTGATCTATAGGAATTTTGAGAATACTTATTTCAAGAATTCAATAAGTGAATTTCTTGTATATGTTTACACATATCTTGATATTGTCATATCATTCCATAAGGTGCGTGATAACCTGAACCACCCTTTTATGACAATTATCTTTCAAAACTTTAAAGTTTTAAAGTATTCTTTATTCTTTAATGTATAATGCAACTATGCTCTTAGTTGAGCATAACTAGTCAACATGGTCATCATCAAGGATACCATGACTAGAATTGAGTGTCATCTCAATTATACCAGCATCATTGTGTACAACAATATGCTCTTTAAATATCCGTAAACTTTTGAACAGTTATAGTGTAATGTTGGTGCCTACCAAAACTCAAGTTTGTTGGCAATGACAATTATGAAACAATTGTCATATAATCATCCATAGAATCTAGGAGCATCTCCAGATTGTGGAATGTGATTCTAAATCCAAACATATTCCTTTAAAATATTTATTACACTAACAACTTTCAATGTTGTCAAATCATCTTGTAATCAAGCATGACACAACAACTTTATACACAACATGATGTTCATGATGAATCTTCAAGTTAAACTTTAAGATCTCATCTATCTTGTCAAAGATATGTATTCATCATGTTATATTAGACTCATTTATTTACCGCATATGTTTATAATAAAAAACATATTTTTCAAGGTTATATTTCTTATTTCCAAATCTTACAAACGAAGTTCATTCCCAACTAAAACTTAATTTAGGTGGAATGTAGTTGCCCATACAACATATAAGATTTAAGAAAAAATAAATAATACTCCCACTAGCTTTCAGGAATACTTATGAGCAATCTTATTTTAATTATTAAATCAAACATGGATTTAATATTAAACATAAGAAACATCTCCTAGATGCTTGCATATATCCATTCATGGATTCTTGCAGTTTGTACATATCCAAGGATTATTTGAATTCATAAAACTTCTTTGTATTACTCATCGTCCTCGCAAAAGTAATTCCACAACAAAGAGTTATGACATTCATTGTCAAAATTTCATATCAATGAAACTAAGTATGACAATTATAATCTTTATACTTCTATTTAATGTATCTAGTAAAGAATATTCAATCATAGTTAATTGCTTAAATATGATTAATATTATTATCACTAGACACGCATTAAATATGTGTACAATATTGTCCATATGATTTCTACATAAAGATTTAAACCACTAGGGTTTCCATCCTTTGAAGAAACTCATATTCATTATTAAGATAAACCAAGTATCTAAAGTTGATTATCTTTATGGACAGCATCTCAACATTCATAGTATGATTGATTTACCACAATTCAACATTTGGTAAATTCATCATCATGATTAACAGGCTTACCATGATCCTGTAACTCATAATCCTCAGCATATTAAATATCTGAGATATCCTTACGGATCTATGAATGACAATTCCATCATAATGAGGTCTATTATTTTCATGTTTAGCCTCATCATGATATTTGCTAGTGCATTTTAGAAGATTATGTATTTTGTAATTCAATCTTTCAAGATCTAAACAAAACTCCCACTTGCCTTTAAAAATTTAAAGATTACATTTAAATAGTTTAGCAAGTAGAGCAACAATACATTGTTCTCTTTTGGGATATTACAAAAAACATTGACAGTTCCTAACATTAGTTTGTTACAACTCACTCTATAAGTAGTTTAACAAATTGAGAACTTCATTTATAAGACTTAATGTGATTCATCACATTCCATAAACAAATGGTGTCTTATTAATCTTCTAGGTTGGAGTCTTATTGAGTATATTCAATCTATACTCAATCTACTAACCTTGATAACTTTTGGAAGAAACTATAGTTATCTTGAATCAAATAATGCCAACAGATTTTGATTCTTCTAACGGAACATACCATAAAACTATGGTATTTCCTTAGAATTAATATTGTAAGAAAATCTAACAATATTTTAGATAACCATCTACTCTTTGGCTTACCTATTTACCAACAAAGTAAAACTTAATGGTACAATATAATTACCAAGTCAATTGCATGTATTATAACACAAATATTTTGACCAAGTCAAAAGACATATTAGTTATAATCCCACTATACGTTATAAGTCATTGATCAACTCATTGACTTCATGCATATGTCTTAAAACATAGCAAGTTAACGTCTTACTTTATATTGTAAGTCTTGTATTAAAAGACTTCATGTTTGTGACTTTACAAAATCATAAACATTTATAATTAAAGTAATTATGAACACCACCTCGGGTTTCAATTCATATTTCAAGTTAATATTTACTACATATATTTAAGTCATTCAACGAATACTCAAATTCAAGGTAGTATTAGATTACTTCATTTAATTATGTCATTTCATGAAATGTTCCATGTAATAAACTGCAGAATCATCCATGCTCGTTCTCACGACACGTGGATATTTTACCTTGGGCTACAATCTAGTTCACGTTCTCACGTAACATAAATTGTAACTACAAGTGTTTCTTAAATATTGAATGACATAAATATTTAAAATAAAGTAGTCTTTGTTATCATCTTGACACATGTTCTTAATAGGGCAATCATACATATATAAATGTATACATCCTATTAGAACGTTATTCTTTTACTTTACAAATCAAGAGAATTCTTTTTAAATCATATTAATATGTGTTGTACCTTGCACACAATAAGATTTCTCCCACTTGTGCATGGAACAACATCATGTAGCATATAAACAACACGATACACGTTCGTTTATTTGATTAATATGATTTGTGTCATAGATATAACAAGTAGATGTAGAACTATATTGTTTAGTAAGGAAACGTACACGACTATCCTTAAAAACATAAGTGTCTACAATTGGAAAGTAATTATCTTTGAAGATAATCTAGGTTACTACACAGGAAATAAGGCTTGTAGCTCCCACTGAATTAGAAATCATTAAAACAACTTCTTATTCAGAAATGCAACACAAATGCTCCCACTGAATCTGACAACATTGTAAGTGTTGCATAACCAGTGAAAACAACTTGCTTGCTTTTTACTTTCCTACACCTTTGAAGAACCATACGTAATCATTACTAAGGTACTAAAAGGTGTATTCTACTATATGAATAATGGAATATCCATCAATGTTATTAACTCGAAAAATTTGGTATGCAATTTCTTCCTTAACAGGCCTACCATCCCTGGTATGTAGTACCCTTAAAGGCTAAAGCAAAACAACTAGATAAAAATATGCTAGTTTGCCTTTTACCAATTTTTGCGGTAATTAGTCTAGCTTCTAATCTAGTAACTCATATACATGTTTTCCAGTTAACCAACATTCATGTTGTTACAAAGGATTCATTCACCAAATGAGGATAATGAAATCTTTATGGAAAATAAGATGTGCAATTCATTGCTAAGAGTTACATTAGAATTTAGACAATTCAAATGTTCCTATTATACCTTTCTCATTCATGAAAAGGAATAGGATTGAGTCTCATGCTTCTCTCATGGAAAAGAGACTTCGTTTGTCTTATCGGTAAATTATTCTCGATCAAACATTTGTTTGAATGCTAGAATGGATCAATTTACTAATCAAAGACTAAACCACGTTTACGGTTAAATGTTGCATTTATACATTCAAAAGAATTACAAAATTCAATTTTAGTATTTTCGATAATTAACCTTTTCAATAAACAATTAAATACCCAAGGTTCATATTCATATAACCAATTAATTATTATTGAAAACTAGGATCCAAATTGTCATAATTTCATCACGTCAGTTGATCTGCTAGTAATGAACCTTATACAAAATGGTAGAGCTATTGCTCAATTGCCAATTTCAATTGCAATTCCTAGATTTATGGGATTTACATATAGCCAATATCATTCGCCATGTAAACATGTTTTATCCCATCTTATGCCTTGAGTTGCCAGCTCTCACTACAAAACTCAATTAACTGCAAAATCGTCCATGCCCGCTCTCACGACACGTGTACATTTTACCCTTTGATTACGATCTAAGTCACGATCTCACGCAAATAAAAAGTAATCTTAGGTGTTTCCGTTTCGTTGGATGGCATATAACTTAAATTAAAGGATAATAATTTTGATGTCAAATCAAATATGTACAAAGATGTCATGCATTCATCTTTGTAGCATTGTTTTTATTAAAACATTTATATCTTGTTTTAATGTATAAGCTTTTCATCATCAAACTTTAATTGAGGTATTGGGTTCACCAATTAAGGAATTTAGTGTTAATTATCATCCATTATACCGTACTTTTGCATAAGTGTAAACACTTAGTGTTTCGGATAATTACCACCGAAGTGGCGCATGGAATTAAAACTAATTCGCCCTTAAGATGAGCTTGCACATTTAATGGCTTACTAAGTAGCTCCATTCGAACTTACAGAGGGCAGAGGACCAGGTACGCGCTAAAGCACAACCTTAGACATCCTTTCAGTGTGACTTTGCGCACTTCTTTAAACCCCTTTTATTAGTTCATTCTCATGGGTGAGCCTTTCGGACCATTTGTACCAAAGTCATCAATCAATTAAACGATTATGATTACTATTCTTAAAATACATGTTTCACCATTGTTTAGGTCAGTTTATTTTTCTTGTAAAAATACCCTTGTTACACATAACAAACAAGCAAGTATTTATAAAATAAACAAATAAACAATGAATGCATAACAAATAAAAGTCATGCATATCAAATAGCCACATGCAAACGTTTTTGATAAATCCTATTAATAACCAATTCTAGATCTGTTAATATGCATATATTTAATTAAGACTTTCACCCGTTTTCATCTATGTACAAGGTGAACCATATGCATCGATTCATCGATTGCGCAAGTCAAAATTAAATACATACCACATAGCACATAATTGATTAAATTAATAATTATTGAGGTCTTCCCCAATTTTAGATCTATCATAATTTAGTGTATATCACTTAAACATGAAAGACATACAATAAAGCAAATCCATGATAAAACATGCAGATAATTATCATGGATATAAAATTACACTTAACAATTAATGCAATTAAATCAAAGTTACGCACATACACATAAAGTTGCATGCATCTTAGGGTTTCTAATCCAATTAAAACAATAGTTTACAAAACCCTAATTAGGGCACCAAAAAAAAAAAAAAACGCCCCCCCTCAAAATTAGGGTTTAGGTTTTGCAAACCCTAAATCTAAGCATACAAATAATAACACATTCATGTTTATTTTAATTATGTGTTTCAGTAATTAATTACTTGTTATACAAGGCTCGTGATGCCACTGTTGAGTTTATGATATATAAAATATAATAAAACATAAAGACATCAAGAGTACACAGCGAAAGACTTAAAGATCATAACAAATAAATTAATTAACTGAAAGTATGCGTAACGTACCTCTTGCGAATGTCAAATCCCTCGAGCAAAGCAAAACAACCCTCGAGCAAAGCAAAACAAAGAAGTACTTATTGGTGTAAGAATAATGTCTTACAACCGCGTTCTTGTACACACGAATTAACCAAACGAATCAAGCGATTGCTAGATCTAACACAAGTCCTCGTTTAAGAAAAACGAAACCAAACTCCCTTACAAATGGGGTGCTCGGCCAAAATATGACTAGAGAGAGGAGAGGAGAGATCTAGGGTTAATTCAATGCACAAGTGTATGAAACCCTAGAACCTAACCCTCCTTATATACTAGTAGGTAAACTTAGGAAACAAGTTAGGGAATTAGGCCTTGGAGAGGCCCTATGGCCGGCCACAATAGAAAGCCCAAAGACAAACCCATAACTTTTCCAAGTTTTCCATTTCTAGTCCTTTCTCTTTTCATTTAACGGTCGTTAGTCATTTTTCCGTTAAATACTTAACGATCGTTAACCGGACTTAATGTGCAATAATTAATCATAAACATAAACATTAATTATTAACTTTAATTCTCATTCGCTAATGTGTGCAATCCCGTGGTCACGAGTTCGAATCCGGACATTCACATGTTTGTAAATATATACATTTCAAACACTTTCATCACATCCACTCTATGTAGCAGCGATTGCCCCCATAATCTAAGTACTTGTGGTATGCCTTTGCCCATGGTGTCTTCATATGCTTACTAAGGCCAATACATTCTAAACGAGTGAACTTAGCAAACATAAAAAATCCCCAAGAAATATGGCGACACGTGTATAAAAAAAGGTGTGAAAGTGTCGGATGATCAGCAAATGCACGTAAACCCTCAGTAGTAATCGCCTGACAACCCGACAAATCCAATTCTCTCAGATTCAAACAATTGTTGGCAATATGAAACAATGATGTATTTGTTACATTGATCAACCGAGACAACACCAAGCTCTCAATGTTTGGGATTTTGGATATGGCCGAAATCCCGAGTCGTGACGTTAACTCCACACTTGGACAAATTCAAAGCAGTTAGGTGAACCATTTGTCCCAAGTAGACAATACCAACATCGCTAATCCTATCACATTTTGCCAATAATAGAATTTTCAAACAATTCTTCAAATCCCCATTTGCCAAATACTTCAATCCTAAATCAGTAATTAAATAACAACCTCCCAAATTTAGAAGTGTTAAACTAGTTGCTTCTCCAATAACTTTTAGTGATTCGTCCGTGACTTTAACACATCCTTTTAAACATAAAGATGCTATATTCTTTGACGATCTTAAAATGGAAACAACACCAACATCCCCCACACGTAACCTCCTATCTAAATCCACTATATCCAAATGGTTATAAGCCTTCGCCACCGCACATAAACCATCATCATCAAAATCAGACTCGTAATCCACTTTAGGATCAAGGTTTTTCTCCAAAGTCAGGCGCAAGGTCCTGAGCTTGGGGCATGACTGGGCTAGGAGTTTCATGTGCTTGTTTGAAAGTGGTTTAGAACATTGAAAAGAACTCAAATTCGGGGATGCAGGTAACATATCAGTAAGTAGACCAGTAAAAGAAACTTCCAAGCTCCATCGGCGAATGCATGCAGCTTTCAAGAATTGCTTGGAAACTTCAGAAAATGATTTTAAATCACCTCGATAATCAATTTTGTAGCAAATGGAGATAAGGTTGTCATCTCCAAGTTTCTCCATCGCGCTTTGGAGTTCTGAGTACAAACTCTTGACCGAAGAACTTTGTTACCTGCCACGGGTTAATGGTCGTTTGCTGCAATGTCACTAGCTAACGTCACCTAGCATGTGTAAAAACAACGCTTTTATAACATCCTACTTGCATATTTTGATGTTTTAACAAACAATATAATCAAATCAAATTTCGGGAATGTTGACTCAACAGGGAATACAAAAAAAATGCAGGTTTTACCTCTAACTGGTCAAATGGGTACATGGAAACTTTTTATCTAAAATGAAACTAATCGAAACTCGAAAGTCACCCAAAGTACATAAACCATAGCAACACATTCATGTTACAAATATTATTATCAAGAAATCATTAAGGGTAGTAACTGTAATTCTATGTCTTGGTGTACGAGTAAAAGTGTGTGAAAAGTGTTGATAGCTTCGAAATTTCTCCAACATTTGACTTTTGAGGTCAAGTTCAAAATTGATAGATGCATTATATCAACTAAGAGGGTGTTTGGGATTGCTATTTTTCCCCTACTTAGGGGTGTCTAGATTAGCTTATTTTTCCGACTTATGGGCTTATTTGTATTTTGGGAAAGCACATAAGCTCTTTTTATCAACTTATGAAATTTTTGAAATTCAAATAAGCTTTTCTTGTTTCAAATAAGCCCATAAGCTAATGTACTTATTTTTGGGTTAGAATAAGCCGTATGAGTAAGGGGGCATTTCTTTTTTTTGTTTAGCTAAGAGAAGTGTGGGGCCTATGTGGGACCCACATCTATTTAAGCCACTTAATAGGAATAGCATTATAAATTTTGCCTTGTTAATAAAGACCAACTAGGAGAAACTGTGGGTCTCATTTAAAAATTAATACTATTAAATTGATAAGTCCCACTATCCCTTCTCATAAAAAAAAAAAAAAGAAACACAGCTTAAGCCATACTAAAACCCTTGATTAAAAGGGACCAAAATGGACACTTTCTAAGCATGTACTATTAATTTGCATTTTCTACAACATAATCATATGCAAACACCATCTAACATTAATATATTTGCTGAACCCTAAATTCAAAAATCACCAAAACAATACATGAACATCTCATATTGGTTGTGAAATTGAAAATATAAAAACACATTGAGTTACCTGATTAATGGACTTGACCAAGACCACTGACGTGTGAAATGAGATGAAAAGAGTAAAGTAACTAATTAATGTGTGGAAAGTAACATTATTTGGGGAATACCAAATGGAGGGAAACAATATTTCTGGCGGGATTTAGGGAAATGTTCGAGCGGGAAGTATTAAATTTTAAGGAAATTATTAAAACTAGAGTTAACTACATTTTTGGTCCTTGTGGTTTGGTGCGTATTTCATTTTTGGTTGATTTTTTCAAAAAGTTTTGGTTTTAGTCCAAAACTGATAGTTTTGTTCTACTTTCAGTTCATTTTGAGTTCAGTTAGTTAAATGTAATTGTAAAGTGACAATAGCAGTCCTTTATACTAACGGTCGCTTGCAATGTTAGTCATTTATACCAAAGATCGTTTGCAACTTTGCACGTTAGTCCTTTATACCAACGATCGTTTGCAACATTAGTCCTTTCTACCAGCGATCGTTTTATACGCGCTTTTACACACGTTTCCAAAAAAATTCCCAAATTTTGTTTTTCGAGAGTTTTTAAAAGAAAATTTTGTTTCAAATTTTTTTTTTTTAATTTTTTTCCAAAAACATTTTTTTCGAAAAAAAAACATGTGTAAAAAGAATTTTTGAAAAAAAAATCTAAAAAAAAAATTCGAAAAAAGAAATTGGGAAAAAGTTTTTCAAAAAATTATTCAAAAAAATTCGAAAAAAATTATTCAAAAAAGATATTTGGAAAAAAAATTCAAAAAAACATTTTGAAAACAAACATTCAAAAAAAATTCGAGAAAAAAATTTTTCAAAAAAATTATAAAATAAATTACTAAAAAACGTATATAAAAACGTGTATAAAACGTGTGTAAAAACGTGTAAAAAAATGTGCGTAAAAACACATGTAAAAACATGTCTAAAAATGTATATAAAAACATAAATAAAAACGTGTATAAAAACATGAATTGAATGTGTGTGAAAACGCGTGTAAAAACGTGTGTGAAAACGTGTGTAAAAACGCATGTAAAAACGTGTCTAAAAATGTATATAGAAGCATAAATAAATATGTAAATAAAAACGTGAATTAAACGCGTGTGAAAACACGTATAAAACGTTTGTAAAACGTGTGTAAAAACGCATGTAAAAACATGTCTAAAAATGTATATAAAAACATAAATAAATACGTATATAAAAGGACTAACGTTGCAAACGATCGTTGGTAGAAAGGACTAATGTTGCAAATGATTATTGGTATAAAGGACTAAGATGGCAAAGTTGCAAATGATCTTTGGTATAAAGGACTAACGTTGCAAATGACAATTAGTATAAAGGACTAATGCTGCCACTTTACGATTAGACTTAACTAATTGAACTAACGTCGTTATCAAAATGGACTGAAAGTGGAACGAAACTATCGGTTTTGGACTAAAACCAAAACTTTTTAAAAAGATGGACCAAAAATGAAATACGCACCAAACCACAAAGACCAAAAATGTAGTTAACTCTTAAAACTATTTATAAAAACATATAAACTCAAGTTTAGTAATTAGTAAAGTGTATTATTAAAAATGCAATATAAATGTCTTCGAGTGGTGTAATTGGATCCCGAAGAAGTGTAACATTTTTGGGTGGCGGGCTGAGATGGGTAGGATCCCGACGGCTACTGCCTTGAGGCATAGAAATATTCCGATTGTGGATGTCTCGTGTGTGCTATGTGGGAGCGCGGAGGAGACTGTTGACCACTTATTTTCGGGTTGCATTTTTGCTACCAGGCTTTGGCAACACATTTCTACTTGGTGTAAAGTTCCAAACATCTTTGTTTTCTCGTTTAAAGATCTGCTGGAGATTCATAATTTCGTTGGATTGTCGGGGCGGAATAGAGAGATCTTCTATGGCATAATGATTATTGGGTGTTGGTGCATATGGAGGGCGAGAAATGCTCTTAAGTTTCAAAAAAAGAAGGCTAGGATGGAAGAAATTATTGGAGATGTCAAAGTTTTGGGTTTCCTTTAAATCTAGAGCCAAGTTACCGTCATTGACGTGGGATAATTGGTGTAAATTTGTAATTATGTAATTGGTTTGGCTTTTGTGTGTGCCGCCCCGTTTTGTGGGCTGGCGTGTTTCTAATGAAGTTCACTTTACAAAAAAAAAACTTGTGCCATAGGGCATTAAAGAATGTCCCACAGCATGGGTGGCACTTTCTAAATAGCCAGCATCCATTGAGTGGTCATCATTATCCTTCAGCATTGAGCTCTACAATAACTGACTGGCCATTCAAAGAGTGACACTCAGGCTGTGAAACCCTCTTTAACATATGGCGCAAGTTAGAAAAATCCTTAAAACTTTATTTTTAGAAAATAAATAGTCTTGGGTAAATAAAAACGGTATTTATTTTATCACATACCAACTGCTCCTTATGTCATGTAAAACGTGTCATGGTTCTACTTTAGGGTACCTGCAAAAAATGGGCGTTCAGAGATATATAGTTGCTAAATTTGTAGTGGAATTGCTAGTTCATTTATGTTATCTTCGTGATTATGAGCCTAGTAGACAAATCATATGTGTGTCCGAGTAAATAACACAGTGTTATATCTTTTTACCATTTATTGTAACTGGCCTTTTGTTCGGATTTACGGTAGAAAAATGATACCATTACACTCTTCAACCAATCAAATATAATATCCAACCTACTAAACTCTCTTTTGATTGGTTGATACAAGAAATGAACTACTATTTTGAGCCATCTTATAGAGAACTGTTGATTATAATTTTAAGTCAGAGGAGTATAATATTTACACTAGTTGCCATAAAATGAAAATGGATACCATAAATATTTACAACTATAATTTCGATGTCTTTGATTTTTTGTGAGTCTTTTTTTTGGTTTTGTAAAATTTTGACATCTCAATCGCTTTCTAATTTTAATGTTCCCTTGAAAGCTTCCACTACTCATTCAGTGTGAACAACTGAGTATAGGTCGCTTGATATTCTTTATGCGTTTGATTGAACACATGTTGGTATTCTGCGCCACCCTCGTTTCTTCATTTACATTATCGTGAATCGCACAAAATTGATCAATTTCAGGACGAAGAATACTTTTCCTTTCAGTGTTATTGGCATCGTATCCTCTTCTCGTTTCTGCAATTTCTTCAAAGAAAGTAATCAACTAATTACCTCAAAAACACCATAATCTTTTAAGTGTTCCCATTGATGCTATTTTCCGATGTGTTTTGAGTATACAAGATCTATTTATATTTGTATTAGTCAAAACAAAATACGAACATACTAAAGATAATTTAGCATAGTAAAAATACGAATTAATTTGTGTTTTGTATATATTGATGTCGATTATTCGTATATTTTAAGTAGAAAGTTTAATAGTTAACGAGTGTTATCCGGTATTTGACTATAGGGTTTGGCATCAAAGTATTATAAATTGTTTGGTAGACATATGTCGGTTTTGAAAATTGTATTCATGCCCAAGTATATGGGTCTACAAATCCACCCTCACTAGCTTGGTTTAAAACAACTACCTTCTTTTGTGGTCCACCTTAATTCTTAACGACTATCTTTCTTATATTTTTCGTGTCATATATTAATAGCATAAATTATAATTCAAATTGTATATCAATATTCGAAATTGTTAGAAAGAGTAAGCTGAAACCTGTTCAACCACGTGGGTCTGTATGTCAAATGTCAATAAAAGGAAGTTGAAGACAAAAGTGCACCCGCCCAAATCTTTGAGGTCTAGAGCTGCAATTTATCAAGAGTTCAAGTCTCTTTCAACAAGTTTCTAAGGACTAATCACCAAAGCAAGTTTATATACCGTCCTTAAATAAATGTTCACTATTAACTTTTAAAATCTTTTTTCTCAATTTTGACCTTAAATTATTTTATTTGTTTTATGTAATGCTTAATAAAAGTCATACTAATGCAAATACAATTAAAACTCAATCAATTCGTTTATTTTTGCATCAAGTATTACATAACATAAATAAAATAATTTAAGGTCAAAGTTAAAAAAGACAGTCTTTAAAAGTCAATAGTGGACACTTATTTAGGGGCGAATGGAGTAAACGATATTTTTCACACTCTTGTTGTAAGATGAAAGTATGACTGATAGTTGTTAGTTAAAAACAGTTAGTGATATGTGAGGTGCACATGATTAGCCTAGCTGGTCATGTGAGGTACACATGTTCATTACCACTGCCACAGCTTTTCCCGCCAACATTCCCTTCAAATACCAAGTTGTAATTCTCATTTAGCATTCATGAAATAATACAATTCTCTTACTATCTCAATTCTTATCATCTTCTATCATTCTTTCATTTCTATCTCTTAATCCTTACAATTCTGTTACAACCAAACATCATAATTCAGTTACAAAAATCACAGCTTAATCAATAAAACTTCTCTTATCTCCATAAGTTCTTTGATTATCTGTATTTGGATCTTATCAACTCTCTTCTCTCATAAGTCATAACTTGTGTGTGAAAAAGTTTACGATCTCTCTCTGGTTCAGTTGTTAGGTTATAGATCAAAAACTCTTGTATTTTTCATAGTGCTTTTCTTATTCGTATTGTAAACAAACTTTGCCAAGATTCTTGGTTATAATAAAACTGTTAACTTAGGGGTGGTTGGTCAAGCTTCATATCAAAGATTCTTGTGTTCAAAACTTTGGTTTATACGCTTTTCTGACGAAACAAACAATTTTAATGCACCCATATCTTTTCTATACCCTACTTTTATTTAAAAGCTAAACCAAATCCATCTCATATGTGCATACCAAAAAAAAAAGAGCTTTCGTAAAATTGCAAAGTCATGCTCTTTTACCATAGTTTAGACTTTGGAGGCCCAATTTAGTTTGTTTGGTTGTCTTTCAAAAAATTATGTTTTTTCGAATTTTTATTCCTTGTAAACATGTTGGTATATATAATCACGGGTTGTCGCCATGTACTTAGACATTGGTAACATTTAACCGGGACCATGTTTGACTACATATGATTCCATTCCGAGTATCATTTCCATCTGAAAATCATTTAGCCAGTTTTGGATGAGGACGGACTATTAAGAAGCACACCCAATCACACAATTCCGGCAACTCTGTTCTTCTTCGGCGAAAATTGTTAGTTTTCCGACCAAATTCCGGCAATAAACTTTCAAGAATCAGTTGTACTATACTGGTACACTGATCTGTTGTACGTTATCAGTCAGAAACAAGACCAAGTGTCAAGTATTCATCGCGATCCCAAGAACAGCGCATAAGTGCTTAAATCCTCTGTTCTTGAACTAATGATCAGTTTTGATTGACTTGATTTGGCCAAGAACGGTTAAGAGTTGTTAGCTTATTGCTCAATTGAAGGGTAGAGTGATAACTGACAATTTTTGTTAAAATCAAAAAGTTATAACTATACAACACTTAACCATAATGGTTAATACAAGGGCTGGAGTGTTACAACCACCACCACTAACTGCAGAGTCATTACCGCCATGTGGAGGCTTTGCAAGCAATCGCGTGAGAGATTTGTTGGCACAAAATCAGAGTTTGAATATTGCTTTGCAATCTTTGATTACTGGTGAAGGAACTAATCATAACAGAGGAATGCAATATAGGAGAATTTTAAAGATTGAGTTTCCCAGATTCAGTGGAGAGGATATGAAAGGGTGGTTATTTAGGTGTAAGAAATTCTTCAAGATTGAGGGAGTCTTAGATGAAATGAATGTGGAAATTGCTTCAATGCATCTTTATAACAAGGCTTTGAATTGGTTTGCACAGTACATAAGGACACATGGTGATGGTACCTCGTGGGAGTTGTTTGAATCAGAGGTGTTGCAGAGATTTGGAGCAGTGCATGAAGATCCAATGGTGGACATTAAAATTTTGAGACAAGATGGTTCAGTACAACAGTACCAAGATCTGTTTGAAGTGCTTTTGAATAGGGTTGAATTGTCTGAATCATATGCAGTGAGTCTATTAATTGGTGGGTTGAAGAAGGAAATCAGTTTACCATTGTGAATGTTTAAACTGAGTACTTTAACAGAGGTATTTGCCATGGCTAAGTTGCAAGAAGCTACCAATGCTGCTCTCAAACCAAGGTATTCTCCACCTACACTGTGGAAAACTAGAAGGGGGGGTTGAATAGTTTTACCAATTAAAACTTCCTTTTAATATATTTAGATCGACTTATGTCAATCTATTTGGATGTGTGTGTTGGATGTTGATAAACAAGCATGTAAAGGTAAGTAATGAAAAGATAAGAGTAAGAAGCACAAAACCACAACGCAAGTATTTATAGTGGTTCGGCTACAAGGTCACCTTCCTTGCCCTACTCCACTCCCCGAGTCACCTACTTGAGAGTTCGTAATCACTACACCAATCTCCTTATGGCGGAGAAGCCTTCACAACGTCGCTTAACCTTTTTCCGGTACAAAGCTAAATACCGAGTTCTTTCACACCAAGGCGAACCACACCTAACACAACGTCGCCTACCCTTTATACGGTGCTAGGCTAACCACCGAGTTCTTTCACACCTTAGGAGAACTAATCCTTCACAACGTCGCCTACCCTTTATTAGGTACTAGGCTAAGTACCTAGTTCTTTCACACCTTAGGTGAACTACACCTTCACAATGTCGCCTACCCTTTATTAGGTACTAGGCTAAGCACCTAGTTCCATTGCAATGGAGGAACTACTACCACACTACACCAACGACTAATCCCAAAGGAGATCTACTCCTTTACAACATCATCAAGGATATCAATATCCTTGGATCTAAAACTAGTCTATCTTGTACATCGAAACACACCATATCGAATGTACATCTAAGGCACCTTCACTAATGCCTTTGACTAGATCTACAAGACACCTTTCACTAATGTCTTGTGTCTTCACTTCTAAGCACCTTTCACTAATGCTTCTTTGTCTTGACTTCTAAGCACCTTTCACTAATGCTTCTTTGTCTTGACTTCAAAGCACCTTTCACTAATGCTTTATCCTATAGACGATAGATATCCTTCACTAATATCTTCGTCTTGACTCTTAAGACATCTTTCACTAATGTCTTCAACACTACACTTCTTGAAGAAAGAAAGGAATCATCAACAAGAAGACTTCAGTAGCCTTGATGATGAGGAAGCATGGCAACTCATGGACTTGAGCTTGCTCGACTTCAAAGGTGGTGATCTTGCCTTTAAGAGGAACCTAAAAGATCACAGGAAAACAAAACTACAAACATAGATCTCTTGGATCTGAGGTTAGTGAGATTAACTCGAGGGAGAAAGTATATTTAAAGAGGGTGAGAAACAATGAAGAAATGGCTCACTATTTATAGAGGAAAAATCCTACTGTTCCTCGGATCCCACGGATCCCTACCACAAGGGATCCGGCTAGCACAAAGCTAGGGATCCGTGGTCCGCTCCTCTTTGCCCATGGGTATTTTTGGTTATGGGTCATGGGTCATGGGTTATGGGTTGATCCATGGTTTTCTTTCTAGATACAATGAACTTGGTTAAGTGGTATATATAAAACCATGGGTTATGGGTCAAAACCATTTGCTAGTATTTACCCATTTATTATATACTTGTATTTACCCATTTTAGCATATACTTAGTTTTTACCCATTTTAGTATACTTAGTTTAAGTATATGTTTAACCCAATATGTAAACACTAGTTGTTGTACATATGTATCTAAATCATAAAATCACTTATACTTGTTTTAGTGTTTTATGTGAAAGCGTATGTGTGTTAGAAAACTATTAGTCCAAACCATTTACGTATTTTATTTGTTTTGTTAAAATGATTTTACTTTTGTTATCGACAAAACATTAGAAGATCGTAAAATATAAATAAACGTTTTTACGCTTATTTGTATTAACAATCTCCCCCTTTTTGTTGATGACAAAACATAAAATTATTTTAAGGAAAAAGCTAAAATTTGTAAAATTTGAATTTTTAGTTTTTACTTTCTTCTCCCCCTTTTTGTCGAAACAAAAAGTGTTTGAAGGAAGGCAACACATTGTTTTTAAGAAAAATATGTGAAAGAAAAAGTAAAAAGGGATAGAGAGCAAATAACGGAAAAGGATCTCGTTTTTACCCCTTGACGAGTCCATCCCTAATGTGCAAGTCAAGAAAGTAATAATACTAATCTAGTTTGTTTGCAAAAGATATCGTCTACGAGACGAATGTGCTCCCCCTTGATGATTGCAATTTTTGCAAAGGGATGTCACGAAATGTAAACCTAGTATTGCAAGTAATTTGCAATGTATTGCTTTGACATAAAGCTCCCCCTAGCTTTAGGGTGTCAAAGTCTTCATATTTAAATTAAATAACTACAAAACAAAGGTTAGAAATCAAGTATAATTCACAATTTCTTGCAAATGTGATTCAAGTTAGTAGAAAGAAAGCTTTCTGTTTCACGGATCCCGCGGTTCCCTCCTAGTAGGGATCCGCTAGGCAAACTGAGGATCCGTCTGGCTGGCCGATGAATAAAGTCAAGAAAGATTGGTATAACAAGAAATGTTAATAATAAAAAGAGATATGGATTATATAGTATACTCACACACTCAGAAATATAGCAAGTAGCATGTAATTCCATTTAATAAACAAGAGTTATGATATACATGACTCTAAAAAATAAGACAATAGACAATACATGACTAGGAATTTCTAGATCCCCTAACGCTTGAAGCTAAGACACCACTATAATCTTCTAGCTCAAGTTTTGTTTAGGTTTAATCTCGTCGAAACGCTCGAGGAGATGATAGAACATGAAACGTTGGTCTTCTCGTACTTCATGTATCAAACTTTCAACATGTTGACAATGATAGCAATCTTTGCCATGGCTAGGTAGTGGTGGTGGATGAAATGAAATGGCTTGATTCAAAGGATCAAGTGAAGCGGCTTGTGGAGCTTCAAACGATGGAGGGATTGGTGGAGGTGCATTTAAGAATGACTCAACCAAGAATGATGGTGGTGGTAGAGAGGTGTCAACTTCCATATGGTCGGGTGGTTGATTTTGATGATTTGTCATAATCCAAATGGGATTATATGATGAAAACGCCGGTGAAGGAAGCAGGAGCAAGTGTTGACTCAACACCTTGATTTTGAACCATTATTCCTCCTAATGAGGAGTATGTTGTCTGTGAAAGATGAGACTGCCTAGGAGGCAAGTCCTCTAAATTGTAGAGGTGTGGTGATGATAGTGGGGATGTAAATGAAATAGCTCTAGGAACCAATGGTGATGGTTTGGTGGAGATGATATTGTTTGGCCTAGGAGGTATGGTGGTGTTTGGCAAAGGTAGTTTTGTGGGTAATAACCTTTTAGAAATTGGTTTGATTGGATGATGAAGGATTCTATCATTTGTCGGCTTGACCGGAGATGATTCGGTTGAGGAAATTTCGTGTATAACACGAGCTCTTTTCATGGGTGGTTCTTTGGTGGATAAGTTACTACTTGGGGTTTTTCTCATGATGAGATGATTTCAAGAGTTTGCAAGAGCTGAAAGTTGGGATGAAAGTGATGACTATGGAGGTCCTAATAAGGTGGTTTATAAACTAAGAGATTTGGCAAGTGTATTTAAGCTTCAAGCCACTAGGATTCATTGGAATGTGATGATTGACATGCACAAGAATCAACTTCAGAGGTTGTACTGATCTAGGAACTCATTTAAGATGAGATGGAGTGTTTGAGTTAGGAAGATGAGTTGAAATGATTGCTTTAGCAAGATTTGACCTATATGTCATACGGATCCTACTGCCCTCCTCGAGAGGGATCCGCCTAGGATAATCCTAGGGATCCGTCTCTCAGCAGCTATGAAAGATTGGAAATGATGTTTCTAAGATCTAAGACCTATATCATCTTGATTGTTTCAGTTCTTCTAAGTGTTTTAAATGAAGGGATGCTTGAGTACTTGAAGGTAATGAATGATGTAGCTAATGATTGTCTTTTATGGAAGAATTTGGAACTTTCAAGAGTACCAATGGATGAATAATGATGACACTAAAGATTTAGAATGTCAATTGAAGCTAGATGATCCTAGAGATCAGGTTGTGTCTTAGGATAGTGTTTTGGAAAATATCCTAGAAGCTTTAAGATGAGAAAACTAGATTTTGATCAAATTTGATCAATTTGGAGGTGAGGATGATTTATGATCAATTTTGCCATAATTGAAAGATTTCTAAGACTAGATGTGAGGGATCAAGTAAAAAATAAGGTGTGAGTTTAAGAGCGGAAGAGTAATGGATTAAAACGAAACGGTAGATCTACAAGCGTTTTTTAGAGTGTAACCTCGGTGAGTTATGTATGAATGGGAAAGATTAACCTATCTTGATAAGGACTTAATTTGCCTTAAGACAGTATGTTTAGCTTAGTGTGAGGTGTTCTAAGAATGTTTTTGAAATACAATGCTTGTAATTGCATTTTCTGTTCGACGGATCCCACGGTTCCCTAAGAGTAGGGATCCGCCTAGTGTAACTTTGGGATCCGCCCATCTCGCTTAGCAGACCTTTACTAAAGGTATACAATGATCTTGACAATGCATTATATTCCAAGATTAGTTTAAAGGAGTTCTAAAACTAAGATATCAAATGTAAAATGTTTTATTTCATGAAGAAAATTGAATTACATTGATAAAGCACGAGTACAAGAGATTTGATCCTATTTTGGAATACTATTGGTTTCCTTGGGTGTTTTCACTAGGAGGATCATTATGTGATTGATGAGTGTTGATGGAATCAAGAATGAAGAAAGTCTTCATGAGAGATATGTTTAGCGGTTCCATCATCTTGTTCACAAGTACGCTAAACGGACTTTGAAATTGATGATGGAAGTGCATAACATTATGATAGAGGCGTGTCAAGAACATTCCATAAGGGATGAGTTTATTCTTGAAGCCTTGAAGATTTGCACGCTTGCGAAGAAGTAGGCAATATTGTATGGTTGTTGTGTTAGCAAAAAGTACAACATGTGAGCACAACAAGCGGGAAGGATTTCTCGATTTCCCCTAAGACTCCAAACATTTTCACGTAGGATGAGTGCAAGAGGCTTGTACTCTTCTCGGATATCCCTTGTAAAGATAATGTTTGGATCGGAGTAATATGGTCGAGGTTTGCATATTATGCGATTTAAATCTTCCAGGGAGGGTATGTGTGAACAATATGGACTATTTTCTTCACGAAAGTTGAAGAGAGAATCAAGAGACCAATCTTCGGTGAAGGCACATTGTCCATGATTTGGAATCCGGAGGATGTGAGCAAAATGCCCAAGGGTTAGAGTGAACTTTTGGTTTTGATATAAAACCAAAGAGATAGAGAGCGATCCTCGTTACGAACGAGTTCGACTTGACGAAGAATTCCATTATGAACCTTGGACATATCTTCTCGTTGATTTCAAGAAGACATTCTAGTCCTATGGCTCGGAAGGAGGTATTGATACCTTCTTCGAATTGTAGAGAGGTGTCTACAATACGCCCTTCATGGAAGTGACGGTTTTCGAGATTATTGAACCCACGGATATGATTGCCAGGTGTGTTGGGTTCGAGAGAGATGTTCGAAGTGTAGACGCTAGTGAGTGAAAAATCAAACTCATATTCATGCGTCATAGTTGAACCTATAGAAATGACAAGTTAATAAAAGGAGATGTTTGTGGTCAACTTATGATAATCTAATGTTTTTACTAGATTTTTATTAACAATGGTTTTAACAAGAAATACACTTAACTTACTTATGGTTTTGCCATATAGGTAGAGTATTACTCTTAGAAGAAAAGAGGTTTTTGATTTGCATGAAAACTGTTTTCCAGAGGACGGATCCCACTTCCTTTTCAAAAAGGATCCGGCTAGTATAACTTCCGGATCCGTGGATCTGTAGGTAAAATGTAAATGATTTTATAGTTTTTATACCACGAAAATATGTTTTATCCTACATTTTCTTTAGCATGCATACATGACTTCTAATGTATCACGAAAGAAATGAAACATATAAATCAAAAGAAATGATAAACACACTATAACAAAAACAACCTAGATAATCTAGATCATTAATAATATTGCATTTAAATGCTAAGGATGATACAAAGGATTGGGTAAATGACCCCAATATAGATTAACAACACAAAGTAAATGTCTTCGTATGTGAACTTCATCATAGGGAACACAAGTGCGATGAGTGTTATGACGATGAGCATGAGTGCGATGTAAACCATGTTGATGACGGATCTTCTTGGTTTCGGTTGAGATGGAATGAGGAGGAAGATGAGGTTTTTAAGTGAGAGGGAATTTTTGAAATTGGATGATTTGAAAAAGGTGAGGATTTGATAGATAGGTCGATGGTGGGAGTTTTTATAGGGAAGGAGGAATTTTTGAAATTCGTGTTATGTTTTATTATTGGATTTAAAGGAAACAAAACATAAGTTTTATATATCACGATTTTAGACGAGAAATAAAACACGTATGTGAGAAAAAGGCTTCCTAATGAAGCTTCATGTAAAACATGTATAAGCACAAAAGATAATCATATAAATACCTAAATAGGTATACTTAATTATCAAGCAAAGTAAAAAGAAAATCATACCTCTAGCGTACTTAGGAATGTCTTTACAAATGACACAACAAATGTCACTTAGACGATTCCCGCTCCTTTAAGATACCTTCTTAAGGAAGGTATTCTTGTAACCAAGCAACTCCTAAAGCTTGGTGGGTATGAGCTTTGACTAATCAACATGACAAAGAAGATTAGTGCAATTAAAAATAAATAAGAAAAATGTTGTTATCAAATCAACATCCAAACATATAGTTTTAAAAGACATGGTGTTTGTTTTAATGAAAGACCTTCTTTGTAGTTTTCAATTAACCATGGATCGTATCAAGTTTTTAAAGTACAATATACTTCAACAAACTTGGTAACGGCTCGATGCCAATTGTGGACAACTAGAAGGGGGGGTTGAATAGTTTTACCAATTAAAACTTCCTTTTAATATATTTAGATCGACTTATGTCAATCTATTTGGATGTATGTGTTGGATGTTGATAAACAAGCATGTAAAGGTAAGTAATGAAAAGATAAGAGTAAGAAGCACAAAACCACAACGCAAGTATTTATAGTGGTTCGGCTACATGGTCACCTTCCTTGCCCTACTCCACTCCTCGAGTCACCTACTCGAGAGTTCGTAATCACTACACCAATCTCCTTATGGCGGAGAAGCCTTCACAACGTCGCTTAACCTTTTTCCGGTACAAATATAAATACCGAGTTCTTTCACACCAAGGCGAACCACACCTAACACAACGTCGCCTACCCTTTATACGATGCTAGGCTAACCACCGAGTTCTTTCACACCTTAGGAGAACTAATCCTTCACAACGTCGCTTACCCTTTATTAGGTACTAGGCTAAGTACCTAGTTCTTTCACACCTTAGGTGAACTACACCTTTATAACGTCGCCTACCCTTTATTAGGTACTAGGCTAAGCACCTAGTTCCATTGCAATGGAGGAACTACTACCACACTACACCAACGACTAATCCCAAAGGAGATCTACTCTTTACAACATCATCAAGGATATCAATATCCTTGGATCTAAAACTAGTCTATCTTGTACATCGAAACACACCATATCGAATGTACATCTAAGGCACCTTTCACTAATGCCTTTAACTAGATCTACAAGACACCTTTCACTAATGTCTTGTGTCTTCACTTCTAAGCACCTTTCACTAATGCTTCTTTGTCTTGACTTCTAAGCACCTTTCACTAATGCTTATTTGTCTTGACTTCTAAGCACCTTTCACTAATGCTTTATCCTATAGACGATAGATATCCTTCACTAATATCTTCGTCTTGACTCTTAAGACATCTTTCACTAATGTCTTCAACACTACACTTCTTTGAAGAAAGAAGGGAATCATCAACAAGAAGACTTAAGTAGCCTTGATGATGAGGAAGCATGGCAACTCATGGACTTGAGCTTGCTCGACTTCAAAGGTGGTGATCTTGCCTTTAAGAGGAACCTAAAAGATCACACAAAAACAAAACTACAAACATAGATCTCTTGGATCTAAGGTTAGTGAGATTAAACTCAGTGGAGAAAGTATATTGAAAGGGGGTGAGAAACAATGAAGAAATGGCTCACTATTTATAGAGGAAAAATCCTACTGTTCCCCGGATCCCACGGATCCCTACCACAAGGGATCCGGCTAGCACAAAGCTAGGGATCCATGGTCCGCTCCTCTTTGCCCATGGGTATTTTTGGTTATGGGTCATGGGTCATGGGTTATGGGTT